>OY101438.1:9614055-10814055 GCA_956483605.1 Tuberolachnus salignus
TGACAATTGAATACGCAACGATGTCTATCTCAATTTTTATGGAACATGGAGATTGTACACTTTGAAACTAGTGCCCTTAACTTATACCGTTTAATCCGGAAAATATGTTGAGGGATTTTTATCGGGTGCGACTGTAATATAGCTAAGGACCGAGTCCAGTGCCCTGCGCCCTGGATTTAAACGCGCCAACGTATAGCGTGTATAGATTTCTTTAGTCAATATTGAATTGGAATAAATAGGTTAGGGATATAGTTAATTTATATCAATGGGGGTTTATCGACATATTTTTTTTCCATTATTTAGGACTTTTTTTAAAAAAAAAAAATTGACTAGTTCAAAAAAATCGGTATTGACGCGAATTGAAATGTGTCTCACCAAACACCAGGTATACTCTGGATAATTGCATTCTACGACCACAAGAGAGACAGCACCGTGTGTTTATCTATCGTTATCAATCTAAAACACGTGATAAGGCATGATCCCGGTCACGACGGTAACCCAAAAAACCAGAAATCGGGTAACACGCATTCGATTCCCGCCAAAACCGACCGTTTTGAATATAGTTCATTTTGTTGATTTTTAATGGAATTTGTGATGGATTAAAAAGTCTAAATATTTCCGTGATCATTAAAATAAGATTTGATTATCCATTTTTTTTTTTTTCATTATTAAGCACTTAAAATAATAATATACAAAATATTCGTAATTACGCGAGTCAAGTACCGACAGCCACAAAAAATGAAAACGTATTTGTCAATATTATAGTTCACATATTTCATTTTTTTATTTTTTTTTTTAAAAAATAACAAACTAGTCGTGGCTGTGGCACATCCATTAACCACTATGAAGCACTAATTGTTCACTAGGTGACACTGTAGTTATAGGTATATTAAAAATGTTCTCTGTATTAATCGGCTTTGACATTTTTTAATTTTATTAAACGCGACAACGAAAAGTATCTTTAATAAATTAGTCGCAATACTTAGAGGATACGAAACGGATCGGTGATTCTTTATTATCTGAGAACTTTTTCAGATCGGTAAATAAAGGTATATAAAGGTATACTTACTTAAGTATCTCAAGTGTAAACCTAAACCCTAATATCAATTCGATGAAAAGTCATTGCCGTGGCTTTAGATAAAGCCGAGGGGAAATTGAAAACTCAACCTACATGTCGGGCCTGATAAACCTGATAAAGTGTACGCCTAAAGCGTAAACCTAATACCTAATGGTCAATGTAGAATTACGACGAATTTAGATAAAGCGGTGAAAAAAAAACCAAAAAAAATTGCAATCTACAATGAATATATTCTACCCGGCTTTGCACTCGTTGGCACCCTGCGGAATCGTAATGTTTTGAAGTTTTCGATAGAAGTAAGTTGTTCATAGACAGGAAAAAAAGCATACATACATATATGTACAGTGAAACTGATGGTCCACCAGTATTTTCAATTTCGCATATTGATTAGATGAATTGTTTAGTACACTGATCAAAAACCGTTTTATTTTTTTTTAATTTCCGGGGGCTATATACGTAATCTTACGATAGTTAATGTAGTTATGAACACTCTCGGAAGAAATAAACAGATTATTTTAGTTTTTATTTCATCAAAATTATGATTTAAACGTTCGAAAGACAGTGCCCTGTGCTGTAGCTAATATATCCCCTCCCCCCCTGTGTAAATGCTTTTAAACCAAAGATCAAAAAATTTGTTTTTTTTTTTAGTTTTACACTATAGGTAATCTCACAGATATAAAATTCGAAAACAGACTCCCAGAATATAAAAGCGAAAGTGTCGAGTTGAAATATATGTTTTTTTTTTTTGTTACGGGAAATAATAATTAACATAATACTATAATATATATATATATATATACAATTATGATTGATATGATTTTTACCGCGACTCGCCGTGTTCCGGCTCATCAATTTTTGTTAATTAAATAATAATATTAATATTGTTCGTTATATAAACGAGCGGCCGTAGGTAAAAAAAAAAAAAAAAACATATTGACGGGCAGGATTTTAAATGAATTTCAAATATATCGTCCGAAACGCACATTGATCAAAATGCGACTGATAAAAATGTATATTAATATATTATAAGTTATACGTACGGTCGGTTACACTTAACACCGTCGTTCATCATTCGGCTGCCGATTTCCGTTAATTATTACAATAAATATTATTATTATATAATATATATATACATATATATACGGTATATATATGGTTTTCGTAGATTCTATACGGTCGGTCGTAAAGGAAACCTTTTTTTTTTTTTTTTTTTTTTGCCCAATGTAAATAATAAAAACTCATTTTACGCATTATATACGTTATAATATTAATATATATTTACGGGCAGAACTCGTCGTATTAAACGTGACGATGGACAGCGCAAAAAAAAAAAAAAATTTCGGGCCAGTGTTGCCCAACCAGGAGGACCAGTTCAGGACGTCTTCTAAGGGGATGAGATGGTATTGAAAAATATAACAAATAACTTATAAAAAGAAACAAAAATTATCAATTCCAACCAGCCCTGTGTTAAAACGAATAACAATAAATAATAATAGAAACAAGTAGGTTAGGTTCGAACCGTCCAATGGAATAATAACACGCACGATTAAAATAACTCGATCCGGTGCAGTGCAGTGGCTGTGTTATAATTAGAAGGGGTACAGGTAGATTGCACCCCACCCTCTGGGACCTTAACATTATAAATCGGAATTATGTTTTTACTCGGTATAGCCGCAGATTATAAAAAATCGTCTTGATAAATCCGTCTTAACATGGTTTTTTATTTTTACAATTCATTCCTTATTAAATGCCGAAAAAAAGTATTTTTACTAGTTTATTTAAGTAGTATGAGTAGTATAAGTCTATTTAACACAGATAGGAATGTGGGTACTTTACTATTTCCACTGCCCTCCTTCTCACCATTGACCGTCAGTTGGAACCGCTACTGGTGGGGAGCAGTGTGTTATTCGTAAGAGTAATCGTGTTTCACAAAATGTCAATGATATAAATACGGCGGTGTAGTATAGGAAACGATGTGAAATAGTTTTTTTTTTTTTTGCTTTTTTTTTTCTTCCGTATCACAGCTGCCATTATAGAGCCAATCGGTGTATCCATACGTGTGCACTCAAACTCCCAAAGCGTGTAGAGTACAGCGGGGCGTACTTTTAGCCCTTTCAGGGTTTTTTTTTTTTAACTTCGAGATCCCTAACTGCGTAAACCCTCCGGGCTCTTTTGTAGAAGTTTTTTTTTCTTTTATTTTTTCCTCCCAACAAATATTTTCCCGAACTTTTCCATCACAAAGTCTATGGCTATACTATCCGATGGACGCGAGTAATACACGACATAAAAACATCGGTGTGTATATTGACAATGTCTGTTAACGTTTTTCTAAATTTCAAAAACTTTTAATATTTCCGAAATAGTTTTGTTTAATTCGAAAAAAATTTTTATTTTTAAAATTCGCGTCATAGTAACTTGTTGTTAGTAAACAAGTTAACTTACAAGTCGTTTGGTTAATTTGTATTAATTAAATAATTAATTTAATAATATTAGACGGGTTTATTAGTTTTCATAATATTTGTTTATGCCCAGTGCAAATATAAGTTAAGTTTTTTAAATTCATTGAGTTACTATGATGTAAAAAACAAGTCACACAAGATTACAAAAATCAATACATTTGTCACTTTTGTACAACTCTGTTTAACGCTATAGTCACTGTTCAGCGTTGATTTTTTTTTTTTTTTTACTCACATTGACCAACTATAATCGGCATTATAATCTTATTCTTAGGTAACCTTAACGATACCCATAACACGGTCGCAATATTGTAATATTAAATTATTTAAATTGACCTCAACCGCCAATGGATTAACTCAGTGCTGTGCTATGCGTTCGGCGTGAAATATCTTTATTTGGAACCTGAATTTATTTCATATTGCACAACGAAATATAAGGTGAATTTTAAGATAATGATAATAATGTATATTCATGAATGGAAATATTTCATACGTTTGCCCACGCGGTCTGTACGATGATATCGAGATATTTTCATGACTATGATAATTAGCAGAGAGCAAAGTCAACAGGACACAATTATATTATTATAATCCCGTAATTACGTGTTAATTAATGGCAGACTAACTGTACTAATTAAAAAAAATGTTCGCACTTATATTTTTTTTTCCTTTAAAAAATCGCATGTTGTGCGTTTTCTTTAGAAAAAGACAAAACAATGGTTAAAAAAGCCAAACAATTATTCTGATACACGGGTACATGAAATTATTTAGATAATTTATTCGCAAACTAAGCTAGTGGAACATGCGATTTTTTAAGGAAAATAAAGTGAGAACCATTTTTAATAAGTTACAATTATGAGATAATACAAGTTGCGTTCTGCTTGGCATTGCTCCGCCAACTTAAAGGACACATAATTGTCGGCATGACACGTTTGTGTGTTGTACTTATTTGAACAATTTGGAGCCAAATTTTGTTTCACTTTTTTCAACGTGGAAATTAAATTATGACTTTTAGTGATTGTAATTGTATAGACGTGATGATAAAACGGGGATTTACCGATATCGTGCAGTGGTCTCGAAGACTGATCAAAGGCTTATCAAGTACAATAAGGGTCCAGGGCATTTTCAAATGTTCAATTGTTCGCCCTGAACACTCGAGACAAATGACTTTTGCCATTTTCCTCTGGCGCCAAAGTTATATACACGATACGTGTTTTATATCTGCGTGTCTTTGAAATTTAACGCTCTGATGATAATCACTGACCCTATTATAGAGGATCCCTTGCCCATACAGCAAGACAATAAAAGTATAATAAATAAACTTTAGATTTTGGAATCATACCAAATTTTTCAACCGAAAACTATTTCAATCTACATACTCGTAATTTACATTCTGAACGGAACCGTTTTTGATCGTTGGACGTTGGACGATTATTCGTTTTCGTATATATTTTTAGGCGACGGTTTTTTTCAGACATTCCTATAAATAAGCGAAACGGACGGAAATAGTAAATTTGAAATTTAGATAATGCAATTTAAATAAAAAAAAAAAAAAAAAAAATATATATATCAAACCGCAATCTATCTCAAATGTATATCGAGTCCGCGTTGAGCGTCGAGTTATCGCAACTAGGGGCGACCGACCTGGTCACCCGATGGCGGTAATCCGGGGACGAGGGGCGGGTCGACAACGCGATACGAATCTATCGGGTGGACCAATTTGTATGTGATTCCCGGTGACCAGGAGGGGGTGATAGAGAAGGAGGGGGGGTGATAGAGGGGTGGGTAATGTGGTAAATACCAGAGAGAATACCGCCGGGCAGGTCCGGTCGCGCTCTAATACGCGCGCTCGCGTCGACATAGATAACACGATATTGTATATATACAATATAAAATAACGCGAAAAACTGCGAAACCGTGACCGTCTCTACAATCATAATATTATAATAGGTCCACGGTAATAAGCTAGCGGTAATAGCAAACTGAATTTTTCAAAAAAAAAAAAAAAAAACTCTGAAAGAATTTCTAAAGCCGAACGAATGGCGAAGGCCGAAGGGGGAGTAGGGGAAATGGATGCAGTCATTGCGTTTGGCGGTAAAACTTTTACACGACAACGTTTCGACATTTAATATTATTTTAATTCGTATGTGCGCCTTTTTTTAGATTACGGTTACGATTTATAATATTAAATTGCACTGTGGATTATTTCACAAGGTATTCCGGTTTAACCGATAATTGTGCGGTACTACGACGTTCGGTTCGGGTTCGACGAAATATTCGAATGGTTCTTCACTGTGAACATGTATACGGACATGAAGACCATATGGGGCGTTAAGCGGACTTTGTCCCCGGGTCACCCGATCAGAAAATTAAGGCCCCTAGAAAATCACAAAATCTAAAATCGCACAAAGTTTTTTCGTGTCGAATGTATTAAACCGTCTAGAGTTCAAGTCTTCGTTTTAACGGCACAAAATTTCGTAACTTGAAATCTATTCAATCCTCGATGTAGATTTCCGATGCCATTTTTCGCTCGATAAATATCAACACGAGTGAATCAAGACGTTTTGGATTTCACAATACGCAATTTGGAACAAGCCCGCTCACACGACTACTATTGTCGTCGCAGGTATTATTGCAAATCGTGTTAGAGATCTATAAAAGTTTAAAAACGTTGTTTATCGATCGTTATCGAATTGAGACGTGCTGGAGTCGTTTATTAGTTGACGGCCGTCTAATAGAAGTTGTGTCCGACACATATTTGCAGCAATTAAACTTAAAGTTTCTTGACTAAAACGTCCATCTACAGCATATATTTTATATATATATCCAAAAATTAATTTACTAGAAGGATTTTGGGTATTTTGGGTTGAACACGATTACGATAAAGACTTATTTAAATCTTCGGCTATACTGATTTATATTCGTTTACACGGTTGCGTCCGGATTGTGATTTTTTTTATTTTCATTTCGAGTAGACGGCGTATAAGGTATAAGAGATAACGTGCGTACGGAAAATACGGCGCGGACGTATACGTCGACGACGACCAGCTGTATATACAGGGTAATCAATTGATTAAAAGACACTCGTTATCCAAGAAAGTATTAAAAATGTTTTCCAATTTAAATTTTTCCTCGGAAATTTAAGAAACAAACAGATCTAAAATTTTATGTTACCGATATTTTCCGTCGTTCTTATTTTTGACGGTAAAATCAATCAATCATTCACCGCCCGCTTTTGACTTTTAAGATATTTCACATTCGAGTTGTTCAGTTTACAAATGGTGACACCCCCGCAGTACGAAAAACTTGAAAGCGGATTATCTCGACAACGGGTCGACGGCAATAGAACACAGCATTTAAACGCCGAAATGTATATCAACTAATACCCATTTTCGTCCGGTTATGAAATTTTTAATATGGGTCGCTATTCGAACGTCGAAAGTTAAGGGCGACGGAAACTATTGGGTAACGTAACCGGTCGTTTCAATTAAATTGCCGCAAAAAAGAAAGAAAAAAAAAGCGAAAAAATCGAAAAAAGACAATACTCTTCGGGATAATGAATGAGAGTGTCTTATAGTTAGTTGATCACCCAGTATATATATATATATATATATATATATACATACATATAAATACCGATAATATTATAAACTCTCGAGGATATACACGACGACGGGCCAAGGGAGAAATCGTGCTTCCAATTACTCGGCAGACCTACTACACGACTATATATATATATATATATATATATATATATATATATATATATATATATATATATATATATATACACCGAGCCGTAGTCGTCGCCAACTCGCCATACAATATTATATATAATAATAATAATAATAATAATAATAATACAATATACCGCGGTTGTGGTAGTAGCGGTAGTAGTGGTAGTGGTACTAGTAGTAGTAATAGTGGTAGCAGTGGTAGTAGTAGTAGTACGGGCGCGAGGCGAACCGTCCGGGGGAGACCGCGTAACGTTAATTAGACGTCAGCCCCGGGGACCCACCGCGTCGACCTCGGCGCGCGCTTCGTGTGCGCCGCGCGGCCATATTATATTATAGAGGTACCTACTGCTTGTAAGCGGCGGTATTACCGGCGGCGGTGCCGGCGTATTATAATAATATAATATAATAAATATAATATAATATAATATAATATATATATATATATATGTATAACTGCGGCCCGCTTATACGCCCGGTGCCTCTCGCCGGCCGCCGGAGGCGAGCGCTGGCGCCCCGAGACCCCGGCCATCGCCGCCACCGCCGCCACCGCCGCCGCTGCAGCCGGGCGTCCGGCGATCGCAAATTAATACCGTCCGAGAGATCGCCGGTCGTCGCCGCCGCGGTCGCTACTGAATTAACATACGCCGTGTCACCGCCGCCGCCGCCGCCCCTATTGTTGTGCCGCCGCTTTATCGCGGGCCCGCATCTCCGGCCACGGCGCGCCGTGCGCGTACCACCACCGACGACGGCAACAACGTTTTTCGCCACCGCCGAAAAACAAAGGTTTTAGGTTAGGCGGGCCCGGTGCCGGCGTGTTTATTGGCTAAAAAACACGCCTTACCGGTAAAAAAAAAAACAATAATACCTCGTGTGCATACGAGTATAAACAGAGTATGAAAATACATAGGGTGTATGTAGCGGCCCTCTCTCTCTTTCTTCCTCCGTACGTATAAATTTATCAATTTCCGAATATAAAACAACCGTAGCGTGTGTCCGCTTCACCCGAACATCGACGCAGAACGTCAAAAACACCTAATATCTAATCATTATACCACCGTCCGTCGTCACTAGTAACACAAACGTTTAGTTTTTAGATAAAACTGATAAAAACAAAAAAAACAACACCAAATCTAATGTACAAGTCAGCTATTACGTAGTCAGTTATTGGTAACAAAGTCCGCGGTTTTGTTTGTGTTTCATATTATTCGTAATACTTATATGATCGTACCTATGGCATTTATCGCTCAATCTAAAAGCCGAGATCCGTCTGTAACGCTATGTTTACCATGGATACAAATATAAATATTACCCGGGAAACCTGTGATGTATAGTCACAATTGTTATTATTATTATTATTATGGAGGACATGGAAAGATGGAAGGGGTAGAAGAGGAGACACGTTAAATTGAATTTCTTTAATTGTTATTTTTTTCAAGTGTTGCTTTTATATGGTTAACAAAAAAATGGTATTTATATTATAATAATTATTCGAATTTAAAAATGACGAAAAATCGATACCACTATGGTCAAAACGGCAGCCCCCACGCTACCCCCACGGGTTATATCAGATTCTGAGCGGAGAGATGGGTCTTGTGGGTTTACAATGACATTTTTTTTTTTTTTTTTTTTCTGTAAACATTTTTTCTACCAGTTGACTTGATCCGACCTATACGCTATTAGACGGTATCCGGTAACAACATATGTCTAGTCTGTACTTCCGAGGGGTCATTTTCGATATAGCTATTAGTTTTTTAACGCGACACAAAAAAAACTACCAAAACCGCGATTTCGTCAAAACACGATTTTTATTATTTATTTTTTATTGACGTTGATTTCTGGGTCACCATTGGCTACAGTGAAAAAACACGATTATACTACCTCGCTCAGAATCGTATTTCGTTTGCGATTTATCGTTGTATACAGATATAAATCAAATTCCTATCTATATATACTAGCTTCCCAACTTCCTACCTACATCGGTGAGCCACCTGTGGTGCCAAGTATGTACGCCTTTTGTTATATATCCTTTGGAATATGCTTTATCTACGGAAAAACATTTCAAAATTTGTGATAAGAGGGTGGGTACTTCTTCCAGACCCCTTTTGCCCCCTCCCACCCTTCCATATACGATTCGACGGCGGTTAAGTATTGCGAACAACAACGACGACCACGATGTAAGTATGTACGGCCCGGATTGTTTTCGTATTTGCGCGCATATTTCTGCGGTCAAAGTGTCACACGTGTGTATAAATTTATTATCGTCGAGCCCATTGTGAAAACCGCGGGGGTACGGCTGCACGATGAGGACGACGACGACGACGACGACGGCGACGGCGACGGCGACGGCCGGCCGCGATCACGATCCCATTGTTGACCGCACAGTTGACCACCGCCGTCGGTCTACGGTTTTATTATTATTATTATTATTATTATTATTATTATTATTATTTTATTTATTTTCGACGAAAAAATTGGAAAAGGGAAAAAAACCGACATATTTCACACTACGGGTGGGCCACGGGTTGTAGATGGAAATGCATAGGACGTAAAGGGGAAATTTAATTTAAACCTGTACGCGACGACTATTCATTGCAAAAACGAAAATACGATTGAACGTGTTTTGATAGATTTATATTGAAAAATTGTATTAATATGCAGCCAAAAAATAAATTGCAATTGTTACTTAAAACGCTGATAAAAATGAATTATATCATTTTCGTTCATACACATGCAAACATTTCAAATAAGTTATAAATAACTCAAAAAACATCATAATTCATTTTTATACGGACCATGTATTGGAATGTGTTGAGTAAATATTTGATGAAAGTTTCAGAATTTTGTTTTGACTGAATTTACAACAAGGGCAAAATATCGAGAAAACAACAAAAGCTTGCGTAAATATACTCATTTTTCTGTCGATATCTGGTCGAAAAGTTGTTCACAGACAGACAACAAATAAAAGCATACTTAATAGTAAATTAACCAGTACATATTATTCAGTGGAATCATCACGGTGGTGAGTACATATCCGGTTATATTGACCTCCATCTGACATTTATTTTTTTTTTTGTAGTGTTTTTCTATAACTTTGAAACAAAAAGTAATCGAATCGTATTGATGGAAATTCAATAATAATAGTCTTTTATCAAGTTATCTTGTTTACTAATATTCAGGGCCGTATTTAACATTTCCTTCACATTTAAAATTGGTAATATGTATTTCAATATTAAAATGTAACAATTAAGGAGCCATCCTCCTTCCCGGCGACGGACTGATTACCCGCCGTTCAGGATAGCGAATCCGTCTAGAAGGTAGTGATGGGAAAAATTCGGATTTGCCGAAGTTGGAGAATCCGGATATTTGGATTTTCGGATTTTGATATCCGAAAATTTGAATTTCCAATTGTAAAATCAAACATTTGGGTTTGACCGGTGCAGATTTCTATTTTTAAATATTTTAAAATCCTTAGGTAATTTTTTTTAAATCTTAAAATGAGTTAAATAATTGTATTAATTTCAAGGCGTGCTGCCATAAACCATTTATATAAATAAAACAATGTTTACCGGGTCAGCTAGTAATATATTATACAAATTAGAGTGTACGAGTATTATGTATATTTTTTGTGGTATTTGTTTTTAAATATAAATTTCTATTTGTGATATTATTTGAAAATCGTATTTAATGCTATTAACAATAATATAATAATAATAGTTTTATGAGAAATTAATTAAAGAAAATAAAATCACAATTTTAAAAACCAACAAGTGGATTCAGATAAAAGTACGGATTAATTGGATTTTCGGATAATCCGGATTTAAGTCACATCACTACTAGCTAGAAACCATTTCTTGATGGCAGTGTTGGGCCTTCAAGGCCTTTTAGCTGCATGACGACGACGAACAAGAAATAAATCAATTTTTTTTTTTTTTTTTTTTCACTAAACCGTATAAACTTATATTGCTTAAATATTTGTTCGCCTCTCAGACATGCCGCCCCCAATCATGTGCCCATCCGACCCCCTTCCCCACTAAATACAGCCTTACCGATAATAGAATTATATATGTCTACGGTTTTTTTCATTATCGTGGTCTATTCTATGGTTAGAATAATACCGGCTTTCACAAAACCGCGATCAAATCTCAACGACCGCGAGTTTAAATCAGTAATCATCAATAGGTATAGATAACATTAACATCATTAACGTTATCCGTTAAAGTGTTAATGTGTTTTTGGATCCGAAAGACATTTTAAACAAATCAGCTATTTTAAAGCCGTGAAAATTAAATTCGTTATAATGACGTTATGAAGTACTATATTTACGTTTACTTTAGTGTATTTCGGTAGAGTACCTAAGGTATCTACTATATATTATAATCAATTAATGTGCCGCGAGTAATTACTTATACGATATTAATAGCATAATATTCTCGCTCGATATACAACAATTGTCAATATAAATACGATATTTAAAGTTTATTATTTATCGTATAATAATATACCCAGTGGCGTATTTACGAGTGGGAGATTAGAAAGATTTCCCTCGCACATTTGTCCTTTTTTTTTTTTTTTTTGTATAGATTCTACATTTGTTATTGTAAATTAAAATTATATTTACTAAATCACAATTCGGTACTGTGTCTGGAGAATCAAACACGTTGATGACTAAACTAGCTAAACAAAATAAACCAGGAAAAACATGACTTGGCGGATTGGCTACGTATAACCGAGATTTGTATCCAAATATTACGTTTTCTTTTCGAAATCTCATGCGCATTGCCCAGTTTCTTTTACCTCTCTAACCGAACACACTTTTTGCCTTGTACGAGAAATAATGTGAAAACATATTAATAAACATAATTCATCGATAATTATAAAACTTATTATTTTTATTATTAACGTTAAATAAAATATGTGTCGAAAATAATAGTTAATGTTAATTGGACGGGCTATGCGATCAGTTTGTACACAAATATGCGATAAACCGTTGAGGAGATAATATGACGAAACAGCAAAAACACCAAGAAAACTAGAATTTGATTTATATTATTGGAATTTTCAAAAAAGTACATAAATAATAATAAATTAATTATACATGTTAAAAAATCTCTAATGTACGAAAATTATACTTTTCACTCGCCCTCTTCCGGGTAAAAAATCTAAATACGCCACTGAATATACAAAAAGTCGATTAATAGCTCTAACATACAAAATATATCTGAGAAAACAACATGCCCCCCTCCCTAGACCCGGACCGCGCGAATCGCGCCACTGATATCGTTCGTCCTCGTCATTACGTTCGGAATCTAAAAGATTTCGAATACCGGGGCGCGCGCGAGCCCGAGAGTATTTCGTTGTTTTTTTTTTTTTTTTATTATTATTATTATTATTCCTTATTCTTTATATTATTCTTCATTTTTTTTTTTTTTTTCGTCCGGCGACCACGACCACGACGACGACGACGACGACGGCGGCGGCGGTACGGTGGTACACACTCGGCGGACGCGGGCGACCAATTAGCAGGCGAAATGAACATGTTCTCGGCGGGAGCATTGTGTGCGCGCGTGTAATGAACGTTATCTATAATACACATCACAACAACGGTAGTAATAGGTATATACCAAACCGCGGTGGCGGTAACCGGCAGCAACCGCGGTCATGGAAACAATGTGTACCCTGTATATTATTATGTTAGTATATATTTATATAATGTATTGTGTACCTCCTCGCCGGGCTGTCCGGAGCCGGAGTTACAACAATATTATTACAATTATTATTATTATTATTATTGTTGTTGTTGTTAACGCGACGGCGGCGGGAGTTTGAGAAAACGCGAGCTTATATCTGGAGGCGATTTTTTTTATTTTTTTTTTTTTTTTGTTACATTATTGCGACGGAGATAACAACTGGGAGAGGAAAAAAAAAAAATAATAATAATAATATGAAATCGGATACTAACGGCACGCATTTTAACGCATTTAATATATATATATATACACCACCGCGAGTCTATTTCCGTTGTTTTTTGGCTTGTTCCGTCGGTTTTATTCGATTTTTTTTTTCTCTCGTTTTTCGCTTTTCGTATTCTCCTTTTTATATACGTTTTTTTATTATTATTATTATTATTATTATTATTATATCGTGTTCCACGACGACGACGTCTCGGTTTTTAAACGACTCGCCGACGGATCGGCACGTCAACGGGGCTGTTATAATATGTCCGTCGGCGCGCCGTGATTAAAAACCGTTCCTCCCGGTTCCCGGCCGCCGGAGACAATAAACGCCCGCCGGCAACGTATGCGACGGTGTCGTCTGGCCCCCGGGCGTTCGCGTCTTCCCGTCGTATAAAATATTATTGCCCCGGTCCGACGACAGCGGATTTATATTTTTAATCGCGTACACGCGTAATAATAATATCACCAGCACACGACACACACACGGCGCTACACGCCCGTATAAAATTATTATCGTAATAATAATAATAATACTCGAGCGGTAATTCGTCGGGCAAAACTATTTTGGCACCTCCTCCGCCCGCCGGTCGAAAATTCTTCCGAGGTCCGTCCCGTATATAGACGAGCGAAAACAACAAAAAAAAAAAAAAAACAACAAAAATTCTCCGTTAAACACTATTATCCTCCTGGCATATATTATACAAATGCGTGTGTGTGTGAAATATCGTGTTAAATTTATATTATTATAATAACAATAAAAACTAGTTTACGTAATTTAACCGTCTGGGAATGCGTAGCCGTAGAGGTTAGAAGAAAAAAAAACTGTATTATTATAAACGATAATAATTATTCTGCGCCTGTATGCCACCGGCAGCGGCGGAACGTCTAAAAATGGAAAATACCAACAAACCGAGAAACATATAAAAAAAAAAAAAAAAAAAAAAAAAAAAAAAAAAAAAAAACCGGACATACATACTTCGCACCTTGGGCAGACGTCGTAGGTGGAAAGTCTGCGAGTCATTGGACGTATAAGGTATAATTTTTAGTTTATTAATATATAGGCGATGAAAGCGACAATAAATCAAAATCGCAATCAAAAAGAGATTCTGACCGGAGCTCGGTAAATCGATAATTTATCGGCGATAAGGTATATCCCCCTTTTTTTGTGTAGCAGATGTTAACGGAGAAATCAACAAAGCGATTATCTCTAGTTTATTTTGTAGTAGTAATAATATATATACAATCGTAATAGAGTTATTCTATTGTAATTTTAGTCTGGCCATTTATTGAACACACCTTGTATGCTCGGTGTTTTAATTGTATTAAATTGTAATTATAATAATTTGTGTTGCCATAGGCGACTGTAATGGTTTATGTAGGTTTTACACGTAACTCGTTTAGCATTACACAACATAATAGACGAATGCGTCCATTCCGTTTTATAATTTGAAAACATTATAGTAAACATTATATAAGGTTCATACTAAAAGTGCCATATACTAAAACTTTTTTAATATATATTAATATATATATATATATATATATATATATATATATGTAAAAAACAAGCGTATAATATATAGATTAGAAAATACGAGAATATGAACAGCGTTCCAATTATAATTCCATCTATATAAAGTCTTGTATTTTAATAACATCTGTAGTAGTATTTTTATTATAATTATAACTATTAACGTACCACCAACGTAAGACCAATGCGTATATAATTTTTGCATAATTCAAAGATAATTGACTGTATAAACAATAATAGACAATTTGAACATTAACTAACAATATAGTATAGTATCGAATAATATTTCTATTTTTTTTTTAAAATTTTTTTTTTTCGAAAATAAGAGCAACCGTGTATGTTTTCCCGATTGAATATTCAACTCGTTCGAAATATCAGAAATTAGAAATTCATATAAAATAACATATTTAGGGAATCGGGGGCGGCGATTCGTGACATGCCCCGAGGGTGAGAGCGAAAATACATTGCATATTATTAATATTATTATTTTTTTTTTTTACGGAAAAAAATCGAATTTACCGATAATACTAACTTATTAGCTCCGAGATTACATCCGAATCTTAATATAATAAAATAATAATTTTATTCGTTTCTTCATCGAGATATTTTTATTTTTTTAAATTTTCAAATATTATTATTTATACATGCGAAACGTTAATATATATATATATATATATATATATATATGCATGTATATATAAATACATTATTGATTTCGAAACGAAATTCGAATATAATATAGTTTATAAGATCGGATTTCAATACCAGTTTAACGTACGGCAAAACGGTAATATGAAATAATATACCGTTGGGTTGTATTATAGAAGGAAATAAATATGTAAATATATATCGTCGTATCAAAAACAATCGGCTATCGTGTTATCGTGGAATAATTCAATTCGAATAAATATATCGTAATTTGTATTATTATTATTATTATTATAACGTGTAGATAAACGAAAATTGAGTTTCATTCACAATAACGCGGAATTATAGTGAGTATATTATTATTACGACGACGACTACGACGACTACGACGACGACGACCACGACGGTGGCAGTGATCGTATCTCTCCTGTTGATCGATAATCCGGTTGTATATTATAGGCCGACGCAGACGTATGGCGCGCATTGTTCTTGGGTATAACACAAATTATTATAGGATCAAAATCGAAAAAAAAAACAACAAACATTTATATATATATATATATATATATATATATATATATATATATATATATAATACGTGTAAGCCGACTAGAAATAATGTTTTTACGGAGAAAAAAAAAACACACACCCCGAATATAATATCGGGCAATAAACACATATGGAAAAACAAATATCGTATAGGTACACATATATATATATATATATATATATAAAATATGGCGAGCCCGGAGTGCCCGATGTGACAGACCGATGGCGCCGGCGACCCGGGCCGGGGCCGGGCAACGAGGTCTCCCACGAATGATTTATGGATCCCGATGGATATCAGAGACTTCCTGTTCGACCCCCCCGAGCACCACTTGGAACCGATAAAAACCCGGCGGCCGCCGCCGCAGCCGCCGCCGCCGTCGTCGTCCCGCGGGGTCGGGTTTCGCGGCGCGAGGAATTCGTCCGGGAAATATATTCAATTATTATTAGTATACGCCGTGTAATAATATTTATCGTTAATTGCCGACAGCCAGCCCCCGTCAATGTTATTATACGGCGAATTTCGATAATATATAACGGCCGCCGCCGTGGCGTCGTCGTCGGTATTACGCGTGTTTTATACAATAATAATAATAATAAAACCAACAAAGTGAGGGACCGGACGACGACGGGGACGGGTGCCAGACACGGTTAATAATATAAAACTGTACGCGCCGGGCCGTGCCCGCTGAAAACGTCGTCCGGCGCGGTTTTTACACACTCCGATGTGTGTATACCCCCGCGTCTTTATTTTTAGACGGTTCGTCTTCCAGTACGCGGCGGGTACGCCTGACCGGTCCCCCTGGCTACCCCCCCGGGGCCACTCCACTCGCTCGCCATTGTTGTTGGTCGTGACCGTTTTATACGTAGTCCGGCGAAGATATAAACGAAAACGACGAAAAATTTATCGCCCGGCCCACGCACGACAAAAATGGTTATGGTACCCCCCCCCCCCACACACACACACACACACACAACATAATCGTTTCTAGTCCCGGCTGTTTATTTTCGTTACACCGCCCGTATTCAAGGGCCGACCCCTTAAATAATTTTCATCGGGAAAGGGCAAGTGGGAGGATATACATTCATTATTTCTTAGATAAGCCGCAGGATAGTGCAACCCCCCCCCCCGCCCCCCGGCCACCCACTGGACCCGGAAAAACGACCCCATTTAAATACGATAAAAATTCTTCTTAATTTATTCTACAAAATAATATCAAATTTCCTTCCTAGGCCGGCCGTAGTGACCATAACCTCGTACTACCAGCTAGTCTGAGGTCTATGATAGCTAGTGATTAGTGATGTTTCCGACAAACTGATACGGACGTTGGACAATGTAACACCGTGGCTTTCCTGTTCTTATCGGTGTGTCGAATAATTAAATACCGTTCCAGATCGCATGGTGATCTGTTATCATATCAAATTCATAACAAAAGATAATAATTTTTCGTCGGGTTAATAATAATGGTAATTTTAATTTATTATATTTCATATTAATAATATAAAAAAGTTCATTCTCCATATTCCCCCATCCCGTGTCTACACCCTATGTGGCTATATTATATAAAATATAATCATTTCTAGAGTAAATATTATTATTATAATTCTCGTGGACTCGAGGAATTTATTTTAATAGGAACCGTTGTTGCGTATTCGTATTATATACGTCTGTTTTTTTTTTTTTTTTTTTTACCTGGATTTATTTGTTTTATGACGCCACAAATCTCGATATGAAGTTTCGTTCAACGTACCCGAGTCGAGATTTTATATTACACGTTTTAAACGAGTTTTATGGGTTTATTTTATATTATTTTATACAGCGCGCATACACATTTAATTGTGACGGTGGTTAGGAGAGGCCAGGAGGGTATCGTTTAATATATAATAAATAAAATACGTATAGTATTAGAAGGAGAAAAAAATCGGCTATTTAAAATATTATAAATTCAAAGATAATAATGTCGAGATTTGCTTTAAAAAAAAAAAAAAAAAAAAAATATTCGTATAATGAAGAAAAAAAAATCCATCGGTTTTGCAGAATAATAATTAAATATATAGTTGAACACGACGTATATGAATTTAATCTTAATTTGTTACGAATTTAAAAATATCATCATCTTTTTTAATCGTTTATTTATATCTATTGTTATTTATTTATTTATTTTTAATGTAACAAACATTTCTTAAATATATATATATATATATATTTTTTTTTTTTTTTTTATAACAGAATATAATATACCGGACACTATAAAAACGATTACGCCGATGAAATTTATAGCGGGAAAAGTAAGAGATGATGGCTATTTTATTGGTCCGGTAAACGTGTTTTTGATTGCGACATCCGATTTGCAACTCGGCGCTACGAATAAATAAATTTATATATAGGTATATATATATATATATATACAGTGTCTGGTGTTAGTTTTCTTTATTAAATATAAAAATGCCAATGGCGAGTAATATTCCCGTTATCACTACGGACATTTCGCATTCCGAGGCCCGAACAGTTTTATGGAAGCAATAACCGTGCCGTACAACGAGAGTATAAATTTAGGTGGTGAGAATAATAAACTGAATAAAAAAAAAATTTTAAAAAAAAAAAACTATACCTATACATTATACAAATCAGATAAACATTAATTCAATTTTCGAAACTCTAAACCTGTCTCCGCGGCGATCCGACTACACGAGGCGAGTGTAGGATGAGGGGGCAGGGGGAACTTCTTATGAATGAAAAAAAGAATTCTATAAACTATAAAGGATTCGTTATAGTAAATTATTTATGGTTAGGTTATATATATAAATGCGTTTTCCCTTTGATAATAAATCGGATGAATAATAAGTTGATTTTTTTTTTTTTTTTTTAGTTATGAACCATTACCATTAGTTTGTGTGTATAAATACACACACACGACAATTATTATTATAATTTATTTGAAGAATAATCTCGCGCGAGATATATTTTATATTCAGCTTGTCAATTATCATATATTAAGATATGAATCGAAAAATAATTTAAAAGCATACCGTAGACCCTTTTGTGTATAGAAAGATGAAACAATATAAGGGTACCTTGCGGCCCAGTGGGGTATTTCACTGGGGTGAGTATTTATATATATATATATAAAAAAAAAAAATCCGAGGGAGAAAATATACGACGACGATTGGCTACATGGCCCGAGGAGAATTATAATGGGACCCCGTTAGTAAAAAAACTTAAAAATATATATAACTATATATTATATCATATTATACCTCCCAGTCACCGTCACAATATAATTCGTACAAAAGACACGCCAACAGAGGATCGATGGTTTATTTATTTTTTTTTTTTTTTTTATAACATTTTTCATAAACAAATTATAATTGGACTACCCGGACATTGGTAATCTAGCAAAGAAAATGATATCGTACGTTTTACGCTACACCACGGTTAAAAAATAATATTTCGACGAAATAATTATAATTATTTGGTTTTGTTAAATTGTTTATAATTGAATCTGCATTGTTATTACGTACTCGTAGGAGGGTAGTATATGAACCCCATAAAAACACACCCTCGGTGCTCGTATAATAGCGTGGGGACGATAATATACCTTATATCTAGTGTTCGCCTTTATATAATAAATAACTTAAACTAGTTGTTTAGTTTGAACCCAAAGGGCTACATACGATTTTAACTTGAGAGGTCTTTCTTTGTACATCCTCCCTTGTATATGATCCCGGGGGCAGTACGCGCAACAACTAAAGAAGAAGAAGAAGAAGAAGAAGAAATAGATAACTTTTACACTCGTGAGCGCAAACTAAGTATAAAACAAAAAAAAAAACCAAAGTTAGAATCTTATAAGTTATCAGCCGACACCCTGCACGGTGTTCTATAGTAACTTAATAGGTATACCAATGCCGGGCACTAACGAGTCAAGTTAAAAGTAAAGTTTTAAAAATTGATTTTTTTACCAACTTAACTACCTTTTGTTTCTTTTTTTTTTTACATATTACAAGTTAATTTTGAATTACCGCGTTAAGTTAAATTCAAATTTGTATTAAAATTAAATCACACTATTCGGATAGATACCGTCCGTCGCATACAATATAAATATATATAAATATTTTTCACCCAATAATTTGCGTAGTTTAAAATAAGTAAAATGTCATATTACCTAGATAAATCCCGCAGTTGAACACGGATCATCGTCTTTATTTTCAATAAAAATCACAAACTCCGAGTTTAAGCACTTTCAGCTGTGACGATAAAAGTTTTTCAAAAATAACTCAAGTTAATTAAATTTTTACTTGTAACTTACGTTAGTTAATCAATAAAACACTTAACGCGTGAATTTTTCTTCGATTGACTCAACTTAACCGAATTAATATTATATACATTTACTTGGCCAGCCTTGTATAATGTACAAGGATGACGTTTTAACGATACGTTTAATACGAGCATATGATTTATCATATTTATCGTACGATTTATTTCTACTCGAATTTACTTACTCCGCAATACGCGTATAACCACCGGTGGAATATTTATTATTTGATCGATAAATAAAAAAAAAAAAAAAACACTTTACCCATAAACTGTATATACCTACGTTGGTCGGAACAAATAACAACTTCTCACGTCCGTATAAATATATACGATTGTCGTTTTTTGTGTTTTTTTTTTCTTCTTCTTTTTTTCAAACCTCGCCGTAACATAATATACCGACGTATATCGGAACGAAACGGATGATTAATATTATTATTCAATACGACGCGCAACGATATAATATTAGGTGAAATCGAATATATTATACACGGGGGCCTCCGGACGAGCGACACATACGATCCATCCGTCTCACGCTAACCGCGGCTAAAAAACACCCTAATATATTATATCGCGCAAACATACATCAGATGGCCCGTGTTTTTTTTTTTTTTTTTTTTTGCCCCCGCTATAGACCGTCTTAAAAATATAATAATACGCATCCCCGCGGTTAATTAACCGAAAACCACACACACTGCGCGTATTTAAGTAGTCATCATCATCTGTTACGCATTCCGGGCGGTTAAAAAAAAAAAAATCAAAAAAAAAAATCGTTTTTTCTCACTGTCCCCCTCCCTTCCCGCCATGCACACGACGTCTTGTTATTTTAAGTAGTCCGAGGCGCATTCGTCACTGTTGATTTAAACAACGCGCCGGGTCCCCCCTTTAACGGCCAATTTAAAAAACAATAAATCCCCCGCGGTATACGTATAATACGTAACCTATTATGATATATCGTAGTGCCGCAATGCAGTTTCCGTACGTGCATATACCACGAACGGCCGAGTGCACATTTGCGATCGTCACCGAAAACGTCACGGCGTTTACAAACGACCATTTTCCCGGTCGTCCCGGTCGTCGAAAAGGCCGTGCGTTTCCCATGATCGAAAAATGGGTTTTGACACAAATCAAAGACACGATTTTTTTACACTTGCCGGTACTATTGTCGTATTATGCGTATTGTGCGTATTGCGCCGGGTCGTATACCTGTGTTATATATACTACGATTGCATTTTGAAAGACGGCGAAAACACTTTGACAACTCTTTTCTTTCTTCTTCGGTAACGTTTACGCCGGCACGTATACGATAATATGTCTACGACGGCATAACGAACGATTCCGTTGTATTGTTTATTTGTTTACCGCAAAAAGATTTTGGCCCGATTCATTTATCACCCGTGAAGCGTTGTGCGCGCGCGAAAAAAAAAAAAAATGAATAATACCGATCAAAACGTTTTCCGTGTGTACGTGTATAATACGCCCCTTAAAAGGTATACGGGAAGATTTATGATGAGACTGTCGTCGTCCTGTAAGTGTACACACGACTGCGTAAACGCGACGGTGATGGGCAGCAAAGGCACGAATCATCCCGTATTGTGTCGTATTATACGTTATAATATGTCGATGACCGCAACGATGTTCACACGTAGGTAATACGCGCGTGTATACGTCAGGGGATTGAAGTATCGAAACATGCCTACGTTATACACGCCAACTATGACCAACAATCCTCGAACAATACGAATTCGACGTCGCGGTATTATTATAGCGAGTTATTCGCAAAAATATAACCTACGGCTTAGCGTGCGAACAACAATAAAATACGGCGGACGCCGCTTGTAAGGTGAGCCGGTGAACGCTTAGTAAGTCTCGGTAACTATGCTTGGAACGGTCCGGACGTCACCGAATAAATTTTTAAAAAAAATTGGTAGAAAACGTAAACGTTTTTTTTGGTTTCAATTCATAACTAATCACACAGCGCGTTGAACGCAATTGCCGAGTGTTGGCGACGAGCTCATTTTTTTGATATAATGCGGAAATACAAAAAAAAAAAAAAAAACCGTAATATGGTGGTGTTTCTGTGACGGGCGAAAACCAACAAAACTAAAAAAAAAACAACACATTTCCGTTTCAGCTTTATTTTTTTATTTTTTTTTTCGTTATTATTCCAATTATTTTAACGATTTCGATAATTTCGATCTATAACCTTATGCATATACCCCGATGACTATTTATAACAGCCAAAAATATGTACACATAAGGGTACCCGGTTTCTGTTAAGTCTAGAAGGTTTATTTACAAAAAAAAAAAAACAAACAAACAAACACGAATGAGGGCTTACACCGAGTTTGCAGGTGAAAAAATATCATCGTACCTACATTATTTATAAACGCACGTTTATATAACGTACAACGATGATGGTTAAAAAAATACAATACAAATTTGTAAAAAAAAAAAAAAAACCGTTCACAAAACATATTGACTGTATTTATGTTTATATTCATATTAAATAATTTACTATTATTAGTTTTTGAATTGTATAAATAATATATTTAAACTGTATAAAATATAATTTCATAGTCAAAGTGATTTTATTACAAAAAAAAAAACACTTCTTCTTCGCCGCCAGGCTAGTGCTAGACAAAATCATAGGATTTTGACATCTCCCATGCCATTTATTGTCGCCAGCAAAAATATCCTAGGTCAAATTTACCAAAATTCTAGGGTTACATATATATATATATATATCCCAGTTTATATTTAACTCCCGGTGAATAATTCTTGTTGAAAGATAAATATATTCTTAGTTTATTTCTAAATACCTCAGTAAAATGAGGTGAATATATCCTGTTATTTTCAACTCCCCGGTAAAAAAAAAAAAAATGTTATCAAAACCATGGTTATCGGAATCGATAAGTTTTTATGCTGATTTCCGTTCTGTACAATTTGCACAATCTTGTCATTTAATTATAATTTTGTTATCCCGTTAAAACGTAATTACATTTTCATGTTACTGTGCCGTCATTACTTTGTTCTTCCTTTATTATGGAGTAGGGTTATACAATATATGTAATATTGTTCATCCGAATACTATATTAAAATGTCAGAATCGTCATTCTCGTCTTCGTCAGATGACTGTCTTTTTTTTTTCTTTTTTTTGCAACACAAATTGTTGAAACATATTTTTTATATCGATATATTCCTATTGAAATAATGGAATACTCGTACGCCTGTCCACAATAACTTCATTAATTGTACGGAACCGTCACAAATCTAAAAACGCATTTAATAAAAAAAAAAATCCAAAACCAATGTTTTAAACGGCATCGTGCAATCGAACAATTAACATTGTAAGATTATAGAAAATGCCTTGTCGTGCCTCGTTCGTCTGGTCGTAGCCCGTACAATAAAATTACGTACTCGGGGGGGGAGGGTTATTTTTGCACGATTCGTCGGCAGTTACGTAAATACGGCAGCGGCGGCGGCGGCGGCGGCGACGTTGGCATGCGTCTAGGGGAGAGCGCGACGGAGAAGGTCGGCCGGGAATTTACACGATTGTCGGCCATAAATCCGGAAAACCCGATGGCGACGGCGACTACGGGCGGCAAAATATTTACTGCTGGGAACGGGTAATAAATTTTCGGGAGCCCATCGACGCCGCCGGACTTACGAGTGGCGGAGAAATAATTAGTCACAAACAGTGGCTCAACTATGAGAGGGAGGAAGCGGGAAAATCGGGTAGGGAGAGAGGGGAAAAAAAACATTGAAAACCATTTTGGATCGGGTCGACATTATGCACGATTTTGCTTATTTATTTTTGATGCGTTATATGTATTTTATGTTTCGATTCCGAGTGTAGCAAAGAGTTTACTGTTTTTCATATGACGTGCGGTTTTTATTCCTCGTGGAAATCATATAATTCGTATAAAAAAAATATATTTATATATGTATAAACTATTGAATTTTCTATTTCAAGCCGAATAATATTATAAAGTCTCGAACGAAACCAGCAGATATTTTAAAAACAATTTCAAAAGTTAAATTAATTTTTATTAACTTGATTCAACAAACCCTAGGTTTATTCGTGATTATTATTATAATAATTTTAAGTTTACCAAAAAAAAAAAAAAAAATGTATTTAATTTATGAGATATTATTTAATTTGAAATAATTCAATTGAACATTTGAATCAACACTCGTAGTTGATAAATAAAGCGACTATTTTTCCCGATTAACTTAATCGAGTTAATATTATTCTTTTGCCCAGCCTTGCTGAAATATTGAAATACGGTCTGGCCGTTGAAAAAAAAAAAAAAAAAAAAAAACACCGCTTTTGCTAGTCACCCACGAGTACGTGACGGGTTTTATTATTTATTTATTTTTTTTACATGACGCGGTTTTTCTATCCGCCAAATTTATCGTTTTGGTATATTTTAGTATTAAAAATTATTATTTATTTATTTATTTTTTTTTTTTTTTTTACTGGCCATATTATACGTTTTTAGATTCGTATCAGTTTAGGTTTACGTACGGGCGGTCGTCCGCAGGGTTGATTTTTATTATTATTATCATTTTTTTTTTTTTTTTTGTTCATTCTATAAAATAATATAATGCGTTTATTTTATTGTTATCGCGCACGGAGTGGAAAGGGGCACCGGCGCCCGTCGCGATTTGATGCCCGACGAAGATGTCTGCGTGCAGCCGCGGGAATACGTATAATAACGATATTATATTATACCTTCGTTTTCCATTGAGAAACGACTCGAACACGAGGACACGAGTCTAGTGTAAGAGAGAGAGAGAGAGAAAAAATTTAAAAAAAAAAAACCCATCTCGACCACCGACCGACCGACCGACCGACGCAAGTGCAAGAAGGTAGTTATAATAATATACGCGGCCGCGGAGGTGTTATTGAATACTGAAAGCAAATTGCATGTCCCGATGACGTACGAGTATATCGATGTATAGAGAATATCACGTTTCGTTTCGAAAAAAATAAAACGCCCGAGAGGGGGTACGAATAATAATAATAATAATAAAAAAACACTAGAAAAAAAATCTCGTGTATACAACACTATAATGATAAGAGTGAATCTCTATGGCAGCGTCCGCGAATCGGTTCTCCGATATTTTACGCGGCACACGTCCTGCTCGATTTTCAAAAGACACTTTCGAAAATGGCCAACCGCAACGGTATAATTCGGTAAACCATGGTTCAGTTTATTATGTCCGCGTGCGATAAACGAAACGAGTGGATTACAATATTCGTAACTAATATGGTTTTGTTCTTATGGATAATAATATTAAATATTCAACTAAATGGATGTGTGGTTCTCCGGATAAAGTTGTATATTCTTCGATTTCAATTATGGCCAACTTTGGTTTTACAAACGAGAACCTACCCGTTACAATGGAAATTGTGAATCGGTGGTTTTTATTGTTGAAAATTTGAATGCAAAGTTTCTGAATCATTCTACTTTGAATACTAAGGATAACAATAGTCTAGTAAATACATGGTGAACGGGTACGGTGTTTGGTAATTATAATTAGGTATAACTAGGTATAATTATGTAATATAAAATATATGTTACTATTCGGTCAAGTATATTCGGATAATTATTTATATTGCAAAATACCAAACTCGTACCCGTTTACGAAAGTAAACTAAAAATAGACTATTTTTTATCCTTAGCATATTTTAAGTAGAAAAACTGAAAAATAATTCAGAAACTTTCCGTTCAAATTTCGATTACAGTACGCTACATTTTCTGAAATACATTGTCTGTCTGTTTCCGGATTTCCATTAAAATGCGTAGGTGATTCTCGTTTGAAAAATTCTAAGTCAAAGTATCCGCCACGGATCCACTGGTTAAACGTTGTAAAAAATCTAAATATTCGGAAATATCGTCATTGACTACGAGGTGTGTATAAAAATTAATCATTTTTTATAAATTTTGTATTGATTATTTTACAATATCTCCTTCAAAGTAATTGCCGTAGAAATTTACACAGCGCTGAAAGCGATGTTTTGATTGTTCGTAGTAGTTCGTCGGTCACAAACGTTTAAATATTTTCCAGTGTCCTAAAATGTCGTCCTCAGAGGTGAAATGAGGAAAAAGAGAAAAAAGTCACAAGGGCTCAAGTAAGGTGAATAAGGTGATTGAGGTGCTACGGGAATATTTTTGATTTCCAAAAACCGATAAACTGAAATGGCCGTGTGACAAAGCGCATTGTCATTTTTTGCAGTTGAAGACCACTTCTGCGAGAGGTTCATCTTCAATCGACTCTATGCCTTCAGAATATGCCTTAAATCACTTAAAACCTGGGTCCTCGAAAGCGATCTATCCCCATACGCTCGCTGAAGTTTTTGAAAACTTTCCGTCGTACTGTGCCCAAGTCTGAAACAAAATTGGATAGCAAACCGAAATTGTTGTCACTCGTTATCAGAACGAACTAAAAATAAAAGCCGCGTTTACGAGAAATCATCGGTATAGACCAATGCGTGACTCTATGTAGTTCAAACTCGTACTGAAGGCGCATTAGATGTTTGTCTACAAAACCTTACCTTAAACGGGAATTCATTAGTATCGCTAGATAGCGATGCTACGCTATCAGTCTCATTGCTTTATTCGCACACCTCGTATACTTAAAAATGCCAAAAAAATCACAACTCGAGTATAATTTTAACCATTAAAATGGGGCGAGCGTGCTAAAAAAAAAATCGCCTATATAATAAATATATATATATATATGCATAGACAATGCGGCGGATTAATAATGCAACGCAGGTCCGACGTTATTATCTGGACACGGAGCGTGTTTACGACTCCATTAACGCGGATCGTGCGGATACTGGGACGCGGGCGACTCCAGAGGTTCGTTCTTCGCGCGGCCAGCGCATTATTATTATGTGCCCGGGGGTCCAATTCCGGTGCGGACGGTAAGCCGGTTTTCTGGTGATCCGGGCCCGGACGATCAAAACAAACACTACGGCCTCCCGCCCCGGCGAAAAAGAAAAAAAAAATAATAATAATAATAAACGAGATTTATCGATATTATTTTTATATCAATTAAATACATACGATAATAATAATATATTATGGAAACGCCTACGCAATCATAACACGGCCGCGTGTCCGCGGCGAGTAAATCGATTTCGTATTTATTTATTATACAGGGTGGTCCCGATAATGGTTGACGACGAGCGTCCGTCACTGACCACTGTGCGCAGCGCCGGGTAAAAAGGCGAATAAGAAATATTTTATTATATTGTTTCAATAGCCCCGCCGCCGCCGGACGACGACGTTTTATTCGTTTCTTTTTAATATATATATAGGTATATAATATATTAGCATATATAAAACATATTTTTTTTATATATATATATATATAATAATGTCGCAATAGCGCGTATCGGTATTCCAAACGAAAAAAAAAATGATTACCCAGCGAGTGCAATAAAAAATAAAAACACAGAAGAATTTTATTATATATCTACAAACGATTTTATACGAGTGGTGCTGGGCGGCGGGTATTTCTTTTTTTTTTTATCGAGGCTTTAAATTTGTCAAATAGTAACATAATATAATACCGTATTGTACGTACGTCTATGAAAATAAAATAAAAATTAATTCTGTATCTATAATACTTTTTCGATCTTCAAAACTGCGTTTTAGTATTGAAATAACGACACGCAGTCTTTAACGCGTTTTATTCAACACAACATGTATTATTATCATAGGAGAAACCGCTATAAAATTGTACACACGACTATATTATTAAATAATTATTTATACCGTTTAACAAAAAAAATAAAATGTATTCGGGATACAAAGTTAAATTGTTTGCTGTGTAAACGTTAACAATTATTATTATTAATATACTCACATTGTAAAACATAAACGCAAACAACAAATTAATAAATCCAAATCTATTTGACTAGGCAGGCATATAATATGCTCGTATAATATCTGAAACAGTGGGGTAGCAATGTTCACACGGATCTGCTGTCAGGTAAAACAGGAAAAAAAAATTAATTAAAAAACATGGCGCACTTCGCACTTCGCGTGTTGGTATTGGCGAAGGCACTTAGCTCTCGTTGGATAGGCAACTCTTGGCGAATTTAAAAAAAAATGATAAATCAATTTTTTTCAATAAAACGATTCTGAGTAGAGCTTCAGTGTAATATATAAGGACTATTGTTGTCAATTTCATATAGAGTATGTACAAAATTAACAGGTCTCAAAATCCGAAATTTCCATTTTAAGATTTAAAACAGAGTAAATAAAACGGAATCGTCCAATTATTAGGCCGCAATAGTATATTGGTGTGTAGCTTCTGACCTTAGAAATTCAGAAAATGTTCCTTTAGTATCTTTAGTTGAAAAAGACGACCGTAAAAAAAAAATGTAAAATCGCTAAAGAATTCAACATTCCACCAAATACATCATTATCGTCAATTATGAAACAAAAAGATACAATTTTGACGTTCGATAGTGGAAATATGTAAAAAAAAAAAAAAATGATAGATTTAGAAATTCATAGATACGTATGTATTAGTATTTAAGGTATTCAAATTATGTATTTTAAGCATTCAAATTATTATTTTTTTTTCTTTCAGTTTTTTATTTGTAAACATTTTAATAAAACACTATGTCTCGAATTATGAAATAAAAAGATAAAATTTTGACGTTCGATAGTGGAAATATGTAAAAAAAAAAAAAATGATAGATTTAGAAATTCATAGATACGTATGTATTAGTATTTAAGGTATTCAAATTATGTATTTTAAGCATTTAAATTATTATTGTTTTTTCTTTCAGTTTTTTTTTTTTTGTAAACGTTTTAATAAAACACTATGTCTCGAATTTTTTCCTGATTACCCTTGATATTCAAAATAATGAGAGTTCACTGTATATATATATATATATATATATATATATATATATATATATATAAATATATACACGTATTAATCGTACAAAACGTATTATATTATAGGAATTGCCGTTTGAAATTCCCGTATTTATCAGCGTCGTCGGCAGATTAGATCTGTAATAATAATATAAAATATAATATGTTATATTGTAATTGCTAATTTCCTTGTTTGGATGAAAACGATGGGATTTATTGCCGAGACGGCCGGCAACGGCAACAGCGGCGGCAGTGGCGGCGTTTAATTGCACACCGGACGATTATTTCTTTCCGTACTTATTCTATACATTATTATTATATATACTTGATAAATTTATAATATACATATTATTACCCGTGTGCGTGTGGTTTTTTTTTTTTTTTTTCAACCTCCTCTCGTGAACTCGGCACCGGCCGTACAGTATTTATCCCCTCACCGCGACCCGTCGAGCATATAGTTAAGTATACATAATATAAATATAATAATATATCTTATATTATAAAATATACTTTTTTTTTTTTTTTTTTTTGTTTTACTATTTCCAATCTTTATACACGAGAGAGTACGCGTTCCGCGTTTCCGCCGTACACCGCGATAAACGAGATATAAACGGGCGGCAACAATGGCCGGCGCAATTTTCCCACCGGACAATAATAATAAACAGTAACAGACTGTAGGAAAAAAAAAATAATAATAATAATACGAGTAATACGAGCACCGTGGCTGAGTCAATGTTCTCTAGGTGGGAAGTTGGGAACGCCGTATATACATGGGATAGGATAGGAATTTAATTTATATCTGTATGCAACGAAAAAATTGCAAACGAAAAACGATTCTCAGCGAAGCAGTATTAGTCGTGTTTTATCAATGTCGCCTCGAGTTTGACGAGATCGTGTTTTTGCCGTTATTTTCGTCATTATTTTGTAGTTATTTCTGTCGCGTTAAAAAACTAATAGGTTTATTGCAATTTTACCTGTCTAAAGTACCGACTAGACAAAATTTGCTACCGAAAACATGATAGATGTGTATAGATCGGATTAAGTCTTCTGGTAGAAAAATGTAAACAAATTAAAAATAAACATTATTGTGAAACCACAAGACTCCCCCCCCCCCGCTCCGTTCGGAATCGAATAGTCTGTCCAATATACGAAATAGTACTAATAATAATTAGTTTTAAAGCTGTAAACTCAACGAAATAAAAAAATAATCGTTTAAAATTTCAAATAATGCAATAGTTTTTAAATACAATAAACTAGGCGACGTGCGATATTGTTGACTAAATAGATGATATATTATATTCTTTAAATTAAAAATGTAAAAATATAATAATTCCTTTTTAAAATTGTATATATTATACCAAACATAAAATGCCTGTAACGTAATTTAAAAACAAAGAAACTGAAATACTTATCAAAAAAATACATTAAAAAAAAAAAGAGAGAAAATATGACCTAAAAATGGGGAAAATAACTAAAAATCAAATATGTAAAAAAAAAAAAAAAGAAACACATTCATGGTTAAATAACCGAGTTCGTTGTTACCGAAATTCAAACTCGGTTATATTATTGTTCTTTAAAAACAACATTTCTCAAACGTTGGTCGACCGCACCTTGTTGTACGAGTGCAATAAGTCAATACCTAATGTTTCAAGTAATTAACTAATATATATTATAGCGATTAATAATTCCGACATTTATAACGCCAATAAGAATTAACTATGTATTAAACTGCGGTGCCCATTAACTGCCCAGTTAATTTAAAATGTACGATCATTATTATAACGACGGAAACAACATTGTGTTGTTAGTTAATAAATTGCAAAATGTTCGAAAACCGCAATAAATGCATTGCGTATATATTACATAATGTATTGAAATTAAAAAAAAATAAATAAATAAAATGTAAATTGTACGTGTAGAACGAATAAGAACGAACATGTTTATAGCCTACAAAAAAATCCTATAAAAATCGAATGACCAATACAATAACGAACTCGAAAATGCGCATATTAAAGTAGAATTTTACAATATTATTTAGTAAAAATAATCACGGGAGCTATTAGACGCTCGATTTAATATTATTGTACGTGCATGGACAATGTGAATTGCCATTACATACGTATACATGTTTTTATATTGTCATATACATAATATATTATTATAAAATATGCGGTGTTTTTCTATTTGGTTAAAAACTATGAATATTAGTTGTAATAAAGTACGAGTTACTGTACGAGTTGAATTTTTGAAACAAGATAGAAAACGTCTTACGCTCTAACCATAATTCGTATGATATATACAAATGAATTTGCGTGTAATGAATTCGATCATATGGATCAAATATTTGCGGGTTATTCCCCCGGTTTGTCAAAACCCGTCGTGATTAATCGTCGACTGGGTTTTTTAGGTTGACATTTGGAACACTTACTTGTCGGTTTAGTCCCGACGGGTAAGTCGAGTCATTCCATTTCCTTTCGCTTTGTCTTATTTAAACGCGTAGGTTTTAGCGTGTTTTATTACAATCGTTAACATTGAAACCGATGGTATCGATATTGTAAATTTGCGACAAAAATAAGCCGATCGGAGAAGACGGTATGCGTCCGCGGCTGGTTTCGTTTAGGGAACGTTAACGCGCGGTCCCGAGAGTGCGAAAAAGTCGCCGACCACTAAAATTCACCGACAAATATTTTACCCGTCGGGGCGTTTAACACCCCAACTAAAATAATACTCCTCGATTAGATGTATAAATCGGTTATTTGCTTAGCTTTTTTTTTTTTATTATTATTATTATTATTAAATCGACAAAAAGGTGGCGCGCACGAAACGTTTATCCGGCGGTTTCGACGCTTCCGACTTTGTATGAACAATGATAATAGTAATAATAATATTTATTACGGTCGTTTGTGTCCGAGTGGCGCGGCCGATACGAGGAGAAAAAAATTTTTTTTAAAAACAAAATAGTAGCCGTGCGTATACGGAGGAAACGGTTCTCGTTAATAATTAAACCCATCGGAATTGAAATCTGGAATTGGTTTCGTGTTGTTGTACGTATTATTGTGGACGTATACAAACGGTGGGCGTTTACCGATATATTATTATTATCATATAATAATAATAATAATAATAATAATAATAATACGTACGTATACAGTGATGATATTATATTTTATTTTTTTTTTCCAATCTAATCGGTGCTACGTAAAAAAAAAAAAAAATAAAAAATAACGAATCGTTCGGGCGGCGCGCGCGAGGTCGGCGGCCATTCCTTCGATGTCGTTCACGTATTATATAATAATATTAGATAATATATATATATACCTACGTGATATTATGATAACGATAATAATAATAATAATAATATTATTACTATTAAGCGTTGATATTTTTTTATTATTATTATTCTTATTTTCGTATTTATTTATCGACCGGAGAGAATATAATATTATTCGATGTCGGCATGCACCACCGCGGCCGCGACGACGGGAAAAGCCCCGAGCGAGTTCGCGGGTTCCCCGTTTGATTTATAACATCATTTTATACCGCGGCATAAAAATACGGTTTTACAACAACCTATTAAAAATATGTTTCTCCTCTCGTATACGTACGAATAACAATAATTAGTAGGCAACGGAGGATTTTAATTTAAATAAATATTTTTTTATGCAGTTTTATACTATCGGAAAGTTTTCGACGGCGCGGCGGACCGGTACGTTTCTCATCGTATTATATTTCGAACGAATCCGACCCCGGTAATTTTATTTTTTTTTTTTCCGATGGGTTAAATATTTTATCAACAAAATACATATAAATCGCTCCCAGCAGCAAAGGTTCAATTTGTACGACTTTTCAAAGGGGTGAACGCTTTGTCGCCAAGAGGCGGAATGCCCACCGCCGGCTATACACTAAATTATGAAATTGCGTCGTTTATAATTCAATTTCAGTCAGCGGTAGAAAAAATGTAATTTTAAAGCGTAATCGACGAATGTTATAATTGTATTTAAATAACATTTTACTCGTAAACCGTTTACATGTATAGGGTCTTGAGTTGGTAAACTCGATAAAAATATATTTCTCTAAAAAGAATCATACAAGAACACGTGATACTAAAAATCAATGAAATAATTTTTTTTTTTTTGTAATAATTCGTTTTTGCCCCGGACGATTTTATTTTTGGTCCTTTTATCTTAGAGCAGTCGATATTATTGTAGAATTTTTGTGTTTATAATAAAATTTTACGTTTCAGTACGATACGTTATGGTTTTGGCAACGATATTGTTATCATTGAAGTCCAACAATTTGGAACTAGTCCGAGATTGATTCGTTCATTGTCAAAGTAAGAAAAATATTTTTGGTGTACACATGGCTAGCCATCAGCCGTATTGTATTGTTCAAATATTTTCTATTTCATTCATTCATTAATCAAGGTTTAATTTCAACTTGAATTTTCCCTAGTACTTTGTGTTTAGTCGAGATAAAATATACATTTAAATATTTTTATGTTTATACTAAATTAGAATCCGTTTCTTAATAATGGTATACACAGGAGGTCACACCGATCCTACGCAGTACGTATTTCTGCGCGTCGCGTTCGGTCAGGTCGCAACCGCGGCCCGCCGATCACAGGGCGCGGTCGAGTGACAGAAAGACGGGGCCCCGGCCGAGCCGGTAGGTCCTCCTGAGCTTCGTAGTGGTACGGATGTACGGCGATAAGGTTCGCCGAGTGGTTCTTACTGCGGGTTTACAGCGCGCGTGGGCAGGTCCCGCTGACAATGACGGAACGTTCCGATTAAGGGTAAGGCTACCGGTGCCGTGCAATGGGTTTCGGCGATCAGACATACCAGTGGCGAAAATAACGCGTTTTGGCGGCGTTAACTAGTAACAGCTGTTCACACGGCCGCGGTAAACACGGTGTGTATCGAACGTTAACCGTATGCGCGTATTTCGGTTCACAACAGTAATAATATTGTTAACACCGTTGACGACAAAACGATATATTTTGGTGAAAACATGTTAACAATAATCGTCGAAGGTCCAAAACAGTGACGTAACCAGGAAAATATTTCGGGGGGGGGGAAGTTTTTACATTTGAAACTCTCACGCCTAATATAGGATATTATATTTGCCGGTTAAATTAAATAAATATCGTCTTAAAAAAAAAAAAAAAAATGTATACCGAAGACATTTCGGCGGGGGCGGTTATAAAGAACTGACCGAACACGATTTTATTTTATAAATTTTATAAACATTTTTCTAAATATGACTTTTTATTAGTATTTACTAGTAGTATTTTAACATGCAGAGGGGACTGTGGGTACTTGTCCAATCGAGATTTTCCGCAATATCATTTTAAACGGATAAGATTGCAAGTAATGACAATTTTTCATAGCCCATAGTTGATCTTAGATATGTCTTTATAAGTTACAAAAAACTACGTTCTCCAGATGCAACCGTAACGGGTATCGTCAAAAGAATCCGGAATCCGATCAACACATTTGAAAACATTTACCTAAAGATAACTTTTAATTTTTTTCTGTACTTTATTGTTGATAATCTACTCGAATTATTAAAATAAATTTGAATTAAAAAACTATGATATCTGAACTCCGAAAGGCACCAATGAAATATCGGCACCCTGGGCGGTCGCCCAGTTCATCCACCCCTAAGACAGGCCTTGGTTGAGGGTATTACATCATATATAAGAAAAAATTCCGAAATAAAAATTTAGTTTTACGACGAAATCGACAAATGTTATTTTAAATAAATTGTTACTCGTAAACCATAAATAATCTTTCTTAGAACACGTGATACAAAAAAATTGATAAAATAATTATTCTTTTTTTTTTTTTGTACGTGTACCGCCCGTACCACCTCCGTAACGATTCTATTGACGGGAAGATCAGATATTCAACAATAAAAATAAAAAAACACAAAAACACGTAGACCGGACACAATTATATTATAAAATATATAGTAAAAAAACTCTCGGACCTGGAGGGAAATCGATTGTCGTGTTTGAACGCCACCGCGACAACAGGTGCCCGGCGATCGACCGACGAAACCGGTGATATATTATCATATTATTTCGGGTGTGTATTTTTGGTCAACGGCGTTTATATTTTATTTCCATAATTTTTCGACAAAACAAAAAAAAGTGATTTTTTTTTTTTTTTTTTTGATGTTTATTAGGTACACCGTATTTTTATTATTCTTATTCTTTACGCCGCCGCCGCCTAAACGTACACCGGCCCGTGTTCGTATTCATTAACATATATTGTCGGGTTTCTTTTATTTTATATTTTATATATATATATATGCGCACGTCGACACCTAAAATTCGAAAATCGTATTTTTCACGCGAGCACTTTCGACCGTCGTTTTGTGACCGTTTGTATTATTTTGTATATTATAATATAAATCTTTGGTTTTGGGTTTGAATAAATTTGCATGGTAAACGCATTAAAATATATATATACGATAATAATTCCGGGTGAATGAATGGGAGAGAGAGAAAAAAAAAAAAAAAAAAACAGGTATTTCTCCGTGAGACGAATTTCCGATCGTATCCGGGCAAAGTGGCGCCAAGGTGCCGCCTCCCGACTTGGGTTCACCACAATAACACACGCGCGCGGTCTGCGTGCTTTTGTGTATAAGGTTTTTGTATTTTTTTTTTTATTATTATTATTATTTATTTATTTATTTATTTATTTTTTTTTTTATTCGTATTTTTCCAACATACTCGAAGGGTGAAAGGCGTAAATCAATCGAGTCCGCGCGGGTAAGGTATACGCGCTGACTATACGTGACACAAACCCGCGACACAGACGAGAACGAGGGGGAAAAAAATACCCGTCGCGGTGGCGTTCGTCGTTATTTTTTTGATAATTCCCACGCCGGTGCCCATCGCCGGTCTAAACGTCTGCGAATCTTCCCGAGGTCCGTAATACCGACGGTATAAAATAAAAAATGTAAAAAAAAAAAATAAATAAAAAAAACCCGCCGGCCGGTCGGGGATTTTAAACGGGCGCGTTTTGTTTTAACGCTTAATTTATTTTTGATTATTCACAAACTAGTCGCACTGTAAACTGGGCGTTGCGTACAGTTTTCGTCCGAAATTTAAAACGCTTGTTTTTCGGCCAATTAAAAAAAAAAAAAGATTTAATTTTCGTCAATATACCCACTACGGTAAAGTTATTGTACGGTCGTAGGGACCGGAAAAAAAAATATAAAATTTTTAAATGTTTTATTTAAAACAGTATAATTATTTATTATTTTTTTAAATGCATATCATCAAATGTATATAAAACAAAAATGTATTGATTTATGTTTGGCGATTTTTTGCTGTTGATCGAAAAAAGTTCTTCTAGCTTGTTGGCTAGATCAAAAAAATCGCCTAAATCACTTATCCAGTAACAATAATATTAAACGAATTTATTATCGTTTTTATAATTGTATAAATAAAATTGAGTTTTCCGCGATAATATTCGAGTTAAACACGATTTTTGTTTTATCATTGTTCACATAGGGAATTCTAGGGAGCCGGAGAAAAAGTTCGAGGTATCGACGCTTTCGTGTTAACCAAGTTCGACTGTACTTACGTTTTCGAGTTTTCGATTTTTTAGAGGAGCAAAACCAAGGTTTTGAATTTGTTTCATACCACGACTGAATGAAAATGAAATCTACAGTCTAGGCCTAATGGCCATACTAGTTGGGCAGCGTTACGAATCGCTATTTCAAAAATCAATTGTTACATTGGTCATTAATAAATTTTTGCGAAAACGGGTAATTGTCCCGTAAATTGATATCGGTTTATTTTATGATACTCCGACGATGGCGGGATTATCGTAATTAATAATAATTCTTTTAGAATTCAATACATACGAAGCACAAGCCAATTAAATACAATTGATTAATAAATTACGTTCGAATTTGACTGCCTTACACGCATTGTTAATTGTCAAGAGGACGTAAAAATACGTCTTACGATTAGTGTGAAGTTTAAAAATATTACGGGAATGTTAAAATTCAATACAACACGCAGACGGTGAAAATCTGTGCAAACATAACGCGGGACGTTCTCGTGACGCGAAAGACGGGGGGCGGCTATACCCCAAAACAAATTGCGCGCCGCACACAGGACGCGTTAGCGATCATTAGTATAAACAGAATATACAGGGTGATCAACTGACTATACGACCGCACTAATTATCCCGGAAAGTGTTTTTTTGTTGACAATTTACGAAACAGGCGGCCCATAATGCCAATATGTTTCGCGTCACCCTTATATTCTTACTTTTGATTTATTCGTTTCACCAAACAGCGACGTATATTGACAATGCCACAAACAGATAAAGGTATTCAGTTGGTAATTCCTTTTTTGCCGTGTAAATCGTTCGTAAGACGAGACATTTCACATTCGAGCTTGTCGGTTTTTGCGGACACGGGATAGAGTAGTGATAACGCCGCCGCCGCGGATGACGATTTAAACACCGAAATGTATTCCGTAACCTCTTCGGCAGCGTTCAACAAATAATGAGGGCGACCAGACGAATATCGGTACCGTGACGCATTCGAGGAAAAATGTAATACTTACCGGGATAACGAGAAAAACGCGCGTCTCGCAGTCAGTTCGAGAGCCTGACCGTCCTGTATGTACGGCGCGCCGGGGAACGGGCCACGTGATCCGAAAATTCCGACGCCGCCGGGAGTCGCGTACGTTTGTTCGGTGCGCGCGTGATATACGACCGCCTAATTATGACGCATATGGCGAACACGGCGAATACGGAACCGAAAACCCCGGGACCCTGTGTACACGCATCGCGACGACCGTTAACACACAGTCCCGGGGTCCGAGGGTGTAGTGGGCCCCGTTATACGGAGTTGTTTTGACTTGTTTTCTGGTTTAATGGAAACTACTGGCATGATGGCTAGTTAATTAGAGCGACAGGAACGGACGGAGCGCCGAGTAAAATAACATTATTATTATTATTATGCGAGTTTTAATTATGCGCGGTACACGGTATGCGTATTATGGCGCCGCCGCGGTCGGACTCGTCGAGCGACACGGACGAAAACCGGGGAGAGTAGTAAATTGTTGTGTTTATACGGTGGGCACGGGCGTAATTGGCGGCCGGACCACGGTGAAAATATAAATATTTCCCAGCCGCACTTCTCGCCCTCCGGCCCCTGTCCGCCGTCTTTTCGTCGTCCGGGACCGGCGAAGGACGTGTCCACACACGCCCGCGCCCGGCATAACCCTAGCGAAATTCCTAGTCGGGGCGCAGTCGAGTTCGTTTTAACTTTTGGATTCTGAGCGGTGCGATGTTTGTTGATTATTTTTCATTCGTTTTTCTGTAAACGTTTTCTTCTACCGGAAGACTTCATCCGGTCTATACACCACGCTCATATACTGTTTCCGGTAGCAAATGTCGTCCAGTCGGTACTGTAGAAAAACACGATTTCGTCAAACCAAAGTTTTATTATTCGTTGCATACAGGTATAAATTAAATTCCTATCTATATACTACCTTCCCAACTTACCATCTACAACAGTGACCCGCCCATGGTGCGTACATCTTTTTATTCTTATGACAGTCGATTTCACCGAAAACAAAATCAATTCTGGATTCCTACTTATAGATTTAGGTAGTTTATTACGTTTCAACCGTATTAAACTATTATGCGAGATGCACCAACGCCTTTACGTGCCATGTTTAGATTCAAAAATACCCTTTTTATCTCTACACAATATTTTTCAAATAAACGTATACCGAGTTTAGACGATGTATAATTTGATACTCTTGCGCTATAACTCCCGTGATTTTTCTGAAAGTTTTACTTTTTGTACTTTCATAAACAACCGATTTATTTATGACGAATCAACGGCTATTGGTGGATAAAAAAAAAACCAAGAAATATTTTTGCTGATTTTGTATCCGACTGATTTTTACTTGATTATCCGCTATAATGTTATTGGTTGTTAATTATTATCGGTCGGTGTAGTATTGCCCGTAGGTAATCTTAGCCAGACGACAGCGACGACCGACTTTGGAAACCCACCTACGAACGTACAATTTTTATTGTGTCACGCGGTAAACAACATTTTGTAAAAATTGTCGACAAATATTGTATTGTTGCGTATGTATTATTATAAATTGACAGACCATTAATGTACACACGTCGGGTGTACAAATGCGATTTATTATATAATAATAATTCTTCGTCGTTTGTAATTCTTCGACGAGCGGCTTCTTTCTTTCGTATAGACACGTGCGCTCGCGTTTTTGACGTACCCATCACGCGATAAATATTATTCTCTAGTTTACCGAACAATTAACACGGATATCATACATTTATTATATACCCACTTCGAAACGATAAATGCAAACGTATATAATTTTTTTTCATTAATAAACCATCGTTTTAAAAACGATACGAGAGAAACAACACAACCACAAAAAAAAAGAAAGACGCGGACATACTTTGCACCATGCGGTGGGAAGTTGTGAAGGTAGGGTGTAGAAATGAAGAAATTGGATTTATATCTCTACGCGACACTCGATGATTTTTTTTTTTTTTTTAATTTCCAAGCATTTATAGTCGGCCAAACCCATTTTTATTCGCATAAAACCGTACAAACATTTTGAAAAACTTGAAAACTTAAAATGTCTACAAATGATTTTTGGTCTCTGAGATTATTTTTATTCGAGTTACAAGAAAAAAAAAACAATTTGAAACAGTTGCTGGTAAATTTTGCCGGTTTTTCTCAATCATTAAGAAAACTACAACGAAAATCAAAAAAAAAATTACCACTTTACAGCCTAACCAAACCGACTAGATCCAAAACCATTTCGGAATAAGTGCTACACTTGAAAATCGGAACAGAATGTCTGGTAGAAGAAAAGTTAATTACGGACAAAAAAAATGAAAAAAAAAAACTCATCGTAATATAACCAATACGTTTCTTGGTTACGCACTGAATCTAAAAACTGTTTGACGCGTCGTGTTGATTAGTATACTTTTACGAGTATATATCATATATTATATTATATTTCATTAACAATGAAATCAATATGGAATTTATTAAATACTCGTTCGAAAACTTAGTAAAGTACTTTAATAGATTAGGTAAGTATTTAGTACATTACACTGTGTCGATATAATATAGAATTATTATATTTGTTTTGTTTATCGACTCAATCTGATAATGGGCGTAAACAGGGATGATATGGGGATGAATCACCCCCCCCCCCGCCGTGACATTTTTGTATTATTAGTTTATTAATATAAAATATAATAAATTAAAATTACCATTATTATTATTAACCCGGTGGATATAAGAAAAAACGATTATCTTTTGTAATCAATTCGATATGATAACATAATCTGGGACGTTATTTAATTATTCGACACACTGATAAGAACGGGAATACCACGATTGCCAACCGATAGCTAACGTCCTTATCAGTTTGTTGGAGAACAGTGAGTTCTAGTGAATTCACTATCGTAGACCTTGTACTAACTGGTAATCCCAATTAAGATTTGTTTTTCAAAAAAGCTTAGTTAGCGTGTGTATTTTATCATACTTAAAGTCCCCGTAGCTTAGACTAAAGATTTTTTTAAAGGTCTTCAAAGTTCAAAAATGTTATTTCTTGATAATATTTTTAAATATGTTGCTTAAATCAAAACATGTTTATTATACAATTTTCTATAAAAAAAAGGTGTCGAGTTTTTTTTTTTTAATAGTAATTCGAACGAAAAACTTATTTAAATACGCGTTCATTTAATACACGTGTGATTCGTGTAATATATTCCCAATCTAAGATAATAATATTATAATATATTATATTATATTATTATATTATATCAACTACGTTGTAGTTGTATCCGTATAAGTGAAAAAACTTTTTGTGTTATATGTATGTTGTGTATATATAATAGTATAATATAACGGGTCTGGTAAATCGTATATTATCGTATTAGTTGGCATATTTATTTAGACTGCCGGTAAGTGATTGGCATATACTATTCTACTACAATATATACTATAGCTACGTGAATGTAGAATTTTAAGAGATGATACTGATGTGGAAAAACTATTTTCGTGGTTATCATTACAAACGCCTTTTTCTGATTGTCTTATGATATGTTTATGGTCACTACAGCCGGCCTAGGAAGGAAACTAGACATTATTTTGTAAAATAAATGAAATATAATTTTAAACATAATTTTGATTATATTGTAAAATCTGGTCATTTTTCCGGGTGCGGGGGCACTGTTACGCGACTTATCTTAGAAATAATTAATATATTATCCCCCCCCTCCCAGCATCTATGGAAATTTCGAAATTCCTGTGTACGCCACTGAGTCTGATTGCTATAAAGTTAATGCGGTAAAAAATAAATATACGCATCTCGCGTTTAAAATCGTTTAATTAAATGTCATTATTGGCGATGCAACGTTATTAGCATTATTATAAATAGATGCTAAAAAAAAAACTAAAAAAAAACCATAATATTAATTCATCTAACATCTATATATAATATTTCGCACGGCGGCGATGACGTGTCTAGAATGTGCAGTCATAATTAATGCACTTGGGCGAACATATCCCCTATAAAATATACTTGAATCGGTAGACTGTGATTGTCTCTTAAGTGACGAACACGTTGATCCCTGACGTTTGACGTGTCTAGAGACCCCGGGGGACCCCTGGGTTCGGCGTTTATACAATTATTCCTACCCTTCAAATCCGGTTATAATAATATATAAGTCAACAATTAACCCGACATAATATTATCTTCGATTTATATATCCTGCGGTTCGTATAAATGATGACGTCTGTGTATATGCATGGCCGATCAACCGGATAAATGACAAAAAAAAAAAACAGAGCTTAGGTATTCATTATAGATTGAAAATCCGCGTTATTTGTTAAAGAAGTCAATTATTATCAATGGCGATATCGATACTTTCCAAACGGGCGATATATCATAATAAAATAAATTATCGAAAGGCATAATAATAATAATAATAATAATAATAATAATTAAAGCCGTGAATTTAATAAAATGCGTTGAAAACCCCTTACTTTTCCATGAATTTTCCACGATGGTTTACCAGACAAAATGTTTGTTACGTTCATTCGTTTTGAATTAAACGCCATAGGACAAAACAATAGGACAGAAAATACAGTATAATCGTGTTGGCATTAAATATTGTTTTGATAATTTAAAAAGAGTCACCAAATTTTTTTTCTTATTATCAAATAATATATATATATAAAAAAATGGTATTTCAACGGTTTTACAATTATTTTTTCGAATTTTGAGTAATTAATATTTACGAAAATAAAGATTAAAGATTGAAATTGAAATTCCAGAATATCTTACATACTCCCTGACTATTGTCGGGTTTCCGTGACAACCATGACTTCAGAGTTATGTATTAATAATATATATCCCATTATTGACATTCGAATATTGGACCAGCAACAAGTTTACGAATTCGGCAATCGTAGGACTCGTTTTTTTTTCATTATACGACGTTATTAAGCTATGCACGCCATGTGAACGTTACATTATGATATCCATTTTTTTTTTTTTTTTTTTTTTAACCGTTTAGCATTCCTTATGTCTGTAAATTCATAAATGCATAATAAGCAAAGACATATGTATGTTTTTTTTATAAATATATTTCGTAAACTCGTTTCCGATATAATATATATATATATATACATTTTTTTCTTCTTTTTTACGAGCGCGTTGTTATTCCACGAACGGTAAAGATCGGTATTTATTTTTTGATATAATAATATTTCTATACCGTCGTATTGTAATCGCCTCCCGCCCCGCAAGTCCTCGTACAATTAATAATTCGGTAATTGACACCAATCTCTTTGATGTACGAAAATTATTACTACTGGTTTTTTTTTTTAAATTTTTGTTTTTTTATTTCAGTTTTTTAATCTCCGCGAAATACCGAGAAAAACGGATCGTGCGTCTGTTTATTATATTATATCTCTCGAAATATTAATAAATCAATCGACTTTAATTTTCATCTCTACTAAATACTATTGTCCAAACTGATTGATTGTCTACGCGCAGTCGAAACAAAAAAAAAAAAAAACAAAAAAACTGTTTTCGTATTATATACCCGTGTACGCGTAATGATTCATAACATATTGTTTTTTTTTTTTTTAATTTAATTTAATGCGCGCAGCGAGAAGCAGATGATATTATATTAAATATTTTTACCGAGAATGTTCCGGGGCGGTTTTTTTTTTTTTTTTTTGTTAATACTTTGAATTTTTTTTTTATTTAACAAAATGTTACTGTTGCCGGTCGTACTTGGGATTACGTGTGGCCCCGCGAATCATTTCCTAAACCGGGAACGGCGCAACGGTGAAAGAGAGGAACAGTGAAAAAAAAAATTCGAGTAAAAATAGTCGCGGCGTTTCGTTAGCCAAAACCGACGGGGGAAAAAAAAAAAAAAACCAACGACGAGTATAATAATTAATATAATAAATATTAATAATACATATACCAATACTATTATCGTTATTTCTCCGGTGGTGTTGTACGACTTATACTATTTATACAACCTAAATAATATATATTTTATATTACGTCGGACGACGGCGATTAGTCAGTGCCAAAACGTCGCGCGGCGGCGGTAGACGACATTAAGTCGTACAACGGAAAGCACTTGTAAAACACAGCTTGTTAACCCTCTCTCTCCCCTATAAATATAAATATATATATATATATATATACGATTGTACACACGTATTGTATAGACACGGTTCTGCGACTTTGGGAGTTAAAAAAAAAAAACACGAGCTGTTTTACATGCGCGAGCGTCTATATACTGCGTGTATATGTATTATTATCATCATCGCGTGTATATTATAAAATCCCGACGTCCTCGTCATCCCGGCTCTATTTTAAAAACGGTACCGATATTAAACGGGTAATTAACTCGGATCGTGTAAAACAGCGGAGAGCACTACGAGTAAACTGCCACAGCCGCCGATTTTACAATACTTAGCTCCCGCGATACGATTTTATTATTATTTTTTTTATTTTTTTTTTTTTTTTTTTGGCACATTTCGCCGGGACCAGGACGCGCGTTAACGTTCCCTACACGCAAACCAATCCGCGAATAATAACGAATAATCCAACCCCCGTAACAATACCACCGTAGGCGTAAATAGAGTACGGAAATACATAGGGCTCGAGCCCGACAGGGTTTAGAGTAAAAAAATTTTAACGGGAACTTCGGCGGACTTCTTCCGAATATCGTTGCAAAACGACAAAAAACCTATCATCACCGCCATTTGATGTAGTCACTTGTCACATGAATGTTTAATTTTAAGATAAAACTGACAAAAGAGAGGTATCCAACGGCTAAATCAATTACAAATATTAAAGATTTGTTATATTAGTAATTACAAGTTAATTTCTTAGGATAGGACTTGATGATTTAGGCAGGGCTAAGCTCTCCAAACCACCCCCTCCCATCACTATTTACGTCTACGAATACCATAGTATACAGTTTTCGAATACTAATAAAATTCAGCAGTTTCACAATACAGCTCTTATAGAAAAATTACCAAATGCCCCTCATTTTGTATTGAATTTTACATTCTCATACACTTACCGATAAAGCCGAGTGTCGCTAACTTAGACCAAATATTCGTGTCGTTATAATTCTAGTCGCGTATACTTGTGTTGTGCTCTTATACAGATTGTGTAAGTTAAACTTGAGTTCGGGGTTAATCGGCAATCCGATTGGTTATCGTTGTTCATTAATTTTGATAACAAACAACGTTATGATAATAATCGATTAATACATTAGTTTACGGTGTTTAAATTTGCGTGTTTTTACATATCCGTACAACAAATATTGAATAATTCAATGAAACTACAATTACATAAAACAATCGGTACATCACTTTATCATTACCTTATGAAGTACGGACATCCTTCTGTAATATTGATAAGTAATACTATCAATATTACCTTTTAAGGCATCGATTTAATCATGATGAACGGTTCAACGCGAGTTCCATAAAATATGCATCGTCTGTTAAATTTCTATCTTATTACAAACACGAATCGTATTTTGTTAGATATAGGTGCTAATAAAAAACCGTAATTAAAATATATATAGGGTACTCAGTAATATTCACAGATCGTTTAATTATTCAATTATAATCGATGTCCCATTATGGTCTAGATATTCCATAAATTATACAGTGGTACCACCAAATATCGCGAAAAAAAAAAAATAAACAATGGTTCAACTTAATTGAACTGAGCCAAGCTCAGCTAAACGGAGAGATAACCCACGAATTGTATGATGGGCCCTAGGTGTTTTTCACCTGTTGGTCCAAATCTGATATACCGCTCCAAGAACGTCATTGACCCCCCCCCCCGAGTGTAAACCTTAAACTTACTATACCAATGAAAAACCACCGGGGGTTTAAATAAAGTATAGGTGAAATGGAAAAAATTAACCTACCACCAGGATGTCCGAATCTGATAGGTTAGGGGTACACTTCCCGATGTGTAAACACAATACCGTTTTTAGATAAAACCAATTCGTATCCGAAAACTATGATTATGATAAGGTACCTAAGCACTCGGTGCTAAAATTGGAGAGGGGGAGGGGGTCGGAGGATCCAATTTTTTATAACGGACACAAAGACGTTAAGATTTTCGGATAGTATAATATGTTTTTGATTTGTTTTTTTTTACACTTTCGCGTCCCCCCCTCCTTTTAATTCCAATTCGAGCGCTGTGCACCTATTGTCGATGGAAAAAATCCGGATTTGCCGGAGTTCAAGAATCCGGATTTTTGGTTACGGACAATCCGGATTTATGTCACACAAATCACTAGCGCCTGTACGTAAGACAAAAAACGCGCCCGGGGGAACGTTTCGAGTATAGGGAACGTCAATACGCGGCCGGGGTCTCGTACGCGTATATTTGAACACGTGAAATTCGTACTCGATACACTACACTACCACGAGGAGACCAATCGGCAATGCTAATACGAGTGCGGGCTTTTCATATATATATATACATATATATAAATATATACAAATGTAACATTTATACAAATGTTTCGTTCGCGTAAAACATCGGTATCACTTGTGTTCAAAACGTTGTACCGCCGACTTTATTTTATTTTATTTGTATTTTTCCCGCTCCTCCGAAACGACGCGTTGCCCGGCCGTTTCGGTAAACGTCGAGACGTTGTTGTGTATAGTGCCCCGCAATACACAATTTCATAATATATCGTGTGCATGTACAACTGGTTGTATTACAAACGACTGATGGACAAATCGTAATCATTAGGTATTACAATGATTAGCGCCCATACGCATATATATATATATATATATATATATATATATATATATACGCGGTAGACACCGAACGAAAAACATCGCCAACGTGGCAAACACGTGTTTCTGACAAAAATGATAAAATCGCGCATTGAAAATATTATATACGAGATATGCGGACACGTCGAGAATAGGGAAAAAAAAAATTAAATAAAATTTTAACGATAATATATTATTTATTCGCAACAGACGTTAACAGTAATTATTACACCTTGTAAAATACGAGTTTATAAGCGAAAATTTCGCGAGACCCCGCGCGTGTAACCCTTGTAAACATAAGTTTCAGTAATGCACAACAAAACTATAACGGACAGCCGTACGTCGCATTGTGTTTGTTCGTTGGTCGTGATGTACTTTTGGCGATAAATAATAATACTAATTTGTTTCGAAAAACATTCTCGACATTGTTCCGCTAATCGACGGGACCGGCGGTAAGACGGATTAATAACGACACGGACATATACATAGCGTATTCCGCGGTCGCACGCGTGAGAATACACGCGGTTATTGCGAATTGAAAATATATAACGTGCCTTTAAACCGATTATTATAGAAATCACGGATGTTAGGCGTCGTAGTTCGTATTATTGCCCCGGACAGATTCGATTTTAGCTGTAAATCTCGTACGATAAAATTTAATTAACGCACGGTGTTGAAAAACGAATCCGCGCCAGATGTTTACGTGCGGGGAAAAAAAAATGGAAATAGACGAATGTTTTTATTTTAGCGTCTTTCGAGACGCGTTTGAAAATATATAGCGAAAACTCTCTCTACGACGATAATAGCCGCGTTATTTCGAGACGTCCACAACTATAATGAGAATAGAATCAGTGGCGTAGACATGAGGAATTTTCTTTGGGGACGGGGCATATATATATATATATATTCATTATTTTTTAAATGAGCCGCAGGGTAGCGCTCTCGCACCCGGAAAAATTACCCAATTTCAATTCGATCGGAATTACTTTTAAAATTGTATTTCATTTATATTCTACAAAATAATGTCCTTCCTAGGTGTAGTAACCATAATCCTCGTTCTACCAGCTAGGGTAAGGTCTATGTTAGTAACTAATGAGTTCTCTGGAAAACTGATACGGACGCTAGCTATCGGTTGGCAATCGTGGTATTCCCGTTCTTATCAGTGTATTAAATGATTAAATAACGACGTTCCACATCATGTTATTATACCAAATTGATAACAAAAGATAATCGTTTTTTTTTTTTTTTTTTTAATATATACATCCACCGGGTTAATAATACAATTAATAATAATAAAGATAATATTAATTTATTATATTTTATATTAATAAATTAATAACACAAATAGGTCATGCGGGGAGATCCCATATCCCTCCCGTTTCTACAGCCATGTAGAGTAGAATGAGCACACTCGAATTGAACTTGAATCTTTTCAACAGAAAAAAAAAGTATACTCAAATTGCCTCCGATATAAGGCCAGATCTAATACTAGGGTAAATACTAAAACTATACACAAAATATAAAAAACATATTATTCAAACACAAAATGGATTCGTCAGGTATGGAAAAAATGTAGAAAATAGAAAATTTGTTTAAAATTTAAGCGTATACTAGAACAATATTTGCAAAATAAAATTAAAAAAAGTAGCATAGACAATTATTTTTTCGGTTTCTATTTACGGGCTAATGTTTTTTTTTTTTTTTTTTACATTATGGAATTGTATTATTTTATTCGTATTTTATTGTTCGATTGAGTATTATTAACGAAATTAATTATATTTTATGTCGCTCGTCTCAATTTTTTTTTAATTTCTATTGTAGAAGATCGTATTGTGTTTTCAGTATCGCTTTGAATTATTTTCATTACGTCTGAAAATGTTTTTAATATACCGGGTGTGTTGACACGAAATAAGAGTTGTATTTACTGAGAAAGGATTCGCATGCATTAATAGATCTTTGTACACCAATATTTATCGTAGCTCACATATTAGGTGGGAAATAATTTCCAATATCGATATCGACGTTTCACTGTATGGGTGTTTGACTTGACGGAAGGCAATTCGAGTAAAATAAAAAAAAAATAAAAGAATGTATTGCCCGGATTGGTGTGCGCCGAAACATATAGCCTCGCATAGAAATGGTGTATGTTTAGAGTGTTTTCGTGTTTTGAAAACGTTACGAGAATATTATGATATGTCGATTGGGCAAAAACGAATATATCTTCCGATTGTATCAGTGCGGTATATTGTGATAAATAATTACTCGTTGAGGCCCCGCAGTCTCGTAAATTATAATCGAAACCGGTCGAGTAGAGATATTTTTGCAAAACGAATTACTCGACAAATACACACCTTACTGGCCGTAATAAACCTACGTGTTACGATATGTATTGGGGTGATTTAATTTTACCCGGTTCCCGTCGTAAATAATACGGCAGCGCGACGAAAGTCGATCCAAAACACATGTCACGCGTAAATCCCTAACGTGCGCGCAGTTATTAAATCTAAGGGCAACCGACCGCGAGGAATACAGTCAAAACGTAAAATACGGTAATAACTCAGCGCGGGGTCGGACATACCCTAATTCTTCTCAAATAACACCGAATTCCGAAAAAGCTTAAGAGGACGTCACACCCGGCCATTTACCGTCTTTTAATAGCAAATTACGTTATACTTGTGGGACGTGAATCGAACTCGGGGTTCGGATGCGAATAACAACATTCTAATTGGGAGAAAGTACGTAGTTTTATACTAAAAAATACAAAATAAAAACAATAACCGACATATGCCTATAACTTTTTTTTTTGTTATTTTTATTTTTTTTTTTTTTAGCAAAAACCTAACGTACGGCCCTTGGAAATATTCTTATATTTACTTTTGCGTTCAAACCCCGAGGTTCGACCTAAACGCCACAATTTTTTTTTTTGTTATATTGTTCGGTAAATAGACGGAGACGGCAAATGCCGGTGTGACGTCCTCTTAATACGCTAAATAGAGCTAAAATTTCAATACGGGTGCCGTATAATACAGTCTCGTCTGGGATCGCATAATTTCGTTTCTAAATATTTCCCGTTTACCCTAAACCCGAATCCGTTTTAGACTTTGGTTGCGTGCGAGCCACGTATAATATCGCGACCGTAAATCAAAGGACTTTTACAGACAACCGTATAACGACGACGGTCATTAACCGCATCGTGTAGAAAAATTATTATGGTCTGACAAAAAAAAAAAAAAAAACCAAAAACAACATACAACTGTGCTTTAACCATAAATTATATGTGGATTTTTTTAAAAAAATTTTATGTAAATATGAATAATAGAGCTAACACGTATAGTAGCAGGTATTATAATCACGGGCAGTTCGTGTACGAATATTACAATACCAACGAGAAATAAACAGTAAAACGTCATAAGAATACGCTATAACTAATGTCGAGATATAACGCGGTCCGAGTTAATTAATTTACTACTGTTTTGTTTGCCGAATAGATAAATTCATATAATACAAGAGGCTACTCGTATTTTTATTAAACCGTAAGAATTAAAAACAATAACAATAATAATAATATAAATACAAATAAGCGCGGTAATCTTTATTTGTATTACTTAATCACGCTAATATGATAAAATGTATCGGGGTAACTGACTGATACGTATGGGTGGGTACTGTGTAAGTTCTATACAAAACAAAATAAGTTTTGAAACTTTATCCTCTAAATTCTACTCTTTGCTCTCGACATTTTACACTCTGTTATAATATTATGTTAATTAAGTTAAGTAACACGCAACACTGCAGGAGAATACTAAAATATACCTACACGACAAAAGCGTGTAACTTAAATTAAAACTCTTGGTAACTGAACAAAAAAAAACCTATAACTAACAATATTGCAACTAATTGTATCGTCTGAAGACTACGGCGACGCGTTTGGAAATAGCGTAGAACAAAAACAACAAAAATAAAGATAAAACAAAGAGCCGGACATATTTCGTACTTTTGCTGGCGGGAAATCCGTAAGAAGGCAAGACAAATTTAATTAGGACATTAAGTTAGGATAATTTAGTATATTATATACTAACAACGATAAATTATTGGAAACCGAAAACGATTCAGAGTGTTAGGTTTCAAGTACAAGCCCATCAGGGAATTTATTATAATTTTAGGATCCGACTTTGAGGTGATTTAAATTCAAAATTTAAAAATAAAAAATTCTATACCGCACACTAGCCTAACCTAACCAGCTATATTATATTCGACTCTATAGGTAAAAATGTCCGTATGGCCAGAGGAAAATGCAGTCGTGGGAAAAATATAATAATATTTTCCTCTGGTCGTTTTGGTGTATGGACATTTTGCCCATGGCCGCCGTTAACTTTTTTGAATTTATGTGCAAACCATCTCGATATGTCGGACGCCCGGGGCAAGATTAGAAATGTTTCGCAATCGCATTATTGGTTAATTATTTAATAGTTCTCCATTTGTTCGTTGTTGTTATATCGTATTGATATTTTCTAATACATTTTTGTTGAGTAATTACGCAAGTGGTAATTGCGAAGAAAACATATTAATATCACGCACGGTCATCGGTTATTCGAATACGATTTTACGTATAATAGGTTATAATGATTTAAAATGTAATCATTAAGGTTCCCTCGACTATTATTAAACGCATGACGCGTTTGTATAGTAATTTATGAAATTAATTGTTTATTCGGCCATTACATCACCACCGGCTAATATAATAACCTAACCTAACAATAATAATAATAATAATAATAACAACAAATATAAAAGCTCATTGTCCGAGCATTGGACAATACGCGACGGAAAAAGCCAAGCGATCGCGGCACGAACAAACGAGGGAGGCCGGCCGTGTACCGTGTTTATCAATGAATATTTGCAATCGGGTTCCGAAACGGCCGTTCGGGATTACGTATATAAGACGTCATCGCGGGAGGGGTGAAAGAAAAATAGGAGTTTGGGGAACGCCTCTCGCTGCTTTATATATATATAAATATCCGTAACCGTTTTCGATAGGGGGACACGGGGAAACGGAGCGACGAAGGAAGGAAATAGGATGATGGGTGTGTTGCCGAAAAACCATAAATTGGCGGTTTCTCCGGCACGACCGATTTATTTGCAGGATAGAGGCGGCGGCGGTGTGTATATATATATATTATACGGTGCTCGCGGCTCGTGTATACAGCGCGCGCGCGCACAATACGACACGACAACAGATGCAGCGACTCGGTGGTGTAAAACAAAGGTCCCGCGAGGGCGAAGCGGAAGAGTGCGGCCGCGCTGCGGATTAAAAGGGTTCGCCGGAGAAGACGGATCGCACTATGACCCGCCTATTCGCTTTGTGACAGCCTCTCCCCGAGGACCGTAATAATATATCACCGGCACGCGCTCGAAAAGTATACACACACACACACACACACACACGCGAGCGCGCGCCGCGCGCCCGCGTAAACATATCTCTACTACTGCCGCTGCTATCGCGGTCTCGTGATAATATTGAAGTTTGAAGGGTGTCAGAAACGCGCGCTGTATACAACGGTCGCGCTGAAATAATTGACCCGCCGCCGCGGTTTTCCAAACCGAACACGACCGTGTTATTATACAATAATAATAATAATACGATAATATAATATTAACTCGGGACCGTCAACTAAATGCACTAAAAACCGACGAAACATATTCTTTCTTATGGTATGCATTTATTTTTTAAATAATACGTTACGATTCTAAAAATCCGACGTCTACGGTTTGAACGAACATATATAAAAACCCCGACTCCGAACGTTTAATGAATTTTTATTTTTTTTTTTTTTTTTAGTTAAACCGCTACCAGAGTTGTGTAAGTTGTTTCAACAGGATTACCGATGCATAATCCACGACGATCTGTTTTACGAGGATTAATTTTTTTAAGCCTAAAATCTCTGTTAGTCCGTTAGTTCCGAATCGGCAAACTGACTTTATAGTAACACAAGTCTCGGATTAAAATTAATTACCCGGATAATAATAAATCCGAGTATCAGTCGCGTATGAAATATAAATTTCAAATAAACCAATCTAATTTGTTGTTGTATTTTTTAAATAGATGAAAAATTATAACCAAATTTCAAGAAAAGTATATTAAAATATCGAAATAATTGTATTTCCGGTACGCAAACAAAAAATAGTAAGTGAAAAAATGAACTATATTTAGATTATTTAATTTGGACCCTTCTAACAATCATCCCTTCGAAAATAGTCCCGGTCACGGAGGACAACCCCTCAAATCGGGGTGAATTGCATTATTCTAAGTCGATAATAGTTTCAGTTCATCTTTCAACAGCCCGGTGACTCGCAAAATAATAAGCATAACAAAAAAAGTCATAAAATGTGTGAAAATACACGCAAAACGACACATATGAGAAACACTTGAAGTACAACGACTTAGACGGTATCGCATGACAATAAATATACTCGTAACTGCACATTGTTAATTATTTATAATCCTTAAATAATATACAATAATGAGTAATAAGGAAAATGATAAAACGTTTAAGCGTACAATACAAGTTACGTTTTAATTAATTCATATATTGCATACGAGTGAAAAGTTATTGTATAAGTGTATTAATTGTGGTACGTGTACTTGGAGCAAAATATTAGAGATACTTAATCGATACTTTTTTTTTTTTTACAGTTTCGTGGTTTTTCTTTGTGTAAAACTGAATGCAAAAAAAAAAAAATCATTTTTATACTCGAAGAAATAATACGGCAATAAAAAACATGACGTTTATTCGATTTCCGAACAATACAATAACCCAAGACGAACGAATTGTCGAATAAATCTAAACTTACTATCTTATAATATTTAATTGAAATATTGAAAATTCATAGCGTTCGACAAATTGTTTTACGCAATTTACCGTCGAGTGTACGGAACAAGGGCGTTTTAAAAGTTATCCAAAGTAATTATCTAAAACTACAATTAACGGTTATATATAACTGAAATATTTGGAACCGTATACGAAACACAAAGTATATATAATTATATCAATATTCAGGCATTTTCGCGAAATTTAATGATATTCTAACGTACGAATCGCCATTTCGAAATAGTCAACAGCATTACGAAGTCGTTAGTGAAATACACGTGTATTCACGAAATATTGTTAAAGTCGTCAAATCTCATAACGCTTATATAAGTCATAGCGTTAGACACCAAAAATTGCATAACGTTACTCGCGAAAGTGATTTACACGTTATTATTACCGATATGTATTACGTGTAATAATATGCATGGATAGTATATTCGTATTGATCGAAGGTTTTATAATATTATTTATGATATTATGCACTTGGAATGTGTTTTAATGTTAAAAACCAAATAAATAAGCGGCGAAAAACAAACGATCAAAACATGGTTTTAAAAGGCAATTGAAAATTCCATCGTTCGTGTGAACATTTTTTCCTAAATCGGCCATACATACAAACAGTACATCAGGTGATGGGCCATCATCGTCCATGTGCGACATTAAAAAACGTCCCCATATATATTTTTTAGACAATTTAAAATTCCAGCGCGAAAATCGAAACTTTCAATATTTTATAAACATACTTACAATTATTTACGATTTGCATAAATAACATGGATTTCTCTAGAACCTACAACACACAATACAAGACGTGTGTTTCAATAGTTTTTTTTTTTTTTTGTTTCATAAATTCGATTAATAAAATAGTCGAAAACTATTAGTTGAAAAATTAAAAATAATGTAAAACAATCGCAGGTCGGTGTGCTTATAATAACGATGAAACGATAAGCGTAATATTTGATCAAATCATTTTTAAAGAGTAAGGTGAAATCGTAAAAATTACTAATATCTCAGAAATGTTTGCGGAATTTTGTTATCGTCACGGGGCGAAGAAAAAAAAAAAAAAGAAGAAAACTCGCATACCACAAGGGTATTAGAGTTACGGGAAAAATATAACGTACAAAGAACCGATAAAATAAATTCGTGTTTAGGCGGGTAAACCGTACAAATTATATAGGGATACAGCGGGGGTAACAGTCGTGTTAATTGAAACACAAATCTCCATAAACACTTTGGTATTGACGTTAGATTATTTGCCAAAAGTCGTTTGTCTTATAAATATTCATTTTGGGAATATTGCCGTATTAATTAATATTCGCATAACACCGCGAATCCGTTAAAATTTCGGATTTATAGAATTATTAACCGGCATTAGAATACTATTAATTTCGATACAATCAAAAATTAATCTCGAACAATCAGTACACAAACGCGACACGGTTAATTTTAAAATTCGGCTTCGTGATGTATTACGGACATCCGCCTGTCTGTCTACAAGTTCAAAATTCGATAGATCACCGATAAATAGCAAAATACAAAAAAGGAAAAAAAATATTTTATTTTATTTTTATAATAAAATACGTGTGGTTTTTTTTCCTCCGCATTTTCGGCATTTTAAATTAATTTAATACTACTTTACTGGACGGAACAAACGCGAAATAACGAGAGTATTAAACGTTTGAACGCTTCTTTAAGAAAACTAACAAGAATATGCAAAGACAAGCTCCAAATATGCATAATATATATTCGTACGGTTACGATTTTAGAACAGATTTTTAACTCGGCTAAAACATATGCGATTTCTCTAGTAGTATTTTGGACATTTTTATTTTTGGTGAAATAGTGACCGATTTTGAAAACGAAAATGATAAAATATATCGACTGTTCCACCCGTTCTACTTTATTGTTTGTATCCACTTACCGACAATAACTGGCAAGTTATCAGTATACAAAAACAGACTGAGAACAACGCAAATAAATAAAGCGATATAAAAGCTGTAAAATTATGTATAACAATAAAACGATAGATATTACGTAATAAATATTATAAAAACTGAATAACTCCCGTCAAAAAGACATTTTGTTTTTTATATATATATGTACAATTAAAACTCTCCGCGATCGGTATTATCTGTAATCTCGTATAACGCGAAATCCAATAAAATGCGATTTGTAATTTAAAAAAAAAAAAAAAAAGGCGTACATAATTCTTACCGTGGGTGGGTCACTGTTATAGTTATGAAGTTGAGAAGGTAGTATATAGATAGGAATTTAATTTATATCTGATGCAACGATAAATTGCAAACGAAATACGATTCCGAACGAAGTAGTATTTAGTCGTGTTTCTTCGTTGTTGTCACGGTAACCCAGAAATCAACATTTAACGTAATCGTGTTTTCACCGGTTGTTCGTAACGTTTTTCGGTAGCTGAAAAACTAATAGGCATATCGAAAAATGACCTCTCTAAAGTCCCGACTAAACAACATTTGCCACCGGAAACAGTATAGGAATGTATAGATCGGATAAAGTATTCCGGTAGAAAAAGTGTTTACAGAAATAGAAGAAAAAAAAACATCTTTATTAAGCCGCCAGACTCCCCTCAGAATCTAAAAAGACCGTATTACATATATTACGGGAATAGTGTAATATTGTCCGTATATTATAATATCGTATCGGACGCGTACGATAATAATAAATAAGGCACGTTATAGTTCGGACCCCGGTAGTTAATTTCTGGGATTTCTGACCGAAAGAGGCGTGTTGTAGTAATAGTAGTAGAACGACGGTTTATATATATTATACCGGGAAAATCAATGGGATCGATGAGTTTGCGGTTTAAAGGCGCGCGGCGCGGTGCGGGAAAAGCGTGTCCGGCGACGACGACGACGACGGCGGCGGCGGCGGCGGCGGTGGTGGAATTAATTGAGACCCGTGTACGTCCCGGAGGCGTCCCGGAGGCCGAATAATATTATTGTACACGGCAACTACCCGGTACTACCCGCCGCCGCCGCCGCCGTCGTCGCCGTCCGTCGGTCGGTATTATTATTCGACGGTACACGCGCATCCCTACAAACTCGGGTTTACGGGCGGGCGGTGGGCGGACGAGGGCGGCATTTTGCGTATACGTACACAATGGCGTGTGTACCGTAGTGTAGTGTAGTCGTGCGAACGGGTGCGGGAGGGAGGGGCGGGGTGGCGGCGAGGAGACGTTGTTTTGCGGCGGGGCGGTTGGCAAGAGATTCCCGCCTTTTGGCACGGGTCCCCCGGTTTTCGGGGCTCGGACATTAATTAAAATATCCCCGGGTCCGGGCGTTTTAATCGCAGGGGACAATATAATATTCCACCTCCACCTCCTCATCCACTTGCCCCTGTGTCCGGGATGATTTAATTATATATATATATATATATATATATATATATATATATATATATATATATATATACGTGTTTATACCGGCCGCGCCCGGGAGTAGTGCGTATTATTGTTGTACGGGCGCGCGTACACAGACGGAACCCGGGGCCGGGATACCCGTCGGAATCAATTTACATTCGGGGATTTGCATATTATATTATATTCCGTCGTCGGTTTTGATTATCAAATTTGTTGTGCGCATATACGTATATGATTATTATTATTATTATTATTATACATAGTGGTGGCGCGCGTACGCCATGTATATTCATCTCCGGGCCGGTGAGATGCGCGAGTTTTTCCGGTCCCTTTCGTATAATCCGATTGTCGGCCGCCGTGGCGCGGACAGCCCCGAAAAGAAATACATTTACCTCGGCGTCGAGGTGACATTCGCCGGTAACCCCGGCCCGGCCGGCGGATTATCGAACCGCGTCCGGGTAGCCGCCGCGAGTTTGGATTTTTCAAAAAATACCTCGTCCCGACTTTACCGGACGTAAAGTATTTTCCGTACGCCCGGCCGGGCGATATAAACGACCAAAACAAATCTATAATAATAAGAAATGTCTAGAGAAAAAAAATAAATAAATAAAAAAAAAATGAGAGAAAATAAAATAATAATAGTAGGTTGACGGAAATGCACAATAATAAATATTCCTATGACAGGGATTACGTGAAATACACAAGGCTATGCGGCACAACGTTTTAGGAATTTAATTTTAAATTTTCAGAAATTCCTGTAAAAATCACAAAATTCCTTGACATTTCCAGATTTTCCAGACTAGCCTAAAATGATCTAGTGAGACCACAACTTGACCCGGGTGGTCTCCCCTGATAGTCGTGTCGTCTGCGCGTCGACCCGGCTGGCTGTTGGGGACGGCATTCGTTTCCCCGCGGTACCAGATGTTAAGGTTTGCCGAAAACCGAGAAATGCCAATCTTGGTTTGTCGCCAGTGTCTTAGCTTGCCCTCCGAGCTTGTCAGGGCGGGATTGATAGGTTACGAGCCTAATATCCCACCTGGACTATCGAGGGTCTTCGGGCACTCGAGAAATCGAATACTTGATACCCTAGGTACTCCCACTCCACCAGAAAAACCGGACAGTGTTAACAAAGGCGAATTGGTAGTTCCTTCTTATCATGCAGATTCGGACGGATTTACTTCTGCCAATTTATGTCTGATATTTTGGAACGTGAAATGTCCAACCCATGACTGTATGAAGGGTAGCACGGGTGATCGTTGGCCCATGAGGCCGTCGGTCTCGAACTGCGATCCTCGCGGCGCTTGCGGGGCACCAAACCCGAAGAATCTTCTGTTCTAAAATGGTTATCTATTTCAATAGCAGTTATATTTTCAATAGTATCTCGTCCTATCGGGTTAATTTTATAAAATGACTGCTGTAACACTATTAATATCGTGACGTTTTGAAATCTTTTTGAAATTATGGCTTTTTTCGCTGATCATCAATTCGTATTTTAACGAACTTTATATTCACTGGTTTCAGTCGCTAACCATTCTAACTATTGATGATCACCACGAGATACGTGTCGAATAAATAATATACTTGTATGGAAAAAAAAAAGGAAAAGAGTGATTAGACTACAGTTTTCGTACCTCAAAATCGGTAGTATAGATAGTAAATTTATTTTGAAGGGTAGGTTTGCAGTAGTCTTAATAAATATGTTTTGACAGTAACAGATGAGATTATGAAATTACGAGATTATGTATAAAACGCCGTTCCCTTGGGGTTATTTTTTACGGTTTTTTTTTTTTTTTTTTGTAAAGACAGTGTTTATATTTATAAGTATCAATTTTATATTAACCGGTGCATTTTTACAATTTAAAAACGTCACTGCGCGTCTCGGAGACATCGAAGGTTTTTTGTTTAACGTTTGTCATTCGGCTGTCATATTATATAATATAACATACTTTGTTATATTATACGTTTGAATGTTTAAAATCGTATATATATTTTTTTAATTAATACATTTTTAAGTATTAAAAATAATTGCACACTTCCTATATTATTTATACTATTAAGATGATTTATTTCAAATGTATACAGTAATGGTTGAAGGACTTATTTATTGTATACACCATGTGCTTCTAGGACTATAATAATATGATCCACCCAGACTGCCGAGTAGTGAATTAAAAAAACAATTTGTGAGATTATTATTTTATTTTTTTAGTTTTTTTTAACCGTATTATATACGCAAATACAGTTTAGATTCCGAGAGTAGCGCTCAAATTCTGATATGTTTATACTGTAATTTCTACGCAGTATTTTTTTTTTCTCGAATACTCGATTATTCTTCATCGCTTCCAAATATATAATAATAATAACAATACCGCCAATCGGTATGCGAAGCAAGACAAATACGAGACGTCCAAGTGTATCCTGACAATATAAATATATTTTTTTTTTAATTTAGATTGACACCCGAAGTTTTTATTTCAGAAAAAAAAAACATTTCAGTTCGATTTATGAATATTTTTTTAACACATTGGCGTACCTATTCTCCGCCGTCTGTCTACACTAATCTAATTGAATAGCACATTGTTTCTACTTCCCTAGACGGGTTCGTACATATATTATATAGGTACCATCTCAATTATCTATTCTCTCTCGCGCCGTTTTCCTACTGTACCCGATGCTCACCTAGACTACTTCGTATATTGCTAAGGTAATATATACGAGTAAAGAATAAAATATAGATTGAAACCAAAGAATTCGTTATAATGATCGCAGTCGTTATCTATAACTATCACTGCCCCATTGTTCTTTTATCAATAATAATATATATATATATATATTTTGTTTTTAAACAATAGGATTGCACGATAACAATCGCGCGTAATTATAAAGTCACCGCAATACTCACTATACAAGTAGGCAAGCGTCTTTCTAGATTTAACTGTATACATTCTAAGTCGCCTCCTAATCAGTTTATGTCTATAGTGATTTTTTTTTTTTATTATTTATATTTATATTTATATATATATATATATATAAACGCGTAATAAAAATATTACATTTTATATAAAGTGTATTATAATTATACAAAATTGCTGTATCGCGGTTAAAATTATGTACCTCCTATTTTCCCGATAAAAAATTTGTATTCGATCCCGCTATTGATACATAAAAAAAAAAAAAAAAAAAGTCTTACCTTAAACTTTGCGAATCGAGGATTTTCGGAAACCATTTTGGCCAAAGCTTGATAGTCACACTGTGCTGATTTGACTATCCATTCTTTGGTTTTTGGATCCAACTGATGAAAATAATAAATAATTCGTTAACCCTCAAATTATTATCGAACGTACAAGCGTTGGTATAGATATAAAGGAGGTATTACACTTACCGAAGTCATAGATATCGTGTCTTCTTCGTCTTTGTCGTTCTGTATGAACAAAAACGTAAATAAATATTACAAATATAAAACGACATTGGTAAAATATTATAAAAACAGCTAAACTAGCAGTTATTGTATATATATAAACCCGAAAACATTGGTCAGCAATTAAATTAATAATTTGCCTGTTTTCGCTATATAGACTGTTATTTATTGCGTTTTCGTGACCTCGATAGAATTTTGGACACATATAGAATTATAGACACATAAATAATTTATTATCATATACGCATTGTGTACATTATATTTGGCTATCTGCCCCGTTTCTCTCTGTTTTATATATATATTTTAAACCCTCCTTTTTCTGGCCGCCAGTTATTAATTACTCTAATAGCCAGAAGGGAGAGCGTTTCAAGACCTCTTTCTGTTGTCACTCTATTAATCTTCGGGGGGCGCGAAAAACTCGGGAGATTTATGATGCTATTTTTTTCTCCATATTTTATACGCTTAGAAAATAGCTGAGTAGTCCACTTTTAGTGGAGTTTTCTTATAAATACATCGCACAACGCCGCAACCGGCGACGCAGTTTTACATATTATATAATGGAACGATTCAAAATTGATATTCGGATGAATAATTGCGGTAAGTACGCGTATTTATAACATTCTCCAACAATTTATGCGAATATGAGAAATACATATCGTAATGTACATACACGCCGACAAATATGACCAATGGTAACGCGATTATTACAAATACAATAGACCCCGGATGTCTATTTAGTAGACAATTAAATATTGTTAGTTATTTAATACATTCCGATAATTTACCAAATTTGAAATAAAATTGAAATTTAACGTCAATAATAATGATTCTCGACTTTTTTCACGACGACTGCACCCCTAACTTAAATCTAATTAAATTACGATATACACTCGAAACAATTAATGGAATTTTGAAACAATTGTTTTATTAGAATAATAAAAAAGAAAATATAATCAAATCGATAAAAAAAAAAAAAAAAAAATGTTTCAACGTTAGTCAATTTACTAATTCGATATTCATCGATATTGTTTTTTTCTTATTATGTTTGTGATTTTTACCACTACACACTTTGTCATGTAACGTCATAATAATTCCATATATTTATATTTTGCACACACTCGGATACATATACACTCGCACGCACAATAGAAATTCACTAGTATGCAATTCGTATATTTTATTCGGTTGCTTATTATACTCGAAGACCAAAATGAAATATAAATAATCAAAAACAAATTGGTTGAAACGTTTTTTTTTTTTTTTTTGTGTTTGCGACACACGTCACTGTACTGCGACACGACAACAAACCGGTTGAGAACCACGGCTGATAGAATAGTATATTTTATACCAGACATTGTTAAAAATACTATTATTTATTAAAAAAAAAAAAACGTAAAAACTAATATTGCAAATTTTTAAGTAACATCCTATTATATATATATATATATTATGCTCAGTATTTCAATCAATCAAAATTACATTATAAAAAATCAATATTCTCGTTACTGAATTTTAATTTTCAAAAAAAAAATAGTATCATATTAGGTTATATTTATAACTATAGGGCCCGAAACATGATGACCTGAAGATATTTTAAAAATGACATAAAATGTTCAAAACAAAATGACGTTAAAAATATTTATTGAACGTAAAATGTGTTTAAATAAATTATTATTTAGTTTACATTATTTTGTAGAGTTAAGATTTAGGAATATTGAATAGGATAAATATTTGAAACAGAAGACCATTGAATTGAATACACGTATTTTACATACTGAATTTTCTAAAATATTTAATTAAAATGCAAATATATTCCCTCTGAAAGTATGCAGCAAATGCGTATATTAAATAACCAAATAGTATCGAAAAATGACTGTATGGCACAAAAATCCCTAAAAATGCAAAATATAAATTGTACTATTAGCCTCCACGTTGTTTCCAAAAAACATATGTCTATGTATACGAGCAAAAAAAAAAAAAAAGTGCATCGATCCGGGCCCTACTTTTAACAAACTTTAGTTGTTCGAAAAAAGTGATGTACCGCCATATATATTATAATGAAGACGGAAAAAAAAATACAAATATAAATACACGACATTATTATAGGGTAGGTTTAGTGTACAAAACAATTCTCATACACACCACGTCATCGACTGCCCGTAATAATAAGTTACTATACAATAACATCGTGTGAACATAATTATATATTATACTATTACTGCGACGAACAAAAATTTCACCGTCATGACCCGTGACAAATTTCTTAGTTAAGTTAGGGAACGGAGGGAACGTAGTGAAAAAAAAAAACAAAACCTAATGGACACGTGTACCGTGCACGTGTATTTAGGGGTGAAAAATGTTGAAAACTAACGTCTTTGGGCGGCGGGCGGACACGCGGCAACAGCGTCCCGGCCGCCGGGCAACTTGTTGCTGCGGATCATTAGATTTACGCCCCGCACTTGAAACCTCGCATAGTAAGTGGCAGTTTTTCTTTCATAATATTTTCGCCCCCGGAGGCCATTTCTCGTTAGTAACGTTATTATTATTAATATAAAACGTTAGTCGGGATTAAAAGTTTAAAAAAATAATAATAATGATAATAATATTAACAATAGCCATATAGTACACAGAATTGTAATAATCATGAAAACAACTTCGGGGGAATAACCGAAAGGGAAAATATTATTACGCCGCCCAATACCAAAGAACAGTAACATTCGTAAATACGTATAATAAATGTTTTAATAAAAATGCCGATAAAAAAAAATTAAAAAGTTAAGAAACTAAATGATATTTTTACGAAAATCTATATAAGATATAATATCGGTTTTAAATGCTTAGAAAGAAAAAAAAAATATTATATAATTCATTGATAATGACAAATATTTTCTTCGGGCGACCATTATAGTTTTATATTTAGACAAGGTTATTTAGGTCTATTAAACTGAAAAATAAGTACGCCAATGGTATACAAAATATCGAAACTTTTTTATGAAAATTATGTTCAGTTATATTATAAAAATGTTTTGGGGCGCGTGAACAGTAGACACGTCAGATAAATAATATAGATATATTTATCTAATTTGTATACCTACAGATATACCGAATGTATTTATATCGATATAATTTTAAAACACCAAATACTGAATTATCGTCTAAACCAGTGATTTTTAACCTTTTTTTATATCACGGAACACCGAACAATAATATTTTTTTATGCGGAACCCCTATGGAAATTATCTTTAAAAAGAAGAGTACACAAAATATGGCGATAAACGGCAACATTAGCATTGCACTAAAATACTATTTTTGATAAAAGCACTTTCATGGAAAGTTCCCTAGGGTTCCGCGGAACACAGGTTAGGAAACACTGGTCTAAACCACCTATAAACACGACGTCATATTTGTCCTAACCTTCTATAAAACTTATCCGGTAACTATTTGGATGAAATATATATATATATATATTGAAAAATCGTATTTTAATTAAATGACGATTGTTATTATCACATTACAAAAAAAAAAAAATACATAAGTATATAAAAAATATGTAATTATATCCGATAGCGATTACATTTTTATTAAACAACATAATAATCAATGTATCTGTGTGTGTATCGATTGATATTTACAATAAAGTAGGATTCTATTTGTATACACAAGATATTTTGTTCTAAATAATAATAAAAACCAGTAAAACAAGTTATACGATAACAAAGCGATGTGTAAGTATTTGATTTCAATGGAAATAAACAACTATCTAGATAGATGGTATACGTATATAATATATATATATATATATATATATATATATATATATATATATATACAAGTTCTCTTTAAGGGAAATGTTATCCTCTTTCCGCTCTAAAGCTCTAAAACTACCGACTTTCAACAGCGACATTATATGACGTAAGACTTGTAAATACAACACGTTCAACGTTCATATTTTATTACTTGTACATAAAAACATTGTATGGTTTTTTCTTTTTTTTTTATATATAATATTACACACACTTTAGGTGTGAAATAATGTAATAAAATACGATTTATTATAATGTATCAGTATATACCGACATCAGCTTTCAATATTAATAAATATCATTCCGTTTGATCCCGTCATCGTATAAACACACTGATATTTTAGAGAGGTAAATCAATCAATCCTGTGTTATTTTATTGTCGGTTACATTTCATGGCTTTCATGAGAAAAATTATTTTTAAGATACTTTTTGGTTTCGAAATTGTTTTAAAATACGGGTTTCAATTAAAATTTCAATAACAAACAAAAAAATGTTTGTAATTTGTAAATACATTCGTATTTTTTTTGAAAAATATATTTCAAATTGAGGTTATACTTGAATGTCTTAATTATGGATTAAATTTAAATTTGTATAAGTAACTAAAAAGTTTAGATTTTGCAATACGATGTTAGTTTAAAAAAATAATAATAATTCTGAAGTTCGTACGAGTACGAATACAATTTCACTTTTCTAACTTTTTAAGTCTTTTTTTAAAATATATTTAAATAAGTTTATTGCATAAACAAAGAAAATATTTAGTATATTTTATATTGCACACAAGAATTTAAATATGGATTAATACCGTAAACTTCTACCGTATCAATTATGATACTTCAGACTATTTGTTTTACAATAAATTTTATGGATTAAGTTTTTTTCGTTTTTATATTTATAGAACAATTATGACATCGATCCTTATAAATCAAATTGTATTATCGGCAAAAGGTTAAATCCGTATAATTGATCTGTAACTATTGTTTTTATTTAACAATATGAAGACATTTCTGGATTTTGATTATTATACGAACTTTGACCGTTCCGACTAGCGTGTATAAAATTATAATCGACCGCACAAGATTTAATTACGTATTTTAATACTGCATTTCATTACTATTGCGGTTTAGTGATTGACTACCAGTTTTAGATAATATTACCAAAGTAGGTAATAGCATAGATTAAATATACTACTACATTTAATCTACGCTAATAAACAATAGTAGATATTTTTAATTGAATAGCTGTGTATATTAAAGCTCATATTCAAGGAGTACCGTTACGAAATAAACAAAGTATTTACTAATGTATAAAAAATATTATATTGAACATAAAAAATAAGCGCTCCCGATCAGCGTCAGCAAGCTGGACCGAATTCCGGAAGGGTATTGGGAAAAAATTTTTTTATCATATATTAATAATAATAATGTAATAACTGACAAAAAAAAAAAAATGCTTGTACCGGCACCACAATGTTTAGGAAAGGAACGGCGATTTTATCGTTGGCAATGCGTTTATATTTTTATTATAGAGGAGATGAATAATTTACATAAACCCAATTTATAAAAATAATAGTCATAAAAATAAGTTCAAAATACTGCTTCGGAGACGTTTTAAACTGTTTGGCTTCTATTGTTTTAAATGGCTTCTTTATGTGCACATTGCACAAATTATCTAAATTTTATATCCGCGGTCACCCAAATAATCCCCTCGTGCAATATCGACAGAATCAATACGGTAGTATCGTAAGGTTTCGTACAGCCAATAAAACACGCACAATGATGGTACCACTATGAATTGATATGTTGCTTTTAAAAATGCCTTGCAAGCAAATACAGTAAAACTGAACCGTAATCCAATTGGTAAATCTAAATTGATCTAATTGAAATAAGGTTTCGATATTTGCATTTTACTCCGACAAGATTTCTACTATTGATTTCGTGCGTTGTCGTCGTACCCCGCGACATTGTTCAGAACGTAATTTATTGCCGTGGTGCCTAAAAATAAGAGAGAGAGAGAGGGGGGGGGAAAGACGTAATTTAAAAGATACACGTTTCTCAAATAAAATAATTGCTCAAAAACCATAAATCACGGGCAATATAGTCCGAAAACAGTTGTCTGACGTCAAAATGTTATTTAAGAATTAAATAAATCTTGTTTAAAAACAACACTTTGGATAATTTATGCGTAATGGCTAAATTGTTTATTTTTAATTTAATACCGAAAATCTGTCAAAATCAGGTACAAAATCTAAATTATCAAAACGCACGACGTTCATATTAAATTTGATAAATTGTATAGTTTTGCTGTTGGTTTGCCAATCGTCTATTAAAATTGTCTACGATAATTAAGCTATAAGAGGTTTATTTTTTATTTTTTTTTTTTTTCCAGTAGGTATAGTCTTTCTGTAATAAGTCGAACGTTACAAAAAATATAATTAGCCGTTATACGTGAATTAAAACGTCCTCGGGCGAATCTAATTATTAGTTTTTTAAAGTAATAGATGCCATTTTATGTGCTACCAATGACAGACATAATAGTATAATAATAATAATAATATAATGTCTAAAACGTGATGCCCAACAACCGAACCGCCTGAAGATACACCATTACGTGTTTGTACTTTGTTGTATAACATAGATGTTCTCTAATTGCAGAGAAAATATACAGAAGGAAGAAGGAAAGTTAATAAACCAAGATATTTTATGAACACTAACGAAACTATTTAAAAATATCTTGATCACATTATCAAGTACTAAAAAAAAAAAAAAAAATGAGTTTTTCACAGTGATATGTCCGTGTTGTTCTTATAATGTTAAAATATTATATCAAGTTCATCAATAGATCGTGAGAATATTTTATACAAATAGCGAATCTTAAACAATGCCATTTGTTACTAATTTTTCATCCGCGCGGTTTACTAATATTATAATTGTTTGTAAATATACATAACATGTTAATTTGTATACTTTTTTAACTACATCGAAAATCCGAACATGTATTTATAGAATATCCGGTTCCGATAAAATATCGTTTGCAATATTACTAAACTAATTTATAACTATTAAATGTTTACGTACATCTCAAAAAATGCAATTGAAAGCGAGCATTAAATGTAAGCGAGAAACGTGACTTATTTTATTTTAAGTGAAAGTATTATTTATGGATCAAAAATTGCAAATTTTTATTTTTATTTATCATAAATTTAGTTTAGGGATCAGCTGTTTTTTTCAAAGTGGAGACTTCTTTTTTTTTTTTGAAAAATTAGTCATCCCAAGTTTTACAGTTATGGTTAAAAACGTTATTTACGAATTCCTTTTTGATGCCATGATACCGGAGTATAATAAAAGGCTGAAAGCGAGAAAAGTAAGCGTTGCAGCCCTGTTATTATAACGATATGGTTTTAAACAATTGACAGTCATTCATTTTTTGAATATCAAAATGTATAAATTAATTAAAATATCGAAAATTATTATTTGATGAGATCTTTACACAAATCATGAAGTGCAATTAAAATAAGTCTATCCAACATGTCAAAAAATAGTTCTATTAATTATATCCTCCTTAAAGGTGTGACTAATCCATTAAAACATGTGCCAAAAAAAAAAAAAATAAAAATAAAAATTAAAGATAATCGTAAGACGTTTTCTTTTTTTCAGTGTGCATATGATAGTTATTATTAATGTTCTCGGATTAGTTATTTCGCGTTTATTGTGTGCCTTATCAAAATCCATGTTTATTCAGAGAGGAAAGTAATGAATCACCACGACCCCATAACATACATACAATACAATTAACATAATATATTATAGAAATTAATTTGATTGCACACTAGATAGATATGGGTATCACAGGAAATAAAATGAATAATTGATTAAACACACCAAGAACACCGCCCGTTGAATATGTATGTTTTATTCGGAAAGAAAAACTACGTGACATTGTCTAAATATAAAGACACGCAAACAAATAATTATCAAAGTGTGTTGTTTTCATAGCTGTACGGATATAACTTATCTATGCATAATACATATACGTATATAAATTGTTCTTACACTACTAACACTATATAATAGTAGTGTTAATTAAATTATATATGTTTAAATAATTATTTAAATTTGAACACCTGTGTAGTGTGTAAAAACATAAAAAAAATTGAATAGGTTAGACCTGACATGACTATACATGCGTATAATACGTACACCTACAACATATACATACGTAATCGTATCGAAATATCAATTAGGATTTAACTCGATTCGATTATACGAGTATTGTAAATATATTGAAAAATAAAAACTCTTGTTAAAAATATAAGAATATATGCGATAATATTTTAGAATGTTACGTAAAAAGTTACGAAAAGTATAATTAGTATTTTGCGCACATAATAATAATTGTATACTTCCGAATAAAACTGCAATATATAGGTATTACGTATACTTTAGAATAAAACACCTATGCGACCAATATAGACTTTTTACTTAAATGTATAACACGTATGTATTTTATTAGTTTATTTAGTTTTTAAAACCTTGCCATACGATAAAAACGCTTATGCCTCGTATAATGGTCTGATTTTGTCAATTATTTTTTTCTTTGGAAAGAAGGACATAATATGTCTTTGAAAAAGTTCAACGTTTAACTTTTTTACACCATATTTGACAACAAATGAAAAACTAGAGTTCAATATAGTCTGAAGAATGCTGTTGTTTATCAATTAAAAAATAAAAATACTAGAGAAATATCATCCTGACATTGTGTTATCCCCATGCCCACAAATTAATTTTTGTCCGTAAAAACGGCCGTATCTCTCGCCTCAAATTGGTATCGGGCAGTCCGGTTAACGGAAAGTCCCATGATTAAGGTAGAAATTAGAATTTTTAAAAATAATATTTAAATTTTATAAAATATGAGAAACCGGGCCCCCCTTAAAAGGGAAAATCTATTCAAAAAAATTCGGATGGGTAAACGAGTAGAAGAAAAAATATTCACTAACACGGCGAAAGCTTTTTGGCTTTTTGGCCGCTGTTAAAAAAAAAAAAAATAATAATAACAATAATAATTCAGTTCGTGTTGGTTTTTTGTTATTATTATTTTTTATTTCACTTGATTGTTATTTATTGGTAAAAAGTATAATTTATTAGTCGAAATTAACGTAATACGCGGCCGTTGATTATGAAAAGTATTTTGTATTCAAAGCCTGCGGGGTGATGTATATATATATAGTATAGAGGTATATTATCGACTCTTGGTGTACACGGGGAAAAAAAAAAAAAAATGTATAACACACACACGCATATCCACGGCGGGAATACACGTTTTAATGATTACAATGGGTATTTTTTTTTTTTTTTTTGTGTGTGTATTTGAGCAAAAAAAAAAAAAAAAAAATGTATATATTTATATGTACGCGCGGTACAGTATTTTATTTTATAGTACTACCGTACTAATGAACGTTACACTTTTATTCGCTACACCTCTCTACCCCGGCCGGCCCGAATTTCGATCGAGTTCATTAAGTCTCGGCGGTGTACGGTGTTTTAATTAATTAAAATTATCCGCTCTAGGTGGCCGTGACGCGCGAGCGAGCGCGCGCGCGCGATAAATAACGGCCCGGCCGGGGCCCTTGCCGCCCCGATAAATTATACGGACCGAACACGTCGGGGCAGTGGACTTTTGCCATAATATTATAATAACATAAAACGTGTCGCCGGAAAGTCCGTACGATTTTTGCGGTATAATCGCGGGCGGGTAGTAGGTGAACGCCCGAGCTACGGCTTGCTTTTATTTCCTTTTTTCCTCTTTTTTTTTTACCGATATACCGATATATAATATTATTACGCCGACGTCGCGCGTCCGATATTCGATATGGAAAAGCCGACGTCGGAATTAACTGATATGACATTATGTCGGTCGAAAACCCTATTTCATTCTAACGCTCTTTTGCATATTCCACAGACATTGTCTCTTGACGGGTTTTCCATCTGAAATATCGGTTTTGAAGAAGGAAAAACAAACCCGATATCCGGTGCTCTTAATATCGGTACACGCCGATACTCGCAAACTAAAAAACAACCCGGAAATAGAATCTCGGATAATATTTTCACGCTGGGAGTTTATTAAATTTAATACTTATCGTTCAAGTCATAAATTATTATATTTTCCGTATTGCGCTTGTTTGCCTTGTGAGATAATGACGTAGATAAGTAATTTCACCAAAATCTAAACACCATGAATTTTTTATTTTTTTTTTGTTACAAAAATAAGAAACGTTTTTATAACAAACAAAATAAATATAAAAATTACATAGCGAAATAAATGAAAGCTTTTTTTTTTTTTTTTTAAATAATTAATTATTGAGTTATGTTTCTAAAGTAATGTAAGGGGTATGTGAGGGGCAACCACGGATTACGTTATTGAATTCAACAATTGCAAGGGGAAGCTAATTTGTATTAAGTCTCACAGTCCCTTTTGTTTTATATTTCCACAATTCGAGCATTGATAGAACGACAAAAAAAAAACCCGGAAATACTTTGCGCCTTGGGTAGGCCACTTGTGCAGATGAAGAAATTTTAAAGGGGTATAGGTTATAGAATGATTAGGTTTGTACACTGTATTCATTGCAAACGTAAAACGAATCTGAATGGAGCTAGTAAACTGATACAGGTATAGCATTAATCGTGTTTTATGCCCTCGTAGCCATAGTAACCAGGAAATCGACAAAAATAAAACCAAAGTATTGTGAGAGTTTGTTAAAATACAATTTTTCTTTGACATAATATTTCGAATCGTAAATAATATAAATGACCCAAGAAAAATAATTAAAACGCGAAATAAATGTTTTGAATCGAATTATTATTGGCCTATACGACGCCCTAAAGCAGTGGTGACCAACCTTTTTTTATCGAGGGCTATAAAAAAAAATAATAATAATAATTTCGTGGGGGGCCGGGAATTTTAAATTGTTCCTAAAAATAAATAGAATATTGGGTATAGGCATTTTAAACATAATATTTAATCACAAATTTCATTGTACATCTTAATATACAGTTATAAACCATTTATGAAGTCATGTTTATAATAAAATATAAATTAAAAAAAAAAAAATACGATAGTATTATATCTATTATTGAATGACGTAAACACGATAACGCTGCGACACATGTTCGCGTCTATTAACACAATTGACTATAAGCAATAGGAAAAAAATAAATATTAATTTATATTTTTTTTTTTTAAAGAAGTTACATTTTTAGATGTTAAGTTATATTTTTTTCTATTTAATACTTTGGGCGGGCCGGTTTATAAACGATAGCGGGCCGTAGTTGGTCGTCACTGGCCTATAATAGTATCACCCCTCCCTTTAAAAAATATTATAATGCGCTTTTTCAATGAAATTCGCCTATCCCCCCCCCGATTTTTCTAATGTACATTATGTATAGAATATATATATGTACCAATGAATGTCGTAGCAAATAATAATAATAATAATAATTATAAAAAGTAAAAAGAACGTTGCACACAGTACACGAGCAATTCGAGTGCGCCGGGAACGACACTGACAACTATTACGCGACTGTAAAGAGAGAGAGAGAGAGTGTGAGAGAGAGAGATAGAGAGAGATAGAGACTTATAAAAAACGCATACTTTTTTTTTCTTTTTTTATACGTATACGCATAAATATAGGGGTATGTTTTATACCGCGGTTTGGCTCGGCTGATTTATAGCTCATCGTCCCCCATGCCCACCCAGCTGGCTTGTCGGCCCGATTTAATATAACCTATAGCAGTAGTATATGTATATATATAATTTTTTTTTTTTTTTTTAACTAGTCCGATGTGCATGCTTGTGCGTGTGTATGTGTATGTGTGTGTGTGTGTGTATGTGTATACACTGTACATAGAAAGGAAACCGTTTCGTTTTTAATGAGAGCATTACGTGCGCGCGCGGACGCCGCGGCGGTGATTTTCAGTCGACCAATATATTGCGCGACGGTGTTTACGAACCTATGCAGCCTGTTGGACGGCGGCGGCGGCGGTGGCGGCGGCGGACCGAACGCTCGGAAAAAGAGACACGAACGACGATCGCGTGGAAATTTAAACCCGACCGGTGTTATTTTATATATATATATATATATGACGGTTGGCAAATGTCCAACGGAAAATTATTAATTTGTCGTCATACGGGCGACGAAAATGTCTAAAATATAATAACACTTACGTGCGTATATTAGATGTATAACGACACGGTAATGCGCGCGCCCGCGTAGTATAATAGAATTAATTGTTAATTTATCGGTTGCTCGGCCGAGTGGTACACGTCGGACAATAATTAAATAATTTATACGGTTCTCGGTTTTCCGACCGGTGGAAATCGTTTCGACGAGGAAAATCGAATTTGGACAAGTGCAAGAAAACCTGGTGGCAAAGGGCTGTCTGCCCGCCCCCCCCCCCGCCCGCGTACGGCGGGACAACTACCCTACGCGACTAAGTTTCAATGTTAATTATTTTAATTCGTATGCCACCTACCGATTACAATTTTCAATGTTTGCGATTTGCGTTATTACGTAATTTTCTAAGGTAATCTTTAACCGATAATTCCGTCATTGTGTGGTGGTCTATGACGTTCGGTTCGCTTAGGATTCGTTAGTTTTAAAGAAAAGTCCGGTTCGACCTTAAAAACCAGTGTTCGTGACGTCGCTAACGATTTATTAATGTAAATACGTTTTTTTTTTTTTTTTGTTCAACCCAAATCCGTGTATGTCTCTCGCGTGCGTATGACCGACCGATTTAAAATAGTCAGATTGTTCCGCGAGTTTGACTTGTATTAATTATCTTCTTTTAAAAATACGATTCCGATTTAAATAATCATCGATAAAACATGACGTTATAAGAATCCGTCGCGCGGTGGCATTTGCCATCTTTTGTCTTTCTAAAAATTGTATTTTACGTGTGTTCGCGTAAAACAACCCAATAGGCCTTGAAATCGGATTTAGAGATAAAACACCTATTACACAAATTGTAGAATTTTTGAAATAGCGCACCACGTTTAGAAAGTGCTAATATAAGTGTTCGGTAAAGGTTTCAGATCTCTACGATTTACAAAAAAAAAAAAATTTCAAAAAACCTTTAATTTATTGCGTACATGTTCCCGTTTTTACACGTATTAAGAAAACAATTTTAAACCACAAAGGCCCATTAGAGTTGATGATCGGAGTAAAATTAGTGGTAGAAAAGTTATTAATACATGGAAAAAAAACACACATCGTAGTAAAACTTATATACATTTCTCACTAAAATCTAAAATGGGTAAATGTCTTACGTGATACTGGTAACTTATGACCAAATATTTCGTATCTAGTAATTTTTTGGCATCTTTACTAAACCAAAAATAATTTTCCAAAAATAAAAACTAACGTTATTTTAAAACTAAAAATAGCATACAACAATATTAATCATATCATGTACAACGTACATATAATGATAGTCTATAAATTCTCGGTATAAAAATCCGTACTATCTCCAATTAGTTTTAATCTCGAAATATATAAGAAATATATGAATGGAATGAAAATAATTGTTTAAAATTAAATTCGTCCAATTATTATTTGGTACGTAAATAAATTTCAGTACGTGCATCTGACCAGGTAATCTGTTTGTACGTTACAGAAAGCTATTGATGTGTGTGTAGTGATTAATATTTTATTTTAAAACATATATATTTAATATGTATGTGCCAATCTGAAAATTATTTTTAACCTAGTATGGAAATACAATGGATCTACCCTATAGGGCAGGGGCCAGAAAACCGGGCCTCATAAGGCTCGACTCATCAATAATTTAACGGGGTACGACGACTCAAGATGTCTAAAAACAAAAGGTTATTCACTTTCTTCCAATCAGAGGCCCGGCGAGTTACCGAGTAAAAGTCGGTGGACCGCGCAATATTCTGTCCGGTTAAATATTGTAAAAGTTTAAAATATTTAAATATTTCCCCCCCCCACAAGGAATTTACACGAAGACGCCCCTGAAACACAATAATAAGTCAAAAAGGGCTGTTCACTTTTTTGTGTAACGGTGAAAATCGTAAAACTCGACGGGCCAATACATTCCCTATCCGATGCCGATCAGTAACCATCATGGTTTTGTAACTTTTTAGAAAAATGGATCTTTTCTATAAAAAAAAGTTATAGGAGCTCAAGGCGTAGATATCTATAAATATATATAATAATTTTAAAAAAATGAATACATGAAAGAGGAAACGTGTGTATATCAGAAATTATAATTTTTTTTTTTTTTTTTAATCTATCCAAGTTTAAAACTAACAATGGTTCATTATAAATTTTAAATCAACATAAAATGATAACTAATTAGGTATAACTCTTTTTAACTTATTATTTGGACTGTACTGTTTTCTGTTATGTAATAGAAAATTATACTCTTAAGTTAAAAAAATACATCATAGCATGTTCAACAATTAGTAATTAATTATTTGATTTCATTAATTTATGTTTGACTTTAATTACCAGTGTTATAGCTAAAACACAAAAATATTACCAAGTACTTGGTCTTGTTTTATAAATTATTTTACATAACAATTTAACAGATTATGAGATTATGGATAGAGTATATAAGTTTTACTAAGATTTGAAAATACCAGAACGCCCAAAACACTACAAATATTATTTATTTAAACAATTGCAAACCCAGATACATATATACTGGAAATTATATATCTAAACTTACCGTTACAAGTCCTAGTCCAATGTAGGAGTAAGCTTATATGAGTTTTATAAAAATGCATCAATTTTTTTTTTTTTTTTAGGAATCTATTATTAATAAACTATTGATCATTGATTCATGATTAAGATTAAAGTTAATTACTATTTAAACATTGTGTCTTAAAGAGCTTTATATTTTTAACAATAATCACTATTCAAATTCTATTACAAACTTTGTACATGAACATATTATTTGAATGAGTTATTTCTACCATACTGACCTATATTGATTGGGTATATTTGTGTTATCATTATTTACTCATAATATTAAAAATGTATTATTTAATTTTAATAGATATATAGATGATAAAAATTGAACTATTCCTAAAGAGGTTACATATTTTTTAATCTCATAAATAGTGAAAATTGAGATGCATTAAATAAACATCATCAATATTATTCTTTCTACATCAATACTAATGCAATTTGATGACAGAAACTAATTGAAAAATTGTTTTTTTTTTTTTTTTCAATAAAAACTAAATATAATATAAAGCGCTAAACTCAAATTGTCTAAAAAAATAATAATATGTACTAGATATAAAAACTAGTTATTAAAGATATAATACAATTAGGTAATATTTAAATATAAATTAAGTCAATTCATTATTTATACCAAATTAAAATATTACCTTTTCTATTTTCTTCTTATTTGGCGAAGGTTGATTAGCTAAGTGTAAAGCATTTTCAGATGCAATCCGGTTGAATTTTTGTGTACGATCTTTGACACTTATCTGCTGTTGTGGTTGATCATTTTCTTTCTAAATATATACACACGCAAAAGCAAACACAAAAAATAATAATAAAAGCAGCATAACACATCAAAATAGAAACATAAGCAAAATAATCCCGGCTGTGCTATTTTACATCATACAAAAATGAATCCATTAAATATGGATAACCAAATCAAAATATAATTTAAAACATTGACTTACACAATTATCCTTAGAGTTTACGATAAAATTATCATTTGATTCGATCAATTTAATTTTCTCAGAACTCCTACGTCTAGGAGGCACAGGCGGTGCAGCCTCTTTTGTCGGTGAACATTCTTTAGGAGATGCAGTTGGAGAAGGTGGTGGTCGATAAGGTGGAGGTTGTCTATAATTTAATTGTGCATAACAATATATTAAAAATGTAATTAATTTAATAAAGGTAATAAATACATTGTCAATGTTTTCTTGTTCATACCTAGCTGATGGTGATATCATTGGTGATCTTTGTTGAAATCTAGGAGGGTCAATAAGAGAATCTTGTGATAATGAATGATGCACAGAAGATAATGCCGGATAGGAAGTTAGAGATGTTAGTGAAGTAGCTGTGCTCATAGAAGATTCTACTGGTAAACCTATACAACCAGCCACTCGAAATCGACGTTTAAGCATTAAATATTTTTCTCCCTAATAATCAAAAATAAAATAACCTAACATACAATAATGAAAAAATAAAAGTTAATTATTATATTAAAAATATTACATCATCTCCGCGTATGACAGTTGCTACAGTATTCACGATTTCTTTAAACTGGTGTCTAGCGTCGGCTACAATTAATGTATTGATATTATTAGGTAACGCTAAATATGTTTATTCATACAAACAATGTATGTATGTACTAATGAAACTATAATATGATTTGTATTGACTTACCTCTATTTTGAGGATTTGTGAGAAAATATTTAAAATGAGTAACTAAATCATGATTGGTGACCTTACCGCCGTTCATAATCATGAAATCGCGCACAGATTCCAAACTCAACTCATTTGGAACGGTCATATTTATAAAATTATTTTATTCACAATATAACAATCAACAAAACGTAAACATTAAAAAACAAAACAAACGTCTAAAAACTTAACTTGTAATAATTGTATTATTCAAACAAATAATATCCAAACAATAATATACGGAATACTGATAACCACAATATAGTAAACATTATCAACCAGTAGTCTTGATACCACAGCATACACCTTGTTATGAACCACGTAACAAACATTGGTTTCAGGGGTTCTCATTATGCGTACTAAATACTAATAATACTATTATGTTTATAATTATAATATAAGTAGCAATTTGTAATATTATATTCAGTAAGGTAGGTACGACCATTAGAGTGGTGCCAATAGTTATAAGATCGGGCCGTGAAAAATGAGATTTATTCCATGGTCCGAACAATGAAATAAAACAAAAATAATTAATATAAGCTAATAATAACGGTACTGTAATTTAAAACTTTTAAACGATTACAATTAAAAACGCTAAAGGTACATAATATTATATCTACTGTTTATTATTATATGTACTATTATATACGAGGGTTGCCTTATGAATTTCTAACTTTATTACGTTTCACACAGACTTCTATTTATTATTATTGTTATTTTTTTTTTTTTTTTTTTTAACTGTACATTATCACCTAGAACAGCGGGCGTGTACCGGACTACTACTACGTAATAAAACACTTGTTTTATTAAAACTAAAAATCACGAACAGATTCGGATATGATTTTTCGCAATTTTATTCGCGTTGATAAAATGTTCGCATGATTTAATATTTAATATTTTAATACAAAATGATCTAGTATTTGCGTTAATAGAGTAAAAGTATTACTATTTTCGTGCAATATATCGAAATATTATGCGGCGTGTATTCCTACGAAAACAAAAAAAAAATAAATACTATTATATTTTCATTATAAAAAATTACAAGCCGGAACACATCCCCCCCCCCCAAACACATTCTTCGGAATTTTCATTATACTTTTTTGTAGTCGTACGTTATTTAATATTTTTATAATACTAATAAATCAAAAAAGTCAAAAATAAGAAATACAAAAAAATATAATATTATAATTATTATTTTCTTATGTATAAATATAATTTATAATCATTTATAATTCTAAAATTAAAAAGGCATTTTAAATTTATATCAATATTCGCAAAGTCATGACATTTGATGTTTTGATCTTGAATCTAAATCTAAAAGATTAATTTAGGTACACCATTTAAACATTGAATTTAAAACAGAGTGGTCTTACTTATTCACTAATATGTGTATTGTTAATGTATGCATCGTCATCGATTTCATCAAACTCTTCATTTTTCGAAACTTTTGATATTTGAGATCCAAAAGCTTCTGTTTCTGATTTGCAGATGAATATTTTGCAGTTTTATGAACTCGAATGAACAGATATTTAATTGTTCGAAATTTCTTCATAAAATTGTTGGCAGGGTTTATTTTCGAAATTAGTCTTGACGACTAAAGAAGTCCTTCTACTGTATAATAATATATACTGTATATAATATATGCTACTGTTGTAGATGGCAAGTTGGAAAGGTGTTTTAATTTAAATTTCGAATGCTACGCTAGAAACATGAAGAGATTTTCGTCAAAATAGACTGAATGATTTTGACCTCTATGGTCGAACAGAGGGCGGAGTGTAAATATCACCCCTCCAGCCACATGAATCCATTTTCCTTCAATTATTTTTATAATATAGATATTTATATTTTAAAAAAAAAAATGTAAATAATAGTAAGAAGTCGTTAAAAAAAATCAAACTTATCCCCCCCCCTGCCATGACAAAATCATTTGACCGCCCCCGCCTATTGTACACCTATACTATATACTAATAATGGAATTGCTATACGACTGTAAATAATCATATAATTACAATACAGCATAACAACGAATACCAAAAACTAAATACCTGTGAGTATCAATAAACTACTAACCTTAGACGAATCTTTAAAAATCCAAAAATGCTATACATCTAACATTTACATCGATCAAATTGTATTTATTTTATTATAATGCATAATTATAATGGCCAATATACATTTAAAAACCTAGTTCGATTAAAATTGTTTTGAATTATTAAAAAATATAATAAGAAGTAATTTTAACAAAACTTTAAACAGTTCACATAAGGATGATTATAGAAATGAATTAACACAATTTTATCAATGCTAATTAAATATTTCGCAATTTGGATTTTTACGGGTTTTTTTTGTCTAAGGTAGATATTGCTAACCAAGTATTTAATATTTATTGTAATACTCATATGCTGTATGGTAATTAAAGGATTATTTACAGTGCTATTCAATTCCATTATTATTACACAGCAAGGGCGTATTTGTGGTGGAGGTGGACAAAGGTGGGAACGCTAACCAAAATTTATCTATGTTTGCCCGACAATAAACTAGGTCAGATTGTATTGTTTAAATATATAATTATATTAAATAACATGTGAATACAGGGGTGGATAAATGGTTTTTTAGGTTACAGGAAGATATTTTAAAGGGACCGCCATACTGAAAATACAATTTTAACCTTAAAACTAGAACTGTTTAGCAAACCAGTACAGAAAAACCAATACTTCAAATCATCATTGGTTAACATTTAATTTTTTTTTTTTTTTTTTTAATTCACTAATCGATTTTTTAACACTTTAATTTTGCCACTTTGCTCTTATCAATTATTTCCGTGTTTGCGCACTGTACAGATCACAAATATATCGATCCGAGATAGAATGTTTTGTAATACAATTTTTTCTTAAGATGCCAATAACTGTATACTTTGCCCTGTTTAGGAAAAATTATACTAAATTAACATATTATGAACTTATTTAAACTCGAATTTTCAAAAATTTAATTTCCTTTGGTTTTTATTATTTGCACACCACTACAAAAGTATTCATTTTATTTCTTGGCGTTTTGCCGACCCGGATTTACGTTTGCGTTTATTATTCATATGCGCATATACCAAGACCCGTGCTCAAATTGAACAAATAAAAGAAAAGGGATGTGATATTTAAAAAAAAAAATTGCAATTATTGAACTCAAACTAACCGGTGGGTGGCTTCACCCCCACGCCACCTTACATCGCTTTTCAAACAAAATTCAACAATTTAATTATTTCCAAAAGAGAACACAACCCATAACACTGCTGCAAGCTAAGCGTTTGCTTGCAAATATTTATATATTTTATTTTTTTTTTTTAAAGTTGTTCCTTATTTTCGTAGAAAATATAAAAGAAGCGTAAGTACTTCGCACCATACGGGAGGGGGGGTCATTGTTGTAGGTGGAAAGTTTGGAGAAATATTCATAATTTAGTGCCACTTTGCAATTTGCGCCTCTGGCGTAGGCGCAGTTCGCCATAGCCTTGCTATACCACTGGGCTTGTATACGCATTTTGACACGAGAGAATGCCAAACTAACCATAGCCGATATACATTTCTCATTTTTTTTTTTATTTTTGCAATGATAAAGTAGATATCAGTAGGTACTGCACAATTTTAGCGTTTTAGAACTGCACATTTTATATTAGAACTGCGCAAAATGTGTTGTACTTTAACTGCACACTAGCGCATACCCTGATACCTATTATGTACATCGCGCGGCGATACCGCCGGACGTTTGTTTTAATATTTATTATTACCGCGTTCGTACCTATACCAACAAATAAGTATACCAACCCGGATGAACAGAAAAGTCGGCCCCGACGACATCGGTAAACGTTAAATGCAATTATAAAAAAAATATAACGATGAGCGGAACCCAGGGAGAAGAGGCTGGGAATTATTCCCCGGGCCGTAAAATTTTAACCAGCGGCGTATTCGCGTATTTTAGTCGTCGCACGACGATAAATACTTCTTCAAATTTAATTGTCCATTTAATTCTCACGGGACAATATTGGGGAAATGTATTTCGTCTTATACATCTTATATTAGATTTATTTTGTCGATAAATACTACTCATGCATAATAATTATTTTCAGTCGGGATTTGTGAATATTGAAAACGTTCATCGATATGCCATCGGACCGCGACACCGCGGTATTTATTGGAGACATAAATGTGTTTAAACACTGACAAAATAAAACTTCACAGTATAAACGCACGACTAGGGTAACCACCATCAGTTGTCTTCGCATCGAAAAGAGGACGATTGAAAAAATGTAATAAAACTAGTAATAACACCTCAACATTTCTAGCAAACAAATTAGGGAAAAAAGAAAAACAGACGAAATCGTACATAAAAAAAAATCAGGACCCGACAATTTCGTAGACAACTCAAATGTAATCATAAAATGTTTATCTCATAAATGAAAGATAATAATAATTTATAAACATTGATTTTAGTAGAAACCACGGGATCAATCTACGTGGAAACTATAACCGATTATGTTCCATAATATTATTGAACTGATAACATAATATATATATAAATTTTTTTTTTTTCAAATTGTTCGTATTATATATAAATTGTTTTTGCGTCCGTTTATTTCTTTAAATACGTATCACGCGAAAATATGAGCGCGCTGAGTGCACCGGAACACGAACCATTTTGGTTTATAACTACTGATAACGGACCGAATTATAACTGTAAATTTTAATCGTATACCGTAGAACCAGCCGTGGATCCAATGTGGGTAGTGGGCAGGGGTCAATCGCCCGCCTCCCGTAGACTCTGGTTAAATTGCTTTACTGTATTATAACTCTCCTCTATAGTCTATGCCAGTGGTCTTCAACCTTTTTGGACTCGCGACCCACTTTTTTAGGCGACCCACGTGAGCTTTGTAAAAAAGCTAAAATTGCTTAATGCTTTGCAGTACTATTATTAAAACTTAATCGAAAATGTATAAAATTCATATGAAAATATTAAATAAAATGAAAATATGATACAAAAATTTTAATGTGAACTTTGTCCTTGAGTGTTTTCACATAATAAATTCCACCTTGGCTCGATTTGACTAAGCGCGATCCGTAAATCATCTTCAGTTTCATGTCTATTTCTTTTTGACGTTTTCAAATTTGCCATAGTAAAAAATCGCCGAGAACTTGTAAGAGGGGGGAGGGTGACATGAAAACTAAAAATATTCTCAAGCAGTTACCAATTAGTTCAAGTCGGTAAAATATGCAAACGTTTGGAATTGTTTCTATTAGGATTTAATTAGCGTTTTTGACCAAGAGATGCCCTCCCCGCACCGGGCCGTAAATAAGTTCTGGATCCGCGACTGCATTAGAACCACGACCGCGGTGAATTCGTATAGAAAGGTTTACGCAACAGTGACTTCATGGCATTATGGGCACAACAAAGTTGTTTTGTGTCCAATGGTTTATGGATACGATATCGTATAGGTTATCGAACCGTTTTTATGCAGCCCAGCATTTATGCGACTAAATTAATCTTCTGTACGATATTATTATAACGTGTCACCGCGTATTCTGCCGGTTCTCGATATTATTATAATATGCATACACCGAACTCAATAACTCCGTGTATACGATATACATATATTATAAATCATTAAAAGAGAGAAGTACCCGGAGTAAAATATGTATATATTGCTCCCCGGTTCGAGCCATATATATATATATATATACCCGCGGAATTCATTTTTTTTTTTTAATTTTTTTTTTTTTATGCAGAACGGCACATGTCCAGCTAATAAATTTAATTATCGTACAACTAATAAATACGTCGTAAATAATATTATATACTTGCGTAGTTGTGCACAATATCTTTAGTGGGTAATCGATATTACTGGTGTTGTTTTCTATATAAAGGTATATGTATATATAATATATACATTCGATATAAAACTCAGGCATATATAGAGTAAAAAAAAAAAATGTTTAAAAAACGATGGCATATTTAAGATTATCATCGTGTGTCGTGCCATTTTTCTTTTAAAAATAATATTGATAGTATTAATTATTTATTTATTTACACTGTGCGTGTACGGTGCCGGGCCTAGTAAAAATCAGCGACCGGTTTTAATTTGCCAATCATAAAGTATGTAATTTAACCGAAATCCAAACGTCATTTTTCAGATTCTGAGCGGAACGATCATGATGGTTTTACAATAATTTTTATTTTTTTTTATTTTTCTGAAAACATTTTTTTCTACTAGAATATCTGATCTATAAACAGATACAAATTAAATTCCCCTTCATTACTTCCGAGTAAAGAATTTCAATGTTTCAATTTTTTTTTCTCCAGTTCGTTATTCGATGTTTTCTAAAAAATTTAACAAACATTGTAAATATATGTATAATATAATAATTAAAATTAATAAAATACTCAATAAGAAATGTAAAAGTGAGTTTAAATTATATTATTATTTGTTCCAATGAAAATAATTGTTGTTTAGCGTTAGTTGTGAAAGAAGATTAGTTAAACTTAAATTAATAAAAATCTACATACGATCGACGATTGGACAAGAGAGATTAACAAACATGGTTTGTTTTATCCATAGAACATGAATTTGCTAGGAAAATTGTCATACAGCGAAATTATCGACGAATTCGTCAGCTTCAAAGCAAGAAAAGCAAATGTTTAAAGTTTGAAATTTACGCTGTAATAATAATTAATAAATATAAATCGTATTTTTTAAAAAAAATTAGTAAAATTAAAGGTTAAATATAATATCATCACATCAATTTTTTAATTGGTAAAAGGCTCTTTTTTAAGTGTGCCAGGGGCGCTATAGAGGATTCCTACGCCACTGTACAAGCTAAGTTCAGGTACCCACTAGTTCTAAAATTTTCTTACCGCAAACCTTGATATGTATATAATTATAATACGGTATATACGCAGTATAACGATAAAATATTAGTCGATAATATCGTATATAATTATTACTATCAAGGCTCGTAAGTTTATGCGTTTGCATGTTTATTTTTCTACATAGGAAAACATACTAAGTGAAGTGCAAATCCATTTCATAACAGTAATAAAAATACAAAGTTTAATAGTGCGTGTTTTTGCGTATTTCTGGTGTTTTAGCAAATTTATCGTATACGTAGTAGATTTTTTGAAGTTATATTTCGTATAAATCGACGAAATTATTATTTTTCTTTTACATTCCCGAACATTTTTTTTTTTACATAATATTAGGATTTGTTTTAGTTTATTTTTATTCTTGTACGACTATGTATGGGTTTTATGAGTTTTACAGTTTACGAAAAAAAAATCCAGATTAATAAAGACAAGTAAACCTTTGACGACAAGTAAAATAATAATTAAACTAAAAATCAAAGTGCAAATGTTTAGAATTTTACTGCATATAAATGCATATTTCAGAACATTTAAGTGCATATTTTTCATGTATTTAGTGCATTTAAGCGGATGCACTATTAATGCATTTTTTGGAGCATGAACTTACGAGTCTTGGCTATAATTGTATATTCGTGTAGGATTATAGGCGTGCCCGACAACGGGAGCGCCCGGTTTACGATATTAAAAAAAATCGTTCAGTCCGCGGTCTAGGTGTAATAACAAAGGTTTACCTCTATCACGGACGTAGATACAGGGGAAAATATAAGGGATGAATCCACCGCCACCATGACCTTTTTTTTTATTATCGATTGTATTATTAACCCGACGGGTATAAGAGAAAAATGATTATATTTTGTTATCAATTTGACATGACAACGTGTTTCGGAACGTTATTTAATTATTCGACACGCTTATAAGAACGGGAAAGCCGAACGATTGCCAACCGATAGCCAACGTCCTTATCAGTTTGTCGGAAACATCACTAATCACTAGCTATCATAGACCTTATACTAGCCGGTAGTACAAGGTTTACGGTCACTACAGCCCGGCCCCTAGGAACGAAACTATAGACATTATTTTATAGAACAAATGAAATTAAAATTTTTTTTTTTTTATTATTAATTAGAAATAAACAATCTATACAAATAATGCACAAAGAAAAAGTGACTAAAAGACTAAAGTGCTAAGAGAAGACAGAACGTGAAAAATTGAATAAGAAGCCGCCCACTGGCAACACTTAACATGAATTATTTATATTAGTTATATTTTTTTTTTTTTTTCTGATTGTTACTGATTGGAATTCTATATATATATTTATATAGATGTATATTTTAAATTGGAACTTGTATGAGGTCACGACATCATTTCCTTTTTAGCCTGCGCCTAGGATTTCCTGGGAGAGTTAGAGAGGAGAGGTTTTTAATAAGTGGATTTTGGTGGGATAGAAGTCGCATACGGAAGCGCACATAAAAGAATTGTGTGCTCCTTCATTGATGGTTTTCATGTGGAAATCGTTATGAAATGTTAGGTTTGATACGTACGGCGGTGCATTGGGGAGTCGACGAAAAGCTAGGTTCTGGAACACTTGGATTTTATTGATATTGGTATTGCTGAACCCCAGAGCTGTATGCCATAAGTCCAAATAGGTTTCAGGAGGGTCTTGTAAATTAAAAGTTTGACTTTTAAATTAGTATTATTATTTCTCATCATTAGAAGATTGAGCATGCGCATACGGGGGCATTGAGAGTCAGTCTTTTGGTTCGTAAATGATTTTTCCATGTTAGACGCTTATCGAGATTGAGTCCCGGGTATTTAACTGTGTAATTAAAATTTTAGAAAATAATTTTTACTCTATTGAAAAATTCAAATCGGGTCATTTCTCCGAGCGCTGGGGCACTACCCTACGGCTTATCTTAGTTAAATAATGAATATGTACCGTCCCGCATGCGCCTCGATGGAAATTCCTGTCAACGGCACTGTACGTATATATTATGTATTTGTACTATTTAAACGCCCAGACTGCGTGCCGTTTAATAACAATATCCATATATTTATATATATATATATATAAATATTAAATTTTATCGCGTGTGTGAAACAAACGCATTGCGGAAAACACTAAATATACACGCGTACGCGTAAAACAGGTGTACACCGGCGTTCGCACGAAAGCGCGTTTTCAGGAAATCCCCGACCGCTCTTACCCGTTCCGCCCGGGAAATGACGGTACACGGCAATTCGATTAAAAACCGTTTCGCATATATACAGTGGCTTTAATGTACGGCTTGTTAAACAGAGTGCCCTCCGCCCCCTCCCCCCCATACGATCATCTATGTGTTTTCGGATAAATAGGTGTACGTATATATTACGTATTATATTAATACGGTATAGTATTTTGTTAAACATTTTTTTTTTTTCCCCTACTCCCCCCCCCATCCCCATAATGGTTTATTTCGTACAATTCGTTCGAAACCTGTTCGTTTTGTTGTTTAACCCGTGTATAGAACGGTATTATTATTATTATTATTATTATTACTGCTATATTAATGGACAATCGACGGAAATTTGCGCGGATTACCGGTATATGCATGCATAGGTACGCACGCACCCGTACATTTATATAGCGTTCCGTGTACATGCGACCCGTGAAAACGGGATGCCAATTTAAAACGAAACAGATATTTAAACCAAAAACACGGTCCGGGGGACAGGATAAAGACGTTGTCGTCGCGATACTTTAAAATAGTTTTTTTTTTTTTTTTGTCTTAGATTCGAAACGGACAGCGTGTCTCTCGTGTGATATAGGTACCGGGGGGAGACGAATTATTCGGTAGGTCCGAAATAATATTGTCGGTGAAACACTTTTGCGCGGGATATATTATTATAAGTTTGTGTTCCCCGGTAAATTTGAATTAAAAAAAAAAAAAATAATAAAATAAAATAATAAATCACCTCGGCGACCTTATTATATGATGATCAAAAAAAAAAACAACAACACCGTTTTAATAATATAATACAATATAATTAAAATAATTTGTACGCTTATGTAATGCGTGTACCGATGTATTTTAACGTTTTCTTACAAGAACGCAGTTTAATTTAGTCGTCATCGTATACGACAAACGGCGTTGGTCTGAGTGGGACGAGCCACATAAACGGTGAAATATCTAGTCCCTTCACTTTTTTTTTTCCAACGTTATTATTTAATTTTCTCCAAGAGTATCCACCTACCGTCTCCTTAGACAGACCCATTTATGTTTAAATATATTCTAAACGTTTTTTTTTTCTACGTACATATTTAATTATGTAAAAACTATTTAAATAGTAATTTATATATTATATTAACCTATGTATAATTTGTCCAACACGGCCGAATATTCAAATTTTATCATTTCTATTGCAATATATTAGAGAGTCCTGTTCTGAGTTTAACTTTGATTATTTTACATACGTATACGCGTTCGGTGAATCGAAATAATCCTCAAAGAACATTTGAACGACGAAATATACAACTAATGAATTCGATTTTACGTTTGCCTTTTGGTTTTTTTTTTTTTTTTTTTTTAGGAATGATAGAAAAATAAAATAATACAGTTTATTATAAAAATTAACATATTAATTTTAAATTCAAACACAGTAAATGAAAACTAAAGCGCTAGAAAAACATTTATTTTCATTGGAACTAATAAATAATATAATTTAAACTCATTTGTACATTTCTTATTGAGTATTTTATTAATTTTAAATTATTATATTATACATGTATTTACAATGTTTGTTGAATATTTTAGAAAACATCGAAGATCGAACTGGGGAAAACAAAAAAAAAAAACTGAAACACGGACATACTTCGCCATGGGTGGGCCATTGTTGTAGGTGGGAAGTAAGGATGTTAAATTTAATTTATATCTGTACGTAATGATAAATCATTGCTAACGAAAAACGATTCCGAGCACAGTTCGATTAATCGTATTTTAAAATGCCGTAAAATTTTTATCAAAATGTACACTTCAACGCTTTAAAAAAAACACCTGCATTACGTTACAGTTAAAAAAAATTTCAACGGTCTCTACGATTATCATTTTTAACCGAATCACAAGAAAAAAAAGAAAAAATCGAAAATAATGAAGCCGTTTATTTATTATTATTAATAAAATTATTAAGAAAACTATAAATTGAAAAAATGACCTGCCCAACCCATAGATCCCAAAAATTCTTATAGAAAAGGCGCCACGCGTGAATGTCGGAGAAAGATTTCCGGTGGAAAAGTCGTTTACAGACGGAAATAAATAATAATAATAATAATAATAATAATAAAAAAACAAATAATAATAAAAGCGCACGTGGTGATCAAAGCAAATCTGAACTGTACGTGGCGCGCGCGCCGGCGTCGAATTGAATTTCTTTAATCGATTTCGGTATTTGATGGGATTATTTTTTTTTTCTCTCAAAAATTGTTGCTTTTATACGGTAGAAGAAGAAAAGAAAAAAGCGGGTATATTATAACACCGTATTATATCTACAATATTTTCGTCCGTGGGCTATACAGCCGTATATATTATAATATAGGTACACGGGCACTATTACACTTTACTCGTATAAAGAGAACAAGTTCGGCGTGTTTTATGTGCTACGCGCGGTGCACGCGGTATATATTCTTCTTCGCCCTCGCGGCCACCGCCTCCGCGGTGTGGTCGCCGCTGATGTTTACGATATGCGCGTCGTCGTCGTCGTAGTACAGTATAGTCTCGTCAGCGGTCGTCTCGGCGTCGCGTCGCCCGAGGCGAATATTTATTATGTATATACACCAGGTACTCCACTATAATACGGGAAAATATTATCAAGAGTGAGCGAGAGAGTGAGATTTTCGTCGTCAGCCGAGACGGTATTTAATATTATATAGTGGCTCCGGGTCGCGGCGCAAAGTATTATTATTATTATTATTATTAAGAGTTATCTATTACGTAACATACTCGTATATATTTATACGAATAAAATATTACTATACGCAGGTACACCGGCGTGTACGTATTTTCGTGTATATTACGTACCTATACTTTTATACGATATATATATATATATATATATAAAGAGAGAGAGAGAGAGAGAGAGAGAGAGTGAGAGAATGCTCCGTAACATTATGTCGAAAAGTACAACCGAGTATATGGAGCCCTCGGGGCGGGCGCGGGACGAATAAAATGTTAATTAGTCGAAAACACGACGCGCGCGACCAAAGTTCGCAACGTACTCTGGTGCAGGGGCGCGCGCATTATCGCTGTACGCGCCCGGGGCGAATTTTATTCGTACACGTGCGCGCGCACCATACCGGAAACACGCCGTACGGTTCGCGCGCGTACATATAATGGTGCTGCGTTACTGTTGTACGTGCTGGGCGGGGCGGGGCCGGGGGGTGGGATGGGGGGGGTGGTCGGTAAAAGGTTAATTATGACAATGGTACACGGTAACGGGTATAAATACTGTTGCTGCGGGGTGTGTTGCTGTGCTGCCGTGCCGCCGTGTTCGCCTGTGTTGCTGTGCCGCAGACGACGATAATATTTTATATAAACGCGGGCATGGGGGGTGGTGGGTGGAGGGCGGAGGGGTGTGTGGGGGGGGGTATATGTAATATTTAACGCCGCGCGGTCGTAAACGTAACTCGCGAGCTAGTACGGTAGGTAACGGGGAGGGTCAACGACGGGATATCGTACGGTGATAGAACGAATATATATAAATATGTATACATAAGGAGGAGGCGAAGAAGAACAACGCGAAGACAATGGGTATTATACGGGTCTCTCTCTCTCTCTCTCTCTCTCTCAAAATATATATATATATATACTGTAATAATACCCGCCCTTCTACGCAAGTATATATATATATATATATATATAGGTAGGGGGGGGGCGGCGAGCGAAAAACGGAAAATGCCCGGAAAGTTTTAAAAGGATTTAATTCCCCGCCGCCAGATCCGCAGCGTATTCGGCGGGCGCGGCGAACGCTGGAAAGTTTGCGCGCGCGAAATATGAGAGCGGAAAACGGCTATAATATTATTGCCGGTGTTGGCATACACTCGGGCGTCATCGCCGCTAGGCCCCCACCGGCCGACACCCCTGCCCCTCAAAGACTCGGTATATACGGGTTGTCGTTATACGCAACGAAACTGTTGAACATTCGCGAGCGGTTGTACGCTTTTAAAACTGTTGATGAAGCCGTCTTCGTCGTCGTCGGAAAGACAGTGCAACGTGACATTTTTCAAACATGTCCAGAAAAAAAGGTTTCCACATTTTTATAAATTAAACTTTTATTTTCCAAAAAAGAATTACAGAGCATTTTACATATATATTTAATTATTTGTCGACGTAATCGTCGTTGCGTTCAAATCACTTTCCCTACCGAGACACCAGCTTGTGTATTCCCTCCTTGAAAACGCGTCCTTTTCCCAAATCAATACAGCCAACTTTACTTCGTCGTCTTTTTCATGACGTCCCCCTCCTAAAGCTTCCTTCAGTTCGGTAAAAAAGTGGTAGTCAGAAGGTGCCGAGTACGGACTGTGAGGTGGATGGGTTAACACGTCCCAACCAAAACCTCCAACAAGTTCGACTGTCAGACGGACATTGTCGTGCAGGAGACAATCCCCAGATGTCAGAATTCATCTTCTTTTGTTTTTGATCGTCAGGCGAAGTTTTTTTTTAGGGTTTCACAGTAACGGACCACATTGACTATTTGACCTTGGGGTAAAAAATCGGTTATAAGAGGATACCCTTTTCATCTCAGAAAACCAAAGCCATGATTTTTTTTTCGCTGATTGAATTTGTTTACTGTTGGGGAGCCGGTATGACGCCACTACATTGACTGATACTTCGTTTCTGGGGTATAATGGGCAACCCGAGTATCGTCCCACGTCATAATTGACTCAAGAAAGTTATCACCTTCTTCTCGAATAACAGAACGAATTTCGCACCGAGCCTATTGTTGTGCAGAGATGAAGGCAAACGAAATAGACGCACGTTTAAAAAGTCACTGTGTTCGCAGTTTCGCACATACTTAAGTCAATGACCTCTCTCTCATTCTCTTCGTTACAAAAAAATTCTATCACACAGTGGTACCAAAATTGTTATAAAAATTTTCCTCTTGCGCCTATAGGGTAGGAAATCTTACATTCTGAACGTGCCTCGATCATATTAAGGTTTCGTGATGCGTACGATATTACGTCCTTGTTACCCGTTACGGTACATCGACGGTTCTCAAACTGCGTGCCTCCGCGACAGCGATTTAAGGGCTCGCCCGCCAGCGGATCCGAAATGAATTAAATTCAAACAGGCGCGTAGCTACAGGGGTGGGTAAGGGGTGTTTCGGGTGTTAAAACAGCCCCCTCGATCGTATTCAAGCCGGAAATATATTAGGTATATACAGGGGCAGACGCAGAAAAAATTTCGTAGGGTGTTTGGGCCCCTTACCCTCCACCCCATTCCTTCTACGATTACCCTTGTGTATACACTAAATAATATTTCGGGGTTTTCGTAAAATGCGTGTAGTTATAGATGATAGTTTCGTTTCATATTTGGTATTGTTATTTATCATGAAAATTCAAGATATTAATATTTGTTAAGTGATAAGGATATGCGAACTCCCCCCACACACATATACCACCACCACCACCACCACCACCACAAGTCGTATTTAAATATAAAAATAAAACGTCTACCCTGTAAAAAATCCTGGCTACACGCCTGAATTCAAACGATAATTATAATTTTGCAACGTGGAACCTACCGAGTCTTACACGATAACAATTAAACTATGTTCATACCGTTTATAATATAAATATACCGGTACCTATAATGCAATTTCGTTTCAATTTAAATTATGAGTTTTATCGTTAATCCGACAAGAATTTTAATAGATTTTAAAGAATGATATAAAAACAAATGATTCATAAGATCATTTTTATACTAGTCGTGATTTATTTAAATTGACATTACTAGTATTTGGCGTTACGTAGATTTTGACATGACTTTAGGGCTCCACGAACGAAAAAGTATAAGAATATATGCTGCTATATTTATGTATTTGATTACGGGATTACAAGGACACAGTGTATTACAACGTATTATTCGGTGGCACGCTCGAGGGGGTGGACTTCGAGTCCGGACTTCTCACCCTCCTCTTCCTCATTTGGCTAGTGTAATAGTATATACGAGTATATTACGTTTATCAAAGTATCTAATAGGTACATAGAAATTCCGAAAAATAAACAACAAATTTTAGAGTTTCAAAATGAATTCAAAAGTCAATTCCTTTCGTTAATACAATTTTATTAATCGACAAAACAGCGCGGACAGTTGTTATTTGTTTTGTAGTTACAAATTAACATAATTTTCAATTTAAATTTATTTAATCGCGTTTCAACCGAACTTGGCTCAGAATCGTTTTTCGTTGACAACGGTTTATCCTTGCGTACAGATAGAAATCGAATCTCTCACTACATAACTTACCTTTCCGACTTTCCGCCTACAACAGTAGGCGCGCCCACAAGCAATATTTGTTTTTTTTTTTTTATTTGTTACAATAATACGGCATACTATATGTACGCATTGCGTTTCAACCATTTTTACTTCCACCGTTAAAGTCTTAACGGTCGAAAATCATACTTTAGTCTGCAGTACAGACACTACTTTAGCGATTTAACTATAGGGGATATTGCGTTATTCCCTGATATCGTCAGTTGCAGTGGCGCGCCGGTTTCATATTTCATATGTTGACAGAGAAAATAATGACGTAGTACCATTTACCCGCCTATACACATTACACACCTACTACCGCCCAGTTAAATAAAAAAAAGAAATAATGTAGGATCGTCGACTATAAAGGTGTAACGGACCGGCTTGAAATATACCACAGATGACAGACCGCTGATTACCGCACGCCAAACCCACCAAAAACCGTGTTTGGGGTATTCGCCACGGTTGGTACAACGGCGTAGCTATCGCAGAAGCAACAGAGACTTCTTAGCAACAGAGACGGTTATATGTATGATAGTGGCGCCTAGCGATTGTTAAGTATTTGGTAGACAAATTACGGTTAAAATTGTATCAATAAAAACGTGCATGTGAAACAGGCCTCCTAATGTAGCTCGGCAATTTAATTGACCGCGGTTTATTGTGTCAACTGCTGCGACAAACTGAAGAAGCTGCTAATATACCGAAAGAGCGCAGATATTAAATTTTGATACCGTAATTCATGTTTTTGGCCGAAGAAAATGCAAAAAAGAAAAAATTGTCATTAGTTTGTTTTTTTTTTTTTTTTAGTATAATGTAATTTGTTTTATTATTAATATATTGCAAATTTAATTTTTACCGTTAAGAAGTTTAAATAAAGATTAGGTTTTCTCGATTTTTCATAAAAACGTATTCGATATAGATATAAATAAAAAGTACAAATATATAATATATATATATGTATGTATTCGTATGATGGAAATGTAAATTTATCCAATTTAAGAGGTAACTATTTTTTCCAACAAAAAAACATGTCAAAGAGTGTGATTTCTCTTTTATATTATAGGGGCGACGAAATATTTAGCCTCGGGTCGCTCTAATGTATAGCTTATGGGTTGGTGTCTGCCAGGGATCGGCGGCGCCACTCGTCCGAATTAATGGTTTATAATAATATATTGACACAGTACCGTATACGTTAAATGTCCTTAATATAAATTATTAATTATTATTACGTGTGCACCTACGACTATAATAATAATTTACAGACGTACGTCTTATTACGAGTAAATTATAAACGTGTAACGTACTAAATATTTCATATAATATAAATATATATGTACCGGACAATTGTACGCGAACAACATCGACTGATTTAAAAAAAAAAAAAAAAAAAAAATTGTATTTTACTTTCTTTTTAAGTCGTAATATAATAAATAACTGCTATATACCGTTATTGTCGTTGTAATTATCTCGTACGTTATATATGAATATATATAAATAATTTTGTTCGTAATCCATGCGTTTTTTAAACGATAAATTATTATTTTAAATCCAATTGTATATACGTATAATTCTAAATATAAACCTGTAAACCATTTTTTTTTTCTTCGTTATTAATGGGTTTATAAAACATATATTTATCGATAACTATAACATTATCGGACAGTGTTTTTTTTTAATACATTATATTATTAACCTGTATGGCGTCACCGTCGTCGTCGTCGTCGTCGTCGTAGCCATGGTACCCACCCTTATAGCGTTTGTTAGATTTCTGATCTACAAAAATATTTGGGAAATGTCATAGGTGCACCCCTTTATTCTTCTCTAACCGTCGCGCGTTCTTACTTTTCGAATTATCGCTTTTATAATGTCTCGAGTCTAGACGAATGTCCTTGGTGGTCGTCCTTATATAATATACGTACAATCTGATCGGGTTTTTTTTTTTTTTTTTTGTGGTAAATTATTACATTTTTAATCGAAATATTTGTACAATATTATCATATGGTAAGTAAATAATAAATACTGTAAAACGAATATCGTCGTATATGATAAACTATTGATTCATTTATTGTAATAACATTTCAGATGATTAATTTCATCTAATAAACTAATATTCATTACGGTTTGACGATGCGTTTCATAGTTTCTTGCCGTTGATTTTTAAACTGAATTATCTGAAAATTTCAATACAATTATTGAATTACCTATTATCTCATAGTGTTTAAGTGTTGAACCAGTTCAAAAAACGATTCTGAGCCATGATCGGCTAAAACATGTGTTGATAAATTATAAAATTGAAAATTGTAATCGTTTGTAACTATACAAAATAAATTACAATTGTCAATTTTATTCATCTCAATTTGGCGGGCAATTTTATAGAACCAAAAAAAATGTAGGTATCCACATAAGTCGGAAAATATAGAAGGTACACGAAATATATACGATTTTCATTAAAACTTGAAATAAAAAAACATTATTGCATTACACCCGGTAAGTATATCTTACGATGAACCATACCTCAAATGTTCGTACATTTTTGATAGTTCTAAAAATTTATACTCGCATCGACAAATAAAAACTAAAAATATCGCGACAATTTTAAACGGCTATAAATAGCTCGCAAATGATTAGAATGTTTTGAACATTACGACGTTAGAAAATGGTAATCTAAGTATTCGGTGAAAATGTCAAATCCCTACGATTATTTTTAATCGAATTACAAAAAAAAAAAAAAAAAAACCCAAAACGAATAAAACAGAAACCGTTTTTCGTATATTCTTGTTTTTTTCTCGGTTTTTTGTCGTTATTAAAAGAAGTACTTGGGTAAATCAAAATATGACCTCCTCAATACACCAACTAGACAGCACTTTCTATCAGAAACCAGAACCTGAAGTTTACGAACGAGTAAGATCTCTGGTAGAAATGTTGTTTACAGACATACGCCTATATGTTTCAGCAGAATATTAACTCGTGGACAGGTTTAACTATTAAATACGCAATGCTGTTTAAATTATTATTTAAACAAAAATATTATCGTTATTAATGATGGTTTTTTTTATTTTATTTTTTTACATTTTTTATTTCAATAATCTTATCAGTTTAAATACTACACGGGCCAGCACACGAGTTGTATATATATATATATATATATATATATATATATATATATATATATATATATATATATATCGAACAGTTATACAAATGTAAATTTATTTATTTTTGACGTTAATTATTTTCTAGTGTGACCACTGACTAGATACATAAAATCATCTCCGTCGCAAACGTAGGATTCGTTAACGGGAATATTAAATTATTTAAGACGCTACACCACTAGGTTGCAGTCTAACCACAAAAACCATTAAAATTTAATCGACCGATTTAAGTGTCCGTTCAATTCCTTTAAATCTGCTATTTTGTCGATTTCACTATGTGATATAAATTATTATCAACGTCGTGGTTATTGTGTGTGTGTGTGTCTAGGGGTTTTACTAAACAGACGAATAAATACCTCCTCTAGACTCTATCACTCTTGACCGATACCGTGGAAATTTACTATTTTCTATTCATAATTCCGCAACGAAACGTACGGTTTTAATAGTTGATCGATTTCAATTATATTGTAATGTTTGCTACGATCGATTTCGAGTGTATACTAAATATTATATTACGCGTACTGTATTTATTAGTTTGCGTTTAAGTTCTATACAGAGATTATAATTATTGTAGTTTTATTTTACAGGAAACGCTAAAGAAAAGATTATAGAAATGTCGACTCGTATGTATTGATAAACCGATTGAACTTTTCCAAATTAAACAATACAATTCGATTTTCCTGTGTCGTATCGCTTTCTTTGTTACCAACCTACCTATATATATATATGTAATTCTAGAAGACGACAACGTACACTTTATATAGTTGTTTGATATACGTTCTTTAAGGCCAAATGGAAAGCGGTGTTTTATTTCCCTCGAAGCCAAAAGTATCGAAGGGTGTCAAAAAAAAAAAAAAAAAAAAAAAAAAAAAAAAAAAAACTGTCGACGTGGATATATTTTGTACCAATTGAACGGGTATCGTCTATTGGAGAGTGACCCCGGACGAGGTTATAGAACAGTTGGGCGGACGCAAAACGTTAACGCTAAAAATACAAGGTGGACTTTATTATTACGATCTCGGACATTGGCGAATGTTGAAATATCACATAGTATTATGTCGATTACAATACTTGAATATATTGGATTTTGATTGTAGCGAAAAATATGTGTATTCGTGGTTATACTTTTGTATATTTATGCGTTTTATTTTCTGTCTGTAAACAACACTTCTTCTATCTGGTTCCAACCGAAACACTTGATCGGCTCCATAAAAATGCTCAACAAATCCGGACGAAAAAACACGGACAATCGCAATGTATTGTGTATAGTCTCGAATTAATGCAATTTTCTATTTTCATTTATCAAAACATGTTTTAACTGAATTTCGTTTTCGTTGCCTACAGACATTGACTAAATTATATCTTACCTTTCCAACTTTCCACCAAAACAACAGTGGCCCACACGTGGCACGGAGTATGTTCTTTTTTTTTTTTAATTTTTTTATTAAATCGATTTTGAAAACTGAAATTTTCCAATATTCTACTTCTTTTCATAAATTATTTTTAATCCTTTTCTAATAAATAAGGATTATTAGTTACAACTTTTAATGTTCGCGACGATGATCGGTATTTCACACGGTGCGATGCAGCGGTGATGACGTATTTAAAAACAACCATTGAGCATTTTTTTCTTAACGTCCGCCATATTTAGCTTGTATTTTTGGCTTATTGTCAAGTTAAAAAAAAAAATGTTTCTGAGAAATAGAAACGACATTATTTTTGTTCTGTTCTCGGTGTATTCGTTTTTTTTTTTTTTTCTAAAATTTCTTTTTTGCTTGCGGACGTTTAAATTAGGTATTAGGCGGGGTTGAAAGAAACCCGGCCGGGTTTTAATGGGTTTTAATGGGCACATTTTTGTTTCAACACTTATTTTTCTATTGTATTTATAGTGATAAAACTATAAACAAATATCAGTTTCTTATTAAATGTTTCTGTGTTATCTATTAAAGTACACGTACAAATTACAAATTAGGTAAATATGTATAATAATTGCATCCAAATAATGCCAAACCATACTAGCTAGATAATTTGTCAATTATCACTAAAATTAAATTTTTTATTTCGCCCAGTGAGATTTCTCGCCGGGTTCAATAACCGGGTCCAACTTAACCGACCCATTAAAACCCAATGGGTGCGGAATATTTTAGAAATACATTACAATACATAGTGTAGAAAGTATTCGGTAAATACGAAATTAGTAAAAAAAAAAAAAAACGAATGCACCTTAATACTTCAATAATGCACAAGTGGTTCGTGGACGCGCATAAGCGTAACACATGAATATAATGCAATACGAATTTCGGGTACAGCGCGAAAAAGTGTTTAGTACGATATAATATATACAATTACTAAGAAAACGCTAAAAACGACTGGTTTTGCAATTATTACTATTTCGCTTAAAAAAAAAAAAAAATTCTTAAAAATAGGCGAGAATGGATAATAAGTAACATTCGCCCGGAGAAATTAACTTATTCCCGCGGTTTTTATACAATTCGAATTCAAGACGTTTGGATACCGACTAGTTTATTGGGCAATAAACGGCTTGCCGTTCTGCGAACCTACCCGTGAGCTTTAGAATTTTCATCTTCATAAATCTGATTTAAAATTGATAATTTATCTGCAATTCGTTACGAATCGTTTAAAAACGGTTTACGAATCGAAATTTAAAAATCGAGCGCACTTGATAATGTTGCGGAAAAATCATAGTTTGCGGGATATACGAAATATACGCCCCGGACGAATATCGCTAATAACCGGACCGACGATCACCGCGTACTCGTAATATTATACACGGGGGCGGCGTATCGGGGCCCACGCCGCCGCCGGTCACCGGCCCGCCGTACCTAATGTCGGTGCGCGGTGTGCGCGCGTAATAATACAATCGGACGAGCTTGCGGACGGCGGCGGTCGGATAAGAAGAAAGGAGCGCGGGTTTAGTGTTTAGGGGTTGTTTTATGCGGAAAATGGCGCCCCGGGCAATTTGTCGTTAATCCAAACGTACACGGGTATCGCACACACGCACACGTCCCGGCGCCCGCGCGCGCGTATATTACGCGCGCACACACCGACACAGCGCGCGCGTACGCATCCGGGGCGCACTGTGACGCAATCAACCTATCAACGGGCGGCGGGACGCGCGCGCCCGTACGGGGCCGGGCCAGCTCCCACACACACACGATTACACACACGCACGTTGTCCGTCGGTCGCGCGCGTCGTGCTTGCCCGTCGCCGTCGTCGTCGTCGTCGCCGCCGCCGCCGCCGCCGCCACCGCCGTAATATTCCTTATAGTTCGTCGACTGTAAAATTATAGTCGCGGTCGACGTCAAAGCGCATCGTCTCACTAATCGTCCGGCTAGATTCCGTCGATTATATTTAATATTAATTTTTTTTTTCGCCCTCTGCCCCTCCCCCTTACCCTCCCCCCCCGCTCGCCGGTCATCCGTCAAAAAGAGCCGTTTTCTTCCGGTCGTCCTCTCCCGCCCGCACCGTCTTCTGAGACATCTATACTCACGCATGAGCGTGCGTGCGTGCGTCCGCGTCACCGTCATGTCCGCCGGTGCGTACGGTACCCGCCGCCGCCGACGCCACCGTCCGAATCGCGACGACGGAACCGCTTGACGGGACGCGACACGGACGTCGAATATATCGCCGTACCGCGCCGGGACGTGCGTTATCATGATGGACCCTTTCTACTGGGATCACCACCACCAGCACCAACAAGCCCAATACCAGCAGCAGCACCAACAGCACCAGCAACCGCTCCATTACCATCACTTGCAGCAGCAGCAGCAGCAGCAGCAGCACCACCACCATCACCATCATCATCACCAACAGTCGCTTCCGCTTCCGCCGCCTCCGCCGCCGCCACCGCCGCCGCCGCCGCCACCGCTTCCACCGACGATTCCACAGCCATCGCCTCGGCCGCTCGAACATCAGAAATTGGAAGACGGTAACCGTCAAACCGACAACACCGACAACGCTTCCGACGATTCGTACTTGACGTCGTCGCACGTGAGTACTAAATTATACAAATCCGTAATGAATCCGTTGTAGTTACGTCATATAAATTTTACATTATTGTGAATTATTTCCAACGGTCGAGAATATTGTCGATATCAATTCATAGTAAATGAATACAATCAACTCGATTTAGTTGAGTTAAATAAACATGTCTTCAATTCAAAAGTCAACGAAAAATACATTGAACTAGTTTGGTTAAGAGTTAAAATGCAAAAATATATTAACTCAAATTAGTTAGTAAAAAGTTTATTTTATATTTTCGCTATTAATATTAGAAGTATTCAATACTTGTATTGCCCGATTAGTTTTACTATTTACCGTTTCGTATATTGCTAATACACGGTTATACACGTCCTAATTATATAATGTTTCATAGGCATAAAGCAACAAACAACACGTTGTCGTTAAATCAAATGAAATAAATAGAAATACTAACAGCCAATTAATATAGAATTTCGAAAAACAAACAAAAATCGTTCGCCTTCGACTCGTCATAACTTAACCGGATGTTTATAAAAATTAACCGTAATAAATTAAGTTTATACAATGAAATCTCAAACTGTAATCAAGTCTCAATAAGTCAATGATAAAAATAATTAATTAGTTAAGTTAAAAATTGAACGACAACAAAACTTATAATCAACTTTTTAACAAGTTATAATGCCCGCCTTTGGATATCGTAACAATGTTATTACTGTTATAATATGTATACGCGCGAGCAGTCCCATTCCGCGTGGAATTATTAGCATCCGTTTAAAAATAACGAACTTTTGTTCTATATTTCTATTTTTATTCATCCAGTGAGACACGACGACGTTTTATATAGGCTGTATTTGTATATTTTTTTTATTTTATTCCCCCCCCCCCCCCGAAGCAAATAGTTTTGAATTACAACAAAGTTTTATCTCGCCCGCGACAATCGTTTTCCTCCAAGCACAACAAAAAAAAAATAATAATAATACGATTTAAAAACTTCAAAAGTCGTCCGGCACGATTATATTGAGATACGAGAATCAATAATATTATCATGTAATCGTTTTTCGTTTTTAATTCCGTATAGATAAAACAATACTCAATTTGTTATAATGTACAACATTACGTTACAGATCAAGTCAAAATATAAGTGTTTGTACGAAGTTACGTTTAAACGTTTGTTGGCCGTATACGTATACGTACCGGCTATTAAATTATATCGTCACGGTAATTTAATGCTATTATATAGAGGGTTTGTGGACATATCGTTTGCAATAGGATTTTCTATAGTTAGAGTATCAAATTTCGCATTATATGTTGCAGTTATGAGAACAAAATATGTACATTATATATATATACGAACATTTGAGTTGAATGGAAAATTTCCATCGGAAATTAATATTACCGATTATTTTTATTAATTATACAGAGCGTTTTCGTTTTGAGTATATTTCGATGAAATATGTATATTAATAAAATTAATTGATATATATATATATATATACTATAAATAATAAATTATTTATACATAGGTGTCTGGTTCGACAATGATTATAAACTTTTCATATAAAAATATATAAATCAATCATATTTTATATATATATAAAAAAATATTTAAAAAAAAAATCGCGTATAATTCATATTTGTTCAGTTATATTTAATTAATTTCTGCGTGATATCGTTGATATTTACCGAAAATCCGGTATAAACAAAAAAATTAAATTCCGTTGATATTGTCAGAAAATTGTTTCTTTTATTTTTTTTTTTTTAGTTCATCTATATTTTTATCAATAGTCTTACGATAGATAAACTCTTCGACGAAACAGCGAATATTCGATAAATTACAAACGGATTAACCGATATTATTAGGGGCCAAATGTATTAATTTTTTTTGTACTTTCCGATAGTACGTTTCATTATATCTATCTATGATTCAATTTCACGTCACGGATATTTTCAAAGTGGAACATTTATTTGGCATTTTCCGAATTTCGGGTCATTTTAAATTCCGGTTACGTTAAACGACTGTCAGAATCGGTCCATCCTGCAATTAGAGGGCGACAGTATACGATTACGTATATTACTCTAACCGCGATATTCGTACTAATGTGTGTATATATATATATATATAGAGAGAGAGAGAGAGGTTATTATACGTACACATACATATTGATATTTATTTACTTTTATTTTTGATTTATTACAGTATATATTTGAATAAAAAATGAATAGCGGTCATCGTTATAAGCATATTATTGCTTTCCAATTTTTCACCCCACGCAACCACTATAATATATAATATTATATTATATAGGTATGGGCGTGTTGACTCGTGCGCCTAAACGTATATTATTAATAAAAAAAATAAAAAAAACAATTTCCTATATATATATATATATAAACAATTTTCGTGTTGGCGTTTCGATTGGAATCTATTTAATATTTTGTTAACATGAATATATATATATATAAATATGGAATAGTATATGTGTATCATTGTATGATTTATATATTTCACCGAGTTCTATAATAATAGTATATAATATTATAATATTGTATAAGAACTCATAAACGCAACGAATGAACAATTAATTATAACTATATATATATATATATGACATTTTTTTTTTTTTTTTTTAACGCGCACTTTATAAGAAATAACACGAACATTTATTTATTTAATTTTTTTTTTCTTCAAATTCCACAGAAATAACGTAAATATATAATTATTTTTGTTAAATTGTTAAGTTGTTGAGCGTTTTGTAAAAAAAAAAAAAAAAACCTTTTTGGCAAAAACAACACGTCGTATTATTTCGGTACCTACCTATATAATAATTATTACAAGTCCAACAAAACTACTTGACTGTACTAAAATAAACCGTATAAAATACGAATTCACTTAATTTTATCATGTGCGTTACTGTGACATATATATATATATTAATATTAAAACGTACGTATAGTATAAGAACAATGGCGTTAAGTAGTATAGTTGCGACTGTAAAACCCGGTCCGCACGGTAATAGCATTGCTATCGCGATAGTTTTAAAAGTTCACGATAGTAACTATCGTCGTGCGAACAGGGCGATAGTAATTGTTCAACTATCGTGTACGCTATTATTATCACATTGCCCGTGTATGATATCTGGTTAGGTTATTGAAATTCACTCCACTATCATGTCGGACACAGGTTAGTTGTCAGAAAGATGATAAGATGTCCAGTACAATAATTATGTTATTAATAGTGCGGGTAAAATTGGAAAAAAAGAATAAAAGTGTACAATATTTTAGATTTTAATATATTGTTACGCTGTATCCTGTATAATACATTTTTTTTTTTTTTGGTGCCGTCTTCAAGGGGTTGCGTTAAGGCGATTTTTGGAGAAATTAAATTTGATCAACTTAATAATACTCGAATTCACTTTCAAATATACATTTACAAATATACTCGTGCGATTATCACAAGTATTTATCGTATAATCGTGAAATAAACAAAAGTGATTGCGGAGTAACCGTATTAATCTAAGGCCGTGCATTAGTCCAAATAATACTTTATTATAGTATTTGATTATAATAGTCGTTAAATAGTATTTCATTAATCTGAGATACTCGGGGTGTATGATAAGAACTCGGTACTTTTACTTTCCACTTCCCGTCTAATCGAAAAATAATTGCTCGTAATTTTTCTGACGACTATAATACCACGTTCCCTGTCGTGTCTTCTACAGTAGAAGTTCCTAAGTATCGTCGCGCGAACGCTGTATCTTGTTGTGATAGTATCGTGGCGGCAACTATCACGGTAGTGTATCACCGTGTTTAGTATTTAAATAAATAAAATATTATTGACACGAACCTGGCGCGTAGATTCCCATACATAAAATATAAAAAACGGGCAAATAAATCAAAAAAAAAAAAACACAATGTTAACAAACACCTGTCAGAAAATAAAAAAAAAAAACCAAATTTAAACGAATTCGCTTCCGCCATATACGCTGAAGAATATAATATGCAAAACGATTTCATTGTAAAACTGATAGGGTAATGGAATTTAATAAAATTCGCGTTTCGACGTATAAAAATACACGACACTCGTACATTATAGGACGCGTGAAAACAACGATAAACAAAATGTAAACTGACGCGATTTGTCAACAACTGATTTGAATAATGAATTATTCTTATATACGCGTTTGGCAATTTCCAAATCCAGTAGACATTTTAAACTCATTTCTGCAATGCCGTGCGAATTGTGTGTACGTGCCTATATAACATTTGTACCTATCGTTTATTCATAAATTGTATGCTTATGAAATTAAACTCGTACACTTATTCGCTATAATGATTTGGGCAAATATTTTCAATTTATCGACGATAAGTGCACACTACACGGGCATATAAAATTCGTTTATCGAAACCTGTAAAAAAAAAAATAATATGATCGTTCAAAAAACAATTTGAATTGTATAAAATATTATGGATCGTGTATATGTATGCATGTATACTATGATTTTCTAATGCTATTCGAATTGAAATTTGTTTGGCAGGTGTAACGCATAAGCGTCAACAATGATTTTTTTTATCACTAAAGGATAAAACACTTTTAGTATCTTTCCATTTGTTTATTTTATCATATTGTTTCGAGTTTATCGTCATTTTTTTTTTTTTCACTATTTCCCATGTGAAATTTTATTATCACTATATTTTCTTGGTGGTTATCACGAACTTTACCATGTGTTCGTAAATCCGTAGCAGTAAACGATGGATTTTTAATTTCATAACGTACTGTTCTTAAGTTTTTTTTTTTGTTTAAAGTATTAAATTCTCAAAATGTATATTGATGAAAACACTTTCCTAAATTTTTGGGGGCTTCTCCCCTTCATCATGCACATGGCTCGAGTAAAAAAAGTATTTAGCTACCCTCGAGTTGAGGTATTTTATAATTATCTCCGAATTTAATCCATAAATTAGTCTGGGTCTCGATTCAACGTTAGCATTATCGGTGAACTATAGGAATTATTACCTATATATTATATAATATTATAATATAATCATATTTTATGAAATAATTTGAATTAATTATAGTTCTTTCGATTTTTTTATTTTATAGTATTTAAAAATGTCGTGTCATTCTATACATAGGTAATCATTTTCGAAAAAAAAAAAAAAAAAAAACGTTTTTAATTCGAGATAATATATAATTTCCCTGTCGTACGTTGTGTTAAAATCGTATAATATAACTTCGGGAAGAATTTTAAGTACATTATAGCGCCACTATAATATAATATAAATTATAATGTGCCACTTATTTGTGTATAATAGTATTATAATATTATTACACAAAAGTAATACCGCCGCCGCCGGTTTATATGGAAAGGAGTCGTAAAGTTTAAAACCCTGGATAATGTTTTCCCGGCACAAATATATAAGTACTTATAAGAACCATCGGGCGTTTTTAATTTAAAAGGACATAAAAAAAAAGGACGCAAAGAAATGAGCGTTCAAAGATCATCGGTATATATATATGTATATAAACAAAATAATCTCACCCTCTAAAATATTATGTCTTCATTAAAAATCATTTCGTCAATACGTTTTATTATAGTGTGTAAGTACATTTTATATTACGAACGGAATGAGAATAATCTACTATAGTCTTTATAGGATGGCGGGTGATGCGTATTTTGTGTTTGGAATCGTAAACATGCGATCAAAAAATGACCCGAAGTGATATGAGCTTATAGCAAAGAAACATTATATAACCATATTTTTCAGTTCTGGATACTGGAAACGATATCGAAAAATAGTGCGAAGAAATTCACGTGTTTTTTTTTTTCTTGTTTTATTTCGGCAATTTTCCCTTTACTGCTGAAATGACAATAACCATTATTTATTATTATCAAGACGGGGCAAGTTAATTGTTAAAAATGTTAAAGTGTTTACACGGTAATAAAAGTGAATTTTAACCAATTACCAAGTTAGATTAAAAGTTAATTTGATAAATATATAAATTTAAATCGAGTTGATTTATTTTTTGTTTTTTCTACTATCGTTATTGCTATGGTGAAAATGCTGATTTTGTTATTGTTTTTAAATTTTTTGAACTACAATATAATAATTTTATAGTGATAATAATATGGTACAATTAAACAATAAATGCGTTTTATTATAAGTAAAGTAAAGTACCCATCATAAAACCGAGGGCTAAAATTAAAACGAACATTTGGGAAAGCGTAATATATGTATAAAGGGGGTACGATTGTGGCCATAATAATAACAATCGACCGAGGGACATGGCAACGCGGAAGTTTTAGAGAGAAAAAAAAGGTTAGGTTTTATTGGAGCGTTTTTAAAATCGAAATAAAATTAGCTGAATATTTTCCCTCCAGTGGGAAACAAATTCAGGCCGGGCGATTAGAATTTATCCAAGCCAGCAAACATTTTTTTCCTCAATTTAAAATACCAGAATAAAAAATTGTATTATTTTTTAGAACCTACGAAATTACATGAATTATTTTATACAATTGTTTAAAAATAATTGTTAATTAATTAACTTTGTTACTATTTTCAATATTTAATAATAACGAATAATTTCAACTACTATTTTGTTGAACTTATACGATAGTGTATTATAGTAGTGGTAATACATTTAAGAAATTAAACTGATAAAATATTTAATATTGTTAAAGCCGATAGTCAATTTTTACATAAATCGAAATCCGATGGACGATTTCTTGTAAATATACATATATAAGAAAAACGTAACGAGTTTTTTTTTTTTTTGTATCATTTTTTCTTCTTTCGCGATTATTGTGTTCCTTGGAGTTTAATAACGGTCCCCAATTTGTTTGTAGATTATTGAACTGCTAATTTCTAAGGCCGCGGGCAGCGTTTTTAGGAAAGAGTGAAGGTTTTTAATTTTTAATTTTGAAATAAAGAAATTCAATGCAAAATCATCGTATCGAAAATGATCAGAGGAAAAAAAAAACAAACAATTGCACACTACGCTATTGTATTCAAATAAAATCTTCTAGATTTTAAAAGTTAATTTTGATAATAATCGACAAATTTCGCTAACGGAGGAACACGTGAATACGACGAGAAGAAGAAAATCTTGATGATAAAAGAAGGGGGGGGAAAAAATACTCGGGGGAAATTCCCCGGGCGAAACGGGTACCCGGGCTGCCGTAGACTGCCGTGTCCATTGTCGGCGAAACTTTTCCCCGGTTTTTGCGTTGCCGTCGACGGGCGCGGAATAGGGAAACGCAAAAGTGCGGTTTACACGACGAGGATAATAGCAATAATAGCAATAATAATATTATTATTATTTTATTTTTTTTTTAATTTTTTTTTTTTCGTCGATATCGCCGCCCGGCGTACGTACCGCGTACGCGTATCGTTATAACGGCGGTCACAATGCGCTACGCGGGTACAATAATACGGCGGTACAATATGTAACACGCGTACTTACAATACGATTTTTTTTATTATTATTCTTAATAAATAACCGTACGCACGCACGTAACAACACACAATAATATTATAATAACGTTAATACGCAATGTCGTTGGTGTAGCGGCGGGTTCCCGTGTGCTGCGCTTATACGCAATTTATATATATATATGCACGTATATTTATTTACGTGTATCGGTGAAATTTATAGCCCGGTACCTGTGTCAACTTAATAGGGGTCTTCGGCCGGGGTCAGGTGGTTATTCCCGGGCCGTCGTCGTGCTCGCGGGGGGTTTCGCGCCGGCCACCTGCGGCGGGATGTGTTTATATACGCGCGCGCGGGTCCGCGCACATTTTACAGGCGCATAATACTGACTGGGTAACCTATTTTATATACGTATATACATGTATATATATATATATATATATATATGTGTCTATCGGTAACCGGGGGGGTATAAACGAACAATAGGGGCACACACACGCACGGACGCGGGGAAGTTAACTTTTGACACCGACCCAGGAAGTCCGCGTGCAAACGGTAAATTTTATAATTAAAAACGGTTAGTTAATATTCATGTGCTTGCGCGTTTACGCCCCGTTTCGTTCGCGTTCTACGCCGCGCCGCGGTACCCGTGGGAATCGCCAAAAAAAAAAAAAAAAAACACACACACACACACACGTCAATCCCGTATTTTTTTTTTTCTTTAAATTTTTTTTTTTTTTTTTTTTTTTATCGGCTAATTATGCGCCGCGGTCCGACCGTTTAAAATAACAAAAACCATAAATATCGTCTCGCGTTTCTATATACTACTATAATAATTTGTTATTTCGACATTGCTCGATGACGAGTTATCGGGAAAAAAAAAAAAAAATAGGACGAGGGCCGGCCGGCAAACTGTATATTTCGCGATAGCATCGTCATAGCAACACGCGCGCAATCGGTGTCGGTTACCGGTAGTAATCGGATTCCAACAGCAGTGCCTTTAAAAAAACAAAAACGAAAAAACACGCGTGTACGAGTATACGCACAAACTGTACAATTCGATTCTAATCCATAAAACAATACGAGTTATTCGAATCCAAGTTTCCGGCCAACGGAATAAACGTCCGAGTTACTTACTCGGTTATGTCACATTTTACACGCGTACGTTGTTCGTATTGGTTTGGATCTGTAGACTTGCACGACTAGACGGGACATTCGGTACGATAAACGCGTCGTGGTGGGCGGTGCTATTCGCGAGGATTAAACGGACTGTTTTAATTAGCTGTCCTCGGAGCGCAGAGTTGTTGTCGCTCGCACCTGTTCACGTATCAGTCCGTCAACGCCTCCTCCCGGTCTTCTGCGTCAATGTTTCCAGACGTGTATATAAGTCCACGTTCGGATCCAACAGACATATCTGACAAACGGTGGCGGATTTAACGGCCGTAAAATCGACGAATCCCCTCTCCTAAATTGTGTACTGATGTCCCATCTAAATTGTATATATATATATATATATATATATATATATATATATAGTTAATTTTTTATTATTTTTACCGCAAAACATATTATTGCAAACCGCAATAATATCATTCATTTACCGCAGTATATGCTACCGATACGCTTTGTATAGATTTGCCGACTTTATTCGAACCTTTTAATTATTCGCCACTTCTGACAAGGATTTTCGTAGGCCGCTGTAGCTACGATTCTCTTATCGTTTTTCTGACAACTAGATACATAGGTCCCCCGCCCACCCAGTATAGGTTTTATAGGTAAACACGTCGTTTTATTGGATTACCGCGCCATTTTTCAGGGATAAATTAAAATGTCCCGAAAAAAACATCGACCGTTCAACCCAAAGATCGCACGTATAAAATTCAGGGTGGCCCGTAATTTTCCAGAAAATAATTGGCCAGAATGTCAGTAATCTAAACATGTAAAACCAACAGATAGTAACATGGCCAGAAAGTAATTATATTTTCCAAAAATTGATATCAATATTGCGTTTATCCGAATTCCGAATTGGAAGAAGTCAAAATATGTTTCCCTCTGACCAACTTATCCGCCACGTGGAATTGCATATAACAAATCTATGGTTATTATCGATCACATTTCTACATGAGCGGTCAAAGCAATATTGGAATATTTAAAGTTATGTTCTATGATTTTATTTCCTTATCAGGTGTACGGGGAAAAACTGATGCCATCATTATTGATATCATTTTCAGGATTACTACTACATCTGTGCGTCTAATTACTAGCCGATTATTATCCGAAACATCATATACGTCCGAAATTAGTGCGATAACGACGCGTTTTGTCTATAAAAATTACTGACAAATGTTTTGAAAATATATTATTTTAAGTATTTAGAAAACTGTTTAATATACTGAAATGTAATATTGTATATAATATGCGAATAAAGTACTTCCTGAAAATTCTCAAAAGTAAATTTACATAATGGCGTATAAAATAATAAAATAATATATTATAGTTAATTTATTCATTAATAGCCTAAAACTTCATGTATTATAAATTATTTTGTTTTGATACTCCTGAGGATAAGAACACGATTTTCATAATATTATAAAGGTAGGTAGGTACTTCATATTATTATTTCACACGAAAGTTATAAGTGAACTTTCAATACTATTATACTAAATTATTATTATACTTTTGGTCGATTGGACCAAATAAATCTATAGATTCTTAAATGATATTTCAAACTTCTAAAATATAATATAGGATTTTTCAAAATTCTAATAATTTTATTAGTATTTTTACAATTATCATAATGGAAATAACAAAAAAAAAAAAAAAAAAAAATAGAATGACTATTAATTTCTATGCGGAACATTATACATTTCAATTATTCCAGCTATACTTGTATATCTAATTATTTTTTTTACGATCGGAATTTAATTTATAATTTCAATATACGATATAAATCGTAAAAGAAAAAAAAAATAGGTTAAGAATTAAATTAAAAACACAGCTTGTAATAAAACAGTAATTATTTTGCTATAAATTAATATGTAAATAAGTGTTTTAACGCGCAAGAATTTGAATAAAGATGTTTTTCTTTTTTTTTCTCTCATATTGAATCATTAAACAACACATGACGCGCGTTCGCTTTCGATTCACGTGCCCGACGTACACGTGTACGTTCGCCATATATAAATCGAAAAATTATATTTCAACACACCCGGTATAATTTTTTACAAAAGTAAAAAGGACATCGACGCCGAGGCGATTAACAACGCCTGATAATATAAAAAAAATATAAAAATTATCAGCCGACGGCGTAACTGTGTAACCGTGTAAGTGAAATAATAATATTATTATGATCTATCTTTTATAATAACACACAATCGGGTAATCCGCGCCGAGGATTATTAAATCTCGCACCCCATTTCGGGCTCCGGCGAAGTGTTCGCTCGTCGACAAGAGGGTTATATTCATATGGGCTACGTGTGCACGGTTCGGGACAACGGACGCGTCGAATTGTTAATCCCACAATTTAAAAAAAAGCGTACATAGTTTGCGCCATGGGGTGGTTTACCGGTGTAGGTGGCAAGTTGGCAAGGTAGTATATATATATATATATAGATGGGAATTTCATTTATGTCTGTATGCGACGATAAATTGCAAACGAAAAACGATTTTGAGCGAAGTAGTATTAGTCGTGTGTTTTCATTGTGCCCGTGATAACACAGAAATCAACATATATATAAAAAATAAGAAATAATAAAACTCGCGTTTGACAAAATCGTGTTTTCGCAATTTGTTCGTCTCATTTGTTCGCAGTTTTTTCTGTAGCGTTAAAAAGCACCTGTCTAAAGTACCAACTGGGCAAAATGTGCTACCGGCAACACTATAGGAGTGTGTAGATCGAATGAAGTCTTCTGATAGAAAAAGCGTTCAAAGAAAATTAAAAAAATTATTATAAACATCGTTGCAAAATCACAAGAACCCCTCGCTCCGCTCAGAATCTAAAAACAAAAACAAATACGCGTTCAAGTTATTCTACTGTTGCGTCTATAGGGTAAAAAAGCTTAGGACAATGACGGCGACACCGGGCAAGTAGGTGAAAAAATGTATGAAAATGAAATCAAATTATTCGTCTTTCGCGCGTGGTAACGACGAAATATTTACGGTATATTTATATACAGCGGATAATATTATATATTCGTGTCCGCAGACGTAATCCCAGCGCCGGAGGAGAGTTTATTATTATTTTTTTTACTTCGTTTAATTTGAAAGCGATTCTAGATCGCAATCAGGAAAATCATAAAAAAAAATATTTACCCATACCCTATTATATATTATACGGCCGTTTTATTATAATACAGACGCGTCTCTCGTCGCAGGGGTCTCTCGTCGTATATTACATACTACACACTTATTATTTTTATTTTGTATGTTAGTTTTGTGTTTATGTCCATTATGTATCGGTGTATATTCGGATCACGATTAAGTTTTATTATTAAAGTGGTTTTTTTTTTTTTTTTTTTTTAATTCTTCTCACCGCGCACAACACCGTCGCCCATAATTCCCAAAGACGCACATTGTCTTTTAAAACAACTTAAAAAAAAAATTAACGTTATTAATTACACTCGTAAACGAATTTTGTACACTAATATTTTTATTTTTATATACAAGAGGTAAAAATACTAGGCGAGTTAATGATATTCAAGTAAAAACACACGTAATTTCCGTCGAAACATAAATGCAAAAAACATAAAATTCCAAAACACATTTTTTTTAAAAGTAACTAAAATTTCAACGAAATAACCGATTTCAAGAAAACAATTATTTATTATTAATATGAATAACTAATGTCGTTTTCTAGTAACGTTCTATAGGTATTTTTTTTTTTTTTTTTCACTAGTCAAGTCAAGTTAGAAATTAAAAAAAAAAAAAAAAAAAGAAGGTGAATTGTATAATTGAACTTTTTAACTGTTTGCTGTTTATAGTCGGCGTTAATTCTTTAATTTGAATATAATACCTGACGTCATTTTGACAACAGCTCTAAATACCGGCGGCGGTGGCGTCGTGTTCGTGATTTCCGCAAAGACGGAACAGGAAACACGAGTCTATACAATATTATATGTACTATACGAGTAGGTACATTGTACTCGCATTAAGAAACACCTCGGGCACCGCAAGTGTACACCGGTACTTAAACGCGATATTATAATATAATATATGTCGTATACGTTTTAAGTGCCAAAAAAACGAACATATAAAACTCGTTAAATTTAATTACGCGTCTCTATAGGCGTGTGTAATATATGGGCGCGAGTTTATAAGGAGTACCGTATAATATTATATTTCGTACCTACGATTATTATAATAAAAAAAATGTTGGCCATTATGTAATATCACGTGGACGATTAAGGCGGCCGTATATACAAATATAAAACTGTTATATATTTTTAAATGTTTTATCGATTTAAACGTTGTCAATATAATAATCGTTAATATTATATGTAATCGATGGGACTGTGTATACTACACCGGACCGAAATCCGTTTTATTCTCTATTTTAATATGTGTTAAATGCAATTATTTAAATATTAAATTATATAAATTGTTTGCGAAATCTTTTTTTCAAATAAATATTAAGACGAAAATAATTCCATTTTACCAATATACGCGTCAGTAACAATTGTAATAATAATCATTTGGTATATTTGCTATTATTTGCTGATCAGTTGTTATTAGTTGACATTCATTTTGCAGGTGAACATTTTTGTTATCGGTGGAATTTAAATTGTATAGGTTTTTAAAACGTTTAGAAAAAAACGGGGAAATTTACAGCAATGGTTTCATTATTTTCAATTTTATCTTTTTTATTATAACTCGGTTATAAGTAATCGTAAAGGTTCGCAGAATTTTAACATTAGGCCTTCGTAGAAGGGAGCAAATTTTCAAAACATTCTGGACACTTTTGAGCCATTTATAGGCGTTTTAAGTTCTTTTTCTCGAATTAATTGAATACAATTGTTTTGGCCGATAAATGTCAATGAAAATGTTAAAAAATACGACATTTCAAAACACGATCAACTGAACTTGGCTCGGAATCGTTTTTCGTTAGCAACGATTTATCGTTGAGTACATATATCAATAAAATGCCCCTCTATACCCTATATTTCCACCTACACAACAGTGGCCCGCCCATGGTGCGAAATATGTGTCTTTTTTTCGTTGTTGTTGGTAATGTAAAAATTGAAATCCGAAATTTTATTGATTGTTCGTAATTTATATATCACCTAGGACGGTTTTTTTTTTTTTTACTCTCTAATATCGTTTTATGACGATTATTATTGTATTATGGCGCTCGTGGTGCCGTTTACACGGGTAAATATTATTTTTTATTATGACGGCTGTTTGCAGAAAACCCGACGGGGTTTACGATTTTTTATTTGTTTTATATAGAATATATATATTTATTTTTTTTCCTCGGTGTTGTCAACGAATAAAAACGCCCAAGTACACGCGCTGTACACACCTTGTGCGTACGCGCGTACGTACGACAACAATGTCCGACAGCGGAGATCATAAAAATAAAAAAAAAAAATCATAAAATCATAATAAAAACTTCTCATAATAAAAAAAAAAAAAATGTAAAAACTCCCCGCGTAAAGGTATAATATTATATATATATATATATATATATATATAACAATGTGACGGTGCCGTATAGCCGGGCGGCGGTGCGGCGCGGAACGGGACGCGCGAAGGGGCGTGCGGTGACACATTACCGGCCTAGGGGCGCGCGCTGCGCGATGCCCACTTATGGTGTTAGCCCTTCATAATTCATTAGCGGCCGGCTACGGCCGGGCCGTGGCGGGAAACAATTCAGTAGCCCATCATTAGCAAGTGCGGGACGGTATTAATTAACGGGTTTTGAAAAGGGACGCGTGTGCGTGTGCATACATACACCACACTGGCGGTGTCACGTAGTGAGTGTGTGCGTGTGTGTGTGTGTGGGCGCACACTACAGGGACAACGGTCAATATGTCACACGACCCTTCACCGACGAGTGACCGCTATGTATACCGCCGCGGCCGCCGAAAGTGCCGTCATCCCTTCGGCGGCGCGTCCCTTCCGCGATCGCTATATTTAGTTTGTATTATATTCGTATAAAGTATATCCCGCGTATATTATTATATATATATAATAATAATAATAATAATAATAATAATATATAATACAGGCCGCGCTCGTGTAACACATGCCATCATCAATCATCTCCGCGTGCATTCCGCGACTCGAAATAATTATTTAACTTTATATACGTACACGACATTGCGCGTGTATAAATATTATATATATATATGTATAATACGCCAACGAATATTACGCGCCGTCGAAAACCGCCGGCGAAACGATGATTTATAAAAAAAAAAAAAAAATTATTCCCAGCGAAACGATGAAAATCCCGTGGTTTTTCGTGTGGCCGCTTTTGGATTCCGGGCGAAGACATTTAACGGGGTTACCTCTCCCCACTGCCTACACCGCCCCGTTTAACGACCGACCGCCACTCATGACAGAGAGACTTTTGTCCACTGCCCGAAACTCCCGTTCAATAGGGAGCAGTTAGTGGCGGCGCCGGGATTTTTAATCTGGGCGGGCCGAGCCGGGACCGCTGATTTATACGTACGGCCAGTGGCGTAACGGGAAACGCCTTGCCTTATCGCTGGGTAGAATTACAGGTTAACCAAAACCAAAATTTCCCATCGTTTTGGAGAAAAAAAAAATCATGATAACGATTTTTGCTTAATTTCAAATGAAATCCAAACTATGATTTCTATATTTGTACACATTTCTTATATTTTAAATTACGGTGTAATACAAAACAGAAATACTATGAAATCGTACGGGATGGGCTGGCCAGCCGTGGTCTGGGTAGCCCACCCTGGCCCACGTCTAGCGACATTTGAAATTATCACTTCTAATAGAATATTATTTTTTTTCGTAAAATTAACATCATCTTCAAAAAAAAACTGCGTATATCCAAGACATTTCGGTAGGAGTTATGCCACCCCAGTCCCTCGTCCACTGGTTACGCCACTTAATGTAGCTATACGCCCGACAAAATGTTCGATACTTACAGTTGTTCGATTTAGAAAATAAAAATATTTTTGAATTCATAAACATATTTACCTGGCCGTCGGTCGGAGCACATTATCAATTTTACGAGAATAAACCGTTTGAAATTTCATATAGATTTATCAATTTGAAATAGTAAATAATCGAATAAAATAATTGAATATAAATAATATGCTTAGGTTGATGCTAATAAACAAGTTTACTTAGGTAAACTTGTTTATATGTTAAACATTTTTAAAATCGAACCACAGAAAGTACCTCGATTTTTATCAGGCGTTTGGGTTTTTTTGACGAAAATCGTAAGTCACGGAATTGTGTAGTCATGATTTTTTTTTTTTTTTTTGTTTTTTAGTCACGGCATTTTCCGATTTATGGTAACAAAATTTTTTTTAGCCTTATTACAAACGATCGATAAAACACGGGTAATGGTAATTTATTTGTAGTTTTACAAATAAATACAATTTTGAATTTTAATTTATCAAAACGCGTTCAATATAATTTCGCTCAGGACCGTTCTTCGATTTACCGTTGCAAATTGTTCAATTGATGAACTTATACTTGCTAATATATTTGAGATAATTAATTTTTAATTGCACGTAAAAACGTATACTGGAAATCGGTAGGTACGAACCCTGGTGTTTTAAGTCCAACCGGCCTTTTATTTATATTAACGAGAATAACTAGGGGTTTTGATATCTCTGGTATTATTGCGAGGTATTCGGTTCGGTTCGACTATTAGAAATTCTCAGCAGGATTTCTGGCTCGGTTGGTTTTACATACAATTTATAGGTATATTTATACATTTTTTTATGTCGGTTGAAAATAGATTAATTCATTTAGGTCGTAGGATGTTCGTAAGATCGGAGAGTATTTAATTTTCCACACGAACGATAACATTCGCTTTCTATGACGTATATAAAAGTCAATTATACGTCAAGGTACTTGTACACACTAAAAGCGCTTACGTTTTATTTAAATGTAATGTCAAATCATCGTGTATTATTTTGTGCTCTGATAATATAATACACTATAGTATTAAACTGCAAAACGAAAATCTAAAAATTCGGTAATTTATTATGATATTATACGCATGAGTAGGATTTTTTTTTAAATTAATACTATACTCGTCTCTGCGGCCGCATAGAAATCGTTTAAAATCATCACCTCGGCGTGTTATAATATTATAAACTAATAATAATTATAAGCTAGAAAATTGAACAGCCTTAATTCGTTTTTTATACAATAAGTGTATGGTATTACAATTTTGTTTTAGTTAACCGAAACACGGTACATTTTCGGATGCCTATACGTCCCGCGTTAAAAATAACGCATTACTCGAAGCAGGAGAAAGTGGGCAAATATCAGCGGTTCTCGTAGTCGTAATTTTCGGCGTATAAGTATAGTCGGAAATCGGGGAACACGTGTTTAATTTTCCGTCAGTTATTTCATTAAAACTTGTATTCGTCCGAAATGTGTCTAATAGGCAGTGTTTCACATAATGATACGAATTAACTTACGTATATTTTTTTTTTTATGACCGACATTCGCGTAGTGCAGAAAATAAGGTTTTTTTTTTTTTTTACATAATAAATATATCATATGTTACGATTTTTGTCATAAAACAATTACGCACCGTTTGGTTCGTATTATATAATTATTGTAGTACTTGTAAATTGCACTGTACGCGTAGAGTGAATATTATAACTATTGGCTTTTATTTTGTTACTAGTTATGTCAGAGGGGTTATCAAAAAAAAAAAAAAAAAAATGTTTGATTAAATACACGAATCTTATTGTAAATAAACGCGGTAAGTTCGGAAATGAATAATATTCAAAACGATCGTTTCGGGAGGGAATCAAATATGTCTGTACCCGGTTTCTGGTTTAGAGGGTTACCACTGTGCCTGGGATCACGCCTTATCACGGATCTTAGATTGATAACGATATTAACATACGGTGTTGTCTCTCTTATAGTCGTAGAATGACATTAAGCAGAGTAATCACGAAGCCTTTACAGTATGGTAACCCAATATATCTGGTGTTTGGTAAGGCACATTTGAATTCGCACCAAAACCGATCATTTTAAACTAATTACATTTTTTAAAAAAATGGGATTATATACCCTCCTCCACCATTGGCTTAAAAATACAACAACCACGAGTACTAATTTTTGTATACGGTTTTTAAATTCCCACTGTCGGGTTGAGTACAGAAGACGATTCTTCATGATTATTATTCAGGTATTACAACCGCCTCTCCCATTAAACATTCCTGCGCACACCACGGAATAAATTCGCATAATCAGGCCCGCCATTTGGATATTATGTACGCTTTGGGGTAACTTATTTGAATGGTCTTGGAAAAGTGAAATATAATAAAACTGTTTAGTTACAAATAAAACGATAATCAAACATAGTACTAGTAATTCAATAAAAAGATAATCGTATAGAAGAGATGAGAGATTTTCGAATGTGAACCCCGAGCCCTTTCTAAACGGGTTTTTATAATATATTATTTTATTTTTTATTTTTTTGCGTTAAAAAATATAGGTAAAACAATTTGAAATAATTGTACGAATATACACGCTGTCGTGTTATTGCAATGATAACAATACGTATTATTATTACTATAATAATAATTATTATTCGTTTATTCTTATTCGTTTTCTCGCGGACGCCATCTATCACGCCCGGGACATTTGCATAATACGGAACGCGTGTCGGACAAAATATATTTCGGCGAAAGTTTCCGGTGTAAATAAAATTCACGTTTTGGCGAATGTTTGTAATATTATCGAAAATCGCGAGTGATGTATCGGTTCGGGTATACGTATATTATTATAATGTACGGCGTGTAAGTGCTGCCTGCTGCTGCTGTTGCCGCGGGTATTTTACAAATCCACTGCCGGTATTATCACGATAAATATGCGAGTTACATAATATTAAATATTACTACCGTGTGCATTATATTATTATTATTATTATTATTATTATTATACTAAACAAACTTGGTATACACCGGTCTGGTTAGGTTTTTGAGTTTTGCTGGTTGTTCACCTTCCGTGTTCCTCATTCGCAACGTGACCGCGCTGCCAGGCTTTATAGATCGTCATAAGACTCTTTGGCGGACCGTAGACGCGCTTTAAATGCCGTCTATCGTTAAATAATTCAATTTCCAGCAGAAACGCATTCACCGACGTAGTCGCTTTCACTGAATAAATTTGAAAATTTCCCGGTGTTCGAACACCCGTTCCGATAAGCCCTTTTCGCACTCGTATCAGTAGCACCGCCGAATAAGAAGCCGTGCCCGTAATTGCGCCCGACAAAACCGAGAAAAAACCGGGAGGTTGGGCAAACAGATAATGTATTGAATATAAATTCCGGGATATTATTGAACAATCCGTTAGTATTATTTTCGCAGTCGTTATACTTTCACCGGGTATTATTACTATAATTTTAGTCGTTTGCTGCGGTTACGCGTGCCCGTAGCGGAATCGTGATCGGCCAATATTATTGTTATAATAATATATTGTCGTGATATTAATATTATATTGTACACGTCTTCTGGACATTTTTATATTTTTTTATTTTTTTTTTTTCCGCTGTGCTCTGTCGTAAAACGCCACGATATTCACATGATGTACCTATGAGTACAATATAATATAATATACGTTTTATAAACTCCGCGGTGGTATGGTAAAAAAAAAAAAAAAAAAAAAAAAAAATATATATATAATATAAAAACCACACGTTTCCTACACGACGGCGGCGGAGTCCATTAATCTTAAACAACATCATCCAAACGTGTTGTTCACAAAAAGCTCACGAATAACATTGTTGAATTCAAAGTGTCAACTGGACGTCGAATCCCGTATAATAGGCAGGTCATACAATTCGAAATGTCTATCACCGGACAATACGCGTAAAACACCTTTATAAAGGTTTATATTTATATAATACGATATCAACCCGTGTTATTATTATTATTATATTCGGTTTTAGTTTTTCTTTTCTTTATTTCCCCTTCCCCCCCCCCGGTCACTAGTAGAGTAAATCTCGATCTTTTATGAATATTCTCAGGACTAGAACACCGACGTCGGTGTACCTAAAACGTCTGAAGACGCCCGGGTTCAACAATGTATAGTAGTGCGGTAACTGCTACGCTTAATATCATTAATATCAATTTGGACAGTATTGACGGGGGTTTTTTTTTTTTTTTTTTTTTGTTAGTTTCTATGGACATTTTGACAGAAAATCGGAGAATAATATTGACCATCAATATCTCTCTTAATACATGTAAGGTTTACGTACCAATACATATATATATATATACAATAATGGGAAGTGGGAATCGATAGACCTTATAAATGTATAATATTATACGAAAACTAAAAACATTTTATGGGTCCCGGCTAATACGGCGTTTTACCCATATAGTAAGGGATGACGACCACACACCTTCCGCGGTATTGTCATTAAAAACACGACCCCCGTATACGGAAGAATAAAATCTAAACGGTTTAGAATTCAGCCGAGGTTTTCACAACAGTTGGATTACACCTATAGAAATATTATATAGGGCAGGCACACGTGTATTATTCGGACGTTAAAAATCGTCTGTACATATGGACAATAGGCCTGCGGCCGAGTCCTCCTTAAATGGAATTAACAAAACTAAACCCAGTTAAAAAAAAAAAAAAAAAATAATAAAATAACAGAGACGCGGACATACTTCGCGCCGTACGGCTGCCGGGTCACCGTCGTCGTAGGTGGGAAGTTGGGAAGGTAGCGTACAGACGGGAGTTCGCTTTATACCCGTACGTGACGGTAAATTATTGCTAATGAAAAACGATTCTGAGCAAAGTTCGGTTAATCGCGTTATGAAATTAATTCGTCATTTTACGGTTGTGTTCAAAATTAAGAAGAAAAAAAAAAAAAAAACTACTATATATGTTACGCTCGTCTTTTTTTTTTTTTCTTTTTTAAACGTTGGATAAATGGAACATTGTCGGATACGATAGGCATTTGTTGTCTTTGGCGTAAATTTCGACCACGAACAAATACGGTCCGATAAGTGATTTGAATCGAGAATCAGAACGGTTAGGAAAATTGAACGATGGGTCTACCCGATGGACTAAATAGTCGGCGGCGTTGAATTTCGGAACGAAATGTAGAAATTATATTATCGAAACTGTCGGGTTTCGGAATGTAATGATATTATCGTTTTGATTGAAACATTGCTCAGTTTCAGAAGGCAGCTCCAACGTTATTATTCGATCGTTAACAACCACGGGCGCCTCGCCATATTAAAACCCTATTCGAAATAATATCGTAATTTTAAATTATTCCAATGCCGGTTTACTTCGTATTATAATAATAATAATAATAATAATAATATATAAAATATTAATAATGCATTAAACCGTCGACGACGGGGCGACCCACACCTGTGTCCGAAACCGTCGAAAAAAGTCCCAGGCGACATCCTGCTCGTGTTTTTTGTTTTTTTTTTTGTTTTCCACTTGTCTAATAATTATAAACGTAAATATACGTATAGGCATATATTATACGATTTGACCGACACTTTTGCGCGCGACACTATTTTTCCGGTGTTCGACGAATATTAATAAAAAAAAAAAAAAAAAAACTGTTGCGGGAATTTCACCGCTATTATTATTATTATTTTTTTTTTTTTCGGACTCGTTCGAAACATTAAAACCTTTCCGCCGGACGGAAAGACCGTGCGGCGGTACCGGAAAAATATATAAAACATTAATCGTATTTAAACGTCGAGTTCGGGGGTGGGGGGGGCGGTTACACAGTTTTTTTTTATTTTTTTTTTTTTTTTATGAAACGAATTTTGAACATAATATAAACGTGGTATATGTTCGTACACCGTTAAGAGGTAACACACAATATAATACGGCGTTTCACACACCGATGCCGAGTACATGTAATTTAACTGCGATATAATACAGTGACCAATATATAATGCGCGATGAATATACATTTTTTTTTTTTTTTTCTTTCGTTATCAATTTGATAATATCGGTTTACAACAAATTTATTCGCGAGTGGAATAATTTCTGGTGAAACGACGTCATTCCGCCGATGCGGTTCGTCGTCTTTGGGTCTTGGTTTCTTGATCGCGTTCTTTCTTATAGCCGCCGTCCGTTCCTCCGGTTGTTTGACTCGTGTAATTCACGCTGTCTCGTCGTGTCGGATTTTCATATCGGACTGGGAAGTTTCCCCTTTCGCCTTCCGCGTCGCTGTTTATAAACCATGTTTTTTTTTTTTTTATTTTTTTTTTTTATTGGGAATGCGGCCCACAGTGTATGTCGATTTCTCAACACTCGGTGGCTAGGTGGGCGTGGCCGTGTTTGGCCGGCACCGTTTTCGGTTATAATGTTAACGACATAAATATCACTCTTGGTAAAAATAGGTAAAATATTTATCGCGTACCGTCGACGATTATTGGTATTCGGGCGACAATTTACTATACTACCGTATGGCATTTTCCATTCGCTTACACTGGCGTACACTTTTCGTGCGATAATGATTATTGATTAGTATTAACTGGAATGATAAACTTATGCAAACGCAGTGCCGGAGACATAATCGAAGAATTTAAATTTCAAACGTAGACTGATTTTCGTTGTCAAATAAAACTATTAATTTGTCAATAAATATAGTGTACTATAATTTTTTTCAATTTGTTTTGTGTAAAACACACAATTTTGTTTTTTTGTTTTTTTTTTTTTTTATAGATAATAAAACGTTGACAACTTAAAACGTATAAATTATTCTTAGAGAGAGTTCAGAAATCAGTATGCATTATGGGAATTTTTTTTTGAGAGAGAGAGAGAGAGAGAGAGAGACAGTATAGCATGTATATAGACAACGATTTCTAAATAAATAAAATATTTTAGATTTTTTTCCGGGGCTGACTCCACTATTCTGACTTACTATACTGATACCCTCTAGTCGATACTAGGCGAAAAAGCCGCCGATTCGTGATGAAATAATCACCCTGTATATTATTTTATACTGTCGCGTGTAATATTTTTTGTATATATTATATAATTATATTACGTGGGCCCAATGAACATACATATATATTATACATCGCACACAATCACTAAAAAAATAGAAAAAAATAATATTAAAACCATAATAGTAATATTTATATTTTAATTTTATTTATTATTATTATTATTTGTATCGTATTTGTTTATAATATTGCTCAGAGTCACGGCGTTTATAATAACAATAATTATTATAATACGTGCAAGTATTATATAAAAAAAATCGGTATTTTTTCATTTTTTTTTTTTTTTTTTTTTTGTTGTCCCCGATCGTGTGCAGCAGTATAATACAATATTATTAGTAAGTCTCCGGACTTAATGTGATTTCCTTCGCGCGAAGATATTTTCAGAGCGAGGTCCAGTATTCTTCATAGAAATTAAATTGTATAAATAATCTATTTGTACTAATATAACAATAAAGAGTCTCTGTGTCTGCCTGCCGGTCTATAGAAATCACTTTTCTGTAGGTGTTTTGTAATGTTGAACACAAGTGGCTTTTGTCTTTTAATTTCCGGTCTTGGATACATAATATTAATGTTTTAATTAGTTTTTAAAAAAAAAAAAAAAATTAATATGTTTTCGGCCATAATAGTCAAAATATTAACACGCATAAAGCTCTGAAATTATAGGTATCCGCGGGCAGTGCAGCTAATCGTTCATATTTCGTGAAATCGCTTTTTTTTCTTTTTCTTTAAATTTCGTAATATTAAAAAAAATGCCATCATATCTTGTTATAATTTTACATTCATCGTATTCTGGCATTTCGTCTATTGTTTGAAAATGAAGTATAGACAAATAAACCAAAGTTCCCGAATAATTCAATTAGATTATTGCATTTTTGTGTGATAAACGTCAATTATTTTTTCGTGTAAATTTGACATAAACAAAATTAAAAGGTATTTTTTTTTCTTTTTTAATTTACAGCGATGTAGACAGGTGAAAGGTTAGGTTAGGTTAGGTTAGATAGGTTAGGTGTAAATACTAAAAAAAAAACCCCCAATGGCGCGATGTCGAATTATCACGTCTACGGAATTGTACATTTACCTATGCGAATCGCGGGCTTAATGAAATCGTTCGTGAAAATTTCCCCCAAACGGACGGGTACACATAATAAATTATTTTTGGCGTATTACTCACCAGTACTGGCCACGATTATATCCGAAAATATACACGACGGCGACGTTTTTTTATGCGGTACCGCACCGAATTCGGCGGGCCCTTTCTCTACGCGCCTTTCTAAAATGTCGTGACGAGACACCGCGCGCATCAACACACGAGCCTCGTTCGTCACACCGGTCGTACGTTTCACCGACCAATCAATTATCGAATAAAATATACAATTATTATGCGTTCACCGCGTGCTTTCAGTGTCCAAAAATATAACTATTATAATATATATATATATATATATATATATATATATATATATATAGGTATACCAACTATCGTATCATTCGAAACCGACGTACGCACGTTTTTTTTTTTTTTTTTCTTGAATCCATTAGCATAAAAATATATAGATACTCGTATATTATAATGGTATTATGTGTAGGTATAAATTCGGTTTTCTCTCCTTTTTTTTTTTTTGTTCCCTTTTTTTGTCTGCCGAATCCCTCTACTAGGTCCAGAGGACAGTCAAGCACACCGCATACACGTCTGTCGTGTATATATATATATATATATATATATATATATTCAATTGATTTCATTACATATTAGACCATATATAAAAGGTTCGGCGAATGCGGTATTAGAGTAATTTTTGGTTTTTTTCTCAGGTAGAATCCTTCCGCAAACACAAACCCATCCGGGGTATGTAAGTGCGGTTCAAACGACCCAGTATATAAAATATAGTCACTTTGCGGAAGCGAATGAAAAAAAAAAAAAAAAAAAAAAAAGAAACCGCATAATATTATTAGGTACACGACGACGGTATACGAAAATGACCACGACTTGCAATATTTTAATGCGTCCGTGTATAATAAAATAAGCATTGCTTGCTTTTAACGGTTTAATTTTTTTTTTTTTGTAAGCTACCGCGGATTTCTAGCGATTAACCCCCGACCATAATACAGAGCCTAAATCGTTTTTTTTTTTTTTTTTTTTTTAAACATGAAAATAAAAGAGCCGCTTTATACATACACCGTATATCACCGTGCATATAGACCATTGTTGTAGATGGGAAGCCGGTAAGATAGGAAATATAATTTACGTATAAATATATAATTACGTAGTTTAAATAACTGCGAGCAACGATATGAAGTCGTCGCAATAAACAAAATGAAAATCGATTTTTCCCCCGTTTTTACAAAACAAAGTCCGAAATTTAAGTTCCAAACTTGTCTTCGTCGAGATATCTTTCCATAGGTTCAACAGTATCAATCTCTACAGCGTGCAATACGTTTTTTTGTCGTCAAATTTTAATTTTTTTTTTTTTTTGTTTTTGTTTCATTATATATGAAAATACTGTCCTAGAATCTAGGAAAATCCTGCAAATTAAGTACGAATATGTGGCAGCCGCTTTTTAAATCAGTCGGGTCGTATGCTCATTTTTAGCTTTCCCCCTTCTTCTGGTATGACGCTACTGATCGGCCTTTGTAGGACGCACCTCCATAACTCCACATAAATCTAAGATGTTCGTGAGACCGTAATCCCTAATATATTATATAGTACATGCAATCGGTACACACTATACAATGATTATTGATCGGACGTGGCCTATAACCATAATAATAATAAACTTATCGGATCGTAACATACTTTTATATAACCTTGTTCCCCTGTATCCGTAGATATTTATGTCCACATGTGTATATTAGGACAAGTAATTATGAGTAATTATAATTGTAATTATACATTATTAATAATATTATGAACATAGTTTTAAATGATTAATATATATATATATATATATATATTAATTTACACGCACACGTCACATGTATATGTTCTTATTTATTCAGTAGACATAATAAGATAGTGTAGATACCATGTAGTTGATTCCAATGAGCAGAGTTATGGTGATGTCTGCAGTGTTGAGACTTATCTAGATAATATTTGTTCATCTTTAATCGTATCCTAATGGTAATATTTTTATATCCATTTTTAGTAATTATCTAGGAAAAATATACCTATAAAAAATTAAAAGTTTTACACATGGTAGAAAATATTAAATACCTAACTGTTTTACGTTTAATTAAAAAATCGGAGTAACTATACCTAGTGTGATTTACAGAATTATTTTATAAACCGCTTACATTTTTATCTCCCTGCTATTGTTTTTCTATTATTTATGATTTTTTTTTTTCCTTACGGCGCGAGTGTTAGGTTAGGCATATTACAATTGTCCGAAATATACCTATATTTACGTATCATTCATCAATAACGTTTTTTTTTATTGAACTATCTTCTTTACATAGGACTTATTTTTATATTTTTATTAAAAATTAATCGGTTGTTTCTATTTTGTTACTCTTTAGATATCAATTTATCGATTATATATCCAAAATTGCCAAACGTATAACAGATTTTTTTTTTTTTTTTTTGAAAAATCTTCTAAAGAAAAACAATTCAAATTAAATAAATATATTTAATCTAGTAGTTCAACTATTTTTCAAAATAAAAATAATAGTGTTCACTATCCGATTTTTCGTCAAGCACACTGGATACGACAGTAAATGAATGTTAGTTAAGTTGCACAAATACAGAATGGTATTTATGTGGCTATTTCTTACAATATCCACTGGTATATATACAATAGTTATAGTAAGGAGCGGTGGCGCCGAAGTACTAAAAAACGTTAGTCGCGTGAAATATACATTTCAAGAGGTCCAATACGGCCGTATTTTACGTCAAAAAACGATGGTTAGAGTAGGTTTTCTTTCCCCCCTAATTCGTTCGTTCCATTCGGTTACGGCAGCCAAACATTGGCCCATGAATGAAGCGGCCCTATTATAAATTTGTATTTTTTAAGTAGCTATTTACATTGCGGGCCGCATACATTTCCGGATAAATATACTAAAATATTGTACGAGACGCGCAGACGATCGTGCGCTCCGTGTCGACGAATTTGTTCTCCGGACTCGTATCGATAATATTACGGTATACGCGTGCGCGTGTAAAGTCGACCGGACGAATGGTACTATTGTACCTGTACACGTAATATTATTATACTTATAATATAATATTTTACAATAATATAATAGTAATAATAATTGTGAAATGGACAAATCACGATATATAATATAATGTACGTGCGTGCATCTTCTTGTTCTCGTGTCCGGTTAGAGTTGCCAATAATTCGCTGTATAAATCAAATATCAATAAATAAATAAAAAAAACAAGCAAATAATGTCAAAACAGTCAAAATAAATAAATGAATATAAAATAAATAAATAATTATAAGTGTAAACGGTCGGCAATTTATCAAATCGTATATTGTAACCAGTGTGTAGCTGTACGGTACAGATGAGTATGTGTTCATCTGTCTGTATGTTCACCGCATTCGCATTTGTCATCGTCTTTATTATTAAGGTCCCATTTCACCATGCATTTGCTCTTGTTCTTGCGACCCCAGTTGTCGACCTATTGATGGATGGTCTTCAAAAGGTTCCACTGTAGATATTTACCGGGCGACAGGAACCGGGTAGGTTGGATGGAGTCGTCTAATTCCATTCCAGTTCTCCGTCTTCGTGGTCCTAGCTCGGTCTGGAGGATCTTTCGACCGCGTGCTATAATACAGGTATAATCGCATATACACGGTATCGCGGTTTGTGATCGTATCGTTATGACGGCATATATATATATATATATATATATAGGTATAGCTCAGTGTAGTTCGGTTGACGATGATATGAGGGCCCGGTATGTGATATTATTATAGGGCCAAACCTAGGCGGTTATATATCATAATAATATGATTATATTGTAATGCGGTCGCGCGCAAATCGTATGTAAAAATATATATATTATTATGCGGTATATAATATTAAAATATATATTATTATTATATAGGGGCTGCCGTCGTCGGCGCTCCGGGATTATTTATTATAATATATTACAGAGGTATCCGGACTTATGGCCCGCTGGCGGGTTCCGGCCCGTCGAGCTCTTTCGACCGGCCCGCCAAGTTGACCGGTGTTTTGATAATTCGTTTTGAGCGCGTTCAAATTATCGAAAATCCATTTCACCGTAAAATTCGAAACTTTACCAACGGAAACCTTAGCTTGAAGTTATCGAGTTCGCATCAAACAACTGTTCAAATAAAACCAGACTGCAAACATTTTACGCCGTGTTGCCGGACGACTCTTTTCAAAATTTCAAAAAAAAAATATAATATGATTTAAATATTTAGCTCTGCCTGCCTATTTGAGCAAACTTTCTCGAAAACTAAATACGCCAAATCAAAATATGGAACATAAGTGACGAGCATTTACGATCCAAACTACCACGACATTTAAAAAAAAAAAAAAACAAGGAATTCCAAACTTATCGTTAAATAACAGTAACTTATCACAATAAAATATTATTTTCCTTTGTAAAATTATTGTTAAATAAAATAATACTTATTAATTTTCAGTTTCATTACCTCTCTATCGCTGTCTAAAAAAATTTGGCCTACGATACCGAAGCGTATCTCAGATATGGGCCGTCGTAAAAAAAAAAAAAGGTTGGAGACCGTAGAGGCGATTATCCCGGCAACGGCACGAAATTATTGTAAAAAAATAATGACACGACGAAATATTAAATCGCAATTATTGTTAGAACCAATCGGGGGTGTTCCGGAAAAAAAACATATTTTTTGATAAATATTGAATTTTATGCAATCGTTCGGTTTTCCGTTTTACACTTTCAACGAGCGTCTCAAATCAAGTCTTATAATGTCAATAATGTCGAACGCTTCTAATTTAATAATTTTCTACGTTTTGTGTTTATAAAAAAACAAATAACATTATAATTATTTACAATTAGTATATGTTTTTTAATTGATTGTAATAAAGATTTTTAAATTCAACCTCAATGGACAAAATATTGCGCTGGTCGCGCTATTACAGAACAAATTTCGAATAATATCAGTACCGTATCCATGGTGGGTTTGGGGTTATAACCGCTCTCGAAATGTCTTTGATACACAATTTTTTTTTTTTTTTTAAGACGATGTTTATTTGATTTAACCAATAAAAATAATATCCATAAATTACATTCACTGCAGCTGCATATTATTATATACATCCAACGTATACGTGTCATCCAGTAGTGGATTTAATGAAGAAGTAATCTCCCGTCTCGGTGTTTTTTTTTGTTGTTGTTGTAATTTTTACCTACTCAGACTTCTTACTGGATTTTGTGTATTTGATAACTCTTATGGTAACCATTTATACGATCTCGTGCTTTTAGTACGGTTACCGACGGGATCCCGTGCATTCGAATGTAATATCGACGGGCTTATTGCCATTAATTAATATGCATAATAGGGACATATTTTGATATAGCCGTTATGTCGACGGATTTGCCGGAGAATAAAATACTAACAGCAATATTATCGGGATGGTTAAAAACAAAAAAAACAAAGACGTAAATACTCCGCACCATGGGTCACCGGTTGTAGGCGAGAAGTTAGGAGGGTAGTATATAGATAGGAATTCAATTTATGCCTGTATACAATGATAAATTGCAAACGAAAAACGGTTTTGTGCGAAGTAATATTGTTCGTGTTTTTTTTCATGGTTGCCACGGTAATCAACATACACAAAGAAGAAGGAGAAGAAATAATAATACTCGAGATTGACGAAATCGTGTTTTTTGGCCGTTTTATCGCCATTTGTTGGTAGTTTTCGTTGCCGCGTTAAAAAACCTATAGGTATATCGAAAATTTACCCGTCTAAAGTACCGACTCGACGAAAATTTACTACCGGAAACTGTATAAGGATCGGATGAAGTTTTCGGGTAGAAAAAGTGTTTACAAATAAAAACAGAATAAACATTATTGTAAAACCACCAAAGACCCGTCGCTCGGCTCAGAATCTAAAAATTAAAAAATTAAAATGTACATTTACAAAAGAACCAAAAAAAAAACAAACGAAACGGGACCCCGTCCCTTTTTTTAGTTTACCACACCACACCCCGGCCTCGCACAAACCCACAACCGTTAAATTATCTTCAGATCCGCTACTGACGTCATCGTGATAAATATACGATGGTCGCAATTATTTATTATTACGGCCGCGTATATAAAATATAATTGCAGAGCGTATACGCCGGGACTCGCGGCGGGTCTCGCACGATCTCGCGGCGTGCGAGCGCGCGCGCGCACACACACGGTAGTGAAAACGATAATAAAAAGAACACGTGTAATTTATGATAATAGAACACGTTTAACGGAGTAGAAAAAAAATAAAAAAAAAAAAAATAATAATAATAATAGATACCGAAACTAATTAGAAAAATCCTATATGTGTGTGTGTGTGTGTGTGTACGTATTATGCGTATGAATTTATTTTATTCTTTGCGGTTAATTAGTCGCGCGGTATAATATTATACGTATATGGTATACATATATATATATATATATATATATTTTTTAATAATATACATAATATATATATATCTGCCGGCAGATCGTTTCGTATAGTAGTATATTATATATTATTTAATTGCAGCCTCCGCTTATTCCCGCAATTAGAGAGATGAAATATAATGAAAAAAAAAAAAAAAAAAAAAATTGTTTTAAAAAAACGCGTATCCCGTACACACGTCGCCGCCGCGTTATCGTCGGACCGACCATATTATATATACTGCGTACGCGCGGAGTATTACGACTCAGCGAGCACGTCGCCGTCGTCGTCGTCCGTCCGTCCGCGTACGCCGGGATACCTTACATATTATACGACGGTTTCCGACAAGGTCAGCCGCCGCCGACGCCGCACCGGCACCGGTACCGGGGCATCGGTACCGGCAGCGGCAGTGGTACCGGCAGCGGCAGCGGCAGCGGCGTCGTCGTCGTCGTCGTCGTCGTCGTCGGCCGCGGCGCGCGGCGGCCGGCAGTCAATCATCGGGCACACGGGCAAGTCTTCGGTTTTATTGGCCGCGTGGACGTGGCCAAAAGCGACATCGCCATTTTATAATATACGCGCGCACGCACGAACGCACACGTCGTATACGGCGCGCCGCCGAGTTTGTATATTATGTGTGCCGCGACTTATAACTCCTATCTATATATAACGAGAACTGGCGTTATAGCTTATATATATATATATATACGTACATGGAAGAGAAACAGAAAAAAAAAAATGCAAGCAGCAACAACATTATATTATTATTTGTTGATGTATATTATAAAATAATACGCTACCCACACTCGATTGCGGCGGTGTGTGTGTGTGTGTGTGTGTGTGTTTTTACGCGCGCACGCGTGCGCTCGTTCTCGACGACGACGAGAGAGGACCCGACCAGTTAATAATTTTACCTTTTTTTTTTTTTTTTTTTACTTACTTCTCTTCTCTTCTGTACCGATATAAGATTTTTATTTTTTTTTTTCTCCCTATATATCAGAGAAGTCCGATCGGGTTTTTTGAACGGCAATCGAATCGCCGAGTCGTATTGTATACCGCGAGCGCACACACACACACACACACACACACGCACACGCACACCGCTCCGACACGAACGCAGACATATACTGGTAGGTGCGGCCCAACTGCGGATTTATAACGCATATTATACGAGTATATAATATTATTATTATTATTATATATATATATATATATATATATACGGGGCATCGGTTATAATATTATCGCAAACGCTGTCGCCCCGAATAAGAGATATCGGTTTCCAAGCTCTTGTTTTTTTTTTTTTTTCTGTTTTTTTTTTTTTTTTTTGTGCGTTTGTCGATCGTGTCCTTCATATATGCGTTTGTTTTCTGTGTGTGTGTTTCACGGGATTATACCGTACAATATTATTATATACGCAGCGTGTGTGTGTGTGTGTGTGCGTACGGCCAGACGAAACCGGTATCGGTTTCCGCCCGCCGCCGTACGTCCCCCGAAAATTTGTCACACGACTCACCGGACTCTGTCGGCGGTACCTCTCTTGTGTGTGCGTGCGCGTCTGGCGTGTACACCCGTATAGGTTTTTATCTTTTATTTTCCTTTTCTTTTTCTTATTTTCCGTCTTCGTCCCATCGGGACAGCTTAGATTATAATGATATTATATAACCAAGAGAAGACCTTTCGATTATCTATTATTAATGTTGTATCAAAATCCCGACACTTCAGCCGGTTAGGTTAGGTACATATGTGTATACAGAGTGTATATATATATATATATATATATATTTCATCTATTTAATAATATGTATTCGAAGCAAAATTTGAGCAAATTTCGTTTTGGTTTTTTTTTCCTCTAAATAATTATTATTATTTTATAGGATAACGTCGATCGTGGGCGTAACTTAACGCCAATCTGCGCAGACGTGGTTATAATAATATACCCACCCCCCACTCTCTCTCTAGGTGTGTATATATATTTATTATTTTACGTAAAAATGTTTTATTAAATAAATGCAAATTATATGGAATAAGGGTAAAATCTCCGTTTAACCGTTAAAAACATACGAAATATTATAGAATTCTCAGCGACGGATTAAGCGATTTGTTTAATTTAACAAAAAAAAAAATTATAAAAACAGCGAAATATATCGTTATTTAAATCATTATTTATTGTTTACCTCTTAAGAAGGCCAATTAAGTGGAAAACATTTGAACACACACGAAGTAAATCAATCAATATTCATATATTGGTATTTTGCAAAAATATGCAAAATAAAATTTAATTTTGGAACTTATTACGGATGAATACAATTGTTTTATGTTTTGTTAACTTAAAGTAGGTACAAAGTCTGTGTTCTCTCACAGATTTTTTTATTTTAAAATGTTGGTGTTTTATGTCAATTTCCAAAAAAAGTAAATTATTATAAATAAATATTTATAAATAATCATCGGTATGAATTGTCAAAAAAAAAAAAAAAAAACACTCCGAAAAGATAACTGTTTATCGTCTCAAACATTAAGTTAATATATTTTTATTTATTCTTTTTTTTATTACGAGTGGTAAGTTCCATGCTCCCGAAAATTTTACCACTCGAATCTAAACGACTGTTTGTTTAACCTGACCGAATACTAAATAACGTCTGAAAAATCAAAAGCGAATTTGCGCTCAAAATCATCGCGTACATATAATCGTCGGATCGTGTTAAATGAATCATACTGTATATTATATAGGCGTCTTTTCAAAGCCGTGTGCGCCCAATACGTCCGTCAAAACCGATCGAAAGACCCCCAAATCATCCAAGTGAGTCTATACGTTTGTAATAAAAAAAAAAAAAAAAAAATGTCTGTACCGAGGAGCGTCTTCATTATATTATTATACTATATAATCGGCACACATATTGTAACCCGATCGTTTTTCTTCGGTCGGCTCTCCGTCGCAAATACCTTACAGCTATTTTTTTTCTTCTCAATAACAGTTTATAAATATAAAAAAAAAAAAAAAAATATATAAATATTCGATCACAACCTCGTCATCTATAACACATAAAATACATACGATTACATGGCTTGCTTTGTTTCTTATAAAAAAAAAAATGAAGTATTCAATTTTTTTTATTAGCCCCAAAGCCACCTACACGCCCCTTCTGTCACCCGCCAGTCTGCGCAAGTCAGGTTAGGTTCTTGCAGTGGATATTTTAACTAAATATACTGGGCTACATTTATGTCGTAAATAAATGACATAAACGACGCCCAGTGGAAACTTATTGTCGCCTAGTTGATGATATATTTAATTACTAGGCGACAACGGTTTTTGTCAAAAATGACAATGTCTGAATTTATTATAATATAATTTTGTTTAATAGTAAAATATTACGTTTAATTTTGTCAATTATTTAGTTTTATCATTTAAACTGGGAATTAAAAATAATTATTGAGATTTCCTGCATTGGAAAAACCCGTGTGATCGTCAACCGTTCTTATAATTATTAATAATACAATGCCAGAATAAGAGAGTAATCACGCGACATCCGACGTCAGTAGCAATATCATATCCGTTATCGACAAATAAATTGTTTTCGATTTTATTTCGGTTTTTGTCCCTACTAGCAGCTATAGCTACGTATTAACCTGAATATATTTTATTTCTCTTCGAACCTTCAAGCATCCAACATGTACGACGATTTGGGATTTACGGTAATTATTAAAATCTAATATTTTATAACTAATATTTTAACCTAGGTGCCTAGGTCAAACACTCGCACGTTTTTCTACGCGAGATTGCCCGCGTGTTAGACTTAATTTTAAAATATTAATTTACTTAATACCATCGAAATATGAATTCCATTTGTATGCAATTTATACGTATTGTATTAAAAACTAGACTGTACGTGTAAAATAGTTTTCCTGTCTCAGTTCCCCCCTCCCCTCTCGCCGCAAAATAATGCACTTTGTACGCATATGTACAAATGAATTGTTTTATTTTATTTTAAGGCTGCACATTTGCGCCGCGCTACATTTATCTTTAAATTTTCTTCTTGAGACAATTCTATTATATTATTTGTGATTTTGCCGTTATCCGTTATTAATAATATCACAAATACCCCGACAGTGAAAATAATAGTATTATTTTGAAAATGTTATTAAGAACTTGTATAGGTATACAAAAAAAAAAAAAACACCACGTAATCACTCGCCCGTTAGATTATTACTAACAATTAACAATTAATCTATAAGACGACTAATAATAATTGTCATGCAATTTAATCTTATCGAAAATTATGGTGGGTATTCGTAGATATGCAAACAAAGCGTTAGCCGAAACGTGATTTTTAAAATTCAATATACAATAGTTATTCTAAAAATAAGTTAAATTTTAAATTTTTTTCTTACGGCGCGAGTGTTCCCGGGTTAATTCAGTTTTTACAATTATTATACATATTACAATTGTCCGAAATATACCTATATTTACGTATCATTCGTCAATAACATTTTTTTTTTTTTATTGAACCATCTTCTTTACATAGGTACTTAATTTTATATTTTTATTAAAAATACGGTTGTTTCTATTTTGTTACTCTTAGATATTAATCTATCGATCATATATCCAAAATTACCGAACGTATAACAGATTTTTTTTTTTTTTTTGAAAAATCTACTAAAGAAAAACAATTCAAATTAAATAAATGTATTTATTCTAGTAGTTCAACTATTTTTCAAAATTAAAATACTATTATACCGACTACACTATCCGATTCTTCGTCAAACACACTAGTAAATTAATCACAGTTAAGTTGCACAAATACAGAATGGTTTTTATGTCGCCCAGTGATAATTTCTTAAAATACCCTTTGATTTCTAGTAGTTCATTTTTGTATGTACACGCACAAATGTAGAGGTTGATACCAATACAATTTTGAAATTAAATATTAAGGGACACCTATTATAATATATTTTTCGTGTGTTAAATTCACCGTCCTGTCATAATATTTTATATGTACAATTTTGGGTGTCCCTTAATTTATAATTTCAAAATTGTATTGGCCTCACCCTCTAAATTTGGGTGTATATATCTATAAACTGCGAGAATTCTTGACTCAACTAGGCACGGAGCTACCCGTGCCAAATTGAATTCATAGTTGAACATTTAAAATTGTTCAATAATTTTGATATTTCAGTAAATATTTCGTAAACTATTTTTTATAATGCGCGGAATTGGTTCACCGAATTCACTACATTTTCGTTCTTACAATTTTTTTTTTTTTAATTTATCATAAACTCGGCATAACATAGATCGTTATCTACACAAAGTGAATTTTATTTAAAACCACTACGAGTAATAGGGATACCCCCGCACCGTATATATATATATATATATATTAGTGTGATGTGTCGTTGAACATTACAGCTGCGGCGGACTTTCGAAAAACTATGTAATTTGCGTATATATTTCGCCCGAAACGCCTGTTTGTATAATATATACTCATACGGTGCCGCCATAAAAACGTGTAATTCGGGTTCAAATTGTTTTCATTCCCCGTGTTTTTTTTGATATAAGTATCGTCATTATACGGTACATAAAACGACGTTATGATATTATATGCGATAAAAAAAAAACGCGGATTTATCGTTCGTTCGATGGTGGTCTCCTCCCCTTTTTTTCTTTTTTCCGGGTGATGTATTGTTTGCGTATTTAGTGTTTGAACCGCGGAATATAATAATATTATGATATGTGTATTTTTCGTGACGCGAGCGGTTCATATTTTTTATCCGGTTTCTGTTCGGTTTTTGTATTATAATCCGAATGTATATTACAATAGCGATATTATATATATATATATTAATTATATATCGTCCTACACGTACAGGCGAGATGACAGCGCACGAGAAAAACACGGTCAGACTCTGGCCAGAACGTCATAGAACAGAAGGAAAAAAAAAATGAAGAATCGTGGACCCAAAAACAGCGTTATTGACGATTTTTTTCAATGTTATATAACCAAAAAAAAAAAAAAAAAATTCGCACTGATAGTCCGGATACGGTTATCCGGTATGCCGTTCGTGAATAATTTAACCGCGATATAATTATACCGTTGAAATTTTATATGCTCCGCAGTGTGATTATAATATAATATTTCACGGATACGGGCGGCCGTGTCCGCTATATCAGTCAGTTGTTCGCACTAATATAATTTGTAGTACACGAACAACTCGTTATATCTTTTGTTATAAATATAAATTATTATAATACGCGCGGTCGGACCGTAATAATGATTATTATTATCGTTATAATAGAATTATCCCTCGTATGTGATAATAATATTAACGTATAATAGTAGTATATACTATAGTGTTTTATGAAAATTCGTTTTATACGCTCGATGTAAATACTGGTGGGAATAATTTTCAAACAGTACGTTCAAATATCAAATAATAAATGAATACAATAGATACATTTATCTACGTTTTGTGGCAATATAATATTACATTCTCGACGCTTTTGTACTCGTATGATTTATTTTTTCCCCGACAAATATTTTATTTTATTTTTTTTTTTTTTTAACTAGGTATACTATATATATATATATATATTTGTACCTATATAATTATATTGCAGTGGTTCCCAAACTGTGCACCGCGACCCATACGAATAAATAATTACATATTTACAAATAACCCAACTTAAGCGAAAAACGTATTGGTTTCACTATGATGTGTGCATTTTTTTTTTCCTGTCTGTAAATAACTTTTCGACCTTTCGGATAGTTTCTGACAATTGTTTTGGTATATTTTAGGAGGTCAAGTTTTGTTTTATTCTTGCATTTTTCTTTAAAATGGGAAAATATCGTAAAATAAGAGAACGCAATTACGGTTTCTGTTAATTTCGATTCGATATTATTGTTTTAGTTTAGGGATAAATAACCGTGAAATGACACTTATTAGATTGGCACGTTCTAGTCGTGGTGGTGACATTTTTAAAATATTCTGAATTTCTTTAGGTTTTTTATAGATATTTTCAATTTTCTAGTGTTTTATGGTTTTATTGGTGAATAAAAATTATTTTGGTTCCGTAAAAATGCACATAAATCGTTGACCCGAGGTTCATCATATGTCGTACCGAACAGTAAAAAAAAAAAAAAAAAATATTGAGTTATATGTCGGTTATTTTTTTTTATAAGCGTTTAAAGATTGAATTTTTCTCGGGGTTTTTCACCGCGACCAAATTTATTCTTAAACAAAAAAATCCGTCAATAAAGACTAGTGGCCGTTTTGTCGGGAAGGCAAGGTAGGCACCGCCTCCCTTAAAATAAACGGAGGAAAGAAAAGAATACCTATATTGCATAATACTATTATATACCTATTTAATTTAAATTATTCTTTATTAATTATTTTGGTAATGAACAATACAATTATGAATGCGTCGTAACAAAAAAAAAAAGGAATATTTTTAATTAACGGTTCTAGAGATTTATCGTCTCCTCGGGAAACGATTGCCAAAACCGGCACTTGGGAACCACTGTTGTGTTATATCGTACGGGTTCTATTAATAAGGAATTATAATTTGAGCTCGCGTATGCATATGTACGTTCAAAACTGTCGGTATTTAGATGATAATAATAATATTGTATAATGTGAACAATATACGATGACTCCTGTGATATTGTTTCGTATATTTTATACGTTTCTGATATATATATATATGTATGGAAACTTTTGTTTAACTGTCCGTAAACGTTTGTATTATATTATAAATATATATAATTAAATATGGCCGTGTTATTATTCCATTCGGGCATTTTGTCTACACAGGAAAAAAAAAAATAAATAAAAAAATTGAACAGTATAAAATAACCAACTATAATAATAATTATTATTATTACGCTACGCGCTGTATACGTACAATATCTATGTACGCGATCTTGTTTTCGATGTGTACACCCGTAATTAGCAATTACATATATATATATATATATATATATATAGATATAAATAAATATATAGACGTCATTGTGCACCGAAGCAGAGGTCGGGATGTAAAAAAAAAAAAAAAATTAAAAAAAAATCTAATATACACGAATCTTCGGCAATTAAAAAAAAAACGTACGTTTTGCAACGGGACAGAGCATATAAATAGTATTGAAGTATTTTTATACATATATATATTTGTGTTATCATTATTTGTACGCATATATTCACATATGAACAGAGCGTTTTATTTATGCCGCGTACAAAATATAATAACGATTATATATTTATAACAAGGCTGACGATAGGGCGAATCGCGCGGGCTACGGCCTGTAATGACGTACGTATAGAACTATAAATGCAATTAAAACAATAATAAAATATACATCCACCTCCGAACTATAAGGTATTAAATTAATCGCCGAAGGACCACGGATTGATGGTTTTCTATCGTCCTACGCCGTAATAATTATAATACACAATACCGTATCGTTATTAATGTTGTGCGTTGTGTATTATTCTCGTTATTATTTCTGTGTTTCCCTTAAATACCTACTAGATATATATATATATATATATTTTTATACGTATATTATGTATCCGAAACGTGTAGACATCGTCGATTGATGCGCGTTAAACGCGCGGTTTGTGTTTTCGTACACGTTAAAACGTCCGATTATTATTATATTTACACGCACGTTAATTTATTATTTATTTTTACGCAATCTATCGTGTAAACAAAAAAAAAAAATAATAATAATAATAAATAGGTAATTTACGAGTACACGCGTATCTGTACATACGAGTATATAAGTGTATTAGGTGTTAGGTATACGGACTTGTATTAACGACAAACGAATCGATATTATTTCGCTAATAACAAAAGAAAAAAAAAACTGTTATTTTTTATTAAAATTAACCCTTGTTATTATTATAACTTTTGTTATTTCAACTATTATCTCCTCCGCATTTATAGTCGTATGTGTTGACAAATCGATATAGTACTGTGTGCGTATATTATATTTTTAAAATAATGAATAATCAAATTAATATCACTTTCGTCGTGTTTCATAGACATGGGTTTTCGTTATTTTTAAACATGAACAAATACGTTCGGATGTACATGTTGAAACTAGTGATGTGACATAAATCCGGATAATCCGAAAATCTAACAAATCCGGATTTTGAAATCGGAAAATTTTTCTTTCGAATTCCGAAATATTGTATTTTTATGAGTAAAATAACGTTTTTCGGGTCAGCTATTGTAATATATTATATTCGAGTGCAATATTTTAAAAATTAATTTCTGTTTGTGATATTTTTCGAATTGTAAAAACGTATTTTATGTTTTACACATTTTCATGCTATTAGCAACAAGATTAACAATAATAGTTTTACGAGAAATTAATTAAAGAATCACAATTCGAAAAACCGAAATTTGGATTCGGATTAAACTCCGGATTCCGGATTTACAATAAATGTCGGATTTCAAATTTCGGAATCCAAAAATCCGGATTCTCAAACATCGGCAAACCCGGATTTTTACCATCACTAGTTAATATACGCGTGCGAATCATTTCTATAATACCGTGCACTTGGTATTTGGGATACATCATCTGGGATTATCTATGTTTTTATATGTATATATATATACATGAAATGTACGGTTTACAAAAATAATAATACTTATAATCCGTATATTAGGTACGGAATTTACATTTCATACGAGTATACGTATCTAGTAATATAATTATATTTTTTAACTCGTTGGAAAATGAATTTAATCGCACGTGTCTTCGGATGGGTTTGAACAATTTTCTCTCTCTCTCTCTCTCTCTCTAAAAATCACAGTAATTGAGCGAACACTCATAGTCGGTCTCCGATTTAATCATTTTTTTGTTGTTTATTACCAATAAGCACACAGTCGTGGGGACTAATAATGGTAATATTATTGTTATTAATTATTATTTATTATCGAGGGGTGGATAATACGATCACGGTAATACGGCTAAACGGTTTTCGGAGCGCGTAAACGAAACGGGAAAACAAACCAATTGACATAAACGTCGTTGTCATTATTACAATTACAATTTATTTTTGTAAATTTAAACTATCGTATTATTATTTATCGGAAATATCCGGGTTAGAAAATACTTTTAGTAATATTTTGTGTTTTATATACATGGAAAACAGTCGAGTACACGGCCAACTTTAATATTTTTCAAAATATCACCTGGTGGGGGGGGGTTCACTATATTTTAGATATTCATAAATCCATATAAGGAAAATAAAAGAAGAAAATAAAGGGGTTATTAAAAATTAATGTGGGCACATTGCTGCTGTGTTACAGCAGTAACTAACTCTTGCCATATTATAACCTCTATTTTTATTTTCCTTAAATTGTCCCTTAAACAAGTACTGTATTGTCTAAAATACGTACAATGTCAATAATATTTGTATCGCGAAAAATCACAAGACATAAAAACGGTTTTCTTTCTCAATTGTTATTACTTTGTCGTGTTTAATAAATAAAGCTAATATTTTGTGCGTGTTACGCGACAGATATATATATATATATATATATGAATACTTATTTTTTTTTTGTTAAAATAAAAACCACGGAGGACTGAGCCCGTCTTATAAATATCATGGGTGGCTTTAGCCTCACAGCCTCCCCATGTACATGACGCCAATGCATATAATCCGTATTATTGGTACGGGACTTTATCGCGGGCGACGTATTGCACATAAAAGCGTACGTGTATAGCGATATAAATAATTATTTTTTAAAACTCGTTGGAAAATTAATTGTTCACGACTGCTACACAAATATTATACGCGTTTATCGCGCGTGTTTTCCGATGAATTTGAACACAATTTGTTTTTTTGTTTTTTTTTTTTTTCCAGTACCACCGCGTCCGGCGCAGCGCGTATTGTACACACTATTTGTATACGGTTCGACGTTCGAAACAAGTGGATTTTTTTTTTTTTTTTTTTATTGTCGTATAGTATAATACGTTTAAAAAAAAAGTAAAAAAGGGTATCAACGAAATAATTCGAAAATGTATTTAAAAAAAAAAATATGCGCAACACAATAATAATAATAAAGGTCCCTTCTCTATATACGCACAATAGCCGTGTGTACCCCTGGTGGTTTTTTGCCCCGGTCGATTGACGCTGCTGCTGTTGCAGTAGAATAGGATTCGGGTTCAAAAAAAAAAAAAAAAAAAAACATTCTCAGAATATCGTAGTATCTTTAGTGTCCCTTTTGCTCCGCTATTTAGTTATATAGGTTGAGCGCATAAAAACGATCGTATTGTATGTATATGAGCGTGTGACGGGCACCATGCTTTCGAATAATTTATAACTATCGATATTTTTTCCAGATAGTTGGACGAGGTTTTGGTTTTTCGAAGTCGAATCCAATGTTGAGTATTTCGGTTCAATCGAGTACGAGTGACTCGAGCGTTTTTCCAAAATACTCGGCCAACGTTAATAATCGTAGTAATTCAGTATAGCAAAAGCACATAACCGATCCGGTTTTATCATTTTTCGTTGTTTTTTTGTATCAATAATCACACTATCATCACAGTCGTGGGGACTAATAATGATAATCGTTATTAATTATTATTTATTATCAAGGGGTAGCTGTTTTTTGGGGTGCGTAAAGGAAACGGGGAAACAATACAATCCACATAAATATCGTTATCCGCATAATGTATACTTTAGTATTACTGCAACAATTATCTATTTTTGTAAATTTAAACTTAAACCATCGTATTTTTTATCGGAAATATCTGGGTTTGAATATTTTTGTATAGTATTTATACACCCGGGTGTTACATTTATTTATTATTTTTTTATATATACAAAACAGTCGAGTATCCGACCGAGTCTAATATTTTTCGACAGTTTGGACCGGACACTATCGAATATATATTTTCATTCAAATAGTTTTTCCCATAATCGAATATAAACTATTCGTACCATATAAACCATTGAATAGAATATATTTTCGAGGAGAAGCTGCAACGGATTGTGGTTTAAAAAAAAAAAAAAAAAAAAAAAAAAAAAAATAGCATCTAATAGACACCGTTACCTATGGATGCAAGTGGTCTTTCTCTAGTTGTTTTTATTTAAAGTTGACACAGTAGCACAAAAAAAAAAAAAAAAAAAATGGCGTTCATGTATATAGCAGTTTGTCAACATATATACATCTACATCTAAGAAGTTATCATAATTTATATGTAGGTAGTAAATATGAAATATTAACTCCAGAATTTTAGACGACATTGTGCAAATATATATTTATGCAAATTTAGTTGAAAAATAATTTTAAAGATGATTATATATTTAAAAATTATGTGTCAATATAATATCCCACGAGTGTTTATAATGTATTTAATAAACGAATCCTGGGGAAAATATCTGAAAAAAATACCCACGTATATCCATCACGGAATATAATTTTTGTCGTATAAGACGTTATACAATCAAATTACATAAACGTATAATTTTTTTTTTTATCCTGTTATATAAACATAATAATACTATTATAATATAATTTGAATATTTTGTCAATCAATTTAAAAATGTAATATAGTTTTTTTTTTTTTTTTTTTTGTAATGTCACGATTTCAATAAAGGTAACGCTTTAAAGTAATATTTATGGTAACCAATATTTTGGTTTTTTATTGGTAATATTTTTAGCGGTATAATCTCTATATTTTGTATTTCGAAATTAATCACGTTGTAAATTCTTTATACGTGCACGGTAATTTTGTAAACACATTCGTTCAATAATATGGTAATTAGTATTTTTTTTTTTCTATCTGGATATTTTTTCGACACCCATTTTAAACTGATATATAAATCGTGTGTCCGTGTACGAAAGTAACATAATATTGTGGAAAACCACTATACCTCTTAAAGGATTTAAAATTATATATACTTTAGAAGACATAATATTTGCATATAATACGGCTATTGGAAAAACGGTAAATTTAATATAAGATGTTGGCATTTTTACACGGGATACAATTTTAAAATATATATAAAAATTTCGTAATAACTCCACAAAAATAAATGTATTTTAAATGTTTAACAATTAATGCCGAGCAATATAATTTATTATCGATTATTTTATTGATATTGCATATTAACACGCTGTACTTAAAATAGGCGCAATTTAATAATATCTAATCGTCTCGACTCTGGCAGCCCCTAAAATTGCGTGTATTACGAAATTTAAAAAATGCGTTATTCAAATTAACTAAGTTAAATAAACTAAAAGGTTAAAATATAATAGACAATATGATAATATTAATATATTACGTATTATTTTATGTAAATGGGTAAATTTAATATATATAATTGAATTAATAATAATGTTGAAGAAATGTATTAAACCCGTTACTGCATAAAAAAGACACAATTACATTTAATTCGTTTGTATTTATTATAAATATATACACTTTGTCCGTAGTTATGAAATAATGTATTTATGTATTTAAACATATTGTTATTTAATAAATATTACGTGTTATTGGTTGGAGAAGTCCATAAGGGAACACCGAGGGCGATTTTGAGAGTAATGATTTGTCGTAACGGTTTCTGTATTCCAGAAAATCGAAAATTTATAATAAAATATAATACCATCGTTTTCAGGGCGCTAGTCACTAACTCCACTCCTCTCATTTTCATTTCCGATCATTGGAGATTCGAGATTATGTGTGTAGTATGAACATTAGAATATTTTATGGGCCGGACTCTGGAAACAGATAATAGTATTATTTTCGTAAAACTTATCGTCATGAAAAGAAATCGACGCGTATGGACGGCAGTGAGTTTAACTATAATATTGTAAATAAATAAATATAAACACTCTAAAACAAGTGAACAAAAATATGGTATTTTCAAAAAGTGTACTTTTTAGGAATGAAATATATTAGTTTAAAAAACAAATTGCGGGATCCAGTATTCAGAGTATACTATACTCATCGTGTCCTGTTATGGGTGCACGGTTATTCCTAAGCGAATGTAAATAAAAAATAATTTCAATAGAAAAAAAAATTATAGTAACTCGATTGCAAAATACGGTTTTATGTACCTATATACTCGGTTATATTATTTTAAATTATAATATATTCAGTCGTTTATAGTAAAAACATAATATATATATATATATATATATATATATATATATATATATATATATATATATATATAAGTACAAATTTATATGGGCAGTTTATTATGCTTATTTATAATATAATAGTGTGGAAGTCTATATACATTTGAGTTTCTATTTTCGTAACGAAAATTCGTTTTAAAATTCCAAATGTTGGGATAATAAAATGATATAATGACATTGTTGGGTATTATATATTAATACAATATATTATTATTATACACGTATACCCGTATATTGACGTATACATATTATTTTATGATAATATTATGGTTGACGGTAATAATGTACGACGTTTTCTGTTGGATTTACAAACAAAAAAAAAAAACCCGTGAGTTAATACCTATAGATTTTTCATCGCGCGTCGAATATCAATTACGAATATATATATATATATATATATATATATATATATATATATATATATATATATATATATATATATGGATATATTTATGTATTATAATAATATAGTATATGTAAGTATACATATACTATATTATTTTATTTTATTTTTTTTTTTTATACATATTTTTTTTCGTCGTCGTCGTCGTCTTCGGAAAACGTTTAATTTATGCGTATTCGGGCGAGTGTCCGCCGCGCCGGTCCCAATAATTTACAACGCGCACGCCGCCGAGACGTCGTCGTCGTCGGCCGCGATAAATATACGAGCGCGCGCGGTCCGACGATTTAATAATAATAATAATAATAATAATGACAATAATAACAATAACAATAACAATAACAATAACAATAATGATGATTTCCTCGGGCCACCGATCGTTTCCGCGGCGACTCGCTTTGCCGTCGCTCCTTCGTCGGCCCGCCGGGGCACGTCGCGCGTCAAAGGCATTTCCCGCCGGGCCGGCGGCTGCGGGTTTTTGCCGGTCGCGCGCGTGTGCGTATTATTATACAATATTAACCGCCGCGGATTACGGCCTATAATAATACACACGCGAAATAAATAAAATACATTTCCATATCGGTCCCCGTGCCCATATATATATATATATATATATATATTAGAATATTATTATATAATAATATAAACGGGTACCACCCGCCTGGTGCGGTGGTGTGTAATGTACGCGGTCGGCGTTTGTACGCTGCAGCAGTACGGTTTACGGGGAGAGCGGGAGATTAACGCCGATAATAAAAAAAAATATAATAAACGCCGCGCGCGCGCCGGTACTATAGTACTGTAATATACGCAGTACACCGCGACGACGGCGAGACTACGCGGTAAAAATAAACGCCCCGCCGTGTGGTGGCGGTGGTGGTGGTGGGGGGGGGCGAGTTTCAGAAAATAATAATATCATACTCGTGTAACTACATTTTGTCAAATTTATTTATTGGCGACAACCGTCGTATTTCATTATACGTGTCCCGCGGCACGCGGTGCCCAGGTTGGCGTGCGTTTCAAAAAGAGAGAGAGAGAGAGAAATAAGAAAAAAAAAAATATAATAATAATATTATTATTATAAAAATCGGCAAAAAGTGGGGAAACAGAAACAGAAACGGAAAAAAAAAACCGCACACGCACGCGTTCTCCGTGTATATACGTATATATAGCGTACCTATAATAATAAAAACTACACCGCAAACATCGCCGCGGCGTGGCCGGTGGACGGGGCGGGGGCGGTCTCGGTTCAGCCATTGGCCGGCGTGGGCCACGTCCACGCGGGCCTCTGTGGGCGGCCGCACGCCGCGTCGAGTGGGGACCAACTGTGCGGCGGCGGCGGCGGTGGAAACGGCAACCGCCGCCGCCTGGCCACCACCACCGCGTCGTTCAGTTGCCGTCCAGAGACCGTACTGTGCGTTTCTCATCCTGACTGTGCGCCCGACGTCGTCACACACTCGCACTCGCATTCGCACACTGGCAACGATCACACCGTGTACCGCGTCGTCGGTTATTTACGCGCCCCGCACCGTCACTCGTCACATCCCTCGTCGCGGTCAGCCGGCGGGTAGGTAGTCGTCGCGACAATAATTTCGGTTTTTTTTGTTTTTGCCCCTCTACATTTCCTCCTCGTCGTATCATGGAGATCAGATAGTGGTTTTTTTTTTTTTTTTTTTTTTTATTTTCTCTGGTTTACTCATTAGATAATAACCGTAATATTTCGTTTATTTTATTTTTATCGTCTTGTCCTGTCATTTATACCACTCGTCGCATATTATTTATCATCGGCCCGTCGTATACGCGCCGCCACCTTTAATAATAGTTGGAAATTAAAATAGTTTGTTTTCGAATAATATTATATTTGGAAAAACCGGTACAAACACAACTCAACACAAATGGTTACCATGTCGGCGTATTCTCAGTTCGGTTACGCGTATCCAACCGCCGGACAACAGGTAAGAGTTCGATTATAATTTTTTTTTTTTTCTAAAAACTCGAATCGCACGGTTTTCTTTAAATATTATAATCGATTCTCCGTTATAAATATCCTAAAATTTTTTCTCTTATTCAATATATACTTTCCATTAAATATTCGCGTCTCGTTTTTTTTCTGAAAAAAAAAAAAAATAAAATAAAAATTGTTTTAATTTTATTTAGACTATTTAATTACGTTATAGGTATTACAGACAATTGATTCACGTAGGAAATGTAATATTATAGATGAGAAAATATTAATATCATATGTTTCTAATAAATTTCGTTATCATAAAATTTAATTTAATTTTTTGGTTTAATTAATCCAAGGACGAAAAATAATTTTCAAATATATATATAAATAGATAATAGTTCTAATAGTTTATCGGGAAATATTATGTCAAATCGCACTTGTACTACAATTTTAAATTGAGTCATTACTACCTAATAGTTTAGTGAAATTTTCCATTATTACTATTCTTTATTGTTTTCGACGACTTATATAATAATGTACCTCTAAATGAATTCCACACTGCCGTGCGATCGTATTTAATATATTACTATATAGGTATATTACGTTTTAAACATGGGTTACGTTTCGTGTTATTTCAAACTAAGCCATAATAATAATAATATTATAATTATTGGCAATTTCAGCCGGTATTGTCGTATAGTATACAAATAATTTAAAGAAGTCCAAAAATATTTTCATAAAACCGCACGCTTAAATATACCGTAAAGAAATCGATTTATAATGGTCGCGCGCGTTAGTATTTTCGAAATATATTTCAATTATATATTGTAAATACCTATAATAGTAGTAATAATAATAATAATAATATCGGAGTTGTGACATGTTTGTCATTTTTACAAATTTATATATCATATATATGTAAATACGAGAACGATTTGAAGACGTGTAAAATAATTATTATATAATAATTACAATCGAAATCAAACGAAATAGAATATAACTTTACAGAAATCTATCAACGAACCGAATTTTTTATTTATAAGATAAAAATTTTTTTTTTTTTTTTGCCCATATTTTCAGAGTTTTACAGTGCATAATATAAATGCATATTTTGACAGTTTTTAGTGCATGGATTTTGACGAGCTCCACGGTTATAATACAATACACGTCGTATAATAGATAATAGACTTATCTATGTGGATATAGGTATGATAACAATAAAATAATAATTATACAAATTGGATAAAAACGGCGGCGCGTCTAATCCTATTATCGATGGATTATTGATTATCTACTAGCCACTTGTATAATAATTATCGGATGCCGGTAATTTATATTTTATCGTACGGATTTTAATAATATTTGAAAATAATATTATCTCGGGACGCAGTTGTCGTAACCTTATCCGTTATAATGTAATACACTCGTTAAAAATTCGATTAATTAATATTTGCAATGTGCAATTTATTGTAAAATTATAATTGTCATGACGTACGACGTTTTGAAAAGATCGACGTCGTTGTGCACTGCGTCCATCGTACAGATTGAATTCGTCTTCGTTCGTACTCTTTCGACTCCTGAAAGTTTTTTCTTTTTCTTTCTAATAATATAATATTCGTAAAAACTATAACTGCGTCGATAGATAATACACAATAAATTATTAAATAATATAGATTCAATATATCAATTATAAAATCGCGACCGCCTGTACTATACAATACTGTGCACTGGGTCTTGTAAAAAATATACGTTACAGCTGCTCCGAGAGGCACACGGGGGACATGTATCAAAGTTACGTAACTAGGTTACCTTTTTTTTTTTTTTTTACTTTTTTTTTTTTTTTAACCTGTAGCAGCAGTTAATCAGTTATAACGGCCGAAGAATTGATTTTTTAAATGTAACGAGAATGTTCCGACAATATGTTTTGTAATTCGTAATAAAAAAGATACGCGCGCGTAATCAATCGACACTACGGAAATCGTCCCGAGTCTGCTTTTACGGGGATTGTTGCAATTGAAATAGTTTCGATTACCACACTATTCAAACACAATATTTTCAATCGTCGTCTCTACTAAATAATTACATATTATTATTCCATTAAATAATCGAAAATCGATTTAAGTACAAACCGAGTTATTATTTCAATTTGCGATGAGAATGGAATTTTTTTTTTTATTTATTATAAATATATAATAATTTGTTCGTAACTTATATTGTAACTTTTCACGTAACCTGTAACTTTTATCCAGTTACATTATATATGTATACTGTTACTCGTGCCCATCCCTGAACAATGAGTGTGTGGCACCTATATACTAGGAGGGTGCTAAATCACTAACGGAAATCAGTGTGCAAATCTTTAGTAATCTTATATAGAAAATCTCTAGCGATCCTGTAGGAAGTCTACGGTATCCTGGAATCAGATGTTCATGGGCGATTTAACGACGGGCATATATACCCGTCGTTCTCTTATTATTAAACGAAATATAAACCGTAAAAAAAAAAAAAAAAAAAAAATGTTGATATACTAACAATTACGATGTATATGATATAAATATATATATTTATTATCGTTTTATGTTATTGAACGTTTAAAAAAAAATATTTGTCGACAATATAGCGTGTCAATGCGGAAACCCGGCCGATTATATTCCACTAAAGTAATCGGAATAAACGACGTCCCCAATTACTACGCCCGTACTTTAGTTTATTGCGGTGGGGGCCGAGCCGAAATAATTGGCCGTTAACTGTGTATTTCAAAATAATTATAAATAAATTGCCATCGTTTTATAATTTTAAAATTTTTTCACTATATATATATATATATATATACGCGTTATGTTTATAAATTTAATATAGATAATATCGGCGATGTTGGATATAGGAAATGGATCGTGAACCGAAGGAATTCGAAGGTGTTCGGTATACACGGATAACGAGGGTCGGAGGAAAATTGCGTCGTTTGATAATGGTAAAAATATAAATACGCCCCGACGCGTTAAAAAAAAAAAAAAAAACCGTTATTTAACATTATATTCGCTCGAGTACAGTGTATTTATATAAATTATTATATATATACAAGATAATAAAATATGCTAATGGTATCAGCAATGGTAATAATATAAATACACGAACGTGTGTCGGGCGATGAAACCGAGACGATTGATGAAATAGTGTACACATAAAAAAAAATATAGTATTATTATAATATCGTGTACGCCAAAGAGGTTAAAAATGTTAAACGGCATAACACCGCGATACTACTACGTTCACTTAAAAACAACACATTTTTTTTTTTTTTTCCGTTTCATTCAACAGGCGTTATTTTATTGGCCAACCCGATCATATATATATATATCGGTGGTTCCCGGAAGAGAACGGTGTGTCGCGGTTATTCGAATATAATATTACCATAAACGTAGATTTTTCGAAAAAGAAATAAAATTACGCGCGTGAATATAACAACTGCTGCTCGCGCATTTGTCGTTCGACCGACAAAAAAAAAAAAATCGTTGGCGGTTTACGTCGTAGAAAACGGCAATAATGCGTTTTTCCTGTAATAGTTATATCCCCGCCGATATTCCGTTTTGAAATATCGTAACTGGCGCGGTTCGAGCGAGCCGCAAATACGGTACGGAAAATATTTTGTTCGATATCGAGAGGGTGAGAGAAATACTCGTTTTATTAGACGAGCGTGTGTGCCGCCCACTTACAACAACATTAACACAATGGATTTATAACAACGTTCGGGGGAAAAACAAAACAGAAATACAATTTTAGGAACCACTGCCGTATAAAACGGAAATATTTCATTAAGAGCGGCGCCGGTTCTACCGTCTTTTTTTTAGACCTGGCTTACGGTTAAATTTATCCTTTGGTGGATTATGTTGGCTAAATACCGTTCTACCGATGTCTGGTCATCCCCCAAAGCCGTTGGTAAAATTGTCGGTTACCCGTCAAACTGTGTTTTGCTATACCGAATAAGCGTGTTTTATCCACACGATAAAACAATAGACGGCAAATTCGGATCCTGCTATTGTCTTTACGAGATTATTTTTTATTTAAAAAATGTAGGTTTCGAGTGCAATAATTATTATTAACCTGTGACATATGGTATTGCATAGTATCACATATTGTGCTTATTTATATAAGGTGAGTTTTACAAAGGGGAAATTACAATTTATTTATGATGGTTAGAAAAAGTTGATAATCTTCATCGTGTATCCCTCTTCTTCGAGGGTTTCTTCTATGTTTAGAGGCATATTGAGGTCCATACGTACGTGTTGCATTATATTTTGTGCATTCCTCAATTATGTGTTAATGCTTTAAGGCATTTATCACACACAAGTTGATTTTCATTGCTTATCAAGTAAGAATGTGTTAGGAAGGTGTGTCCAGTTCTGATACGGGTGATTGCTATGTTTTGTTTTCGGTTTAGATTAGGAGGTGCGTGCCATTTTTAAAAAAATGTTTGAGTTTGTTTGTTGATAGTATCATTGTTCCAATGATTTTGCCAGGTTTCGTGCATATTTTTGTGGATGGAGGGTTTAATGTCGTTTAAGGAAATGCTATTTATGGTTGGATTTGTAATGGTTTTTGTCGCGAGGTCGGCGAATTCATCTGCTTTTTCGTTTCCAGCTATACCGATATGAGATGCAGACCCACAAGAATTATATGTTTTTCTCTGTTTGGATAAGAGTGGCTAGAATTTACGAGATTATTCTACGGCTAAAATCTAGAATTATTGCATGTTTTGTATCTTTGATATTTTATGACGACTTTACGACACGGTTTTCGATCGTTATTAATAACGGATATTAATCGTTAATAAATATACAACAACATCGTCGGAAATAATTCACAAATTAAAAAACCTAACCCCATATACTTATAATCCAGGCTCGGAACTTTATGCATTTGCATATTAAAAATCTGATTCGATACAAATTCGTTTTATTATACATACAATATACAATAATACAATATATTTAAAGATTTCAAACGTACAATTGAAAGTTTGAATTTAAATAATTTAAAAATAAAGAGCCGCTGCACACCGTTGCCTTGTCTATATTTTGAATAACACTACCCGGGTATTGAATGTACCATTTGGTATCATCTAGCCCAGTCTTGTCTAACATTTTATTTTTAGTTTTTACCAAGAGCCGCCGTGTCATTGTTGCCGTCGCGTTTTATTTCATAAAAAAAAAAAACAAACAAAAAAAAAGTTACATATTTCAGTTTTTTTATTTTATTTTTTTTTTAGTGGATATAGTTCCGAGCATTGCTTACAATAATATACTTAATGTATTTACTTATATATCGTCGTCGGCCGGACAACACAATTTGACAACGTGCATATTGTTATCGCGGAACGTATTTATCGACGAGATAAACGTTATCAATTAGATAGTTGTCGAATACATAATGTATAGGCGGTAGAACCGCGGGTGGGGTGGGGCGGACGAGTCGATTAACCGCGTACCGCGGTCGTTATTAACGGAATAATAATAATTATAATATTATAATATACGGCGACCCGTTAAAACGGAATAATAATATTATTATTATAAACCACCGTTTGCGTGTGACACCGCCGACGCCGCGGTAACAGTATAATAACATTGTGTGTAAACGGTAATAATTTATAACGCGTTTTCGATAATTTCACGTAATTAAATACGTTTTAATCAACAATAATAATTTCGAACATTTATAGTCGGTTTTCGATTGTGTGTGTGTGTGCGTTGAATAAAAAAAAATTTAAAAAAAAAACAAAAAAACCGGTCGGGACAATCGCGGGCCTGCGCCCGTTATTTGTTGTATGGACAGGCGAGAAGTTTGCGTGTAATAATTTAATACACACGCGCAAAGTCGCTATACTTTAATATGCCGGACGTAACAAAGAGACAAAACGAAAAACCAACCGATTCCCGAGTGAACGCTAGCGTTTAATTGATTATATAAAGTACACGCCCCCTATCTAGTTTTTTTTTTTTTGTTCCGTTTGTAAATCGGCGAAATAATAAAAAAGAAATCGACAAAAAAAAAAAATGTTGGAAATCCGAGTGCCCCCCCCCCCGTCGTCGTCGTTACACCGGTGTATTTTATTATAGGGTACACGCCGTCGCCCGACGGTCATTCACGGTTTTTTTATACATCGAATCCGTGTGAAATTTCAATCCGCGTGGAATTCCACCGATGATGAACGTTTTCAGACGTATCCGACACCGCGGACGTTTGTTACAATCTAGAAAAATGTTTCGAATACAACCGGAGAATCCGGTCTATCATTGAATATATAATAAAACATATTTTCGATTCGTCCGTTTTATTTTTTTATTATTATTATTATCCGCAAATGTCCAAATTCGAAAAATAATTCACTACGACGAGTCTGCCGACACTTGAAACAACAATTACATACGGCCCGTTGCAATTGTCGAACTCGTTATTTGTCCCAAAGAAAAAAAAAAAAAAATTCTCCACACATTGGTAATAAATAATTAATAATTAATTACAATAAAAAAAAACCATAACTATACACGGCCGAATAATACTACCTAAGTTTTTGCTTGCATAATTGTTTATTTGTAAAATTTGCAATTTCTTATGGAGACAAAAAAAAGACGATGTCTGTCTGTCTGCGTCTGTAACGCTATGGGTTTCCAAGGTTACAAATAAATATTATAAATAGCACCCGGGAAACCGAATCGTGTATAGTCGCAGTTATTATTACTATTATAGGGATGAGACACATTCAATTTTCTTTCTTTTTTTTTTCCATAGTTTTCGGTTTATTTTTAAAAGTGTTGCTTTTATACGTTTGACAGGAAAAAAAAGGAATTAAATTGGCACGTATTAGTTATATTGTGTGTGGCTATGCGAATAATATATCACTATAACACACGTATTGTTATCGTATCGAAAGAAAGAAAAAAAATACGCGAATTATTTTTAAGCCAGACGATTATAATAGCCGCGTGTACAGTGGCCGGGGGGATCCAGACTTGGGCGTAACACCGTGGGTCAGCTTTTTTTTAGAGCTGGGAATTAGGGTCCGTGTACGTTTACGAATAGTTATTCGCGATTATTATTATCGACAATTTTATTTAATTTTCGTATTTTCGTATTTTCGTGTTATACGAAAGAACATACATTCCGAATGAAAATTAATCGCCGGTCGGATGTGTCGTGTGACCCCCCCCCCAGATCGGCCGCAACCGTAAATCGCCTGTATTCGATATAATTCCACTGAGCAACAGATAATGTGTACTCTAGTGCAGCGCCCCCCACGGCATGGAAATTGCGACCGGCCCGGCCACTGCTGGCTGCGGTGTCGATACGGTTTGGCGCATCCCGGCGGCGGCGACGGGCGGACGGACGGACGGACAGACGGACGACGACGACGACGACGGTTGAAACAATGCACGCGAGGCGACAGATTACCGGGCGAAAACCCGCGGAGACCGTCGTCCCCCTTTGTGCGCCGTCTTCTCGTGTATACATATAATAAATATACAGTGTGTACCTACATATAATATAATCGACGACGACGACGACGACGACAACAATGGGCGCGCAGCAGCAGATGAAATCGGATATTGTGCGCGCGCGGCGCCACGGTCGTCGTCGTCGTCGTCGTCGTCGTCGTCGTGACGCGTATAATATAAGAGTAATAATACCGCTACCTCAGCCGCCGACGCCGCCTACAGAGTCGTCGTCGTCGTCATCTTCGTCGTCTCGTAGTCGTTCAATTATCTATAAAATATTATTATTTTACCACGACCGTTCTCGCGGCGCATAGAATTATAGCGGTACAGTTGTAACAATAATACGTAACCCCGCCCCGCCACTGTACCCGTACAAGTCGAAATCCGTAATACTACCGCGGTAGTGGTAACCGGTGGTAACTGGTAATAATAATAATAAAAATAATAATATTATTATTATTATTATTATAATATACAGGTGCCCCGCCGCCGGCGCCGACAGTACGCGCGGCGCGCCAGCCTCGCCGTTGTGTGTAGTACGTCTCGCCACGCGGATAACGCAGATATATATAAAAAAAATAATAATAAAAATAAATATATTCTAAACGAATCCGACAATAATAAAATAACGCGTTTAGATTATCGCCGTTTATACCGGCGGCTACCGTATATTACAATATACGATAATGTCTAATCAAAAAAAAAAAAAAAAAAAAAAAAAAAAAAAAAAAAAAAAAAAAAAAAAAAAAAAAAAATGACCTTATATTAATTTAAAAAAAAAAAACGAAATAATAATATATTATTACCCGGGAGTGTTACCTCGCCGCGCGGCGACCGTCGTCCGACAGATCTTCCGGTCGGTGGTGTATACAAACGCCTCGACGACGCGGCTAATTAAAACCTAACCCGTTAATTTATTTGACTATTATTACGAACGGAATTTCCAATGCCTAATAGTTAAAATCAGTTGCCGATAATTAGTTGTTATTACTATTATTATCGTTAATTAAAAAAAAAAATAATTAATTATTTATTAATAATCCTATCCGGATAAAATATCTTCCGTTGAGTATAAATTATTTATTCTGCGATTTTTCGTAACGACAAAACCAAAATCAAAAAAAAAAAAAATCGTCGGTGAAAAACCGGACCGGATTACCGCATTTTTATTATACCTTTTAGTATTTTGGTAAACGCAAAACAAATAAGAAATACTACCGTGTAACAATACGTTTAGTAAAAAATAGTTTTTTTTCCAATCATTAACAAACCATACACACGAATTTAATAAATTCCTATGCGAACATTTTAACATACAACAAGGAAAATTATGCGGTCGTTTGTACTGTTTATTAGCGGGGCGGGCCAATACATAAACCGATACTCGATATCGGTATATTTTTTTTATCTCCAAAACCGATATTTGACCCGATATTTTCGGAGTAAAATGTCTATATAATTTCTCGGGGATATGAAAAATGCGTAAAAAAATCGGGTTTTCAACCGATAAATCGGTTAATTTCAATATCGAGTCGTGGTTTTCGATTTCTAATATCGTATATCGGTAGCGTCGTATATCGGATATCGGCCGGTCTCTAATATTTTTATACATGGTATTATATATAAATTTAAATATTGTGTAAAACGTCGTATTTGTTTTGCGCGCAATAATTGTTTTCTCGTATATGAAAAGGTGAAAAGAAAATATGCGCAATCGGGTTGTGTTTTTCGCTGTTAAAAAGGTCAAATGTGCGCAATCGTGTTAAGCCCGTGTTTTACAAGTACACGACGTATTAGAAAAAAAAAAAAAAAAAAAAAAAAAAAAAAAACCCGGGATTAAGTATACTCTCAGTACTGCGCGGGGTGTGTTTTATTTATTTATTTTATTTTTTTTTTGTCGATGGTGGGTAATCGGTCTTATATACGCGCAATTAAATGACGGTACGAGTACAACACGAGGAATATTCGATAGTATATAATAATAATATAATATATTATTGAAAAAAAAAAAAAATGTTAAAAATCGTGATCGACGCATTAAATTATACGTATGTGTCGCGTGAAAAAAAAAACCGACGGTCGCAATACACACACACACACACACACACGCACACCGTATAACAACGGCGTGAACACGTGTATTTATACCTATAAATATATTGATAAAACTCGTGTTCTTACAAATTGGAACCTATTGGTACACGTAGATTAAGTTTAACGATGTTTAATAAAAAATATATTAGATACGAAATAATTGTAAATCGATAAAGTTAATATACGTAATATTAGTAATTCGTATAAATTAGCGTCTATGATATAATATTCGACCGTTGGATCAGTGCTCGGGGATTGGAAAATAAAACAAAAGGGACTAAGAGACATACGAAAAAAAAATAAAAAAAAATAACGTTGTTTGCCATTATTGAACTCGGTATAATAACCCGCGGAATGTTTCGGCTCCCCACACTCGCCTTAAACACCGTTTTTCAGACGTGATTCGATAATAATTAATTATTTTACAAAAAAAAAAAACTAGACTACTATTCCCGCGAGCTCCTTGAGGTTTGCACGCGCATTTATTTATTTTATTCGTTCCGTTTCTTATTTTTGTAAAAAAAAAAAAAAAAAAATGCGCACACAAGGAGAACAAAATGCAACGCAGATTATACCTAATTATAATATTTTTATTTAAACTCAATTTAAAATTCCGGTACCAATTATTTGCTATAATTTATGAAACCCATTGATAAGCCGCGGTAAACTTATAATTAGATGTCGACTATAATAACGAGACGACCAAATATTTTGCTGACGTATTTAATTCGAACGCATATTCGTATCGTATTATCATAATGTTATGTTGTTTAAATTTGAATTATAGATGCACTAAAAAGACGTTTAAATATGATACAAATTTGCGGAATAAAAAGGACAAATAATGAAAAAAAAAAAAAAAAAAAAATGAATTACATTAGTTTTTTTTCTCAAATCTATATGCAACACAGTATTTTTTTTTTTTTTTTTGCAAACCGGTTGTATTGTTAACTTATCTACGCAATAAAATAAATAAAAAATATCGAATAATTGAAAATACACATATCTGATATCAGAATTAACAAATATTGATAACAAGACTGCAGCAGTGAAAGCCGCAGCAGCTGAGTAATTATTTACTTTCCCGGATAACAGTTTTTTTAACGCTGCATAATGGAACCGGTAGACAAGAGACAAATAATTTGTCCAAAATTAAGCAATATTTAATGTACTCTGTTATTGAACATTTTCCGTGATAATTATAAATTAATTTCCGATCAACATATTCATTTTCATTGTTATCGTATTATTTAGATTTGTAATGAGGAAATAGTTATTTTATTAAATATGTATAATTAAGCAAGTGAACCGCGTGCGCATTCATAACAAATTATGCTTTAACCCATTATGCTTTATCAGACATGCATTAATATGAATTATAGAATTTTGTCTAATACGTATTGAGTTTAATTTGAAATATCCACATTTCGGCATGAATATTCATTTTTTTTTGTTTTGTTTCGTTGTTACAATGCGCGTAGGGTTCGGTAATTTACACAGGCAAATTTATAATCTGTCCGGAATTTATAACATAAGGTCATATAATGTAAAGGTAACTATTTGCGGTTAGTAATTAAAAAATTACCAAGAAAATATATATATATATATATTTATGAACCAAAAATTCTCATCGTCATCGGCTCTAAATATAAAAATAGATTTTCGAAACGTTATAAATACATTATAAAGTTATTATGTATATATATATAAATAAAAAATTAAAGAAACGCCAAGGACTATGCGTATAATATATACGGATTGTATATATTTTTTTTTATTATACAGCGAACTCGTCGAAACGATGTTATGAAAACAGACGTAATAAAAATCATGGTGCGGCTATATGGAATGTACGCCGCCGTATACAGAGAGATACTATCGATAAGTCAAAAAAATGTATAGGTTTTACACGATGATCACTAATATTTTTTTACGACTATATTATTTGTAAATTACTATAAAATGTGTGGCGCGTATACAGGGCGATCGATTAAGTGTAAGACCATCCCTTGCGGCGTACCCGGGCGATAACGCAATTTTCGTGTGCGGCGGGTGGAGGGTAGGGTATAAATTAAATTTTAACTTTTTTATTTTTTTTTTCATAACCGCGATAAACGATAAATAATTATCATTATCAATCCGCACTCTGGACGGGTATTTAGACCGAAGTGTAATGATTTTTTTTTTTTTTACTTGTAGAACGACAAAATATGTCTGTTTTTTTACAGTAGATAATGGAATTAATGAAATACACAGTAGTATAAATTATAATACATATTTATTAGGTAAATAAACGGATCGTACACCATTATTAACTTTTTTCGGACTTTAACATTTTAAAAAAAAAAACACGCAGCTCTAAAATGTTACATTTACCGTCCTTATTTTCAGGGGTGAAACCCACTGCCCACATTTGATGATCAAATATGGCAACCGTGTTAGCAGTTAATATTTTCCGAGGTAACGACGAGTGTCTTATACCAAAAGGTTGCCAAACCATTCGACCCGTTTTCGAATATATTTTTTTCATTTTGGTGACCCGCCAAATACTAAATACCTGCATTTGTACCATCAATTGATATCTTATAAAATTGTATTTAAATATTTAATATGATAAGAAATTACCGTCTAAAACGGTTCTGGTTTTCTTACTGTAAAATAATAATAATATTTCAAACTTAAACGCCGCGGCCCACCCAAAAGTAGTTCAATCGCCACCCACCTTAGGGTCGCCACCTACAATTTGGGAACCTCTGCCTTATACAATTGCTCGATCGCCCTGCGTGTAATGGACGGCAGTCGATATAATCATACAATATTGTTAGGTTAGGTTAGGTTAGGTTAGTAATACAAATGCAGGGACGCGTGTTTGTATACGGGGCGACCTGGATCAAAGCCGGATCGAGGTGAAACTGTCCACCGAGAAGCGGCCCCCTCTCTATTAAAGCCACTGGTCCATTTTTTCAAACATTTCGTATATATCCTCGGCAAACAAATCCAGAAAAGAGATAAACTTCCGCGCACTATTCGTGTTTTTTAAGTAATAATAGCTAATCGAATTGATATATACGGACAAATTAAAAATATAACATTTTTCCCAAAAAAAAATCGAAATAAATTAACATTTTTTTTTTTTATTATTTTTATTCATTACGAAACAATTGTCGGTACTAAAAGTGCGTACTAACCAACTAAACGATATTCGTTTTATGTATAATAACGATTATATATCACAGTGGAAATATTTCGATAAACAGTTTCAAAGGTAAAAAAAAAAAAAAGAAAAAAAAAATTAAAAATAATAATAATTGTCGGCGGGGAATCCGGCGCATTATTTAAGATAAAAAAATTTTTTTTTTTTTGGGGGGGGGAGGGTGGGTGGGTAAGTATCGACGAGCGAGCGGGGGCCGGCCCGGAACGGATTTCAATCTCCCGGCCGGGAATCCGACGATTTCCATTCCGGCCCCCCCGGCCATAGCGGCGCGTAAAAAAATAGTATACGACCGTATATAATCGTAACTTGTTGTTTTTTTTTCCCCCTCTTGCGTTCGAGTACAGAATATTTTCATTCCGCAAATCGCGTAATAGGTTATCCCGTTGATGCGGCGCCAATATTATTATAATAATGTAATATAATAATAATAAAGGTCGTGTTTTTTGCGCCTCGCGAGTCGATTTGATGCGACAAGGACGCTCGTGACCGGCGGTCCGGGTAGAGCGGCGGCCAATAACTAATTGCATTATTCTCAATCCTTTACACACGATGCACTTCTCCTTGCACGCCGCGGACCTGAGTTTCGCGACAAAGTGTATACGTAATATTTATAGGGGGTAAAAAAAAAAAAAATAAATAAAAAATATGTTAAAAAATATATATTAAGAAAGGTCTCCGACGACGTGTTTGGAGAAGCTTCGCGCGTGGTCCGGCCGACCGGAAATGTTCTTTTTTTTCCCTCTTTTTTTTTTGTACACTCTTGATACTATTACTCTTTACGTTTCTATAGTTTCTATCGCAATTACGGCCGATTTGAAAAACGAGTCCAGTACAAAACGGTCGGGAATATTTATTTAAATCGCATTTAGAATTAAATCCGGGCATAGTGGTGGATTTATTAAATGTCGATTAATTTATAACTCGGTTAAACCCCCCGGCCGTCGACTGTGATCCGTAAACGAAATCAAACCGTCCGAAATTGCGAATAAATTACACGTGAAAATATTTTTGAACGGTGATTTGTTGTATTTGTAAAAACCCAGGTATTTTTTTTGTGGATTATTCCGGGCGAGACCAACAAAACGTTGGCGTTTGAAAGTAATTAATTGTAATCAATGTAAACTAATCAACTAAACAATATATTTTCGTATAATATATAATGCCGTTTTCGGTGCCGATGAATCATTCGCGGGTCGGAGACGACGGTTTAAAGGTGGCGGGTAGGAGAGCAGAAATGAAAAAAAAAAAGTGTAATATATTAATATAATAAATTATTGTAAAAAAAAAAAAAAAAAAAAAAAAACAGTATACTGTGTATAATATGTATATACATACGTACGTATAACGTATTATATACGATAATCTTGTCAACGTTTTTATTTTTCGTATTATTATTTTCCAACAATAAGCTCGTATATTATTTCGTTTATGTCGTGTGGGACGTTAAGTATGTAAACAATGTGTCAACAGCTCTCTCTCCCTTCCTCTCACTGTGTTTCTTTCTCTTTCTCTCCTGTGCTGCTCCTATACGTCTCCCGGAAAGAGCTCCGGCTAAATTGAAAAAAATAAATATAAATACGAGAGAGATACGCGTTTCTCTCTGTCCTACTGGGGAAATATTCCGGCCAAAAAAAAAAAAAAAAAAACGAAACGATATTTCATATACGCATAATAATATTATTACTCTCGGTTTCGCGAAAGGGCGGCGCTTATATTATATATTTATATTGTTATGACTCGGTATATAGTACTCGGGCGCGTGCGCGGGTTTTTGACACCACTCGTTTATTGCGTTATAGTACTATTTACAGCCCGGGCTATTCATATTTATGTATTCGCGGCGATATACGGGCCGGACGGGAAAAAAAAAATACAAGAAAAAACACGAATTTTCTCTTAAACACGATTTTGATTGATAACCCCCTCAACCCCCGGACGGACGGCGAAATATTTTTATTATATTGTTGGCCGCCGTTCGAGGAGCGCGCGCGCGCCCGCAATTAAAACGCGTTACGCACGGCGACCACGGGCTACGGCGACGGCGACATTTCGTATATAATAACATTATAGAAAATATTGTTGTTAATTAACGACAAAAGCGCGTTTTAGCGCGCGTGTATACAACATTATAATATTATAATATATATCGTATTATAGCGTAGTGCGGCTATACATTTTATAATATATATATATATACCGTATACATAATATAGCGAGCGTAAAATGCGAAAAAAAAAAAATATACAAAATACGCTTGTGCGGTTATATACATATATATATATATATATATTTATTTGAAACCGTAATAATGGCTGTTATCAGTACGACGATCAAACGCATCGCGTATATTATACCTATATACAACACACGCGCGCGCGCGAGCATGTGTGTGTGTGTGTGTGCGTGCGTGCGTGCGCGCGCGTAGCCCACGAAAACGGGTTCATAAATATTTATGAATTGTTACCGCCGCGTGTATAAATTATAGAATTTTTATTACGTCGTCCCTCCTCCCCTCCGTGGCCGCCGCCGCCGTCGCCACCCCCGCGTCTGGCACCCGCCGCCGCCGCCGTTTTTATACACCGTGTCTCGACGGCGGCCGTGTATATAATAATAATAATAATAATAGTAATATAATAGGCGGCGGCCAAACAGTGCTTGGCGTGTATCCGTATTTTTATCCGTTTGTAATATAATAATAATAATAAAAATATCGCTCTACGAGTTGGCTATTATTTAGGGAATAAAAACGGGCGGCATATACGCGGCTAATTGTTCGTGGGCAAACACACACACGGCCAATGTTGCGTTATTAAATTATTATGATTATTATTATTATTATGTTTGTAACGGACGGCCGAAATCGACTCTTGACACAACACCGTGGCCGTATATTTAAAACATTAATTATTATTATTATTATTATTGTTATATTTGGGCCGGTGGGCTCGTGAGACATGCACTCCCACTCCCCCCTCATTATTGGTCGTAATTTTTATTTTTTATTTTTCCACCATAAACGCGCTATGACGTGTGTGTGTGTGTGCGGTTCATTTTCGTATTCCGTTCGTTCGCCGTACATGTGTAAAGCGGTCAATTTTCAATTGTAATTTGGATAAATCTTTGCATTTCCCCTAGACACGACCTGCTACAAAACCGACTGGCACCGCGCCTACGACAGTGAACTACCCGCGGTGCCCAATTTTTCCGTAGACAGGCTCGTATCTGACTGTGAGAGTGTGTGTGTGGGGGGGAGGATTCGTTTTTGGACTATTGACTATGGACTATTAATCAATAACCAGATTTCGAGAATATTCGGTGAAAATCTATTCTCGTCCGTGCGTTTTCAGAGGTATTTGATCGAATGTAATAATACTTTTTTTTTTTTTTTTTCACTCAGTGATTGACATTTCTTATGGACGGTTAAAATGTTACAACGTTTTCGTACAGCCAATAATATTGTTTAAATATGCGATAAAAATTGTTTTAGACGTTAAAACAAAACCGGAAAAAAATAAATAAATAACAAAATATATATGAAATGTATTTACCATATTATCGTATTTAATGAAAACTAGTCAAGTGAAATATATTTATATTATATATATATTTGTTGTCTGTATTGTTGATAAATGTATTTACACTCAAACACGCGCGCCCGTCCGCGGATCCAATCGGTTACCGTCGCCCGAACGACGACGGCGACAGACAATAATCGCTACGGTTCACGGGACATTTTTATGTGACGCGATTTTCACGCCATTGAATATTATAAAAAACTAATATATATATATATATATATATATATATATATATATATATATATATATATAATAACAACAAAAAAAACCGGGTGACCCACGGAGATTTACTCGTTGCGATATCTCCGGAGAAATGTTAATTTAATATAATAAAAAAAAATAGTTGAAACATCATAATTTTCAAAAAGGCTTTCGTAAAAATTTGTCGAAAACGGTAAAATAAAAATCGAATTCATAGAATACGATAATTTATTATTTGCCTTTATCCCGGTAAGTCGTATATATATATATATACGTTTAAGAAGTGCTGGTCATAAAGGTTTTGTAGTAGGAAAAAAAACCCATTATCGCGTCCGGTAAATAATGGTAAACTTCAATGGGACCCTTCAAACATCGAAATCGGACAATAAAACCGTGGACAAATGTACTTCGGACAGATGAATCCAAGTTTGGAATTTTTTGATCTCGTCGACGAATTTATGTTGGACGGAGTGTATTTCTGAAAAAAAATAGCCCACAGTTAAACATGATGGTGGATCCCTTATGGTTCGGGGGCTGTTTTTCTGGTCACGACATCGACGATTTGATTAAAATTGATGGTATTAGGCAGAAGGGAGATTATAAAAAAAAAAATTCTTGACAAATCCAAAACGGAGCTCTCGTCTATGCCGAAGATATTTAGACAACAAAGAAGCCGACGGCATTATTTGTGAATACGCCTGACCGCCACAATCACCGGATCGAGCTTTTACGCGAAGAATTCGGACAAGAAAACGTAAGAAAATGTTGCCCGACATATTTGGCAACAATTACTAGATACTTGTTTTTCTATACATCGAGAAACAATAAACGAATTAATGGATTAGAACGCCGCGACTAGTAGACAAAATCAGTCATCCTATTTAAAGGAGGATTTTTTGATGAAAAAAAAATGTTTAAAAGTATTATTCAGTAAAATTACATTTTTGTATCTAATCCAATGTTGTTCATTTGGAATGCGTATTTTCTACGACATTTCCAAATTTCGTTTCATTTGATTGTTTCGTATAATTAATTTATCGATAATATTAAATATGTTTGCCCGTGAAGTCAATAAAATTGTTTTTTTTTTTTTTATGTATCCACCAAACACTTTTGACCGGCAGTGTATATATATATATATATATATATATAAAAAAAAAAAAAAACCACATAGAAATTATCTTCGTTGAAAATCGGTAACGTATATGATTGGGTGTATACGAATAAATATTATTTGTTTGTAATATTTTCATTATTATTGTCTTTGTCGGGCGGACGGGGACGACGGTGTGCCGCGGCGTCGTTCCGGTCTATCGGCTCACGGCGGTCGATTATTATTATTCTGTGACGGCCGCGACAATAGAACGCAAACACAATACGTAATAATAATATCACGCATAATATATATATATATATATATATATATATATCGTTGAAATTACGCGAGTGTATTATAATACGTATAAACGTATTCGGTTTTTTTTTTTCTTCTCTAAAAACCCGACGGAATCGCTTTCGGGTTGACACCTCACAACCGGTCTTCGGCCGGGGCGACGCGCGGCACAAGGTATCGGATGGCCAATTAAAATAATTATACCGGGGCCGGGCGCGCCGCTGTCCGCACAACGAAAAACGGAGATAGACAGCAGCAGGCGCACACGTAATATTATCGTATATGTGTTGTACGTAAATACCTATCGGCGCGCGAGTAACAACACGTCGCGGCAATAAATGTCGCGGGTGCCGTGTGTGTGTGTGTGTACCCACCACCGTGTACGGCCGACGAAACGGCGTTTAACGTTACGCGGTTACGTATCAATTTCGCCGTCGCGGACCCCGAGCGTTTACTACGCGCGCGCGCGCGCGTTTCGCGCCCCCAAACGGTCCGCGGGAACCGGGTGACATTTTTTCAGCCCGCCGTTAACGTTCGGCCGTGCAACGGGACGCGACAATTTCGATATTCGACCGTCACCCCCGTTATAGGGCTTATAAATTCCGCTTCGACGACGCGTACGATCTTATAAATATATATATATATATAGTATCAAGACGACGGCCCGTAGAACCGGCGTGTTTAAGGCTGGGAGCTGTTGTTTGGACATCATTGGGACACGTGTAAAGTAATTGACGCGCGCACACTAATCAGTCAATATGACAACGCACGACAAGACAAAACAAAACGACATGTTCGGTCCGGTTATATTTTTGCTCCGAGCAAAATACGAAAACCAAAGTCACTCGTTTATTTTACGACTAGTAGTAGTACATTACTCCGAACACGTTATTTTAATTTTACGTTGCTGAACTCACGCGAGTGAAATTTTTGAATTTTTAAACTCGACTTCACGTAATTCGGCCAAAACATTTAAAATCATATTATTTTTTTTGTTTATTTCATGCATCCAAATTTTGCGTTTTTTTTTTTTTACTGCTTTCGCTATTTAATAAAAATTGCCACATAAGCGGCACAATGACGTCGTCTTCGTCAAAACTCATCTTGACGACTGGTGTTTAATAACAAAAATTAATCCGGAATTAATGTGAATGGAATTTGTTAGGTTAGGTGTGCGCCCGGCCTAACGGTTAAGTTATCGTTTTATTTTTTGGAATTTTTAGAATTTCTAATAAATACGAAAATGTTTTTTGGCAGACCTTACTTATTGGACCGCAATCCTCAATTTTTAATCGGTCGTGTGGTGAGGGGGGAGGGGAGCGTCGAATATAAATATCAATTGACTTATCGGGGGTGGTAAATGTGTCCGGAACACCGGGACCTACGGGAAACTCAAATAGGACATTTTATCCGTGTGTATTACTCATCGGGGGGGGGGGGCGGACGCAGGACTTGTTGGAGTGACGAAAACGAGCGGCTCTAAATGTTACCTGGACCATTTACGACGTTATCGTTTAATCATCAACCATATTAAATAATTGTGTTTTTTTTCATTATTGTTTTTTTATCATTAACACGATTTGATTTTTGTTTTTGCAGAGCGTGATGACGGGAGAGTCTGTATCACCGCCGTTGGCCGCCAGCGGCGGCGGCGGCGGCCTGTCGCCCGACGTCATGGGCGCCGCCGGTTGCGGCACGTGCTGTACCGCGGCCGGGGCGCCCGCGGGCGACCGCGCCGGTTCCGAGTCGGCCGTGGCCGTGTGCTCTTGTCAACTGGCCGCGGCTGCGTCGCTGCCGCCGCACTACGCCAGCCACCGGAGCACGCCGGCCGCGCCGGCTGTCTACGCACCGTACCCGTCCACCGACCAGAACCCGTACCCGAGCATCGACACGTCGTCGTTCTACCCGCACCTGGTGAGTTGAAAAAAGAAAAAAAAAAAAAAAAACTTAACGTATTTTTCTGTACATTTATACAAGTTTATAGACTCGGCGATCATTATCCGTCTAAGTAAATAATAATACACAGCGTGCGATGTTATCGGCAATGTTCGCGGCACGCGATAAAACCATTGGTTCGCACTCGTCAACCGCCGTAACAATAGTAATAATAATAATAATATAATTATAATAATAATAATTAATCGCGAGTGTGTGCGTCCGTGTCATTATAAATTATGTCGCGTGTATTTCGAATTTGTCGCGTTTATCCGCGCCGTGACACGTCATCGTGTCGCTCGCGCCGAGCCGTTCGACGGTAATTTTTACGGCACATTTTTTTTTTTTCCTTCTTCTCTTTTTCCTCTCCGCTCTCCGCTCTCGGCCGTTTTCTTTTTTAATGGCCCCCTTTTAACGCGGTCCCATAAGTCAAGTCGCCCATATAATCCGGTATCAATTATATTCGATTATTCGGGGTGTGCGCGGCGTGATATAAAAAGGACTGTGGGGCCGCCGTTTTATAAATATATATATATATATATATACGGTATACGGTATACGATCCGCGGGCGTGTATATATAAACTCGGGCGGCAGGGGCGGCGAGTGAAGAAGCTTTGGCGCGAAGTGCAGCACAACGTTCATAAATCAATCCGATCCCGCGCCGCCACAGGCTCCGGTTAACCGTCATGGCGAGGGGCGGGTACGCGGTGATGGTGGGGGAGGGGGCGGAAATCGGCGCGGGACGTGATTTATCACGGCCGGGGGTGAGGGGGGACCGGGCGACGGAGTAAAGTGCGCGGTGATTTCGCGAACTGTGCGGCTCACTCTCTTTATATATATATATATATATATATATATATATGCTATTATATCGGGTGTATATATAGACGTTATACACCCTAGTCGTTTGCTCTGGCGCACGCGCCCACCCGCCAGCCCCACCCGCTCGCGCGCGCGCCCGCGTATGTGTGTGCGCGCACGAGAGAACCGCAACTGCTTGGGCGGAGGCTTCATTAACGAGCGGAAAATTGACGGCGGCGCGGCGCTCCGGTCCGCGAGAGAGGCTTTTTGAACCTCCCCGCGCCCCCCAGGGAAAGGACGGCGAGGGAGAGTGAAAAAAAAAAAATAAATAAATAAATAAAAATAAATAAAGAGTAGAAGCTTATGACTTTATATATATATATATATATACACGCACGCGGGAGCGAGTATAAAGAGGGTAGTAAACGCCGCCGCGTGAAAAATAACCGTGTGTATATATATATATATATATATATATATATACACGAGGGGTGGGTGGATTGATGAATATAAACACGAGCATCTTTTATATCAATGAGTTTATATAGGCGGCCGGAGAGAGAGGGAGCGAGAGAGAGAGACGATGATATAATGGGTGTGCTTCTATAATACGTATATATGTACGACGGGTGCTGCTCGTATTATACGTTATACACGTGCGTAGCGCGGCAGTTGATTGATACGTTATTCCACTGACACCGTATTATTATTGTACGCGGCGCTACTGTCTATAATATAACCGTCCGCCCGCCCGCCCGCCCGCGCGTGTGCGCGCGCGATGACGTCGAAAAACAATAATACACTCGACCCGTTGTACCTGGCGCTGCCGTGACGCGCCGTTATTTCGTGTAAATTATCCGACCCTAATATTTATTTATTTACTTTTTTCCGGACCCCCGTGCCCTCCTACACCGCCCTTAAGTGGTTTTGACCGGTAAGTACTGCTACCTGTGTGGTGGGGGGGGAAGGTAGTCGGAGATAGTAAAGTTAAACGCGCTCGATTAGCGTGTGACGTCACGTATTAACCGTGTGATAACAATCATCGTCGAGTATACAATTGGATCCCGAACCAATAAAAATCTATACGATTATATAAACGCGACGTAAAGCAACATTGAAAAATGATTGTAATAGTCAAATTTCAGTTTGGTCGATTTAATACAATAATATGAGCGTTAACAAAATATACATTACACGTGTGTTTTTTTAATGGGACCATTCAATTGTTTTGATCCGAATGATTTCATTATTAATATTGATGACGGACATCGATTTAAGAAGAGCACGGCGTAGATACTAACTAATCAAGCGTGTGGCGGCCGACAAACAAAACCTGGCAAACTAAAAATGTGTCGATAAATGAATCGAAATTAACGTAACGAGAATAGCGAAGAAAATAAAATTTAAAAATTGATCGGCGGGGCTACTACAAATTTAGGTTTCATAAAAGTAAAATATAAAAATTGAAATGAAACTGAACGTTGATGCCGCACCGTTAAAAACGTGCAAGTGTTTAATAATCGTTTATTTGAAAGTTTTTTACGAACGTGATCGTGTACAATTATCAGAAATAATTTTAAATCGAAACCATACTTAGATGCGTTGGGAAGGACGAGAAGTAAAATATCGGTTTTTGAAAAACAAAAAAAAAAAAACCCATATCCTTATGATTCGAATTGACGTGCAATTCAGCCGTGAAAATTATTACCCGCGTATGATAAGGAGTGAAAATTAAATGTTGATCATCCTTGTGTTATGTCAATGAAAATTGCAAAAAAAAGATCGTATCGTAATATCCGTAATGTATCCCCCCCCCAAACGCGACGGCGACAGGCCGTGACCCCGTACCCCGGGTGACGATGCGCACTCGAAGTGTAATTTATTTTTGTTTAAGGGGTGGGCTTGTAATTGACGAATCGCCGTTGCCCACAGAGAGGTACGTAATAGAATTGTAACGGGTCCAAAAAAAAAAAAAAAAAAAAAAGGGGTCCGAATGCAATACGAACCGTATAAATAACGTATGTGTGCAAGACGTGCGCGTTAATAATATTCGGCGGTCTATCCCGTAGACGGGCACGGACCCAATATCGTTGTGCAGGAATAACAAACGGCCGCCGAAACAATAATATTATTTATTTGTTTGGGCCGTCGTATTGTTTTATTGTTGTCGGATTAAATAAAAATACACTTTGTGCGGTGGTCGCGTTCGGGTTTCGAGTGGTTTTTAAAACCGAATGGCAGGGCATTTTCCACCGCGATATTATAAGTACTGCTGCTGTTGTTGTTGTTGTTGTTGTTGTTGGGGCGTGAGAGACGGGCGTACAATTCGAAACTCGCCGCGAACGTGCGAGGCGAACGGACGCTTTCTTTTTTCGCCGTCGTCGGACCGTGTCCGGTCGAAAAACGACGGCCGGACGTCTATGAATTATATTTACTATGCGACCGGGGGGTCAAAAATTGACTCAGCCCCTTGGCTCGCGGTGAGCTTTTCGAGTGGCGCGGAGGGGTTTTCCGGAAATATGCGCGGCGTATAAATACCTCGGCGGGCGAGGCGTTCGTGTCACGAATTCCGGTCACGTATTCGCGGCGGCGGATTTACCACTCGGGCCCGCGGACGAGGGCCGCCGCCCGCCCCCCCCTCTCCCCCATAAGAAGGGATTTTTATTTTTATATACACGCCGCATCGTATACGTACGCGCGCACGTACATAAGTATACTGACCGGCCCGAGCACGATCCCGTGTTGGCCGCACAAGGAATAAAAGGAATAAAAATACTCCGACGGCGGTGTATGAACTATATATATATATATATATATATACCTATAGAGAGCCGAGACTGAAAGCGGAAGAAATACGTACGTATAACGCACGCGGGTAACATTGTTCAGACTAAGTTTGGCGCCGCGCAATATAAGTACCTCCTCTCTCTCTCTCTCTCTCTCTCTCTCTCTCTTTCACGTATTTTTCTTCTTTTTTTTTTTTTATTCATTTTTTTCTTATTTTTTTTTTTTTATCCGCTTTTTCCTCCTCCGCGCGGGACAATAATCGTATCGTGTAGTGTACACACACGCGCGCACACACACACACACACACTACAGCACGCTGTATATACAGTCGTATAGTAATACGAGTTCCCACAACGTATTATTGACCTGTTGTCGGCTTTAATGGTGTGCCCCCTCCTTTCCCCTCCCCAAGAAAACCCTTCGCTTCCACTTACGTCCACCATAACTCATGCGTGCCGGCGACGACGACGACGACGACGACGACCATTGTGGCGGCCGTGTTTTACATAATAATAATAATATGATCGCGTATATTAAATGTCGGCGTATTATTTTCTCGTTTTACAACCGGCCGACGCTAATTGTAGACGAGTGCAAGGAAAAAAAAAAAAAAAAAATAATAATAATAAAAAAATACAACGAGAAACAATAGAACTGCTGCAGTCGCGCCCGTCGTCGCCGTCGTCTGTTCCGCGGCGATTATTTCGCGGGCGCCGAAAGTTTTTTCCCGGGCTCGTCCCTCGTTCGCGAATAAATAGATAAATGATTTCCTCCTCCTCTATCCGTGTAACTTATCGTATCACGGTCGTCAGTCTTAAGAGCTTTCGTACGATTGGGTACAATAGTTTTTTTCTTTCGTCATCCATAAGACACTCTATATATATATATATATATATATATATATATACGTATATATTGAAAATATAATACGATTATCAGAGGAGGCGTCCGGTACCCGTATTTCCACATTTTTCGTACAATTTCAAAATGATTTCCGATATTTCAACGACAGACTTAATTTATAATAATTATACGACTTTTCCACTACAGTCCGACTATAAGACCGTACCAACGTGTCGTATCGGCTTTATCAATAAACGATTTTCTATATATATATTTCGTGATAGGTATAATTATTTTGATATTTCATCACGATATTGGCGTTTGAAGAAAAAAAAAATTCCAGATAACGCGTCAAATGTCGACGACCGGTTATAATAAATTCGTCGACGAATATGTTTCTCTCTTCTCCACTGATAAAAAAAAAAAAAAAAAAACCCCAAACGGAACCGATACAGCACATGTGGCCCGTCTGTTTATCTGTATATATATATATATATATTATTATCTATGGTCATATCCGTACTGCTGCCGGTTTATTTTCCGTAAGAATATTATATTTACGCATGTAGGTATATAACTCATATATATGTATTCGTCGTCAATTCCCATTTACGTCGTTATTATATCGTAGCGGTGTGCCAGACTCGTTTTTTTTTCATATATATAAAAATCGTGTGCGGCGTATTATATATATATATTATTATTGTAGTCCCGTTGCAGCCTCGTCCTTTTTTTTTTTTTTTTTTCTTAATAACAATCGTTTATATCGTGTTTTGTTCTGATTATTTGTTATTGCCCCGTCTGCCGTGTCGAGCACGCGCAGATGAATCGACGACGAGGAATCACGTCGTCGGCAGCGGCGGCGGCACGCGCTCGTTTGAATAAAAAGGCAAGGCTGCAAAAAAAAAAAAAAAAACAAAAATCAGTTTTACTTAAAAAAAATACATAAAAAAAAGTTTATTTGTTCGAAACTATGTTTGAAACTTGTTAATAGTTTTAATCGTTTTTTGACATAGTTTAACTTTATTTTTTTTTTAACTTTTCAAATAAATTTTAATTTAATTTAGTATAATATATAAGTAAATATTTATGGAGACATTGTAGTTATATTAAATATGTTTACTAGACAAACTTTCAAATTCAAAGTGTTCTGAAAAAGTTATAATTATATACAGTTTTTTTATTATTATTACTGAGACGTGTATTTTTTTTTTTTTTTTTACTACTCGGAAACATTTTTCGGTTAGTAAAAATGTGCTTCGATTTTTCCACGCCGTGTATACCTTAAAAGATAAGACCTCCGATAAAACACTAAAAGCTCTAGTGCAGTGTTTCTCAACCTTTTTTTTTGCCGTGGCGACCTCCTGTTAAAACATATTATGTTTTATACACACGCGTATAGATTACCATTAAAAATAAATTCTATTGTAACACGACGATATACTTGCGAAACATAAAACACAGATATTGCCGTTGTTTTTAAACTGTTTATTTGTTTTACCGTAAATATCATATGTACACGGTTTCCGTAATAACCGTCGAAAGACCGTAACCCGCAAATAAAATCCGATAAAATAATATCACTCTATTTTATACGCGTTTTCCGTTTTGAAATTGATTTACGACACGACAATTGTAAAAGCCCTATACTTACAGGGTTCCCAAACTTTTAGATTCTGAGCGGCTCTTGTAGTATTACAAAGATGTTTATTATTATTATTTTTTTTTCTACCAGAAGACTCCATCCGATCTATACAAGCCTATACTGTTTCCGGTAGCGAATTTCGTCTAGTCGGTACCGTTAAACAGGTAATTTTTCGATATACCTATTAGTTTTTGAACGCGGTAGAAAAAAAAAACTACCAACAAATGACGATAAAACGGCAAAAACACGATTTCGCCAAACTCGAGTTTAAATTATTTATTTTTTTATCTATGTTGTTTTCCGGGTTACCGTGGCAACAACGAAAAAACACGACTAATACTACTTCGCTGAGAATCGTTTTCCGTTTGCAATTTATAATCGCACACGGATATAAAGATTAAATATTTCCTATATTTTTCGTACCTTCCCAACTTTCCGCCTACAACAGTGACTCGTCCAACAACGGTGCAAAGTATGTACGTCTTATTTTTTTGTTTTACTCATCAACAAACCTACGAAGCCTTGTTTTCTTTATATATTGAGAGATTCCTTTAATGTCGTTTATCGATTTAAACACGAATAATAATTAGCCGGGTCGAGAAACGCCGCCGCCGCGGTACAGCGGTATATTTATTATATGGAATTTTCTGCGGACAAAACGATAATGAATTATGGTACTTATAATATTTTCCCGTACCTCTATAATTATTATTATTTTTTTTTTTTGTTATTTTTGCCGCGTGTTCCAAGGTCGTTTCCGCGCCCTCGCCGCCGCAGAGAGTCTATGACCGAATCACGCCACTTAATTGCTGCGCCGGTATAAGTAGCGTTAAAAAAAAATATAAAAAAAAAAAATAATAAATATATTTATATACTCGTGAATTTACGCGATAAATATTACTCGGGTGTATTTAAAAAAAAAAATATATATATATATATATACTCGTGCGACGGCGGCGGCGTGTAAACCCCCCGAGGGATCTTTTGTGCGCCGCGGACGCGCTCCGCCGAGTTTCGGCCGCGTTTTTTTTTTTTTTTTTTTATTATATTTGATCAAAATATACTACGCCGGTATTATATATTAAACACGTACGGTTACACTGGCAACGTCGTGATATATAATATAATAATATAGCGTATAACACGCGTACGCAGCGATTTTATTTTTATTATTTTTTTCCATCCGAAAAGTGGATTTCGCAGTGCGCGCCGTTATTAGCGAGCGGTTTTTTTGTTTTTTTTTTGTATTTTTTGTATTTTTTATCATCATTTTCGCGGCGAACCTCCCGGGCGATTGATCGGCCCGCGGGACAAACGCGTCCCGTTATATTATACAATACAAATGCCCGGGGATACCGTGCGATAAAACCGTTCTGCAGCGCCGGTAGCGACGAACAGGTGATGCGATTTCCCAAACCGCGTGCATATATATATATAATATTATATTGAGGGATATCCCCCGGCGGCGGCGTCGTCGTCGTCGTATAAATCCAAAGCGGTATTCGCGTTACACACATATGGTACAAATCCAAGTGACGGTGTAAACGCTTAAAATACGTATAAATAAATATATATAGTATAATATATAGCCGTGCGGCGGTGACGGAGAATTCGCGATGCGGCGGTGGTGTGCTCTTGGGTGACGGGGGGAAAAAAAAGGGGTAGGTATACTCGTCGAAAAATATAACGACTCGTATAAAGCTAAACCGTGTTTGGCGCGCGACGGGTTTTCTTTAATCATATATATATATATATATTTACACTATACAGCGGTGACGTTGGACGTCCGACCGAGGGTTTCGCGGAGAAAAGTGGCTGGCGGGACCGTAGCGTCGTCGACGTCGGCCACTCGTCTGCGGTGCCGCCGCCGCGCGGTTTTACGAAAATCGACAGGCCGAAATACGATTTTATATATATATATATAGATAGATAGATAGAAAAAAAAAAAAAAATACTTATACCGGCGGTGTAGACGTTAGTCGATTTGTCCTCGTATACGGGACATAGTTTTTTTTTTTTTTTTTTCTATTTATGTTATCGGTCGGTAGGCCCACGTCGGCGTTGGAAATCTCTATGGCTTAGGTTTTTAGTGTAAAATCCCGCCAAAACGCAACGTGTATTCGTATAATATACATTCTGAGTGGGGTCGGCGATTATAATAAACATATATTTTTTTTTTTCACCACCTTTTAAATTTTAACATTTTATCATAATTATTATTAGAGCTACGGAATAATTTACCGTTTGTTTTTTAAACGGAAATTTATAAAACAGAAATACCGCAAAAATAACCCACATAAATCGTTCCACGTCTAGTAAACGATAATATAAGATTTTGGTGGAAACGACAGATTATTTCTCACACCGAGTGTTACGAAAAAATAACAAACAAAACCCGAAGATCCAGTGCCAAAGTGGGGGGGGGCAGTATAAGTGGCAAAATTTGAAAAATTATTTTTTTACATCGAAATTATCATCTTTTGGTATCTTAGCAAAGATACCGTAATTTGATTGGATTTTATAGTAAACGTGGTTAAACACATACTAGGCGAACAAGGGAGTAACTAATGTCGCACTCGACGGTAATTTTGCTCAGTTCAAATTAATTTTAATAATGTGATAAAAAAAAAATATATATATATAACAAAACCGTTACAATGTCGCTTTACTGCCGTTTGGCTTCGGAGGACGGTATGCGATTAATAATGGACACACGTGTACGACCAAAACTACCTCCTCAGGCTCTTTACGAATTGTATCGCCTGTTTATTATACGAAGTCAGTCACGGTATTCGCACCACTGAAGTTTTCGATCGGCGCCGAGTCTTGTGTGTCGGTTATATTACTCTATACATTCCGCTAAAAATCTAAAGCAAAATAAAAAAAAAAAAAAAAAAAAGAAGAAAATTCTCCCGGATAAACTGCGTATAGTTTTTTTTTTTTTTTTTGTGGGAACACGATTTCCCACCGGATTTCCGGCAGCCGCGGACCGTCTCGACGTTTCTGATGTAAGATAAAAGTCGGCAGCAATGTACAAGTATACGAGTATATAATAATAATAATAATAATAATAATAATATATAATATACAGCCGCGGTAGTTTTTGTTCCATTTTAACGGGACCACGACGCGTAACGCCGCGCCCCCGCCGTTCTCGTGATATCGGATTGTTTTTTTCTCGGCCGCGCCCGCGTGTATTAAAATAGTATATATAAAATATATACACGCGAGTATATTATACTTATTATTGCGATAAACCGGCGACTATTTATATTTTATTGTCGGTGTGACCGTATAATAATTTTCCCGTCAAATAGGGGGGACACTTTCTAATTTTTTTTTAACACTTACCCATAGCTCTATTGTATATCGCGGATTAAATTGTACAGATAGAGTATATTCGTTGCTTATAATTTATAGCTTTATATATATATATATATATGGACCGCAAACATATAATATAATATTATACGAATATTTGTTCTGCGGAATGGTAAAAAAAAAAAAAGAAGAAAAAAATTGTATGTCCATTAGCCACGTGTTTTTTTGCTGTTAAATTTACGGCGTAAACGGTATTTTACCGACGTTTTCAATCGTTTTCTTTAGATTATTTTTACTATATAGAATATTTATGATCTGTAACTGCGCGCGAACTTTTAATACGAATAAATTATGAAAACATGTCGTCAATAATAAATAAAACGCAGTGTTGAAACTTTAATTTTGAATCGCCGCCTGAAAAATACGTTTTTCCCGCGAAAGTGGCACGAAAGCGGCATAAAAAGCAGGATATACTGATTTAAAAATCGGGACAATCCTCCCTAATGCGGGCTGTCTGGGCACACATTTGGTATTTAACAACTCGTCCGGTTAGACACAGTCGTGCACCGGCTAGCTGAATGCAATTATATTTTAGATTCTGAGCTAAGCGCATTGGTCTTACTGTACGATGTGTAATTCTTTTTTATTCTGTCTGTAAACAACTTTTCGTCCAGAAATCTTACTCCAAACATTAACATCAAACAGTGGTTTCTGGTAGCGAATTTCGTGAAGTTGGTGTATTGCGCGTAGGTGGTTTTTTAAAAAAAAATTATTTTACTTGCTTGTAGACGGAAATATTAATGCGCTGTGACGACGGTTACTGTTCATTTTGATTTTGTGGTATAATTTTCAAAATACTCTCAAGTTTTTTATCACTGTTCAACATTCTCGAGTATTTTTATTATTATTATTATTATTATTATTATTTATCAGCGTGTCCGAATTTACGATTCGCAGTTCATTAAAAACACAAACAGTTTGTAATTTTTTAATTTTAATACAATTTTCATTTAAAATTTACCATTTAAAAAACGTTTAACCGAACTCGGCTCAGAATCGTTTTTCGTTTGTAATGACACAAAAGCTTTTTATATATATATCTTTTACGATTTTCTAGCAGAAAAACCCGTAATATTAATCTGGTGCGAAATCCGTCAACGTATACGTAGGTATTTATTTTTCGGATCCACGAAACCGCAATATTTTCAACGCTGCATGGTATATGAGTGATTTTTTTTTTTTCTTGTCGGCCGTCGCTGGTGGTAGTATTTTTTTTTTTTTTATTATTATTTTCAAATCTCGCCGCTAACACACGAACGTTGCGAAATAGAAAAAAAAAACTATTTCGTTTCTCCCACACACGCGTATATGTAATTTTATACTCTATAGGTACGCACGTATATATAATAATAATAATACACTCAAGAAAGTGTGCGTTTTTCTATATACCTCCCCCGTACAGGCAATAAATCGCTCGTGTTTCCGTCGTATTTATTTTTTATTTTCTTTTTACCGTCGAATCCATTTATTTAGAGCGCCTATGTATAGTAATAAACCAAAGGGGAAAAAAATACCCGAACATACATCGCACCATGGGTAGGCCGCTGATATTTTATATATACCGTATATGCAACCATAAATCATTGCCAACGAAAAATGGATTCTGGGCGAAGTTTTCTGATAAATGTTTTACGATTAAAATTAATAAATCGACAAAATTTATTAATTTCTATTTCTATGTATAAAAATAAATTCCGATTTTTCGGATATTAACGAATTTCGTCCTAACACATTTTGAACTAAAAAAAAAAACCGAGTAATGGTAACTTATATGCCGGTGCTCGTATCGAATGTTCGAACAACATTTTACGTGGCCGAAAATAATTCGAAAATGTTAACCGGTAGCTATAAAAATAACTCTGAAAAACGACAGAAAGTTACGAAAATTGTACAGCGTCGGTCTGGTATGCGCAAATATAATACGGCGGAAAGTTTCTGGTGCCTACCTACGATTGTTTTTTTTTTTTTTTAATCGAATTACAAAAATTACAAAAAAAAAAAAAAAACGTGTTCCGCATTATTCAGAAAACTATCGTCATGTACGAAATTCATATGAGGAAAGTTTGACGAAAACTTATCATTAATTATCGTTATGAAAATACGTTTCAAGGGACGAAATCACTTTGGCCAAGCGAAATTCGTTACCGGTAACCTACCGCCGTCTCCCGGCGCATTCGTTCGGAATGTGAAATAAAAAAAAAAAAAAAAGAAAAGAAAATTGAAATTGAAATTTTCACTCTTGCACGTCCGACTACGGTGGTGGCGTCGATAAATTTCGATATATATATATATATATATATATATACACATACTCGGCTCGGCAGCCCTTTTCGTCCCCTCGGCTATAATATAATAATAATAATAATAATAATATACATAATATTATAATACGCGTATACGTGTATATATATACACGAGCAGATAGCTAAAACCGGGAAGCCGTGAAATTCCTCCGAGGGCGCGCGCATTATATATAACGCGAGTATATTTAATATTAAAAGCGCATATCCCACAGGGTGGCTTCTTAACGCCCCGCCGCCGTCGCCGTCGCCTTTCCCGATCCCCGGGGAGCCGTATCTAACACTTAAAACCCCGCCGTCCGCCAGGCGCGCGCGCGCGCTCGCTCGGCGAGGTTTCGACGACGGTTCCCTGACCCGCCCGCCCGCCCGCCCGCCCGCTCGCCCGCCCGCCGGCCGGCCGGCCAGCCAGTCAGCCAGCTGCCGCCACCGCGAGACCGAATATTTGTGCACTTCCCGCACCGCGCGCGGGCCCCGCCGCCGCCGCCGCCGCCGCCGTATTATTATTATTTAGCGCGTCGTCGCCGGCCCCTCCGCCGCCGTCCCCATAAACTCCGGTATATTTTACGCGATAAACCGGTTATTAAAAATCGTATGGGTATTATTTCATTACGATATTATTATAACTCTACGAGCAGTTTAATAATAATAATAATAATAGTAATAAATACGGCGAGCGTCACGGTCCCCAGATATATAATATATATATTTTTTTTTTTTGATTTTATATATATATAGTACACTTCTTGCGAGCGAATGGATACATAAAAAAAAAAAACGCGCGAATTTTCATTATTATTATTATTGACTACGCGACGGAATTTTATTATATTATATTATGTTCCGATGAAAATCGTCCGATTGGGCGGTGTTGGTAGTCACGTGGGGACGGTCGGCCGTCTCCGAGTTTTTCTCCGCGATAACATTTTACACGGGATGATTTTTTTTATTTCCGGTATCGCCGCGATGTCCGACGTGTAATTTTGATTGATTTTGATTTTTTTTCAATCGTTTTTCAACATTTAATTCGTACTCTTTAAACTACCTGTTTGACTTTTGATTTTCGTTAATTGGCGACCCATTATATTCTACACAGATTCGAAAAAATAATATTTCGAAACCCTCGTACAACACTTTAATATCGGCTATATATCCATCCTCCGTTGGCTTAAAAATACCACAACTTTGTGTATTTATTTAGCATAATTTAATCTCGAAATCTATATATATATATATATCAGCAGTTTTTTTTTTGTATTGCAATTAAACGAAATTTTTATTTTAGTGTAGTTTTCACTAGTTTTTTTTTTTTTTTTTTATCATTTTCGTATAATATTAAAAATATTTAACTTGTAATATTATAAAATAAAAATGAAGTTAACGTAGCAGTGTACAATTGTATGTACCGGTGGAAAATATGAATTATTATTCATATTTCTATATGGCTTTTATTTATTTATTTACTTGTCCTTCAACAAACAATATTATCGACAATCAGTTTTAAAAAATTACGTAAAGACTAAAAATGTTCAAGGCAATATTTTAATATATTTGAATGCAATAATATATAGTAACGCATTTGTAATCAATTGAGTTTTTAATGCAATAAAGCCTTTAAATGCCTGATCACTGCCTAGATTCATTGATAGACATACCACGCAAATGTATACTGTTTCGTGGGGTTGGTAACACTAAGAGTATACGTATAATCAACGGTATAACACTGTAATAGCGTTGAGATAATTTCCGATCGCGATTAAAATATTATTCTTACGATACAATATTTGTAATACACTTGTACAGTAAACGGGGAACCCTCGGCGCGCGATAGCAACTCGCATTTGACTAGTTTATTTTTTTTTTTTTGATTTTTTTTTTTTTATACGTCGTGTATATATATATATATATAAAAAAGAAAAAACCACGTTATTATTATTATTATTATTATACGCATTATACGACGTGTAATTATCGTGTCGGCAACTATATTATATATAAACCTAGGTATAAAACGATAAAGTGGACATTTTAATAAATGTGCATATTAAAATATTAAGAAGGCAATTTCCATAAGACGACGGCGTGTGCGCGTGTGTTGTCCGTGTTTGCAGATACGGTAATAATTAAAATTGGTTAAACAGTGTTTAAACAAGGAAAATAAAAAGAACAATACACAGCAACGGGACGGGAATTTGCAACAAAAAAAAAAAAAAACCCATTAAAAATCGGTGCGATTTATTTATAATCGACGCGATAGGGGCCGGAGCGAGGAGCGTGTAAAAAATACTGATGTGAAAATATCGTTTTCTTCGATTTATTTCAATATAATAATATCGATAGTAACGCCGATAATAATCTAAAATTTAAACTGTATAGTATAAATTATTATTTTTTTTTTGTCCGTATCAATATTTGATTGGATTCTTCTCGAACGTAAGAGAGGGAAATAAAACCATAAAAAACCGCGGTGATATTATATTATACGTTTGTGTAGATTGAAAAAAAAAAACAATTTGATCGAGTATCTGATACGTGTACATTTTTATATATCAATTAAAAAAGTAAACGAATGTAAAGCAAATAAATTGTATTTGATTATTATTATTTCGACGGTGATGATAGAGGCGGCTCAAAAACCTGTTCTGAATTCGTATATAATATAATCATTTAATTTTTTTTTTTTTCTGAGCGCCGCAAGGAATGTATTGGTTTTACTATAATGCGTGCTTTTTTTTTTATTAACATTTTTTTTTCGTTCTGTCTGTTAACAACTTTTCTACCAGTCACTTCACTCCGATCTTCAACTTCAATGGTGGTTTCTGGTAGCGAATGTTGTCTAATTGGTGCCGTTTGAAGGTAATTTTCTTAACAATGGCGAAAAAATGTCAGAAAATGCAAATATTTATGTAATAACGGTTTTTGTTTTTTTTTTTTTTTTTTTTTTCCGTTGTTGTAATCGATCGAAAAATATTCGTAAGAAACCTTAAACTTAGATATTTATAGTACTACTTTCTAGACGTGATATTTTAAATATTCTACCGTTTTGTTTTTAGTGTTTTCTTTATATCTAGTTAGTATCTTATAGATATTGATACACAAGCACTTTTTTGCCATAAGAATAACTTCGCCCATAGTAGGGGGAAAATATTTATATAATTGGAAAGATATTGTCTAGTATAGAGTCGCAAATAAAAATAATTTCACGTATGTATGTTGCCGTGAAGACAGGTAAAATACCGGTTGAATTTCTAGATAATATTTTTGTTTTATCCTTTATCTTATCTAGATGAAAATGTTGACATTTATCTGAGAATTATACTTACAAAAGAAAAAAATATATTCAAAAACTCTATAAATTTTATTTTTAGATAAAAATTGAATATCTACACTTTACGTTTACGGAATTTTTAAACCGTTAAAATTTTTATCATCCCGCTAAATAATTTTCTTGTTTTTTTTTTTTATTAAGATTTAAGAAAATATAGATTAGAATCTGAGATAATTAAAATATTTGTTATTTTTTTTACGTCTCAATCATTGACTGGAACCGGTTTTGGAACCAGAACACAAATTTTTTTTTTTCAGAAATCGGAACCTAAACCGAAAACGTTATTTATAGGAAAATATGTTTTCGGTTTCAATATTGTTCTTTTGTACTGTTTGGATGTGTAATCACCACATTCACATTTCGGGTCTTTTTTCATTATCCCACTTGTGTAGTAAAGTCTACCATATCCCGTTCTTATTCGGTTTAGGTCGAATCCTTTGATCTTGCGTGCAGAGTTACTATCTCAAGAACATTACATCAGAACACACAACAGAATTCTGTCCGTTTTAGGTTCCGGCAGTAGATTTATATTCGGTTTTCAACCGTCATTATACAGTTGTCCGTCGGGTACTTAAAATATTATTATTATTATTATTATTATTTATAAATATTATCGACGGAACACGACGGAATAGGAATAGATTGAACAACAACGAATTTTAAACTGCTTGGAACCCGAATTACCGAAAATGCCGTTTATCTAAGCACCCGGAACCGAACTGGAACCTTAAACAAAATGTCCCGGATCGCTTAAATTATACCGTGCATAGAAATATACATACTGGCACACGTCACTAATCTAAATCTCGACGCGATAATTTCGGGTGGGTTTCGGACGGACAGGTATATTTATGATTATTTTCCGCGGTCGTGTTTCGTACCCGTAATATTATCGCGGGGAGGAGGCGTCCCGAGACTCTGAAAACGCCGCCGACGCGTATAATCTCGTCGCCGGCCGTATTATAGACGACAATAATATATAAAAATAATAAAAATATATAATAATAATAATATATAAGGACACCGTGCGTCGCGACCTTATGACGTTGACGGGTCGGACCTCCTGGGCAAATCGTGTTTATATACGCGAACCCGGCCGGTGGGGTGGGAGGGAGTGGGGGGGGGAGATTACCTCCCGACCAGTTTTATATACCTAACCTAACATACACACACACACACGCACGCGCACACACAGGTCTCAGCATTATTATAAGCCGCCTTATAAATACTTACGCACACGCACGCGCGTATTAAGTATTATTATTATTGTATATATAGTCATCGATTTATAGACTCGACCGACCTGATTGTCGTCTCCGCGTGTTGTTCGAAATAAGCACGGATCGTCGTCGTCGTCGTCGTCGTAGTATTTTATATTATATTGTTCCGGGTAAAAAAAAAAAAAAAAAAAAAAAAAAAAAAAAGCCGTTTGTTTAACTTTTTTTTATTTATCTTTTTGTTTATTTTTTATTTTATTTTTTTTTTTATTATTATTTTTTTTTTTTTTTTTACAGAGCAATCCGTATGGACTGAAAGACTCGACGGGCTCGTCGGACATGTGGTCCAGCGCCAGTCTGCAACCGTCCACCGGCTACTATCATTACGACTCCACACTGGCCGCTTATGGGTGAGTGGCGTTTCTTTTTTTTTTATGTATATTTTTTTGTCCCCGACCCTCTCGTATCGTATATAATATTCATGCGCAGTAGTAGTAGTAGCAGTAATGTTGACTCAGGGACTAGGTGGGGAGTATGCGCCCACCCAGTTCACCTTTTTTTTTTTTTTAATCGACTTAATAGCTTTTATTTGAACAGTTGGCTAAACATTTTCTAATTTTAACAAATTTCGACAGGATCGTGAACTCTAGAAGCTCCCCCCCCACCCTCCCGAAGATACGGCCTTTCGTCCAGACAACTTTGTCGAAATTTCTAGACAAGATTTTTCCATTAACCTGCAGTTTGTCGTTGTTTGTTATTGTTCTAAAATATTATGTTCACGCGGAAAGGAGACGACAGTTTTTGTTCTGTTGTACAGTTTTTTTTTTTTTTTTTTTTCAAACGCTTAAAAAACATAACAAACTATAATAGCCGCCGCGTTTTAGAAATAATAAGACACCGGCCCCAACTGTGCTAGTAACACCGGTGGGCCAGTCCGCCACTAGCCAGTAGTGGTAGTAATAGTAGCAGTAAAGGTATATAATATATAATATAAAAAGTTTGCAAGTATAAGTATAGTAGCAGCACTGAACTCGTCGTATAGTGTGTAGTGGAAGTAGTGAGTAGTAGTAGTAGTAGTAGTTCTTGTGGAAGTAGTAGTAATCGTAGTAGTAGTTGTAGTTGTAGTTGTAGTAGTTGTAGTTGTAGTTGTAGTAGTAGTAATAATAATAATAATAATAATAATAATAGGAGTACTACCCAAGACAAAATGGCCGGCGATAATATCGATTACTCGGCGCCACCGCCGTCACGCACCGGTTATGCCGAGGCCATATATAGAGAGAAAACACGATCACCGCCGCCGTGGAATTCCCGGCTCTAAACTCAAAGGACATTGATTTTTTTTTTTTTTTTTTTTTTACGTTTTTACTTTTATTGTATTTTTTAGACGCCGCCGGCGGTTTTCCTTTTACTTACATACGTAAATATATTTATAACAATAATAAAACCCCGCAGGCATAATATATAGCCGCCCGATACTATACCTATACACACCTGGACCCCTGTGGTGGTGGCGGTGGTGCTGGCGGGAGGGGGGTATTGTTGTTTGCATTACGATTTCACCTCCACCCCTAACTAACTTAACCGTGACGGCGGGTAGCTCATTATATTATTCATAATCCCCGGAGCTTTTGTCGCGTACACACAATGTGCACTACTTATATATAATACGTGTATATATATATATATATATACTCTTTGCGAATTTCGGCCATTGATTCCAAACGGGGGATTAACTACTGCACTATATAAGGCCTTTACAGCTTTTGGCGTTTACGCGTAAACCGATTAGAGACGACGAGATTGATAAACAACAATAGATATTGTTCTGAAACTATGGAAGAAAAAAAAAACTTTCGGTATATTTTAAACACAGACCTTGTCACGAATCTGGTGTCATAATGCCATACCGGAATTGTCTTAAAATTACTATGAACCCGAACCTAATCGAACGTTTTTAAGACAATCGAGGCGTTTGAAATTATGTTGTATTTTCGTGTCGGTCTACAACACGTAATCGTGTGTTCGATTTTCGATGGCATCATCGCCAATAGATACGTAATAGTGAAAATGTCTGATGTGCACTACGAAACACGACGATTTTCGTGTTAAAGCGTTCATTGTTATCTCTAAAAGTCGATTATCATTTCAACTTTATACTATCGTTATATGTTATATTCTTCTCACTCTCTCTCTCTCTCTCTCTCTCTCTGGTCGGTTAAGAGGACGCCACACCGGTCATTTTCCGGCATAGCGATTACATATGCTTACGTACATTGCGCAGAACTCGTAGAATTTTGGTTTTAGAGTACAAAAACCTATTGTAAAATTAAAATTAAATGAGGACAATATTCCGGAGGGTAAGACGATGTAATTAAAAAAATATATATATATTTCAGTATTTTAAAAATGTCGAAATAGTCGTTGTTTCTATACGATGTATATTGATCATTGTATTTGGAATACCGGGGAAAAAAACGCGTGGTCTTGCCCTTCGGAATATTGTTCTCTTTTAGTTTTATAAACGGGGTGCTTTTAAGTGTAAAACCGAAATTAGTTCTAATTCTGTGCAATCCGCGTATGCAGTCAATGTTTCGCTGTGTCGATACGGCAAATACGCTGCGGGTAGCAAGTCTTCCGTTTCCGTCTGTGTCCAACACGTGGCGAGACGCAGGAATTCAGACGCGTTTTCATTCCAACGTGCGTACCGAATGATCTCGTGAAGCGATACGAATTCTGAAAACACATTTGAATTCGTCGTCGAGTCTATTGGAAATCGCGTTTTTCTTTTTTTTTCGACCACGCAAATTCTCAAAACGCTATCTGAGAAAACGCTAAAAGCTCAACGTCGTGAATACCGGCCACGATGTATGAATAATTATTATTGTACGTATACAAAAATAATCATGCGGTCGCGAGCGCCGTTATTCACCGGACCCCGTGCGTTATTATAATATTACGTATTATTTATGCGGATGACATGTTGTGACAACCCGGCGGGATACCGTGGCCGGGCCGGGGGCGCTCACGAAAGAAATACCTAATAAAAAATTATTATTAAAAAAAAAAAAAAAATGATAAAATAATAAAAGATGCCACGGTAGACAGAAACAATAATAAAGCGTACCCGTATAATATGTTCGTGGACGAATATGCGCCCGTCGTCGTCGTCGGCGAGCATAAATTACGTCCCGGCGCGGGGTCAAGCGCGTATGGGACGCATAAATCTAACCGGTATTGACCATAAATCTCGCGCGACCGTGGTATGCGCGCGACCGTTTTCGATTATAGATTACAGAGTTTGATAAAAAAAAAAAAATAAAAAAATTAACAAATAAATAAAATATTATTCGTACGATTGCGGCGCGTGTTGTTCCGACCGGAAGTTTTTGTAGTTATTTCTTTAATATTTTGTTATCCGCGCAGGTACAGCGCCGGATACGATCTTGCGGCCCGGCGGAAAAACGCGACGCGCGAGTCGACGGCCACCCTAAAGTCGTGGCTCAACGAGCACAAAAAGAACCCGTACCCGACCAAGGGCGAGAAGATCATGTTGGCCATCATCACCAAGATGACGCTGACGCAGGTGAGCACGTGGTTCGCGAACGCCCGGAGGCGGTTGAAAAAGGAGAACAAAATGACGTGGGAACCGAAGAACAAGACGGACGACGACGACGACGACGCCGGTTCGTCCGACTGCGAAGACAAGGACAAGGACGACATGCTGATGGGCGACGAAAAACTCAAGGACATCAGAAAAGGTATACATTTATATATATACACACGCCCGTTTAGTGTAAATACATTTGTATATATATATGTATATATTTATTCGGTGGCGGGGCGTGTTAAATCGTTCGGAAAAACGCCGTAATGCATTACCGTAATTGGCACGTCCCGTATTTTATCCGCTCGCGCCCTCCTATATAATATAATATTATTATCGTACGGGCGGCGGCGCCCCGGACACTTGTGGAACACGCGGGACCCTCTCATCTCGACCGCGCCGCGAGTCTCGCCGAAAAGCTTTCCCCGCGCCCCTTTTATTGTGTGTGTGTATATATATATATATATACAATACACTTATATAGTAGTAGTAGTAGAATACGGGGGTATTACCGCATCTCCAAAACTATTAACGAAACGGTTCTTTTTTTTTTTTTTTTTTTTCTCTCTCCGCTCTATAACGACAATTCCATTAATACGAGGGGGACTTGTATAGACGTTTATATAATAATAATAATAATAATATAAATTCGCGGCGGCGCGCGCGGGAACGCGTATACGACGATACGTGTTATAATAAAATACGCGCCGGTGAATCATTTTGTCGCCTCCGGGACGCGCCCATTTGTATACGGTTATAATATTACCGACTCGTAGGATATTTATTCGCGGGGCCGTCGGTATCGCGCGGAACGGTAGGGCTTTCGACTCTATCTCGGCCATCTCCGACGGTCACGACCGTCGGCGGCCCGCGATCCGCCGCGTGTTTCACACCCAGAACCGCGCGTAAAAAAAAAAAAAAAAAAAAATACATACATACATACATAATATATATTTTATATTATTATATACACATATACATAATTTATTCGCTGTACGGTATAAAGATGTCATGATGCGCGTGCATACCGTGTGAATCGGCCGGGTATGTGTTCGCAAACTCCCGAACGCGCGCGCGACTCGTATAATAATATAATATAATATAATATAATATTATTCCCGCGGACGGTCGCCGCTCAATTCGTGAGCGCGCCCGCGGTATTTACATATCGGCGCGGTGCAATTACGCGGCTCTTACACGCCATGTCGCGCGCATATATTCCCCGTAACGGGGAACGCGACGACGCCCCGACCAATATTATCGTGGCGTGAAAAGTCCGCCGTGTCGTGAAAATTCCCGACGGGTGTATTCCGCGCGCGGCGATATTGTGTCGCGGTATAAATATAATAAACGCACACTGCCGGGCGAGTGGTGTCGTGCGCGAGTGTACACGAACCCGCGGTATACAATAATCGTATACACACGCACACACGCGCGCGCGCGATCGCCGACGATTTCCCACACGATTTCACGTGTATAAATTACGTTACAATAACACTACTCCGCCCGTAATACAATTACTTACACTCTAACGTGGACTTTTGTACGGCCACAGAAAGCCATCACGCGGACCACATGATGGGCCAAGGCGTCATGTCGGACGGCGACGACGACCGCAAACCGATGCTCCAACATCACCTCTACCACCCCGACCAGATGCACCATCACATGCAAAAGGTGCACCATCACGTCATGCACCAGGACCAAGACCACCACCAGGACTGCGGTATCCCGTTGCCGCCCACCAAGCCCAAGATATGGTCGCTGGCCGACACCGCCGCGTCCAAGACGCCGCCGCCCGGCCACCAGTGGCCGAACGTTAGCCCCAGCCTGGCGTCCCCCGGTTTCACCATGCCCAACTCGTCGCTGTCCCCGTCCGGTTCGTCGTATTCCAGGTAAACACCACCACCCCCTTCCACTATACTATAACAATTATTATTTCGACGAATAGAACATTAATCAAATATAATACAATGACCATTGTTTTTTTGTTTTTTTTTTTTTTTTTTACGCGCCTAAAACAGATACGGCGGCGCCAACGGGTTTTACGGTAGCGGTTACAATGGTGGCAACAGTAATTCGTCGTCGTCGTCGGCACAGCAAATGGCCGGATATCCTGACGTGCAAACCGACACGCCACCGCAGACCCCGCCCAACATGAAATTACCGCTGTCCGCCTCTTCCGGTCAACAACAACAACAGCAGCAGCAGCAGCAACAACAGCAACAACAACAGTTTGGCGGCGTCGGCCATCAGGGCAGTTACAACGGGTACCATCACCAGCAGCAGCACAACAACTATCATCATCGGCAACACGTCTCGCCTCCCCAACAGCTGCAGCAGCACGAAATCGTTAGAACGGCACAAGAAATACAACAGCAGCAATATCATCAACAGCACATCGCCGTGCTCAACCAACACAACAACAACAACAACAACAACACAAACACTAACAATAACAACCATCAGATGGCGGTGGTGGCAAACGACGCGAGTACGGCGTTTAAACCGTTTTATAAAACGTGAGTGCCGACCTATCAAATCGCAAATATATTGGATTTATCGTCTATTTTATGTTGTTTTTTTTTTTCCGCCATTTTCCTTTTTTTCGCCCGCAGTCCTTCGCAACAATTGCATCAGCATCAGCAACAGCAACAGCAACAGCAGCAGCAACAGCAGCAGCAGCAGCAGCAACAGCAGCAGCAAGTGCAACAACAACAGCAGAGACAGATGAACGGTTACGTGTCGCCCGTATAACCGCGGCCGCCGTCTACATTCGGTAGGTCGTTATATCCGTCTGTCTAGATAAATTATGTATCCGTATGCGATATGTACGTATTTAAGTCTCTCTCTCTCTCTCTCTCTCTCTAAACGGTACCCATATTATTATTAACGTTGGCGTATCTCGGCCGACGCGTTTAATAGTTTAATCTCCGAGAGAGGTCGCGGCGGCATACATAAATATACGAAATGGTGCGCGTGTACGATGCGCATACCATTTTATTATCTATTTTCGCGGTATAATATTATCGTGCGCGAGCATTATTATTATTATAATATTATACGTATTCCAGACGGGGCGGGGGTGCTCGGAGTAGCGAGAGATCGCGTGGGCACTAGGCGGCAGCGGCGGCGGCCGTCGTCGTCGTCGTCGTCGTCCGGACGGGGACGCGGCGATACCGCGCGCCGCGGCCGAGTGCAAGTGTTGACACTGACAGATGAGCCGAGATTAAGATCGGTGAATGGGTTTTACCGCCGTACGGGTCTCCGTTTCCGTCCTTGTCTCAGACGTATTATAAACGCATTTAAATAATAAGTGTACCTATATTATAATAATATTATACTACGATAAAGTGTCTGCCCGATTACTTCATGCCCCGTCGACGGTCAGGCATCTCACCGCCCGTACCGTACCTCCCCCGTGCGGAACTCGTTTTTTTTTTTTTTTTCCCCTTCCATTTCTTTCTACTTCTTTTTCGGGAGTTACTGCTCGCGTATTCCGCCGTATTCAGAGCTTCCGATGAGAATTTTCGAGGCCCGGGACAAAAGAAATAAAATTGGCCCGTAATTTATTACGAATTGTAAATTAAATTATAATAACCGGCAAATATTCAATTCTTAATAGGAAACTAAACAATATCTGAACGCAGTTATTACAAGGATTAATTAAAATTAAAAGAATAATTAAATCCGGTATGTGGGCCCCGGAAAAATACACACAATGTCCTTGCGTAAATTGGGCCCTGACCGTATTTATAGGATTTTTCGGGGGAAATAAAAGGTGGGGGGGTGAACATTTTTTTTTAATTACAGGACCACTAAATGCCGTCTAAAATCTCGAAAATGTTAATTTTATTTCATTATCGATACGATTCATAATTGTCCGAAATATAATGAGATCATTTTTCGATAAGCGATCAAACATTGGTACAATAATTTCTAAAAAAAAACATAGCTTTTATAAATGTATATTTTGAAAATATTTGGTATTATTTATTGTCAAAATTATAAAAAATGTAATAATTCAGAAATATATGCATTTCACGTTTTGGAAATATAATTGGAATACCATTTTCAAAGTATATTTATCGAGTACTTCAATATTTCAGGAAACCTACACTTTTAATATTTGAAAATGTTTTGATTAAATTTTGAGAGTAAATGTCTTCGACATAGATTTTACAATATTTTGAACACAATTGTTTCCACAAAGTCATTTTTAAATATTATGAACATTTTAATTCAGGCGACGACGGTGATGTATATACCGTTCAAAATATAAAACTCCAACCGATAGTCGACGGATGAGCTCCGCGGGGTAACTCTACGGAATATTGTAAAAAATAAAAATAAATAATCCGTAAATTATTTTGTTCGACCGATTATTGCGGTGGCACGTCGTCGCGGGACTCCGGAAGAGCGAAACAGTGGCGTTCACGGGGCGGGAAAGGGCTGATGTTAGGGTTTATATCCCCCTCGTTGGCTTAAAAATACAACTTTGAGTATTTATTTAGTAATTTAGTGCTGAAATGATACACCAAAGTGTCAAAGAACAAGCTCGATTAATTATTGAATATAAAAACCGGTGTTTTTTTTTTCTTTTCGATATCCGGCTATATTAAATTCCCGTTGTCCTGATGGATACGGATGAAGATTCTACGATTAATTCGTGATATTTTTATTTACTACATCGCCGCCTGTTGGAAATTCCCGGGCACGCCACTAGAACGGGACTACAATTATAAGGGTTAAAGGGTTTCGAAACGGAACGGGAATTCCCTTATTCGATTCACTACGTCCGATCAGATGCAGTGAAGCGATAACGTGGCGTATTTCAATATTGCCGACTCGAATATTTCGGAAATTAACGATCGAAATTCCAAAATGTGGCCACTTATCGTGTACGCTTCACGCCGAATTCAAATATGTTTTCGGAACTCTTGTCACTACGCCTTGTACAGACGAAAAATCGGTTTAAATTTCAATATTTGTCGCGTACGCGTTCGACGTGGAAACATAACGGTATCGTTTCGATTTTACACAATACCGATAATCCAAGTTTTGATTTTGCACTATTTTTGACGAGTTTTTCCCTCGTTTTTCCGCCAAGACACTTATTCGCCCTCGCACAGCCAACTGACATTGCGATATATTTATATATATATATATAAAAACGACTATGTTTGTTCGGTTTAAATATACTCGCGGCGGCGCGCCAGCACCGGTGAAAGGTTCGTGTGACCTGCTCGAGGTGTGTGCAGCTGTTAAAACTCTTCGGACGGAAAGTTTATGTCGGAACTGAAAAAAACAACTGCAACTCTTTCTCTATTATTATTATTATTATTTGTTCGTTGTTTTTCGTTTTGATACCGGCTGTTGGTTTCTCATCGCGTTTTTATTATATTATTATACACGCCCGCATTGTATTTCATTAAATAATATAATAATACGGATATTATAGCGGCGAACGGCCGCGGTGGTTCGCATGTGCGTTACCGAACTCGGTGTTAAATCCGTTTCTTTTCTTACGGTTTTTTCTTTTAACATTATTCCGCGTCACGACACGATCCGTCGTGTACGATTCGGCGGGTCTAAAATTTAAATAAATTAAATTTGCTCGCGAATTAATTTTCAAAACGCCCAGTATATAATAATAGCATACTGCAATCTGTTAGCACAATTGGGGTTAGAAACTCGACATTTTGACAGTGTGTACTACTGTTTTATACCGTAAAGAATTGATTTTTGAAAATTTGCGTCGTTAAAAAAAAAAAAAAAAAAAAAAAAAAAAAAAAAAAAAAAAAAAACCGCCATAAAAGAGCCGGGACTCGCTCTTTCCGCCGTCAATCCATTTGAATTCTCCGATTTTGTAAAAAAACCGCCGGGGTCAAATTTCACATTCATTTTTGTTGTTGGTTTTTTCACAATCTATTACTGAATATTTCAACATTCCTATTTTTATTTAATTTGAGTAATATTAACGCATTTTATATTCAGTTTAAAATCTATAGAATTGTATATTTTGGGTCCACGTTTAAACCCGACACGTAAAAATTTGGACCGTAGAATTCTAGACGCACACTTATCCGTTTAAAGTGCACGAAACAGTTACTGGTGGGTCACTGTTATAGATGTGAATTTGGAAGATAGTATATAGAAATTTAATTTATATCCGTATACAACGATAAATTGCAAAAGTTAAAAAGATTCTGAGCGAATTAGTAATAAATCGTGTTTTTTCATTGTTGCCACGGTAACCCATAAATCAACATAAATAAAAATTAAATAATAAATCTCGAGCTTGGCAAAATCGTGTTTTTGTCGTTTTATCGTCATTTTTCACTAGTTTCTCCTGCCGCATTAAAAAAACCAATAGGTATATCGAAAAATGACATTGTTGAAGTACCAACTAGACGAAATTTGTTTAACCGGAAACAGTTTAGTATAAATCGGATTCTTCCGGTTAAAGACTTCTACGGGTAGAAAAAATAAATAAATAATAAACACCTTTGTAAAACTATAATACTCCCCCATCGCTCCGTATAGAATCTAAAAGTTTGAGAACCACAGACATATATTCGAATTATGCACTCCGAACATTAATTATGGACATTTTTTTTTTTTTTTTTTTTTTATTCTTTACCGATTTATTTACTTTTGTTTTTTATTTTTCCATAGAACGTTTGGACGGCGCCACTGTCACGTCCTGGGCGCTGATGAGCCACACAACCGAGTTGATCGATTACTACTGATAAGACAACTTTACACACAACTCGTACACCGTCGTCCAGTATTTCGGACGCATACGTCGTTGGACGCGACATTATCGCACGGAAATTATATGAAATAATTTTTTTTCTTTTTTTTTTTTCTAACCGTTCTAACATTATTCTATATATATATATATATATATATATATATATAATATTGTGTAGAGATTATTGTAAAAACTAACATACTATTATTATTATTATTATTATTATTATTATTATTATTATTATTATTATTACTATATTACCTTATATTATATAATATCGATATTGTAAATTGTTAAAAAATTATTATTATTATTATATTTTGTTTGTGTTCTCAGATAATATAATATAAGCCCTGTCCCCACTCCCCCTTGAAATAAATATACGCGTAAACGTGCGTATACAGTTTGTGATGTAAATAACGCGTATTATATATAAAAAATTTATGTTATTTATTATAAATAATTTGTAAATAATATTATTATATACATTTTTTATTATATACAAATAATCGTTTCGGAGTGCAATTTGGGGATAAGAATTTAAAAAAAAAAAATATATATATATATATATATAAAATATGTCTATTGTCTATATATTATATCATTATTATATAGTTATGGATTTTCGTTGTTTGTTTAATTAGTTTTTTTTTTTTTTTATATAAATTATATATATATATTTATTATATAATACTATTATTATTATTTATTATTACGTGTACAAAATGAAAAGAAAAAAAAGTAACAAAATAGAAGTCGATATTAATTTTCTCTTATTGAAATCGCGTTGTTTTTAATTGTATTTAAGTACAATAATATAACTAGAGGTCGGAATTTTATGATCTTGCATATTTTGTTCCTGTATCTTTGTGATACGTGAATTTTTTGCATATTTTAAATATTTTCATTTTAACGGTGAAAAAAAATGTATTTTTATCGAACAGAAGTGTGACGGTTTATATAATTCGTTTAAACAATAAGTCCGAAAATTGATAATACAACTCGCAGGTCGGTTAGAAAAACCGTTTTTTACTTTTTTTTTTTTTTTTTTATAAAATAATACCGTTCAGCGTTTTCAATACGCTACGAAAAACCTACACGTATATTTTCGTTAATATCGTCACACAACTGTGTTTAATACTGTCGATAGTTTTGGCAAACTATCGAATATTTTTTTTTGTCCATGATCGAATAGTGCGTATATGTATGCAAACAAATATTTCATAAAACTATTCGAATTTACCCGCCCCCCCCCCCTCTCCCATAACCGTATAAGTAATATTGTATATTCGTATAGTTTTTAAATCTATCGAACAGTTGGGCGAACGACGTTTCCCCCAATGCATATCTGATCGCTTAGCCCTAGATATACGCCAAGTGTGAGGGCCGACAGGAAGATTTAATACACGGTGTTCGGAACACGTTGACGACGCCACTGACTGTAAACCGAAAATATTATTACAATAATATAATTCCGACCTCTACCAATATAATCTAACGCATATAATTTATCATTTTTGTATAATATTTCGATAATATTCCGCCGGGATAGTAGTGCCACGCGAGTATTAGTAATAATAGTGATTTCGAAAAATAAAATATGTTGTAACCGACACACCGGGGAAGACCCGCGGTGGGTGTAACCGCCGCCGACGTGTTCGCGGGTGCGATCGGACGCCCCTGAAAGGCCGACCGCGCGTACGATTTATAATATCGTTTTAATCTGCGTTTTGCGTTCGGCGGCTAGGGGACGTGTGCGACTTCGGACGGCTAGTGCGCGGTGCGGGAGAGAAGTCCGTCCGTCGGGCTCGCGCAGCGGGCGCGTAACGACGACGAGCGGTCGCCCGACGGGGAGCCGGCCCGACAGCCTGCCGGCCGGCCGTCCTCTCTGCGGGCCCGGATCTCCGGCCGCCGCCGTCGTTCGGACTTACGCGCCGCCCGTCGTCCGTCACCCGCACGATACGCGACGCTCACAAATAATAATAATAATTATAAATGTTTACGTGCGCCGCCGAACGGAAGCCCCCGCCCGGACCGCGGTCGTGACGACGCCACCGCGGCGGTTACCGGTTAGGAGGTATATACGACGCCTGTTCAATAAACACCACGATTTTTTTTTTTAATAATTACAAATATCAAGTTACATATTATTTAAAGATATCTCGTTCGGAATACTCGCCTCCGGACGATGTGCAAAGATCTTGCCGTTTTTCAAAAGTCCTTTGGAACCGTTCCAATGTTATAGCCATGAGTTCTGTTGCCGCTTTCGCTTTCTTGAAATCGTTGTACTTTAAGCGCAGATTTTAGTATTGGGAATAGAAAAAAAAAATCACATGGGGCCCGATGAGGAGAATAGGGAGAGTCCGCGGGACCAGAGTAATTTTTTTTAAAAATTCACGAATCGACAGCGCTAAATGTGCCGGTGCAATGGTCTGTCGTGGTGAACAATCGCATTTCGCATTTTTTCGCAAATTGTCGTCGCACCATCGTTTCCGGATGATTTCCCACGGTCTTCCAGAACGTGGATTGTCTTCAGTTGACCGCCGACTGTCATTTGAAATGTTTAAAACACTCGGAAGGCACGGGAACCACTTAACGAATCATCCCCCAAAAGCGGTTTTAGTCATTTCCGTACGTTTTCGTTTGCATCGTTTTCACCGAGTTCCAAGCAATACTTGATGCACACACGCGTTGTTCGTTAATTTCGGACATGTCGAAAACGGCGAACCAAAAAAAACTTACTGGATTTAACCGCGTGTAATATTGAACCGAGATAAGATAGCGACTTCGGGTTTTGCTTAAAATATATTCAATAATTCACGGGGAATACGTCTATTTACAATTTGAACCGTTATCGTGTTTAGGTTAGCCGTAATAACATTTGTCCTGGTACTTTTTGAACAGACCTCGTATACCTAATCTATACCCCTTACGGAACGCGTATTGCCGACGACCGGTCGGTATCCCGGGAACGTGTGCCGCGGCACAGTCGGTGGCGTTTATTACCGTAACCCGTCATTCAAAACGATCAAATCCGTGCAATTTACGGGAAATCGGTTTTCAGTAAATATTATCCTAACCGCCGTCGCCTATGTAACGATACGAATTGACAGCGGCGTTTTTGGCATTTCATTGCAAAATGGACAAAAAAAAACATTTTTCTCTATACCTGTTCGGACTACGGAGTTGAATATTTAGAGAATTATGAAACAAACACGCCGTCGCCTTCGAAATTTTGTCGTCTACAAATAATATAAACCACCACCTCCATTCGATTACTATTGTACACAAATATACAAACCTAATTCCGATTACTGTTTAATATTAAAATAGTCATTATTGTCAAATTGTATATAATATAATTAATAATTAATTATTGTAATTACTATTGTACGTCTGTAGTCCGGAGATTCGTTATATAATAATTTGTTTTTCTAATTTTTAATTTCATCAAGAACAAAATAACCACTTACCATCATAGTCGCAATCGAGGGGTTCGACTTAAAATTGTTTTCTGCTTTAGCCCCCCCCCCTCCACCTTAAAGTTTGATTTTGGTTGTACCTAGGAAATTCAAAATATAATATAATAAAAGAATTGATAAAATTATATATATTAGGTTATGTAAGTGCCGGTCGTGGTTTATCTGTTATTTTCCTCGTCGTCGTTGAAAAACTCATTTCGGCTGTGTAGAACTCGAAACCGGTACAACTAAAATTCGTCCTCACTGCACTTCGTCTAATTTTAAAATTGACACTCAATATGTCCATAGAATTTGATTCTCTAGCAAATATTTCCCCCCCTCCCCAAATCGTGTTGCGCTTTCGACTACGGAATTGGTTATTTATATTGAAAATAAATGTATAAACTTATAAAAAAAAAAAAAAAAATGTTAAAACAGTAATTTGGATAGTAATATCAAAAATCAAAATGTATTACCAATTACTTATATCAAACGCTTTTTTTTTGTCGTTAACTTATAGTATAATGCGCCTGAGAAATATAATTAGTTTATTTAAATAAATTATAATACATAACCACATAACCGAAAACCCGAATATACAAAACCTATTGAAGAAATAAACACCCGAATTAACCCGAAACTTGAATGAAATATTTGGTTTAACTAGAATTATTAATCATTTATATAAAAAAAAAAAAAAAAATGTAGTATTAATTTGTATGGTTTTTTTTTTTTTTTTTTTACAACTAGGTTAATAGTTTGCATGTTATTGTCTCTCAATACGCGCGTATATTTTATTATTTGTGAATACAAACTGATTACCATTGCAAATTCGCATTGAAAATCTTATGTTAAATTATAAAAAGGATGGGGTTTTTTTAACATCCAAATTAAACGTAATTAACCCGATACGCCCAAATTCAATAACCCTTTATATAACTCTTTCAACATCCGAAACCCGAATAAATGATTCTGGTGCAAAGCCCTGCAATAAATGCATTTAATTTTGTCGATAAATTCATAGTTGCCAATCAGTCTTATACGCGAATTTTGTAATTGGACGGAGATAAGTCAATCGATATTATTTGAAAATTTGAATAGTTGTCGTTAATATTATCGATTATTATTATACCGCGCCACCGTTACTAATATTTCATAGTAATGATGTGTTTTTACACGTATAATAATATTAAGTTGTATTTTTTTTTATAATTATATACAGCGTGATTATTTTATCGCGAACAAGTAGGTAGGTTGAGTAAGGTTATTCGATTTTTAGAACCGTTTTTAATGTTTAGAAAAGTAAACACTTTTGGGATGTAAATAGCTATTTGAAAATTATCAAAAGTCTAAAATTCCATGCGTTTTTGATGTTATATAGGTTACGGTGATCATACAGACAGAAAATTTACTACAAATATTCGTACGTATATAATCGCTATAGTTTGTGATAAAAAAAACAAAAAAAATTGTTTTTAATAATCACCCTGTATAAATGAATTATCATCATATTCACGCCGAGCGACGGGCTGCCGGTAAAAAAAACCGTATTTTTATTACTATTATTTTTTTTTTTTTTTTTTTTTCTAAATACGTTTTCCCGTCGAATATTATTTTTTTTTCTCTCCGGATAGGTACGTCTTTTCTGTCCCGTCGTCATATACCCGTGTATAGTTTCTTTTTTGTACCATGTTTTATTACACCCGACGGAATCGTAATAATTATTATTCGAACCGACCGCGCTGGTATAATTTATTTTATAGGTAGGTTTTCTATACGGTCTGATATACGTGTAGGTACCAATAATATGTCGGTAGCAATACGTTGTCCGATCTCCTCATATATTAATTATTATTACTATACCGTTGAACTGTCGCGTTTTACAATATTTATGTATATACTACGCGTTATATTAAAATAAAAAAAATAAAAATAAATAAAAAAACAATTATAATATTACGATGTGCGTACACGACACGATTTTGCGCCGATAATGTCAATTATATTTATATATATATATATATATAGTTACTTTGCGCCACGATAATAGTTATAATAGTTATGTTTCGATAGTATTTTGTATTTTTTTTATTAGGTATCTATTTGATATATATTATGTACGAGAATGTTTTACCGCAGTGTATCGTATACCCGTATAATATTATGTTTGTAGGCGGTTTTTTTTTTTTTTTTTTAATAGAAAAAGCATCGTGGGAAATTATAAAAAAAAAAAAAAAAACCGTCGTGTATTCGTATATAAATATATATAATGGTAATAGAAACGATAACAGCGGCGTGTTTAAATATTTATTTTCAGGGGTTGTATGAGTGGAAACGATTATTTTTTGCTCCTCTCGAAATGTAATCATAGACATATTTGTTTCATACCATATAGATACGAGTATATTTTTTTTTTCAAATATTATAAAACAAATTCTAATTGTCACTAGATGTTTTTGCTATTTCAACTATTATCTATTATCTCACATTTATATGTTTTGACGAATCAAAAAAAAAAAAATTGTTGATAAAATAATGAATAATCAAATTAATACCTCTCCTTCATTGAGTTTCTTAGACATAGGTTTTCACTGTTTTTAAACATGAAAATGTACGTTTGCGTGTACATGTAGAGACTAGTGGATGTGACATAAATCCGGATTATCCAAAAATCTATTAAATCCGAAAATTAATGTTTCGAATTCCAAAATGCGAAATTAGATATTTTTATGAATAAAATAACGGTTGCTGCTGGGTCAGCTAGTAATATATAATACAAATTAGAGTAATATGTATGATTTTTCTTGTTTTGAAAAATAGATGTCTGTATACACACAACAAAATCAAGTCTATATATCTAACGAGGCCTGAATACTATTGGAAGTAGGTACCGAATAGACAGAGACGGTGAATTTAAACGTCCCCGTAACTCGTTGTTATATTTGGTTAACTTTTAGGTGAAAATTACTTTTAAAAAAAATACCGGCTATCCAAATCCGGTGTTGAAAATATGTGCGGTGGTACCGTTTTGCAAAACAATACGAGTTGTATTGCGCACAAATTGAAAAGCTAAAAATATGAAAACCATACAAAAAAAAAAAAAAAAAAACAATACAATGTTTATTTCTACGGTATTGGCCCGCCGTAGCTCTTCCCGAAAAATCCGGACAGTAATAATTCGCGTTACTTTTAAAAGAAAACGCACCAGTAACTTAACTCGGAGTAGGCGATGATGACGGTCGGCCAAGACCGGATAACGAGGTGCCCGGGTATTTCCCCTTAGGGCCGCGGCGGTGTTTCGACCACCGAGACAACGAGAGGGACGCCTCCCAACGACCTGTACTTGAAGAACCCGATGGACGTACGTATGAATATAATATAATATTATACCGCCGAATAATGAATAATAATTACGCTATTTATTGTATTAAACCGTACGGCCACGTGCACAGAGATCGTTATGAGTATCGTTTTTTTTTTTTTTTTTCATTCTGATATAAGTACTTTTGTACCTTACCACAATTATTATTATTATGAGATCGCGTCCGCAGAGCAAACGAGTTTACGGATCATAAAGCGGTCACCGGGAATCGTTTGGTTGGTATTTTTTTATTTATTTATTTTTTTTTTTCATTCCTATTATTATCGTCGTCGCCGTTCTCCCCGCTCCCACCCACCACATCGATGGTTAAATGCCATTATTCATTGTGTTACTATAAAGTTATAATAATAATATTATTATTATTATGTCTTACTACCGGCGAGCGCGAGCGCGCGTGCATTATTTATATACGAGAAGATTTTTTTATTTTTTTTTTTTCCCCCATTTCGTTTTCAAGTCGAAATATTCGTATAATTGTATTGTTATGTTCTTTTTTTTTTTTCCTCCCTAGACATTTTTAATGACATATTATACGTTGTGTTTTTATACGCAATTATATAATAATTCTATCCCCGCCCTTGGCCCGTGCGGATACCGAATTTATAGATCATCGAACTACGCAACCTGTAAAACCTGTATTTAAAATTCCCGACGACGCGAACAATTTTATGAAAAAAATTATATACATGTATTTATAAACCCGTAAAATAATAATATTTTAAACATAGACCGCGGTAGTGTAGAATCCGGATGATCCATACATATGATAGCCCCGAGAGTCTTACGGACCGAAACGCATAAGTCAATACGCTCGGGGAAAGGAGAAATGATCGGTATGTATATTGGACATTTAATTGGGAATAATGTTCGGGCGACGGCAATAGTCTAGGGGCGCCTTTCAAGAAGCAAGTAGTGATGTAAATAAATACATACGCAGAGTTTAAAACGACTAAAACACCGGCAGCTTTTCCTATTCTAGAATCGAGGAAAAAAAAACACCGTATACAAAACGGTTAGATTGGTAAATGTAAAATTCAGCGGCGTAGAAAGCCTCGACAGCGCCCCTGGAAAATTATGCAAAAATGAGCCCGACATTTGTGACTTGTTGTAGTCGCAGTTTTCCATACCCTTCCTACCCCACTGGTAAAACTGTACAAGTATAATTCCACCCCGTCGCCCCATCGAGGCTATTTATTTCGCATTTGTGCTCACTCGTTATTCGAATTTGGCGGCGTTCTACGAGATCCGTTATCCGGCTATCCTCGGTGTGCACCGGATAGAGTTCAAAGTAAATTCCTACGGCACGCATCCTCCGCTCTTAAGATCCAATGTCCTGCCCGCGATTATTCTCCGGTTAGTAAGGTACTTTCACTGTGCAACTCGTCGGATCGTAGACATAGAGCAATACGGTAATCTCGCGTTCCTTCCGAACTTCATCTCTGGTAAAGTTGGGTATTTTATTTTTTTTTTACTTTATCCCCCGGTGTCAATTTTAACAACCCTCCTCACGCCACCAAAACCCGGTGTTCTTTTCAAACCGCCTCTTTCCTCCACCGCATACCATCACTCGGCAATTGTCGAGATGAAACATTCCGCCGTAATGAAGACGAATCGTTCGTGGCCGGGTCTCTGTAATTATCTGTCTCGTCCCGTATATACATCGTATATAAACACGAATAAATAATAGAGAATCTATAGAGATAACCGTATGGAAATCTAAAGCCGAAACCGTCGGTTTAGCGGACACGAACAAATGTCGAGCCTGCCGCGCGAATTGTCAACGATTTTTGCGTATTTTCGTCGGGACTCTGGAAGCTCGTCCATGTATCGTTGTATCGTCGTATCCGACACACGTGCGCATGTAATACAATATTATTACGGAATCGCCGGAAATATGTTCCGGACACGATAACGTTTGAGTCGTATCATTATGTGTAGGCTATACCAGTGGTCTTCAACCTTTTTGGACTCCCCATCCACTTTTTTAGGCCTACATTTTTCGCGACCCACGTGAGCTTTGTAAAAAAGCTAAAATTGCTTAATGCTTTGTAGTACTATTATTAAAACTTAATCGAAAATGTATAAAATTCATATGAAAATATAAAATAAAATGAAAATATGATACAAAAATTTTAATGTGAACTTTGTCTTTGAGTGTTTTCACATAATAAATTCCACCTTGGCTCGATTTGACTAAGCGCGATCCGTAAATCATCTTCAGTTTCAAGTCTATTTCTTTTTGACGTTTTCAAATTTGCCATAGTAGAAAACGCCTTTTCGCATAAATAAGTCGTTGGAAATATTAATAAAATCGAGATGGCTTTAGTTGCTAATTCTGCGTGATTTCCCGTTGCATAAGTGTGCCCAAAATATTTCTAATGAAATTTCACAAAACATTTGTTTCAATTTGTTATCACACGATAGCTCAATTAATTGATTTTCAATGTCAGGAGACATGTTTACTGTCATTATGTCTACTGCGAATGGTTGTTCAATCCACTCATAATTTACTCGAATATCCTCAGGAAAATATTGGTTAAATAATATTTCCAAGTTTGTCAAATGTTCGTTTACTAATTCAGAAATGTCTTCAAACTTGATTGGCGAATATTCTTCTAAAAACGTCTAAAAACTACTTCTAAATTTTATGAATTTAATTTTTATTTTAATAAGAAGACCCCACCGGTTGAAGACCACTGGGCGGGCTATACGGTCCGGCCTACGTGCGTTATATAGGTTATAAGTTATGTAACACGTGTGCGACGTCGGGTATTATATAAATTGTACATTTTATATAATATATATATACATATAAAAATGTGATGACCGTCTATTGTTGTCCGTTGGCCAACATCGTGTAGGACATGTACGCCAAACAATATATTATATTATATTTGTACACTGTATACACGTACTGTATATAATAATAATAATAATAATAATAATAATAATAATAATAATAATAATAATAATAATACAAACACGCCGCACGGGTGTACCCGGACGGGGTCCCGTACGGTACTTATTGAATAATATTCGACACGATAACACACAATACCGACAATAATATACGACGGCGGTGAATTATCTTAGGGTTTTTTTTATTTTATTTTCTTTTATTTTCTTTTTACTTTCGGCACCGCCGCCGCCGTTAATGACGCTGGGCGAGGGACACGTTTTTTGCGGACATCGGTGATTTATAGACGGGGACGCTTCCGCACGATGTGACCCGTCGCAGAGGTGTGCGCGGCCCGGACACGTCAACAGGTAATATTTTTTTTTTTTTTTTTTATTTAACTATATCGGTTTTTTTTTTCCTTTTTATAAATTATTACGTACGTAAACCCCATGCCTGTACGTGTCCGTATTGTGCGCGCCGCCGTTAACGATCTCGTTTGTGGGCCCGACGACCGAAACCCCGCCACTGTCGCACCGCACCGCCGACAATATTCGCGCACGTTTCTATATATATATATATATACACGAGGACGGCGCGAATTTTTTTTTTTTTTTTAAAAAAAGCCAATTTAACGACATGCCTAACCATTAAACGGGTATACTATTAACCCGTATTGTACTTCTTAATCGTGTATGCGCACAATGGAAATCGGAGTTTGCACCACCGAATCGCGCAACAGGAAGACCGCCTGTTACGGAGGCGGCGGTGCACCTACGCGAAAAACGACAACGCTTACCGTATGATTAATCGTCCGGATTTTTCGAAACGCACGTTCCTATAATATCATAATAATAATAATAATAATAATATACTTATATTAAATACTGTGTATTGCGTCAATTCAGTGGCGTCGGTATCGCGTCGAACGCCTCTGGGCGATATAATGAATACACACATACTCGTATCTATACTCTTAAGAATGTCGTTTCTCGTAGATTGGGCCTCTCTTTTCCCGCGCGACAATTCCCACTGAATCTATCTCGTTTCGACTAAAATAGCGATCACTTAGAAAAGATTTAAAGAAGAGATAATATGAGAGGGGTTGAAATGACTTTAATTTGAAAAGAAGGCCCGGGTGCCAAACTTTGTCAAACGCCTGTGCGACATCCAGAAATACTGCCGAAGTATAAAGCTTCTTTTCCAAGGAACAGGAAATGGTGGTGTCAGCTAGGCGATGCATTTGATGAATAGTTGAGTGGTGTTCTCTAAATGCAAATTGAGTGGCGGGAACTAATTTCTTTTCATTGATGATTGGATAGATTCTATTTAATATTAATTTTTCAAAGAGTTTAGAGAAGAAAGGTAGCAAACTAATAGGTCTATATGATGAGGAGTTGTCAATAGGTTTGTTTGGTTTAGGGAAGAGAATAATTATGGCGAATTTCCATTGGATCGGAAAGTAGGAGAATAGCGTTGAAGATATGAGTGATGTGTATAATGGCTTTGTCAGGAAGTTTGCGAGCTATTTCGGCTGTAATCAAGTCGTGCCCAGGCGATTTACCTAATGGAAATTTATGTATAAACGATTTGACCCCATTCGGAGTAAAAGGTTTGAGCGGAAAAGTCATGGGGAGAGGGTAATCTAAAAAGTCGTAAATTATATTTTCTATAGAAGGGATGGTGAAATTATTTGGTCTGAACACTTTAGAGAGGTGTTGCCTGAGTACTTCTGCTTTCTCTTTACCATTTATTGTAAGACTACCGTCGGGTTGCTTAATTGGGAAATCGGCTTCCGCGTTTTGTAAGAAACGGATGACTGTTCTGTAGGTTTCAGGGCTTCTTGCTTGGATTTTTAGATTGTTAATGGTTGATTTGAAGGTAAAGTTATCAGTTCCCACAAGATCTATGAGTTCCGAGCGTATGATTACAAAATCTTTAACTCCTTTGACAATTATTGGTGGGGGTAGATGGGTGACTTTACCTTGGTGGGGAAGTGTTTCAGAGTTGGTTAATATTTCAGAAGAAGTGCTCGGTGGAATTGTATCGGCCACAATCGGTTCGGTTTGCGAGAGAACATCAAACCGATTTCTAGATGTAAATAGTTTTTTGTTTTTATTTATAGTGCGTATTGGCGAGTTAGGTACGGGAGAAGAACTCGATAGATTTCGTTTTCCGGTCTGGATTGTCCGACCATCGTTATTTATTGCATTGGTGCTTTTTAATGGGAGTGGAGGGACGTCTGTTGGACTGTTAAGGCGAGCGTCCTCTATTATATTGCTGTTACGTAAGATAGTATTATATTTAATGTTATTTCCATATTTTGTAGCCGGTTTTATATTTTGGGATGACGACATAATTGTCACTGGGACAAAGGTCGTGCTCCGATGCACGACGTGTGCGATTACGCGATAATTAAAGACACTCGACATTATTATTCACGTAGACGTAGCTTATCGGAATCACAGGCGGTATTAACGGTGCGACACAAAATGCGTGCGTTAGGGTACGGCTGCTCGCACAATACTTAGGATAAATATAATGTAATTTAGTGTTTAAACCGTACGCACAACCGTAAAGTTTGGTTAAACATAACTGTCAACAGAAAAAAAAAAAAAATATGTGTACATTTGTCCGGCGCAGAATGAATAGAAGAAGGCGAAACAATTTTTTTTTTTTAAATAATCCGAGAAATGCGTGCGCCGCGCAAGTACTGCCGCCATACGAAAAGCGATAATCATAATTCAAGAAGAAAAAAAAAAAAGAAAAAGAATTCATTCATCGTTTGCGCGCGGTATCGCATTATAAATGCAATATATATATATATATATATTACGACGATACATTCATAATAATAATACATACATACATACTCGTGTGATATTTATTGTGCAGTATAGGTTTTTTATCGCTAACGCGTATTATTGTTATAACCGTGTACCGAAACATTACGATAAAAATGTACCGCACGCGGTATAAACAACTCGGCAGACACGAGCTCGCAGACCTCATACTTGCACTAATATATAATTATTATTAGGCGCATTTTGCTGCGCTCCGAGACAATATTACGGCTATAATTTACGACTGCAAAACAAACTGCCGACAATAGAGTATACTCGTACTAACCATGGTAGTAGACTACTATTATTATTATTTTTTTTTTTTTAATATAATCGTACCGGGTTTGTATTAATATTTTAAACATTTGTTTATTATTATTTGTAACAGTAGTTGTTCGGTTAGGTTAGGCCATGAACAGACAAACAGTAACATAACTATCCACATATAGTCATTTATTTTCATCTCTTCCGTAATCTCAGTCCTAAGACGATTGGTTTGCAGCAATCCTTCACTATTCTTCCCTGTTACTTGCCTTCGGCACTCTTCGTACTGATTACATAATAGTCCATCACTATTTGTCATATGTTTTTCTAACGCAGTTTTTCCTCGTATGTTTCCACGCAGTCCGACATGCCTCGGGATATTGTACCGAGAGTACAATATGTCGAATTTCTTTTTTTTTTTGTCTTTTTTTTTTACTTTTCCATAGAGCTTGTTCCCTCTGATATAACTTATCTTGAATATTCTCCTGTAGCACCGCTTCTCAAGAGATCCAATTGTTCTTTAGCAATCGTCCATGTTCCCTTGCTATAAAGCATTGTACTCCAAACGTATGTTTTTAAAAAGATGTTTTCTAATGTTCGCTTTATTACTCTATTTTTTTCCCCCCACTACTCTATTTTTCGATTTCCTCTATTATTGCCCCCGCTACACACAATAACTTTAGTATTTCTCGCGTTTGTGTTCATATTTAGTTTTTTTATTTAAAAATAATAATCAAACTAATAATTAAGACCTATGTTTACTCGTGTTTTTTTCGAATAAAATTATTATTATAATTATTTGTTTAATTGTCTGTAGTATTATTTTTTTTTCGATTTCCTCTATTATTGCCCTCGCTACACACGATAACTTTAGTATTTCTCGCATTTGTTTACATATTTAGTTTTTTTATTTAAAAATAATAATCAAACTAATAATTAAGACCTATGTTTACTCGTGTTTTTTTTCGAATAAAATTATTATTATAATTATTTGTTTAATTGTCTGTAGTATTATTTTTAAATTATAAATTCCTAACCATTCCGGTGCAACAATTAAATATTTATAATACTTGTTAATTGGGTTTTATATTCGCGATTCCATAGCAGTTATTCAATGTTTATAACATTGTAATATTTTGCAACGATTTAAAAATAAAAAAATAAAAATAAAAACACTTAAATTATAGTCGACGACTCGTTTAGCTGTTTTAGATGCTAACAGATCGCACTGCCTACTGTCGACGATGCGCGCAATTCAATTTATATTCTGACTATTTTTTGTTCTATGTTCATACAATGAATATTTTTAATATAGTTTATCGCCGTTTCTATATGAAATTACAATATTGAAATACCGTAAAATAAAGGGTTTTTCTTGTTGGCGTTGCCCGTTGAAAAAACCAAAAACAAAGGCCTACCCATGTATAAAATTTATACTTGCGTTTTCCGACCGACACGTAATATTATTGCGTTAAATACAATTTTTATTGTATACGCTCTAGCACATTACTTTTCGTAATACATTATTGTATTCTAAATCACGGAGTCTCGACAATATATAGACAATAATGCTAATAATGATAATAGTATCTGTAGGTAATTTATAGCGAATTCCGAATAAAAAAAAAAAAAAAAAAAAAAACAAGAAATCGAGCCGGTAATTTTCACGACAACGGTCTGCGGGTTTTAACGTTGTACCTGTTACACCAGACGCACCAGCGTAATAATATTAAAACTATACTTACGACGACCATCGGCGACGGTATTATTTTATTTATATATATATATATATACGTAATATATGCTATCGTTTCGTCTCGCTCTCTCAAATTGCCGTTTGTCGTATGAAAATCGTACGCCATATATAATATTATAAAGCCTGCCTCCGCACTCACTGCCGCCGCCGCCGCCGCCGCCGCCGCTGCCGCTGCTGCTGCTGCTACAGCACTCGATGTAATTGCGCTCGTAAATCAGTTAAAGCCATTCGATAATAGTAGTAATAATAATAATAATAACAATTTCAACGTACATTTATAATATTATATATATACTAATACGCGATATCGTTTTGTCCGGCCGATATATTATTATATACAAGTACACATGTTAATATAATATATTCCGCCGGTATAATCGCGACGAGAGTGCACAATTTTTAGAACGGCCCGCGCCACTCGCCGGGAAACGAATTCGCGGAGGCGTGGGCGGGCGACTCGTAGTGTACTCGCCACCCCCTCCCCGGTCCGTATAGTATTTTTTTTTTTTTTTTTACGACATTTTTCTTACGTAGGTATATTTTAATTTTATACATATATATATATATATATATATATACGTTACCGGTAAAATTCCGTTCGCGATATTCCAAGATAGAAATCCTAGTCGTCCTATAGAAATCTATACGATTACGCGTCTATAGGTCACCCCGGCAGCGACTGTCTAGCCGCCGAACTTCACACAACTCGATTAGTTTTGGTTTTAGAGTAATACATTTATATAAAAATAAATCGTCTGTATACGATTATGTAGACTCCTCAATAACTATTCGAACGATTTGTACGCGGTTTTTTTTTTTTTTTTGCTAAATGTTCCGCGTCGTCCGAAGAAGATTTATACGTGGCTATCATAAAATACCATCCCCTAAAATTCGGTTTTTAGGTATTTTTAGTAGAAAAATCTAAACATTTTTGTTGGTTTTTATGGGTTACCCCGGTAACCAAAAATTACTGTTATTGTAATGCAATCTCTGAGCTGTGCGGGTATCTATGGTAATGAATGAAAACACGTAAGACGACATCGACTTTGAATGTATGTATTGCAACAAACGAAATGATTGTGTCACAGCAAAAATAAAATAAATATTTGTTTGACATGAAATTTCGACTTAATTCAATTGTGACTTAAATTATTTATGTTGATTAACGGTTGAAATGACAAAGTAGAACACTTTTTAGTATGTCGAAGGTGAGGACTATCCACACTTTCCACCTATTTTTTATTTTTTTTTTTTTCTTAAATAGTGACATGGACAGGACAATAATTCATAATGATCTAGGAACAGCAATGTTTAGCAAAAACAAAGCATTGCCGGGTTACCCCTAGTATTATTATAAAATTATTAAAAAGACAATATATTCCGGAAAGCAAGACGACGCGTTTTCGCTCATTATTCCAAATACAACATAGTTTACTCGATACACGGTTTTTGAAATAACTACCGTTTTGACATTTTCAACAAATTAATTTTTTTATAAAAAAAAAAAAAACCCATTGTTTTGCTAAAATGTTGTTGTCAATGAAACGGTATATTTACCTATATATTTAATACCTACTAAAAAAAAAAAAAAAAAAAAAATCGTAGTAAATTAAATTCGCATAAACACGGTCGGGACACCGAAAAATAAAATATACTGGAATGTTATTTTGAACATTGTGCAGTATCGAGTTGATCCGGAGTACGTCCCGCGGGCGTAGAACATGTTAAGCGGTGCCGTCGATTAATTTTTATTGTTATCGTCGCGTTAAATTCGTACGGCCAATCAATAAATAACAATTTTATGTTCTTTTAAAGAACTATTTTTTTTTTCCCTCCGTGTTTTTCAATATAATTGTATAATGGCACGTATAATATTTTTATTTTTTTTTTTAATAATAATACCTAGCCAGATTATAATATTATACCGCAGTACTTGTATACATATATTATTATTATTAGCTATATATATATATATTCATCATCCGAGGCGAATATCGCCTCGAACAATATTATATGCATTATAGGTATTTATCAACGTGAAATACATAAAATTGTATTTTATACTTATTATTATAAACGGCGGTGGCGTCGTAAATAATTATTAATAAACGTGTCTTATATACATTTCGCACGGATTTCGGTCGGAACATTTATACGGCAAAGACTATAATAATATATTACAAGAGCGGTTTTCGACGTGTGCATTTATTTATTTATTTTTTTTTTTTTTCTAGACGATAAAAATGTTGTAATTTTAAACGAATGTTTCGTTCGGGTTATTTATTAATTGAACTAATTAGAGGAGGGAGGTTATACTGTTAGTTAAACGGATAACATAACGAAATTGCGTTACTTTCGAACACAAAATTGTGGCCTTTAGGTTGAAATAAGAGTTTAAACACAAATAATTAAATGTAAAGAGGAGAATATTTTCGAGGGCAGTTGTTTTTTTGAAATATTGTCAAACTGAAAAGTTAAAGCCATGTTGTTAGTTTTTGATTTTTTTTTTTTTTCCTTTAATAGCTGTAAACAAAAAAGGCGACACCGACACTTACTTAATCCTGCGGTTAATGACTAGTTACTATAATCGATAAACTGAAAAGTAGCAGTTAACGTTCAGTTAAATAACCTAACCGACAGTTAAAAATCGTTATTTAATTGTTAAATATGACTGTAAAAACTGGCTCTAAATAACGTGGTTTTGCTACGTTGCTCGTTATAGTTATGTCCCACTGTTAATATAAAAATAATTTTCCCGGCCCTTTACAATTGAAAATATTGAGACGGCGAGAGAGAGAGAGAGAGAGAGAGAGAGAGAGCAATAGAATAATTTAACGGTTGCGTTTTTACTAATCGGCGCAATATTACGGACATGTCCGGATAGTTATAAAAAATAATTTCCCTTTATTATAATGCGTTTTGAACATGACTTGGCCACACGTTATAGTACAGCCATAATTTATTTACTAGACTAACGACTACCTTTAGTACCTAACACGTGCATTAACAATCGAGCAGAATTCATACGTTATAGTTTATACTGTAAAACCGGACTCGTTTAGACCTATTCATTGTTAGAGTTTAGGTAAATGAGTCACACTTGGGTAATATATTTATTGGCGTATTCTATTATTGTGTGTAGAAATTGTAGAAAAAAAAATGTCACCGAATATTAGTTAGTGTGCGTATATAACAGAAAAAAAAAAACCGTTCGAATAATAAATTTATTGTTCGATTGTAAATCGTATTTTATTATTTATTTTATTTTATTTTTTTTTTTATACATTATCGTGTTTTACCGCGATTTAAACGGACCGGACAGCAAAATGTACACGGCTACCGGGCATTGGTTTTTTTTTTTATTTTTTTTTTCATTCTATATTGCTGCTGTTGTATTAAAATATATAATAGTGGCACCCACACGCGACATGATTTGTTAATATATAATAATATTTTCTGTGCCAACTGCATTTTGTGCGGTCGTCGTTTTATATTTCATCGTACCTATATGGACGTTATTATTATATATTAAAAATAAATTTAAAAAAAAACACACACAGAACGGAAAATAAAGGGGATAATATAGTATTTATCGCGTATTTAAAATATTATCATAATCTCTCGATTTGATTCGTATTTGCTGCAGTTCAGTCATATCACTATAGTATATATTATTATAATATATATGTATTCGACCGGAGCACGCTAAATCGTCATAAATTTAATTTTGAAATAGACATATTTATTGCGTATATTTAAATATTATATTATTTTATATACGATTAAAAAAAAATCATTTTAGAGATCCACAACGTGTTTGTAATAAATAAAAACGCGTTTATATAAAGAAATTCCTGCGTGTGGTATCCTCTCCAGTAATCACTACATTTATTATTTTTATTTATTCGAATAACGCCAAATAGCCAATACACAATAAGTACAATTATTAAAAAACAAAAATACAACATAAACGATACTGAGTGTGATGACACGAGCAAAATAGTACTAAGTCGAATTAATAGAGGTTAATATTTAACAACAAATTACCAGGTGGTTTCTGAATCATTGAAAAATATCAATGTTCTTTCCGTTTATAATACGAGATCGGTCGTCTAATTTAAGGGGTGATTTAAGAATTTTAAAATCCATATGTGCGGCGATGGAGACGGAACGGTGTATAAAACAGAGTGTAGTAGACCGAAAGTAAACCGCCGGGACATTAATAATATTGGTCTAATCAACTGTAAATCTTCAGAACAATCTATTGTATTATGTAAAATATTATAAATCCATATTATCTCTGTAAAATGTCTACTCGACTGCAGATTTGTTCAAATCAAAATCATCGGTAACTACGTTTAAACAAACACGTCCGATTTGTCAACGAAAACACGTCTAAAACGTCTCTGGATGGAATGCGTTCGATTTTAACAATTGAAATGTTTTTTTTTTTTTTGATATCATTACAATATTAATATTAATACGGCGAAGATTTAGCAAAATATTATATTATAACCTCTAAAATGTTTCGGTATAAAAAACAAGAGTATTTATTATTAAGCGAGTTCCGTGTTCGTGCGTTTTAAATCGTATTACTATTATTTATTTTTATATATATATATATATATAATATTAACCTTGTTACACCAATAAAGATTTTACCGCGGTAGTTGGATTAACAACTACAGCGATTTCCATCGCATCTGCGACTCAATACTAGTATTATTATAATAATACATTAATACATAAAATATAAGATAAGATAACATCTTACATATATTATTATTATAATACGAGATGTTATCCGCTAGTTCGTGATACACGTATTTTCGCGTATTTTATATATATATATATATATATATTATTTTTAAATTTTCAATAATATTCAATATACACGGTGGTTTTAAGCGGATTTCTATTTATACATTTGTACTTTTTTTTTTTTTTAGTTCGCCCACAACGGTTAACGCAAAACAATCGTCGATTATTGTTGTTATTGTATTTGGTGCACATACCTATAAATATATATATATATATAATTGTAACTCTCATAATGCAACTTCATATAGGCATATTTGATTTAAATCCCGAATGTGACCTGATAAATCGTCGTAAACAGAAAAACTGATCTGAGCGGAGAAACTACACATTTTTCAGGGCTTTTTTACCTACCGAAAAACAAAATTCGTATATAAATCAGAATACGGAAAACGAATCGAAAATTTGTAATATCTATAAATCAGTTCCCGTACAAAATTAACGTTTCTACGAAAATTTACCGATTTTTTTTTACTGAATCGAAATGTTGAATCAAAAAAAATAACCGTTGTTGCGTAGACATTAGTAAAAGAAATTGCGAATTTAAAACCGAATCCAAAAATGTAAATTTGTATTCAATATCGTCTACTTGTTGCTTGGCTGAAATATATGCACATTTCGGGATTAAATTACTAAATAAATACTCATAAATTGTCGTATTTAAAAGCCAATTTACGAGGGGGGGGCTTCGTGAACGGCTACGGGACGGGGAAAATAGGCCACACGCCTCGAGTAATTCTATCTAGTTATCCCTTATATGGTATTTAACGAGTGGAAATATATTTTTTTTCTTTTTTTTTTTTAGTTAGCGATCGAGTGAAGGCTATTGAGCGATGAGGCCCGCCGAAATATTAGCCTTCGCTAAAATACCGAGTTCGCCGCGCCACTGCGGCGCACACGCGTGTACGTTTGTACAGCCGCGATTCCGCGCGGTTATTAAACGCTCGTTTCACGGTTTTATTGTTGCGCACGCGGTGCGGTCCGTGAAATCGCGTATACATTTATTACACGCGTATAATATTACCGTATGCGTACGCGACGCCCACAAAATGAGACCTCAACGATATTACGAAAACAAGTAAGAAAGAGATGAGAAGAAGAAAGAAAGGAAAAAACAACCGCGTTTTAACACTGCGAAACCCCGGCGATGGTCACCGCGCTCGTGGTAGTCGTCACCATTACGCCGTCGAGGTGGTGGTGGTCTTCAATTCGTTTTTTTTTTTTTTTTTTTGCTTTTCGCGAAATCGTCTCGTTATTCATATAATATAATATTACGCGGTGGCCCGATCGTAAATTATTATTATAATAATAATATCGAGTTGTATTTTATTCGGAGTCACACGACCATATTATAACGCTGCGTGCGCCCTTGCCGGGTATATACACCGCGATAATAACAATAACAATGATATCGACAACAACAACAACGACGACGACACAATACGCTGCCAAACGAAACGAAACGGTACGAGACGAATAGATGTATACGTCCTCGTAAAGGTGTCGTGTGTGTATAAAACACGGTTGTGGGGGGCACAATTGTCGGTCCCGGACGTCGCACGTCTTCGGGCGGGTGCCCGCCGCCGCGGGATACCCACCCACCCCCCCGGTCGAAAATTCCGCCGTAAAATTCTCGCCGCACGGAAAAACACGTGTCCGGCACGGGAACCCCTGCCGCCGCTGCCGTTGCCACCGAATAGTACTGCGACTCTCTCCCCATCACTCCCTATCGCTCTATCTCTCTATATATATATATTTATATTATTTTATTAGTATACTCTATAATAATATAAATAAATACATTCCCGCGTCCGCGTCACGGTGTATACAACACACACACACACATATGCATGGTGTACAGGGCGATCGACGGTGGCGGATCGGTCCGAAAATCTAACGGCCCAATATATTTTGTTGCGGGTGCCCTGTCGTTGCATTACCCCACATACAGTGAAATCTCTATTAACGGACACCTCCGAAAACCGTTCCCGATAGTGGACATTTTTTTTAATTTCCCCAGCAAAAATATATATATGTACACAATAAATAGGCGTTATAAGTAGCGGACACTACTAAAAACTGGTATCAAAAATTAAAAATTACCACTCATAAACGGACACAATATATGTATATATTGTACGTACTGCGTATCTAACGTGACCATATTTGTTTATACTCAAAGCGGGAACACCAATAAATTTTAATAGGAAAACCATTTTTGCGTAAAATGACAAAACTAGAAATATAGTAAAACATATAGTGTGTTTTTATTAGAAAAAAAAAAAAAAACATTAATTTTTTATATTAAAATGACAACAGACAAATGTAAATGTTGATTAAATTATTCGACTGCTTTTTTATATTCATCAGATCCGCGAATCTGCTTTAAAATATCCGGTTTGGTTTTTTTATAAATGAATGAAACTGTTGACACGACTTGTTTATGTTACTGTTGGTTATCAGAATGTCTTTTAATACAGGAACTCCCAATTTAGTTTTTTTACTGCTCCGTATTTCATTCATATGAGAAAACGCTCTTTCGAGGAATGTTATTGCTTGGCAGACATACAATGTTGTCGACAATTATACGAAAATTCACGTGTGAGAGATCTTTAGCACGGAAGTGTGTAAATACTTCCACCCAACGCTTTTCAGTGACTATATTCCCAGTGTTACACTTACCAACATAATGTTTTTGGTTGCTCTTTTTTAATGGAATAAAATGCCCTTTTTTTCAAAGCGGGACATTTTTGGGTTCTTTGGGAACAGCGGGACACAAAGTTCGAAAGCGGGACTGTCCCGCCCAAAGCTGGACGTAGTATGGTCACGTTATGCATATCCCAAAACGTTTAAGTAATAAAAATACTATATTTGTCTTTTATACATTTCGTTTGTATTTTTATTATCGTAATGGTTTTCCTATTCGATAAATGTTGTGCGAACACGTTAATCTAAAATCTATATCAATAAACGAAAAAGATTTAACTTACAAGAATATTTATAGACATTATTGAGATTAGGGAATCGGAAATTCTTAGCGTACGAATTATTAGTAGAACGGTTTTGCGTAATCAAATCACAGGTAAATTTAGACATTTTATTTTTATTTTTTGTATTTAATTGATCTAAAATACATTTCTTTTGACGAAAAATACAGAATGAACAACATTTTACAAGACGCGTGTAATCTGAAATAATATCGCGCTGAGCATGGCAATAAGATTATCAATGGTAGCCAATTTGCATATACATTGTGAAGAGCAGAAAACATTTACTCAAAAAAAAAAAAAAAATAACGGATTTTTTTTAATTGTACATAAATATACACACCCACCATTTGATACATACATAAATGCATAGATATAATAAATAATTAATATATTACAGTACAGTATAAAAATAATACATTTTTTTTTTTTCAAAATTATAGTAAATAAATGTATGTAATAAATAATACCAATTTTAATGTGTGTGTATGTACTTTATAACTTTTTCTTACAGCGCTACCCTACTGTTGACATTTTGTAATTCCTCGCAAATATCCACTATGCAGAGGTATTCATTGTAATATTATTTTTTCGTTTCAATAACGACCTAACAAATACATTTTCATACGAAATAAAAATTTCTAATATTATTTATTATATTAAATCGTACACCCTTATATTCATACGCATACATGTAATAAATATCATAATATTTCGATATCGAACATGTACGCCACCGGCCGTTTGTCCCGGAAAATCACCTGCGGGCAACTCCGGCGAAATTGTAAGACGGTTTGATTTATTTGCCTTTGCGGGACGCTAAACAATTTTATGTTGGAGGCTTAAGTGCGCGCCGCGGGAAAAATTACGAAACGTCCCGAGCTCGACACTGGTGAAATCTGTGGGGGTTTTTATATATACGAGTATATAATTGGTTTTTCTACGATGTGTGCTTTTTTCCCCCGGTCTATCTTTTGTCGTTCTTTCTACTAGAAATCTTCCTCCGATCAAGAATTGAATTTGAGAGTAGTTTTCCGTAGCGTTTTCGTTCTCGTTGATGCATTGAAGACGTCATATTACCCACTTTAATAATTTTGGGTAAAACGGAAACATTTACGCAATATCGGTTTTCTGTTAAAAATGATCGTAGAGACCTGCAAATTTCACCGAATACTTACAATACCCTTTTTCTAGACGTGGTAAACTGTTCGAAACCTTTTTGGAAATTTAAATAATAATATTTAATATTCCACTAACATTGACGAGTTTTAACATTTCCCATCGGAATTTATTTTAACTTATCGTACTTTTATCACTGAGAGAGCCGACTTCAGTATTTAAAGGAAAACACATATGGTTTTAATCCAAAGGAATGTTTGAAAGTAAATGGAAAATAACATTTTTTATTTTTTTTTGTAGCAAGAGGAGGAAAATGATCTAACTCAATATCATACGGTGTTTTTATTTATTTTTATTTAATAATCGGTATTCAGCCACCGTACACGAACGGATTTGACGTGTATTTATTATTATTATTATTATTATTATTATATATAGGTGGGCACGTCCGTTTATAAGTATCTACTCGAGAAAAAAAAAATGTCATCGGGCGATGATGTTTATTATTATTTATTTTATTTTTTTTTCTCAACGTACAATTTTATCGATATACGTACCGAGTTTTTTGTTTCTGAAACGCCGCCGCAGAGGATTATAAAGGATTGAATATATTTAAGCGTTGAGTGCCTACGCGCGGGATTTTTAATAATTACGGATGTGTTTATACGTAAGTACTATTGGTTTAGTGTATAATTTAAATATATGCAGGTGGTTTCCGGAATAAAATAGTATACGTTTCCTTTGTAACGCCTAAATACACCGCGCGTATACATTATTCGGTTTAATATATCGATTTCAACATAGATAAAACAAAATTATTTTTTAATTTAAAACCGCCCATACGTAATTAGCTCAATAGCCGTCAGAACCTTGTGAACATTTTGCTCGGGAATGTTTTTTTTTTTTTTTTTTTTGCAAATTAGTCTAAAGTATTTACTGCCCGACACCGCCACGAATAATATTAATACAAACGTTGCGTTGTTAACAAAACCTTGTTCAATATTGTTTTTTTTTTTTTCCCCCGCTCGCTTTGTAATTTTGTAAAATACTGACAAAACAATGTCGAATTAAAGACTTACTCGTGTCGAAATTCGTAAACGACACGATATCCGTATCGTTATTTTTGTTTCCCAACATTTAATTGAAATATGAATATTTCTAGTCTGTATCTCTGTGAATCAAATTACAAAAAAAAAAAAAAAACCCGACAGAATTTGATTATTTTCATTATCTCAGGAGATATCGCAATGGGTATATATGTTCGTGGGACACCCTGTATATATCTATCATTTTTTTCAATTTGTAATAAATAATACGTCATATTTTATATTTATCGTTAATTAAACACTTAAAAAGTTTCAATATCGGTCGACCACGATCATATATTATAATTATATAAAGAAACCTCCTCCCCCCCCCAAAAAAAAAAAAAAAAGTTTCTATTTGTTGCAATAAGTTTTATAATAAAAATATTAAATATATTTGTGTTTGCTTTGCAGACCACATTTAGGCCGCACGCAGCTTCCGCCAAAGTTATCCATCGTTCCCGGTCATCTGTAGCACTTTCAGTTCCCGTTTCTGGTCTTAAATCGTTTCAGTCCTTTGTTAGATTATTCCATCCGACGTTAACGTTTTTTGTTTAACTCATTAGCCAAAACGCACTTTATTCACTTACTCCCAGCGCGCCACACACACAATTCGATCATTTTGATTTTAGAAAATCTTGTATTCTGGATCCATAAATTTGTCCAAGCGTTTTACTTTCGAAAATCATCAATTGAAGCCTGGTAACCGTGTGCCCGTGGACCACGTATCACGCCCATAAACGACTGTAGGACGTAGGTAAGCAATGTAAAGTTTTCTCTCGGTGTCTGTCGGAAGAAATGCCGAGGTTGGATTTAATAATCCGTAAGGTATCCGTTAGCTATCCGTATAAATCGCGTAATAAATTATATACGTTTTCCTCCGGGGTACGACGCGTCGATATGCACGCGCGAAATGTTTGCGCGAGATTTTCAATGTAAAACGATATCTATCTGTGTATTGCGATTTTTAATCGAAACCGATAGACGAAAAAATTAAAAAAAAAAAAAAAACCCCCCGAAAAACCGTTCGTTTTCCAGGCGACGTGTCGGAATATCGGGCGCGTACGTTTTTATATAATAATTTTAATATTCGGGGCTCTGAAAAAAAATCACATATAAACAAAATTCAAATAACTCAAAATAAATTGTTCCGTTTAATAACAAAGGCTCCTTTCTATGTATCCAACCAAACCTTACACTCAGACCTAAAAATGAACACCGTGATAGAAACCGCTACCAAGTCCTACTCTCGTTACCACAACTCTCTCTTCGACCATCCTAACATCCTAGCCAAAAATCTAACCAATCCAATGCCTGGCAACCCTCCCAAAAGATTAAAAAGAAAGTGGTGCCGCGACCTACTTCTCTAATTTAACCCTATAACACTGATCAGGAGTGTCACCAGTGGGCGGCTTCTCCTTCACGTCATCTGACAGCAACCTAAATTATTAGCACTTAAGCTTATTATACATTATTTGTATAGATTGTTTAAATTCAAATAAAGGAGAAAAAAAAAAAAAAAATTTAATATTGTACAGCCGAACTAGGATTTTTTTAATATATGTTATATTATGAAACATGTATCGGATTGATAAAAATTAATAAATAAAATATTCGACGGCGGTCGTTAATGTTTTTACTCGTAAAATTTAATTTGGCGATTTAACGGAAAAATAAAAAATATAATTAAAACCACGGTAGCGACGAGTGACACACGGCTGGTTATATATATATATAATCAGTTGTAAAACTCGTATAAAGGTTACATACAGAGCGGTTCGGAACGAGTTTAAAACCGTATTATACGATAGGAGGTATACGCGTTAAAATCCTAACACGTTGACCAATTAAAAATTTAATTAAATATTTACATTTATAACGATCGCGACATTACAATATATACTCGTACTATTGCGTATATATGTGTATGTACGCGTGTTGTGTTGACCGAAAAAAAAAAAATAACGATAAAAACGATTCTACACCGACGGCTATTACTCGACGCGTTATTATACAGGGTGTCCCGCGAAGATATATACGCAACATCGCGACGTCTCCCCCGACACAATTGAAGATAATAGAATTCCGTGGGTTTTTTTTTTCTTTCATACGACTCGCGGCGATATCCAGACTACGAGTATTCGTATATCGTTTATATTTCTATGTATTTGCTAAAAAAAAAACAAAAACTATTTATTTTATTATTATCGAAAAACGTTTTAATTAAATGTATTCTTCCCAATAATGTTGACGTTATTGAAATACTATCTTATCTAGTTCTCTGATAAGTTTTGTTTATTAAAGCGCTATTACGTTTAATACACTATTAACGCTGTAATCTAAAAAAAAATCACGAGATCAATAAAAAGTCGGAACGTCAACATTTTCAGAAGAATAAACTTAGTAAAATGGCCGTTTTCGAGTTTTTTTTTACCGAAAACATTAAACAATATAATCGAAACAGGAATACCTGTAGTCCTTATCCCATATAAAAACAACATAATATGATTATCTCCATTTATTACAGGCGATATTGCAATGTGGGAGGAACACCCTGTATAAACGACTCGTGACGGTGACACCCAGAAATAATGGGCCCGTTTCGAACACAGATTGGCTTTTAAGCGCGACAAGCACACAATTAAAATAATATTAGGTTTAGTTATATTTATTATATTTTTGTACGTATTTATACGGCGTTGTTAACAACAAATAAAATAATTATCAATGCTCGGAACTTTAAGTGCTAAAAAGTACTGAGATTTGTGCGTAAGTACGTATTTGTTGAAAGAAAAAAATATCGAAAAAAATAATAATGTGCAATAAAATTAGTATAATATGCGATTTATTGTTTGAACATAAAATAAAAACCGGCAAAAATTAATTTAATTTGTACAAGTATTTACTTGTTTTCTTGTCTTATTTTGTTATGTACATCGTATACGTCTGATTGAGTACCTACCTACAAAAATTTAAAATCTATAAATGTTTAAAATTTGGCGGTTCCTAATGTTTTCAACTTTAAATCATCTTCGATAGCACAAGAGATTTTTGTAAATTATTCGATTAAGGTATTGACGCAAATTTGTACATTAATTTTAATGTTTTCCGGAAAGCACTTTTTTCCGCTAGTAAAATTAATCCAAAACTTTCACGCAATACTTGCAGCCAAAAGGTGCTGATAAATAAAAATACGTCGCAGTAGTATTTGCGGTCTATGCCTATCTAACGGACAATATATAAGGAAAAATGTGTTTTCGTACATTCAACAGTACACTCGGGCTCTAAATATATTTAAAACAAAAATTATTTCACCGAATGATTGACGACAACATTTACTATATTTTTACGAAAGGATTTTTCGATATTCGTTTACGCGATAATGTTTTCATACTTTTAACTTAAAAAAAAAATGTATTTTTATTTTATTCTTTATAAACAATATTGAATATTGAATAGAAAATATTAAAAAAAAAAAAAACCCCCTTTAAATCGCATTTTTGTTATATTGTACGTTAAAGTATCTGTCCGGTATTTACAAATGTTTTGGGGATTACATCTCGACCAATAATGATCACGGGCGCTGTATTTTTTCGATGGGAGAAAAGGGGTTTTCAAATGGGCGTTTTGTAGAACTGTTTAGAAACAATTATTGTCAAACTTTTAAAAATATACGGATTATACGGATACGTGGATATAAATAATAATTATACATTTTAAATTTAAACGGTTTTTTACTTGATATATTATTTTAATATTATCGAAAATGTTACGCCAACCGTTCAATTCGACAATTTAACCCGTCCCGTCGACGATTTCCTCCTATACGGGGGAGTCGCTGTAACGTAAACGAAGGGGAGGTTTGGGGATGGAGTCGTGACCGCTGATAATATACATAAAAAAAAAAAAATATCGCACGACCATTGATTATATATTACAATCAATATGGTACGGCCATTATCGTTGATTTCCGTCTCTTTCGCAATATATCGTACGTATTATACACGCGAATGTAATACATACTCGTAATTATTGTTTTACAAGCGTTGGCCGAGACACGTTAATTAGACGAGCAAATCGCGTTATGGCGATAGGAGGATAGTGCGTGTATCCCGAGACGACGGTCGTTGTGTTATATTGTGCCAAATTCGGTCGTATACAGGGCGGTTCCTTGCGGTAATAATAAATTTGATTCCCACGAATACTTTTGAGCTGTGTCAGTTGAGCCCGACAAATATTTATTGGCTGTTTTAAGGAATCGAGTCCCTTCGCCTGTTGGGCGTTATCCAAGTGACACCGCGGGCAGTCTCCCAAAAATGCGTGTACTTGTAAACGGTCGAAAAACTGGTCTTTTTTTTTTTTTTTAATCATTTTAAATAATAAATAATAAATATGTTCCCATTTAAATAGTTGCTGGTAAAATTTTTAAATAATATTGCTTTTAAATAGTAAAGTCTGCAAATTTGTTTATTTGTGCATTTGTTTATCTGTTCCTGTAAAAAAAAAAAAAGATTCCTTTCCAATGGTTTTTTACATGTTATTGTTGCTTTACTTCGTAATTTTATCTATGTATCCGACTGTATGCCCAGAAGAGAAATTTAACAATAATAAAAGTATTAAAATAATAAACTGGACTCAATTTAAACACGTAAAAGTAGCACGGACTCAATTGTTATCTGTTCCTTTTATCGCAAACGAGCGATTGTTCATACTCGAGATTTCGAGTAAAATCGATTTTTTCAGTCATAATTTGGACATAATTGAAATTTTACAAATATAATTTTCTTTAAAATATGTTTACACCTCACCTTGACGAATAACTACTACTAATGTATACCTCATACATTTGATGCATATATTTCAACGACTTCAACTAATATATTCCTGGTACAATCAATAATCCACCGTTAATTTAGATAGTTATACAAATATGAACAAATAATTTTAATAATTTTCGTCGATTTAATCTGTACAGTTAGTTTTTGAAACTCCAATGCCGTTTCGGTTGTTTTTTTTTTTGTAAAATGAGTAACCTGACCTTTTCTATCTAGTTCTATACAAATATTGCCCCTCCGCTTTCCATTTCCAACCTAGTTTCAAAAAGGGAATATTTTTTCCGAAAACCATGATGTAATGCGTAACAATAATAATGTCGATTATATGAGTTATATAGAACAGTTAAAAATGTATACCGGATGATGTATATCGTCTAACAATGAATATTACACGTACAAATGTATCACCCTGTAATACGCACTGCATAACATATAAACCGTATATTATATATTCGCTCCGTGTAAGAGAATAAAGTATTTTTTTTTTTTTTTATTTGTATTTTTTTTTTTTTTATTGTATAAACGAAAAGGATTGGATAGTAAGTGACATCGGCTGCGAGCAAATCGAATCGGCCCGAACGGAGACGATAAAAAATAAGGTTCCGATATTTTATTGTATATGAATATTTTTTTTCCATACAGGCGTCCCGTTGTCATCTCGCAGTATATTATAGACAGCCGTTTAAAAAGATTCAATAGAAACGTACCTACGAGTTTTTTGTACGCGAAACGTCAAAAAAAAAAACAACTATATATAATATATATACAGTGTTATTCAAAATGATCCATTCGATTGAAAATGCTTATATATTTTTATTTTTTAGGTTTAGAACAATAAATGTTATACATTATTATTTATTATACACTTTTATTTAATAATAAAAGAAAAATATACAAAGTTTAATTAATCGTTTAATCGTGGAAGTAGCCAGGTTTGATGCATTTCTAAATAAAATCTACCTACAATTTACTGTGTTTTCAATAAAAAAAAAAAAAAAGGAAGGGGGGGGCCATAAACCTGTGTCTTTGATATGCCACAGAACACATTATCTTTAGATGAGTCACGCTCGTGTTCGATTATGGCTTGAGGGTTATTCGCGTACCCCATATACGAACGTTATGACGGTTCACCTTACCACTTAAGTGGAACGTTGGCTCTGTCACTGATAACTAACCGTAGAAGCTTAGTGCCACTTTTGTGGTAAAATTAGCCACGAAACATAGCCTCCTGCATAAAAAAAGCTAAATGAAAGTCGTTTCAATTTATCCGTAGGCTAATTTAAATCCTGCAACAGTAGCAACGGTTTCATAGTCAAACGCCGTCTCAAAACACGGCAATAACTGTTAGTTTGTGGAATTTCCCGTTCTCGACTTGCGCGGTCGGTTGACTTGCACGCACCGCGTTGAAAACTCTCTGTAATTCTTTTCGCATTATCGCCGGATAATACCCGAGATCGGCCTGTGCTATTTCCTTCGCACAAACACCCGGTTTCTTCAAACTGCACATGACCACCGACGGTATGCTCCGAGCAGTCAGTCGGCGCAACGATCCCGTAACGACGACGAAAATCGCGTTGCACGGTTATTACCGATTCACACTCGGTTTTAATAATAATGAATTAATTATATTCTAAAACTTGGGGGATATCCTCTAGCAATCGGTATATAATTTAATAAGATACAATTTTATTATTAACTATTTTATAGCTATTTTAAATCGGACGGATCATTCTGAACAACCCTGTATATATTAGGATACGCATATCAACGTTATATAATTATTATTGATGATCAATAAAATACCCGTTAAATAGATTACATTATGATCAAAACATTTATGCGTTAAATTGCACTGAGTGTGTATCGCGTTTAAAAAAAAAAAAAAAAAATTTGTATTTAATTGATATATGTATACGGAATGATGTAATTTTTACGGTTTTCATCAAAATCTAAACATTAAACGCTTATAGTAAGTACAACTTTCGGTCGGCCAAACCAATTTCATCCGCACGATACCAAACAAAAACGAAAACTTAAAACGCTTATAAATATAGTACAAAAATCGACAGAACGTTTTGAAAATGTATCCACGCCTGGATACAAAGGCCAACTAATATTAATATTCTGCGAAAGGCCTCTACGATTATTTTTCATCGAGATACATTAAAAAACAAAACATTGAAAATAATGAAACTATATTACTGCCAGTAAATTTTCCTGTTTTTCTGGATTCTTTCGGAAAATGTGCTATAATTGAAATTCCGAACAGGACGTTCCGGTAGAAAAGTTGTTCGTAAAACCAGAAAAAAAAACACACACACATTATAGTTTAAACATACACCTATAAAACGTATAATATGTTTTTGTTTTTGTAATGTATTCTTAAACAATTTTAAAATACTTCATGTTCTAGATATGGCGTTGGATTTGTAATTTTTATATTTAATTAAAATATATATTTAGTTATAAATTATAAAAAAAATCTATTTGTTTGGAATTTTCGTTTCTCATTCTTGCGAGTACCTATCTAAATAGTAAATAATAAAATATTTGTGTAAGACACAAACTAATATTAAATAGTATCCTATAGTCTTATTTTCCGTGTAAAATATAATAATATACACGTCATAGCTCCACAATTGTCTATTTATAATTTGTATTCTCTTATTTTGTAGTTAGTTTAAATTATAAATGTATTTTTGATTATTAGAGAGATTTCATTTGAATACGGTATATGTATGAATCTTATACTATACCCTTTTTTTTTTTTTTTTAAACCGGCAATATCCCCGCCGTGAGGCACTACTTCGGGAGGCGGGTCGCCATCGTTTATTGAAAATTTAATACAATTAATAAATATATAAAAATCCCGTTTTTCCCTATGGCGGGGCGGGCTCACATAAGTGTACAGCAACAGTTCTTGCCCTACCGTGGGGATGGACAGTAGCCGGGCCGAAGCCCCTTTGCTGCCCTCACAAGCTGTAGGGGGGAGGGACACTTCCTACCGGCTTCCCGGCCGGCGGTCCAGCGACTACGAGGCCCCGATCAACGACGGCGGCGGTGCGCCTGTAGGCGGCGCACGCCGGCGACGTCGAGGGCTTGGCGCTGCCGTTCTGCCGACTCCTTCGACGGTCTCGGCGAGGTCGTTTCAACCCTGTTTTAAACCGATATAGGTATATGAGTGGGAGGGGTTTCGCTCTAAAAAAAAAAAAAAAAAACAAACAAACCGCCGAAACGAACCGATTTTCCGCACTGCAGTTTCAGGGGTGTGCGGACGCGTTTATTATTTACGCGGTCGAAAAATCCGATGGCTAGCCGGTGGTGTACCGACGACTACCGTGCGGCGCGCGTTCGTTTTCTCCGCGTTTTACTACTCTTCTATAGCGCTGGCGCGCGCGTCAAGTAAACGGTTACGCGGGCCACAAAAGGCGTTACAAATTTGAGGGTTTCGGTCGTCGGCGTATACATGTCGCCGACGTACGCGTTACATTATCATTATTATTATTATTATTATTATTATTATTTCTATTATTATTATTGTTATTGTATATATATATATATATATATATATATATATATATATATATACACCTCCGGCGATAATAAATAAATGCCCGAAAGCGACTCCCGGGTAGCCCTCGCCCACCGCGTACAATATTGAAATATACCTACATACGGCCGCCGTGTCGGTGGCGTACGAGGGGTTTTAACGACATAATACACGATCGCTGTTATACAACAATACACCCGACCTAACCGTATCACGCCCGCACGTTATTATTATTGAACCATAAGAAACAAAACGCCTCGGACGCGTCGGTATACACGATTTATGCGGTCTTCGTCTCGTGTGTCTTCTAGTGCCGGGTATACCGGTACCCGCGGGAGGGCCCAAGGATACGGTTTCACTGTTCGGACGTCGTCGTCGTCGTCGTTGGGTACCTCACAAGTCGACCTGGTGTGTGCGTGTGTAAAATATAACGTCTTATCTCTACCGAACACAAAAACTCTTGTATATACGAATTCCTGTGTGTGTGTGTGTGTGTGTGTGTGTATAATATATATATATATATATATATATATATATGATTGTAAAGCAGACACATGCACAAAAAGAGCTCGGACGCGTTTTCGAAAACCGTTTAAACGTGCTGGTATATAACGTGCGGCTTTCTCTCTCTCTCTTTAACCCTCTTCACCCCATACCCATCAGGACTTCTGTAGTATTCAATACCGAGTGTAATAATTCGAATAATTCGTCACCGCGGGATCTCGCCCGTGTCCTTTTGAAAACTCTCGTTCTCCGATGGTTTACATCGTTTAACCCGCCTGTAATAACGCCGTGTGTGCGCGCGCGTTGTATACCGGGAATCAAAAAAAAAAAAAAAAAAAAAGAGTGGAATAACATGTGTACATTACCTACACCTATAGACGAAAAATTATTATTATCGTAACATTCCTATTGTGTACGCGAGTTTTATCGCGAGTTTATTTATTATGGTCGCCGGCGACGGGTAGGCGCAACCACCAACCCCGGTCTTTTAGTCGGAATCGCCTCTGAATATTTTTCTTTTTTTTTTTTCTTTCTTTCTTTCTTTCTGTTTCGTATGCGAGAACGCGTAAATATTATTGTAAAACGTTTCGCGGGAATCCCGCGGTGGGACGCCGGCGACGTTTTGTAATCGCGATGGTAATAATTTCTCTTTTATTTCGCGAGTAATACGCGCGAAGAGTAACAAAAATATGTCATGCGGTGGCGTACGATAATATAATAATATTTACTCGTTGTGAACGCACGCGCTCGTGTAACCATTACTCCGGTGATAATATTATTGTATTTTATACAATTTCCTAGCTCCTGTACGGGCCCAATGTCGAGACGCCGATAAACGAAACGTAGGTGTCTATAGATAAAGATAAGCGATAATAAATTGTTCCGGAATCGTCTGGGTACAGGTTTATCGGATAACAAACGCTTAAAAATCACCTCGGATAAGATAATAGACATGTGGAATTCGTCTATGTTAAAAAAAAGGAAAATCGTTTATTTTCGAGAACATCGCGATGATGGTAGGGGGAATAAACACGGGAATCGTCTAGTGGTCCGGATCCTCCCGAAATTTGTACAAAAATAGAACAATTATAACAAAGTACGTAAATATTTATTACAAATTGTACCTACAAATTAAGGGCGTTGAAGTGATCTAAAATAATATTAAACCGCCTACCCGCGAATTTTGTCGGCTACGGTCTTTCCTTACCTAACTAGACTTGGGCTATTTCGGCCGATTACTTTCTAAAATAGTTAGCCAAACACTCTCCAGTCCGCCCCTAATTGCAGATATTTTACCGCCACGGCCTAATCCTTCTATCATTCTATCTAAAGGCCCATCCGCTTCTTCCAGATTTTCTGCTACAATAATTTCGTCGACGCGGCCCTTTCTCGTCGGGGTCGTGTCTTATTCGGGTTGTTCACTAGCCTCTAGCACCTGTACCGTTAACCTTTCCTTGGCCAGTCGAATATGGCCCGCCCCTATTGTACCATAATCTTTTGCAATACCATGATATTTCTGAACGTTTGGATCGTTGAAATTCCTCTCGATTATCCGCGTCAATAGTTCTCTTTTCATACTGCATTGCTTATAAAAAATAACCCGATTTTTTAAAAGTTATTATTTTCGTCTCATCATCACCTTTGGCCGTTGTCCACGTTCCACCAACAGTGCATATGACTACGGTGCGTACAAATGAATATGCAGCTTTTTCCTAGTCTTTTTTTATATACCGTTTTCGCTATATTTTCAGATTAACTGCCGGGTACTTAAAATCATCGTTGTCCACTCGTTCACATGTAAATTACCCCCCTTATGGCCACTCTGTATACTACGTATTGCTCTCGTTAACGTCTAGTCCGATATTCTATTTTCTTACCGGAATTTATTAATTTTATTCGCCGATGTATATATGTACTATTTTAAATTGATTTTCGCTCGAAATACAAATATTCTGCGGTATTCAAATATTGGCTCCCGAGTATAATTTTATAATTAAAAGTGCCACCGTAATACGTCCATAGTACGTATACACTCGCGTCCGTATAAATTGTATGTACTGAATGCATATTATATATTATAATCCAAATTAATTTAGCGATTCAACAGATGAGAGGATATACGGACCGAGCCGAGTATAAATATTTGTTTTGTATATGGATAATCAGGTTTGATGGGAATCGCAAACACAATTATTATCAAATTCTCTATAGATTATTATAATATTCTACGAATATTCTACGCACGGTGCTTATAATAAACGGTAATTCATTTTAAATATATAATATTATACGAACAAATGCAATAATAATTTAAATACGATTTGAGATACGGATATGTATACAAATTGCAGATTTTCTTTTAAAAAAATATAGTAATATGATAAAAAAAAAAAAAAAAACACTACATCGGAGTTGACTATTTCAATAATTGTAATAAAGCTTATTTAACATTTAAATTATATTTGATCGCAGATATTCGTCTGCTTTCCGGGTAAACTATTGATGGTTTCACACGATACCTACGTTAGATTCACAACTAATTATCTATTAGGTGTAACAAATACACGAACAAAGTGATAATGTCGCGTGTATCACATTCGATATTTTGTATTATTGTATTGCATTGCGCGTGACAAATTATTGAAGAAGAAAAAATGTCTTCGGAGCTCTGGGAGAGTTGATCACATCACCTCGGGGCGCTTTAATCTCTAGTTACGCCACTAGCACAAGCTCTGATTTTCGGAGGAGTGTCGTGCCTATATTATTTATTGTAAATACTTTGTAATAGTCTAAAAACTATTATTATTACTAAAATAAAATAATCGTCTGGCCAGTTGATTTACGACAAACACCGGGGGGGGGGGGAAAAAACAACAACATTTATTATTAATATTCGGTTGTCACGGCCGATCCGCATAGAAACTTTGTTTATACCTAATCGGTATTCATCCGTATTTAGTTCACATTGGTTACAAACCGTTATTGCCTTTGGAAGTTTCGCGTTTTTTTACGGCATTCATTCGGTTTACAGTGGCAATTACTTAAATAGTAAACAAGGTTTTTGTTTAATAATCGGTTGAACCAATAGTTCGTTTTGCGAATATTATAATTAAATAGTAATAGTTATACAATTTGAACAATGGCACGTATTGACGTCGTCCACGTGTGCCCACCTAAGTACGCCGGCCTATCGTCTTGTGTCGACGGTCCGGACGGAATTAAAAAAAAAAAAAATAAGTTTCTCGTGTGTTTCATTCGTGATTAATTATTATAATAGTGTACTTGGAGAAGTCGCTGCACTGGCATATGCCGTCTCTGTTTCTATATCTGACAGGCAATTTATACGTATTACTTCCAATAGTATTCGGGCTCTAATACACTTAAAAGAACCAATTATTCCACCAAAGTTAATACGGCAATATTTACAACGTATTCGCCGAGTGACGTGGTTTCATATCTAATTCCTAGTCAATTTATTCATAGTTGAAAAATGTATTTATTCATTTTTTTTAATTTTAATACAAAATTGTATGATGAAAACAAAACGCTTTTCAAGTATATTACAACAATAAAGTCTACGCAATCAAAATTTTTTTTCTATATCGCCCGTTAGGTAGACAAAGACGATGAAAAATACCGGTGTACCGACCTTTTAACGTAATCTTTTTATCTTTTATTTCTAATATAAAGTGCATTATTTTAATATCATAGGTTTATCAGAATTAAAAAGTTCAAAGTACCCGTTATATATCGTGTATCAAACGAATGGTCGTGTGTCGATCTACCAAATGGAATAAGGAAAAAGTAAGTTTATTCGGCAATCAATTAATTTTTTAGTAATTTTAAATATTATTATTATATAGGTTCGTCAGAATAGGAAAAGAAGTCCGAGGACACTAAGAATATAATTCACATTTTTTACTATACGTGTAACCACAGTATGTTTTTCTAGTTTTTTTTTATTTTTTGCCAGTCATTTATTTTTCATTTTTATATTTATGTATTTGTTATTTAATTTTTATATTTTTAGTTTTTTGATTTCATTAATGTTCAGTTGTTTTTGCGTAAATTACGCCTGTTATGTCTCTATCTATTAATTTTTCTCTATTTAATTTGTATAATGTTTTCCATGTTTGTTAAAAAAATATGATGTTATTTGAATTTAAAATATATTGTTGTGACTATTGTTACTAACATGTTTGTTGTTTATTTTACGTATAGTATAAGCACTATTCGACACATTGAATACCATACCTGTGCTTGCCAGTTGGGAGGGGTGGGAAAGGAGTGGGCGAGGGGTGAGGGTGTATAGGGGATAGCCAACACAAAAGACATTTCATCATTGTATTGTTTTATCATTATTAATCGTAAGCTTCAAAGTTGAAAGGGAGTTATGGGGGTGGCTGAAAGCCCATACAAATGTACAATTATAAATGATGATTCGACAAAAATACTTATGAATAGGGCTGAGAATGCGATGCCCTATAAAACTCAAAAAATGTCCTTAAATAAATCATGTTGTTATCCCCTGAAAAGTCTAAAAATAATGCACTCAAATTTGATTGATTTTAATAATTTTGGTATAGTATTTGATAAAATTGTTTTTTTATTTTGGAATTGACGTGGATTTCTTTAAAATCTATTTTTTTTTTCCTTATTTTCTAAATAACGGTGAAAATTGTAATTTCAGCCGGTTGCCTTAAGTTGATTATTAGCTTTGAAAGAATTCAATCTAGCTATGTATTTGAAAAGTACATTAATTTATGTATGAATACTAATTACAACTTAGATTATAGAAACAAAATAAAAGAATATACATATAACAACAATGCCCGTAGAAATGTTAAAATTGGCCTGCCTAGAATGACGCCACTGATAGTCGACAATAATTGGATATCGGACACCCTCTATCCATTTATTAAACCATCATCGTTTTAGGTTTCATTATATACCTACGTGGTGTATATAGAATCCTTATTTCAGCCCTTCGTGTCCATCTATCTGCGTCCATATCTTCGTACTATATTATTCCGTAACACGGTTTCATTTGGCACACGGTGCCATTTCAACCATCGCATTAGTGCGGTAATAGTAGCTGAATTAGAAAACTCGCTTTGAAGATTAAGTAAAGAATGTGATTATAATTAAAATTCAATAGTCAAATAGATTAAATTCAACCGTACGTGCAAATGCGCACTCGAGCAATTAAATTGGATATTGAACATAATATATATATATATATATATACGGTATGGTCTCGAATTTCGATATGTTAGTTCAATATCAGCAATATTGACTCATTTATAGTGAATGCGGTATAAACACGCTGTTTTAACGGCGAGTTTTACATACAAATGGAACTACTTTGAATAACACCTTTACTTTGTTAAATTAATTATATAAATAGGTTAAAATAAAATAATTAAAAGTTGAAAGTGTCATCAGTGGGTGGCTTCTTCATTCAAATGTTTCAATCTCCTATTGTATTATAGCTCATACTCTTATTGTGCTTCATTGTGTACAGATTGTGTATATTATTAATAAATGAAAAAAAAAATAATTATCGATTCAATAGACTGATTAATAAAATTATATATTATGTTTAGCCACGGTTTCCATAATATTATTATTTTTTTTTGGGTTGCTAGCGTTGCCAAAATATAGTGATAATGATATCGGGCGAATTTTGTCTATAACGTTCTAATCATCTGTGAATTCGTATCTCGTTAACCTACGTACGATTATGTTGCATAAATAGTTTTCTTTGGAAAAAGTAGCAAAGGAGAAGAAAATTATTATAGAAAAAAAAAAAAAAAAAACCATTTACCTAGCCTAACTGTAGGCTTTTTTGCGACGGGAGAACCCTTCGCGATATTTTTATGTGTTTTACAATTTTTAAACCACTCATCCCTCCCCCTCCCCATTGTTTGAGCTGCAGGTGCGCCACCGACATGGATGTCGGTCTATCTAGGGTAGATGTTGTATTATTGGCGGCGAAAACTCTTTAGATAGGCGTAATGGTCAGAAGAAGAAGAAGAAGAAGAAACATATTTATATAACAGTTTTATGACTCATAGGCAGGCGCGTAGTTAGGGTGGGAGTGTTTTCGATGTTAAAACACCCCTCCTCGGCCGTATTTAAGCCAGAAATACATTAAGTATACACTAAATAATGTTTCGGGGGGGGTTTTTTTTTTTTTATATAAAATGTGTAGTTCGATTATTCCATTTTTACATTTTATATTACTACTATTTTTTGTATAACAAAAATCGTCTACACCCGTATACCGTGACGGAAGCACCGGAAGCTGCCGTCGCAATTTTTATCGATAAACGACGTCTCGAAAATTCTAGAATTCGTTGAGTGATAAGGATGTGTGACCCACCTACCCTGCTTCCGCATTACAAGTTTGTCTTTTTTAAAACATAAAAGCGAAAACACCCCGCCATTAAAAAATCCTGGCTACGCGCCAGCTCGTAGGGTACACGGTCGATAAGCGGTAACGGTAGAATAAAATTGATTTTTTTTTTGATTTTTTTTTTTAAAGTACGTATCGCGTAACTATCGATTTGTTTTCTGGGGTTTTTTGTTTTCGTTTTCGCGATTCTTGCCGCAGAGGTATATTACGTTATAATTATAATCTCTGGCACGATAGAGGCAATAAGTGGTCTCAACGCCGCGTATCCATTTAATATATTATTATATCATTATGCGGTATTTACCGTGCGCGGGACAGTGTGGCGCGGCGCATTATAAATTTATAATAAATACGGGATACCGTCTGCGATTTATTATAGCCCATCAAACGAGTAATAAACTTATATGTGTACGTACAACGTATTTAATAACGTTTTTCTCGTGTATATATATATATATATATATATATCAAATATATCAAATATAGTGTGTACACAAAACAACACACACGCACCGCGCTCGGCTGAGAGGACATCATAAAATCGTTTTCGGATCTCGTAATATAAACGCCATCGCTATCGGCCGGGACCCCCCCCCCACCGATATTATATACTCGTGTGCGGCGTGTACGTGGGCACACTAAAATAATTCCGGCGTATAAAATTATTATTATTATTATTATTATTATTATTATTATATACAAACGCCGGGTACGATAAAACAATGGGATAAGTTATAATATAATTTTTTTTTTTTTTTTTTTTTTTTTTTTTCTCCCCCATCGAGTTTTCGATATTATTATACGCGGTGAATTTAACGACTTGTCGTCGTCGTCGTCGTGTCCTTATTTTTTTTTTTTCCCCGACGCTCGCCGGTCACATAATATCTCGTAAAATAAATTAAAAAGCTACACGCGATTTTATTGGTTTTTTTTTATATATATTATAAACTCGCACAAATCTATAATATAATAGTATATTTTATATAATTTTATTGCTACACGTGTTTATTGTCGTTTAATGCGTATTTCAATGTTTTCGATATTGTTTTATATATATATATATAGTACATCGCGTACCTAATTTTTATCATTTCGACCGAGTATCGTATTATGCGTATACGTGTGTTTGTAAATTTTTTTTTTTTCTTCCTAATAAAATACTCATAGGTTTTACGACGGTCTTTTAAGATTTGTATGTGGTTTGTTTTTTTTTTTTTTTTTTTTTGCCTCGACACTTTAGGAGACAGAATGACATACCATAATATTATTATCTTATCCTCCGTGACCATTTAGATTTTATAGCTCGTATACAGTTTGTTTAGAGGACACGCATATTATTTATTTATTTTTTGTCGATTTCGTGGACATAAATTAGAGTTGGCGACGTTTTTTTCGTGTAACACACCGCGAGATATAATATAATAATATTCGTTACGAAAAAAGTAAACGTACAAAAAAAAAAAATAATAATAATAAAAACAAATTTAAAAAAAAAATAAGCGTTACATATATATAAATCATTATCTTAATAGCGGTTAAAAAAAAAAACGATCGTTAAAATTCCGAAAAAAACAGGAAGTTCTGTTTGTGATTTCGCTGTGTTTATTAAATAATTCGGATATTGTATTTAATAGCTGCAATAATGTTTGCAACGATAAAATTTTATATGAATTTTATTTCGCGTAGTTAAGTTCGATAATTGTTATTTTATTTAATTTTTTTTTTTTTTTTTTACATTTTTCGTAAATATTTCTCGAGACTAGTGTCCGACTGCTGAAAAAACATTGTACACGTTAAATTAATCACTTACGAACGGTCTTGAAATGGGCGTGCTTTGAGAGAAAATGTCACGTGACAGGCCCAGACAAATACGAATAGAAGAAAACGATTTGAGATTTAGACGGTGCGACATTGTAGTGGAGGCAAAACTCTTAGAGGGTAGTCGTGGCAGGGCAGGTAGAAGGATATTTGACTAATTATTTCGAAAACCTACAACGGTTTCGTTCGATTAGATTTATGTTTTAGGCCGCGGACTGCGGGAAATATAATATATATATAGAAAATGGGTAATATTTTCCATATAATCGATAATACACTTATATGACGGTGGATTTAATTACGCGAGAAAATCGATTTTCGAAACGGATACGCGATATACGTGCAATACGATATATTAAATTATCTTTTTTTTTTTTTTTGCTGTTTTCTACCAGCTATTTGACCAGCTATAGTTTTGCGTAACACGCGTGTCTGCGGAAAATTTCAATCAATTTTTCGAGCATTTCCCCTCAGACGGCACGTCGACAAAACCTTCAGCAACAGATGCTGGAAAGGCTTTTCGTATTATTATAATAAATATTTGATGAAAAAAAAAAAAAAAAAAATAAATAAATAAATATTTACCACGTGCTCTCTCTCTCTCTCTCTGTTTATATCGTATTATACAGAATATAAATTATATAATATACGAATAACAATTTATTATATTCCGCAGGAGTTTTCCCGATACACCGGTGTTATTAAAAAACGATTCGTCGTTGTCGGTGTAGTCGGCGCCGCCGGGCCGTGGAACGTGCACGTGTCATTTTTCGGAATACAGGCTGAAAATGCAAGACACCGTCGCCCGTATGAATAAATTGTTTGTTAAAAACGTATAAAAAAAAAAAAAAAAAAAAAAACCGACGAGATATTCTCTGTCTCGTATGTATATTTTTATACGTGTGTATGTGCGCACCGATATAATTGATCGTTACGCGTCAATTTTCCCGCGTGTAATAGGGAAAAAAGCGAAAAAACAATCATAAAAATTGCCTGCGCCGAAACGACGACGAATCGTTATATTATTATAATATTATAGTATACAGTGTGTTCCGTTCGAACGGTTCCGTCTATAACGCGGAATATTTCTGCGTCGGACTTATAAATTAAAATGGATTTTTTTTTTTTTCTCTCGATAAATCGGGAATATCGAAACACATAATATTATGATTTTTCGTCACGTCGTGATTTTTCAACAAATTCGTAAGTGAAGAAAATCCGATTACTGTTTCACTGTTAAATAGAGATAATCATATATTAAATTGCACACGCGACAAAAGTGTTAAAATCGTATTTTCGGGTAGTTTTTTGAGATGGGTGGTGGGACAGGAGGAAAAATCGCATTAGTCAAAGTACTTTGAAAAAAAAAAAAAAAAAAAACAATAAAAATAATAATAATTGAAAGATTCACACTGGTGTGAATCTGCTGTTGAAAATAGATATTTCCATAACCACTCCCCCCGTTACGATTAAGAGTGCGGTGCCGTGCCAATATTTCGTACTGCGGCCTTTCACGTGAACCACACTGTATACAAACTGGATATTTTTTTTTTTATGTATTTATTTCCATCCGCGCATTCGCGATAATACAAATATATAATATAATATATATATATATATATATATATATATATATATATATATCTACCGTTCGTTTTTTTTTTTTTTTTATATATATATATATATAAATACGAGTAAAGGGATTTCGCAAACGTTTCGTAATACAACGAAACCGTTTGACAAAACGTAATTTATTACAGGATTTTCGCGGGTGAATAATATATATATATATGTACGCATATATACACAACACTCGTACCGATATATACGCGAATAAAAAAAATATCGCGTGGGCATCGATTTATTAGAATAATATTATATTATATTTATATACGAGATATCGAAATATTTATTTCGGGTTTTTTTTTTTTTTTTTTTTTTTTGCTTATCCGCTTGTTTATTCCCGCCGGATATTAAAATATACTATAATATTCATAAACGATCCGCGGGCATAACAATATTGTTTTAGTAAGTTTAGACAACAAACATTCAAAACTAAATATTACTCATTACTCATTTACAAATCTCTCTTAAAACCAATTTGGACATGTGGCCTACAGCTTTGGGGCAAAGCAAAAATTTCTAATCTAAATAAAATTCAAAGGTTCCAAAATATGACATTAAGAAAGATTACCAGCTCTCCACCATATGTATCAAATCACACCCTGCATAAAGACCTACACATAAAAACAATTCAAGAAGAGGCAAAAAATTATTATAAACGGTTTCACCTACGCCTAAATACTCATCCAAACGCACTGATAAAAAATCTAGCTGCTTTAACCATCCCTGGTAACCATCCTCGGCGCCTTAAGCGAGGACGGTGTAGAGACCTGCTAAACCCTTAATGCAAAATAGGTTAAAATAAAATAATTAAAAGTTAAAAGTGTCATCAGTGGGTGGCTTCTTCATTCAAATGTTTCAATCTCCTATTGTATTATAGCTCATACTCTTATTGTGCTTTATTGTGTACAGATTGTGTATATTATTAATAAATGAAAAAAAAAATTAAGTTTAGGGGGACCGTTTGGAAATTCGGCCGCGTGTACCATAGGACCGGACAACGGTTTGGTAATATTTTATTGTTGGATTTAGGTTTTTTATCGGTTTCTCGTCGGTTCTCAAATTGCCGTGATTTAAATTTACGGCGGTGTTTAAGGCGCCTTATATTCGATGTACGTAGGGAAAATGTTGCGATCGTCCGGCATTTAGTGGAATTACGCAATGTAAAGTTGTATGATACATTTATTTTTGTTTTTTTTTTTTTTATTATAAAATAGCTCGCGTCCCGAAAAAAAAAAAAACGGTAAAAATCGAATAAAACCGTAGCGTACTTCATATTATTTATTTATTTTTTTTCTAATCCGTTTCATTACGTTTTACGGTATTTATAAACAACGTGGTGTTGGTTATGGTTTCTTGAAAACAGTATGAAAAACAGATGTTGCGTAATCGCATTGAACTGTTACTACGCAAATTGCATATTGGAGCGAAAAAATAAATTCGACAAGACGGTTTGTCGTTGTCGTAGCGCCCTCTGTCGGTGTAACCGCCACCCAGGTATAAAATAAAAAAACTCTGGTTGATTTTCTTATTTTTTTTAAATTTCAATTTTTTTTTTTGGCCGTCGGTACCTACACAATATTTGTTACGATAATAACAATAATATACGGACGACTTTGTCGTTATTATGTATTGTCGCGACGTATAGGCGTGTGTACGTGTTTGGGGTCCGTAAAGGACAGTCGTCGGCACGGCCGCGGGTGAAGGGGAGAACCGGGTCCGGTATAACCGCGACGTGTTTACGACCTCCTTGCCGGCGAGTCTCGCGGGCACCGAATATTCGTCCGCCGTCGTACTCTTCTCGTAGTTAATAATAAGAATATAATCGCCGTCCGTTTTGTCTTTTTTTTTTTTTTTTTTTTTTTTTATCATCGTCGTTGTCGTCGCCGTGTACCCGTTCTTCTTCTTCTTCTTCTTCTTCAAAAAAAAAAATAATAATAATAATACATACGTGTACATACAAACACGCGCAAACGTTGGAGAAAAAAAATAAATAAAAAAAAAAAACGGTCCGTAATAGTCGCCGTCGCTAGGAGGAGGCCGGGGGTCGGATGTTGTACTGTTTGTTTTTTGTGTCGATACTTAATTTCCTTTAACGTCCTCTCTCGCTCACCGAAACCGGCACCTGTTTAAGTGCTTAAACGTGTTTATTGTTCAATTAACCGTCCGAATTCATAAATACAATCCGCGCGCGGCCAACGTCTATTAATCAAACGACAGAAACGGGTTTTTCGGATACGATTCCGTATCACGATAATATAATAAAAATTCATTAGGAACTCGTAGAATAAAATAATAATAATACTCCTCTGGACGGGTCCTTATATATATATATATATATTATAAAATTACCCTACCTACGCGTAGTTACAAATATTCTCGTCTCGTCCCGGGCCTTTTCCTGTTTCGCCCGAGTTTTCCCTATACGGGGGGTACTCGCCAAAGGAGACGCAAAAAAAAAAAATAATCATCCCGCGCTCTTTTCCCGTTAGACGGTTAGTGAAAATACTATCGAACCGATTAAAAAAAGTACACGGTCGCTGTTGAAAATCCCCACAAAAAAAAGTCTCGAATAACACAGGAGCGCCGCGAGCGTTGTCGCTCGAAATGCGAAAAAACCTAAGATGTCCGCCGCGTCGAAATTACACGATCCGTACAAACGCTCGGTACAACGAGAATAAGTGATAAAACAGTAAAAAAACATTTCCTTTGTATGTTATACGTGTAGTGTAGTGTTACATTAGACTTATCGATTCGTGAAAAACCGAAAAACCATAATCTATAACAGCGGTTCCCAAACTTGTTCGTCTCCCTTTTGGAACTTCGCCCTACCCCCGTAGGCCACTGTTAACGAAACAGTTGTTTTTAAAAAGTTTCAATTCACGTAAAATGAAAAATAGCAAAATTCCGTACAATTAATACGATTTTCATCGAAATTTGAACGGAAAAAATCTCGTCCCCCGATGCACCAACTAGATTTAAAATGCTTTCATAAAACGCGCTACACTTGAAAATTATTTTTTTAAAATCTGCCTGCACATTAGATTTTACTTATTGCTATTATATAATAATGTGCGCGCAACTCTTTTCAATTATTAACGAAACACGTATTTCGGTATTTTTGGTAATTATTGAAAATGCTGTTATTACCCGGCAATACCAACGCAACCGGTAATAGTAACCAAATACCGAATACCGGTATCGAAAATTCAAATGTACCACCAGTTCTGACACAGACCTACAAAAGAAACGAACTGATGGCAGAGAAAGAGTTCCGGGGGCCAACATTGTTAGAAAATGATAGCTTTAAGTCTTTGCGTCTTATCATACGCCCTGCGGGTATTGGCTCATCTAACAATGTTGGTTAGGTTAGGTCCATATACAAAAAAAAAACCCGTGTGTGTCTATGGTTTTTTATATTAACGCAGGACACCTAGAGCTATTAGCTCTAACCATCCGATGTTGGCTTGAGAAGTAAGTCACTGTGTGTACGGTTTGCCGATGTGTCATAAATCCGGATTATCCGAAAATCAAATAAATCCAGATTATCGGATTTCGGGATTTTTAAATCCGAAATTTTGTATTTCCAATTTTATAATCCAAAATTTGGGTTTGACCGTACAGATTTCTGCCTTTTTAAATGTTAAAATCAAATCCTTAGGTAATTTTTTTAACATTATAAAATGAGTTAAATATGAGTTTTATTAATTTCAAGGCGTGCTACCCATAAACATTTTTCATTAGTAAAACAACGTTTTCCGGGTCAACCAGTAATATATTATACAAATTAGAATGTAATAAGTATGATTTTTTTTTTTTTTGATGTACTTGTTTTTAAAAAATATATTTCTATTCGTGATGTCTTACACATTTAATGCTATTACCAATAAGATACAAATTATAGTTTTACGAGAAATGAATTAAAGAATATAAAATCATAAATTTTGAAAACCGAAATTCCGGATTCAGATATATGTGGGATTTCGAATTTCGGAATCCAAAAATCCGAATTACCAGGTTTTCCACATCGCTAATAGGGTTTGTGTTGTAGTTTTTAAATTTTTGTTTCGACAATTTATACTAAATATACGAACGGGAAGAGAAAGTCCATATATATATATATATATTATGTGCAGTTTAGCGAAACTCGCGAATTATGGCGATAATTACAAATCCCTAAATTGTTACGGTGTTAGTAGTATAAACATTGCAAACTATATACAGAAATCGACAAGTAAGTAATCTCTCTCTCTCTCTCTCTCATTACCCCTTTTATGTATAATGTAAATCGCGTAACGTTTTGAATTCGATTTGGCCGCACCGCGGGGCGAGAGAGACGACTTTTCTTCTATCGTCCCCGCCGACACCGCCCGATCGCGGCGACCGCCACCGTTCACCCCGGACCGCCGGGGTTAATGGCAAATCCGTGTAACGGTCGCGACCGAAAATCCTATATATATATATATATACAACGACAAGTACATCAATTAAAATCGTATACGGATATACAATTTATATATATGTATGTACATAATATAATATGTATATACAGCACATCTGCACCCGCGTCAAAGACACGTCGTATATACATATATATACGACAGACGGTGTTATAATACCGAACGGTTTTCGTCGTCGTCGGGTCCGCGACGACGGTGTCGATATAATACAATATTATTATAATTATCGTGTAAAATCGTAATTTTGACATTATAATAATGCGGGACAACCCCCCCGGCACCCGATCTGAACGATATATATATATATATATATACATGGCCGATACGTTTTTATGTACATTAACCGAAATCCAAGTATTATTATTATTATTATTGGCCGGGGTACGTTGGATTTTGTAATTTTTTCTCACTCTAATTTTCCGTATTTTCCGTATATTACTGTTATCGTCGAATCGTACGGACGGCGCCTGTTATTCCGACAGGTATGCAAGAACGCGCGACGCGAAACGTGTGATGCCTACAGGTGACGCCTTAAAACACACCGTCCTGTAAAAAAATATAATCATAATTTTCGTCTTTGAATATTATTATCTGCGTGGACGGATAAAGAAACAGCGGTGTTCTATAATCGACTGCCCATGATGATTTTCTACTATCTATTGATAGTATTTAGGATATGTATTTAGGAGTAAACGCCAACAACGAAAATAATAGTTACGAATGGACACTGTATAGTATAATTAAACTCCTAAAACAATCAAAATTACTGTCACAGACTTCCGCATGTTCCTTACAGTTACCTTAACCGTAAGCAAGCGAGTGTTTAAAAAAAAGATAGGTATGAGAACAAATTAATGACAATTGAACCAACCGAGAAACATATAATATGTTTAAGAAACGGAAATACGAGAAACTACAAAAATTGTACGATAAACCGAAAACTCTATCGTTTTTACAGGAAATTAACAGCTAGAATGGTTTTGGTTACACCAGGAGAGCGGATGACTAATCGATTAAAAAGATATTGATGGAGAAAATAAGACAAATCAAGACCCGCCCTAGGAAGACTCAGAACTCGGTGTGGATTGATGTAATTGCCAAGGATCTGAAAGCAATCGACCAGAACGTAACTTATGGTTTTACTTACAATAGAGAGAGAGAGAGAGAGGCGGCGAAAAACCCCAACGAAAACCGGTAAACTGATATGATGATATCAGCTCTCTTTTTTTTGTTATCAATCCTCAGATCGGATTGCAACTTCGTTCTGTCCGTGTAAATCGTTCGTTTTCTTTTTCATTAATAAATACGAATGGAATCCCTTCGCGATCTATTTTATATTATTTATTCTACCCCAGGTCTTCGTGCGGGGTTAATCTCTTCGACAATCCTCCCCACACGCTATAATCAATTACAACAGACTATACGGACAATCCGATCGTTTCTCGTCTTATCGTCAAACTTATCCGTTATGCTCACGTCTGTATAATATCACTCCGTTAGAAGTTTTGTTTTAATATGTATTGCATATGCGCGGTTTGACAATCCAAGTGGATTCGTGTCGGGTTAGAGAAACACAATACAATTGTTGTTATTTTACGGGAAACGTTTTTGTTATATAGTATTATTATTATTATTATTATTATTATTATTGTTTTATTTAAATATTATACGACAGATTCGCGGTGGCAGCGGCGAATGAAAAAAAAAAATACAAATACAAATACATAGGAATATTTTTCACGGCGTCTCCCTGTCGTCGTATATTTACGATTAAAATCACGTCGCCAAACAGTAATGATAAGACGCCATCGCACAGGTGTGCGTTTAACAAATAATATTAAATCCGATAAAACCTATACGATTTAAAGCTGTCCGTGTAAATACACGACTATAATATTATATAGGTAGTGTGCGTGTATACTTTATATTGTTATCATTTATCTCGTCCGGGGGACGAACGACGTCGAACCTATAGTGCACATCGCGGTACTTATATATATATATGTATAATTAAATAAAACGACGACACACCGGTTTTTTATTTTTATTTTTGTCAATTGAAATAAAAATAAAACCCTATTTTTTTACACGATTTTTTATTCGAGTTTTTTTTTTTTTTTCGTTTTCACTCTTTACGATCTAGACGCCAACACACGCCGACTACTCTCGACCAGTATACAATATATACACACACACATATATATATATATATATATATATATAAAAACGAGCGAGCACACACCCAATATATTATATAACATATATATATATATGTTTTTTTTCTCCCCGTTCGGTTCATTAATTAAAAACGATTTCATTTCATTCAACATATAATACGAGTAGGTATGATAATAGTATTATTATACGTATGGGTAAAGGTACACGACCATCAGCCCGCCTCAATGAACTCTTCGGTTGCCGCAGCAGAGATCGTAATCTATAAACACGAACCTCTCGTTTTGTTTTTTCCTCTCTCCCGTCGCCGTCGTCAACGTAGTCGTAGTCGTCGTCGTCGTCGTCGTCGTCGTCATCGTCGTAGGCCGTTCAATCTTACCGTCACAATCTCTCTTTCGACGCGATGAGGGGCGATTTATTTATTTTTTTTTCCCTCTTCCCCCAGCTCTCCGTCACCTTGTTTCTTTCTCGTATACGCGTATAGGACACGGGTATAAACAATCGCTTATACGTATATCCAGGCATCGTCGTCGTTATAATACACGTTTCTATATATACTTGTAGAAGTTTTTTTTATTTTTGTAACGGAAATTTGTCCGCAAGAAAACTTGCCCGCGAATGGTTAACGGCGGCGGCGGCGGCGTATATAATACGTTTTCTACGCGAAGCACCGCCAAAGACTTACGAGACGGTCGTCGGGGAGACATCGCTTTTTACACGCGCAGTGAAAGTTTGCAACAGTCGGCGACAATATAACTTTCGAGCAAAGTTTTTCGAGCACTACTATAATATCGTTTATACAAAGTTCGGTAGGTACTTATATATGTATATATATATATATATATATATACTTACCTATATAGTGTTTGTTTTCGCGGAAAACGCTCCGGAGTTTTCCGATAAAACGCGTAAAAGTCGTTTGTCGTGCGAGCGCTTTTGACTAAATTTAAGCCAAACTGCGATTATATTATACGAAGCCCCCCCCCCGCCCTTACCCCAAAATAATTTCGAAACCTTTCATACAATATTTTTAAGACAAAACCGAAAATGCGTGTTCACGCCGATGTCATATTTTATATGTATATCGTCAAGGCTGGGCAAGTTAACGATATTTTTTTAACTAGGTTGAATTAGGTTAGTCAATTGAATTTAACAATTTAAGTCAATAGACATTCCGAACACATTGATTAATAAATTAATGTTAATTTCAAAAAAAAAAAAAAAATATATATAAAATGTGTCGAGTAGGTATTAAAATACCTAATGAATGTGAATGTATATAATATATTACAAAAATATGTACTTTTAAACCGTTAGGGCTGTAGTATTTATAGAACCTTATTCATAATTCAGGCTCGGGAATAAATTTAAATTTGAAACGTAAAGTGCCGACTGTATTGTTTAACATTAACAATTTACAAAACAATTATCTCAAACATTAATAAGAAGTATATAAAAATATGTTGTAATGTGTTTACATGGTGGCGTTATTTCGGGGGGTTTTTTTTTAGGTCCGCCAAATTAATAGCGATTTAAAATAAAATATTTATCGAGCCGACACACGTGTCGACAGATACCACAAATTGGAACAGTTTTAGGATCTCTTTTGCGTGAGTGATATAAATATTTGTCAAAAATATTTTTTTTAAGAAAGCAGAATTGTATCGCACATTTTGTTTATTAACGTTTAACGTTTAGTAGACAAATTATAATTATAATAATAATTGCCTAGATTTAGAAAATAAATAATACTCATTTATATAATTTTTCTTCGTTAGTTATTATAATGAGAGACCTGTGTAATGATATCGTACATTTAATGAATTACTACCTCCCGTCTATGTTTCATCATTTAATTCACAAAGATAGAGACAACAATTCAAATTACAATTTACGCGAGTATGGAAATAATGATAAAATAAGTTTTTTTTTGTGTGTGTGTGTGTTGTATAACGTTAACCTTTTATAAATAAATTATTCATAATTAAATACGGCGTGTCGGCACGCTGAAATTCAATAATTAAGTCGGTAAAAATTTAGGTCAACATTTATATATCCCACGATCCGCCAAAGACGCCCTTGACTTACAATTTAATCGCATTATATTTCCAATACTGTAATAATAGGGTAGCGTAAGGTTTTCAGGGAAATTATAATAGAATTATTGTAGATCCGCAATAGCAAACGGATAGGTTACATTTTTCGGAAAGTAGAAAAGTCGCTTGGCCGAGCGATAATGCACAAGAACCATCTCCTTACAGTACGAAATTATTATAGTGTTTTATGGTATATTTCTCGAGGGAAATATTACGTCTGGCCCCTTGTGATTTTCCCGGTGACTGTAACTCGCCGAATATACAGAGAAATAAATATACGAAATAAAATGTAGCCTCCCACACTAAAATCACCATTTACAAATCCCGGTTAAGACTTATTTGGACGTATACAATTCAAATTTGGGTATGTGCCAAGCCGTCCCAAACTCGCACCCTGCAAGCTTTCCAATCCACCACTATCCGAATTATCTCTTCTGCACCACGGTATAACTGCACTGTTGAAAATAACTTTAAAATAATAAAATCAACTAGCCACGAAATTTTATGAAAAATTGCATTCCAAACTACAGACTCACTCGAATCTTTTAATTTCTGGTCACTCGCATTAGATTCCACTTGCTGGAAATATCCCCCTCGTCGTCTCAAACGAAATTGGTGTCGAGATTCGGCGGTTGGTCAAATCGGCAATCTAACTATTCTAACTAAGTTATAAAAAAATAAAAATAAAAATAACGTTGAGTTCTATCGCTGGACGGTCTCCCGCCTGGCGTGTGTCATGTTTGTGTTTGTGTACAAATATTGTTTAAATACACTTATTGCGCCACAAACCCAAGATTATACGTATTCTTTTTTTAATAAAACAAAAATATATACCTGTTATAAAACGTATAATATTACCTACTAACGACTGCGCGCGTTTAACATACTCTGCTATTATAATGATATTATATAGTTCCTTGAGTTGTACACATATACGCCAGAGTTGTAGTTGTTAATTTCCTTACGACCCGCAAAGTAGTCGTATAAAAACTCGTTACAAGCTTTTAGTACACATGTATAACACACTATATTGTAATATTATTGTTGTATTTTATTCGCGACCGGTATTATTACAATTATTACAATTATTACAATTATTACAATTATTACAATTATTACAATTATTATATATTATAATGGCGCGAAACTTCAACACGAGCGCTTGTCTTTATTAATAGGCACGACCGCCGCACCGCGATAATATAACGGGTAGTATATTACGTGCTCATAATATTTACGTAGATTATATTTTATTATTATTTCTCTTATTTTCGCGTCGGGTTTCTCGACGATTTACATAATCGAATATAAAATTACTGCGGTCGCGCACAATTATGTTTTAGATTCTAAGCGGAGCCAGGGCAGGTCTTGTGTGGTTTTACAACGATGGTTATTTTTTTTATTTTTTCTTTTCTGTAAACACTTTTACTACCAGAACACTTCATCCGATTTATACACTCGCTACACTGTTGCCGGTAGCAAATTTCGTCCAAGTCGGTACTTTAAAAAGGGTAATTATTCGATGTACCTATTAGTTTGTTAACTACGCGGCAGAAAAAAAACTACTGAAAAACGACGAAAATACGGCAACAACACGATTTTGTCAAAACTCGAGTTTTATTATTTATTTTTCATTTATGTTGATTTCTGGACTACCAATGGCGACAATGGTAAAAAAAACACGATTAATACTCCTTCGCTCATTCGAATCTTATTAACGTTTGTAATTTATCGTTGTATACGGATATAAATTAAATTCCTATCTATAAACAATCTTTCCAACTTTTCACCTACACCAGTGACCCGTTCACGGTGCAAAGTACGGTACGCCTTTTTTAAAATGTTATTTCGCGTATTTTACACAATAGAGTATATAAATATAATGTACATTGAATATTGTGTATTTTAACGAATTTCTTTAGAATTGAAAAAAAAAATCGGTCGGAAGATTATCTGTACGAGTAGCCGAGATAACCCGCAGAGATCAACAAAAAACCTATATGAGTCTCTCCACTCTCTCACTCTCTCTCTCTTTATCTATTCGTCTGTTCGGATTGGTTTAATGATTTACCCCGGCAACCGAATAATAATAATAATAATAATAATAAATATATTAAGAAAAACAGTGAACGTGGTAACCGCGGTAACCAAATAATGGCACGGGCAAGGACGTGCATGACAGTCAGTGATAATTATTATTTACTATAGTCTTATCTTTATACTTACTATTATAAAGAGGTAAACTTTGTTGTATTTAGGGGGTAATCTCTGGAACGATGGAATCGATTCTAAAAATGTATTCACTAATATAAAGCTATACTGTCCCTGATTAACATAGGCTGTATTTTATTTTAATAAAAAAAAAAAACTACGGCGGGCCTGACAAAGGGTTATTGATATTTGTGGTATGGAAATCGAATTAATTTTGTCGATTTGGTTTCATTGGGATTAAAAAATAACAGTCACCTTATTGATTTAGTTGTCACGGGGAAAAGAGAATCCAAAGAGATTAACAAACAACAAAATAAAATAGTTTTGATCATTTTTAGCAACGGTTTTTGATAGAACGGTAACTGGTATACGAATAAAATAATATAAAACGACGGATATTACATGTATTTAGGCCGCCGTCGTTGCCGGGCAGTCGAATTGAAATTCAATAAGCGAATTAAAGAACCCTAATTATATAATATTATTGCAATCTCGTATATAATGATTGTTATACAATAATCTATACTCGTATAGTAGTACACGCGTATAGCGTCTGCGGATATGACAATACAAAAAAAAAAAAAAATTATACGAACCGCTATTTTATTATACCTACGGTCATATTACGATATTAGGGTATCGCGTACGCAACTCGACAAAAACTTCGCCGTCGCGATTATTATTAACATTCAAATTGCGACGGACACGCGTGTTTATAATATAGGTACCCGGGGGGGGGGGGTGTGATACATTCGTATAATTATATATATATATTTTTTTTTTTTTTTATTTTCTCAATACTACGCGACGACAAGAACATAATATTATTATTATTATTATTATTATTATTATCGGTACGCGATTGCCGACTGCGGCAGGAACCGGGTCCGCGGCGATTCCGGAAGTCAGCCGACCGCGTGTGCGTGCTTCTATATATATATATATATATATATGATGTATATAAGTATAATATTGTAAGCAAGTATAAAGTAATATTATATACGGAGAAGACCCGTTATGTGTGTAAACGCGCGCGAGCGGTTGTTCGCCTCGGAAGTACGCGGGATGAGTCACCGACGACGACGACGACGACGACGACGACAACGACGCCGCGGCAACAGGAACCGGAACTTATCGCTCGGTTATACTATAATATTATACTGCACGCGTTTGTCCGTCGCCCGGTATATTACAATATTAATATTGACGCGTGCTGCCAACACAATGGTAATAATAATAGGTAGAAAAACATTATACGCGTGCGTATATATATATATATATATATATATTTCGGTTTTTTTTTTTTTCCTATCATTATTATTCCGCACGAACGTCACGTGTAATGATTATTGGTGATCGTGACTTCCTGCGTCTTAACAACGAGCAGCCCGCCCGGCCCTGTACGCCGGCAGCCAGCCCCGCCGGGTTATAGCTGCCGGCGACGGATCCGTCCGTCGTATAATATTACCACCCGGCCGATAGAAATTATCGCGGAAATCACTTTGATTCGGATAAATCGTCGGTGAAACCCCGTCGTCGGCTTGTACGACGGGCGCGCCTAAAGAAAAATTAAACAGAAAATATTAAAACGTCGTCTATTGTTGTTGTGTGAATTCTCGCGAAAAATAAAATATACTTAAAAAACGTTAGGATATAATTACAATATTATTAGATTATATTACACGGAGGTTCTGATTGTTCTGTGCCGACACCCCTCTGTGTACGAGCTATCCGCCTAGGCAAATTCGGCACATGCCATATATGCGAACGCGATGAACACAAATCAAATTATTCTAATATATAGTGTATAATACATATGCCTAGTATTGACGTTATAACGTGTAACCTAGGGGTTTACAACATTTATATATATAATAGTTTCCGTTTTTTTTTCTCCAAAAACTATCGACACCGGCCGACTTTGTAACGTAGGTAATTTGACCGAATTTTTCTTCCTCTCCCTCATCATTTCCTCCGTCTGTATTGGGTCGGCGGTACTCCTGCAGAACTCCTAATTTACATATCTATATACACCAATCGTGTTTAACCATCTCCTTTTCGGTTTTCTTCTACCCATAATTTCGTTCGTAAGACTGTATAGACTCTCACAGCCTCTGACTCGTCTCTTCTCATCGTTTAACCGGCTGAATAACAATACAATATAACAACACGTACATTTGGACGACTCGGGTAAACTAGAAGGGGAAGTCTGCCCCATCAGTACCCCGTAGTTTCGCTATTGCCTACAGTGACATCACTCGAGTATGGGCGCGCATTGGCCTTGGTCTATAGTATTTAGTTGAATTTAAAAAATATTTATTTGGTTAGATATTATTGTTGAAAGTCGGAAATCCGGGGAGCACTTTTGTTGTTGTTCTAAACATTGACGGCTCGTCGTGAAACGTTCGCCACTGTCTTGGGGGAGAAAAACTCGCGAAACGACGTGCCATTGAAGGCGGTGTGCATTTTCGATGGGGTTCGGCGGTACCCGTACGAAAGACGTATCGATCGTTTGGTATACGTATACCGAACGGTGTGTACGGACATGTGTCGAATACGAGCTTTGCGAGACGAATCCCGAAGAAACACTACGGTGTAAAGTGTAATAATTAAGGGGGTTTGGCAGCTACGGCCGAGGGTCATCGCGGGGCGGACGGCCGTGTGTCCGTTCTGTTTTCTTTGGTAATGGACGGCGTTGCTTTTCTCCGGGGGATCAAGCGAGAGATAGGGACGGGAAATAGCTGCGTACGGATAATGATTTTCGTCGTGGAAATGCCGAGACCGAAGTATCGCGGTTAATTGTCGTTTATATATATATATATATAAAACGTGGTCCGGCCACAAAGCAGACTGCTGACTGACAGGTCGAGATTATAGACGAGGACGAGAGGTGCTAAAGAAAGAAAGAAAAAAAATTAATAGTATATATATATATAGAGCTTACTGCGGATACTAATAAGCACATCGGTCGGGCCGAAGGGATTATTATTGTAAGTACACACGGTTCTTTGTTAATGCCGACGATTGGCTATTTGAACGTTGTACACAGAATACCTACATAATATAATATAATATATATATATCGACGGTGTTAGGGTAAAATTAGCGTACACCAGTGGTTTCCAACGGTGGGGGGGGGCAGGGGATGTTGGTAAAATCAGTGACGATGAAATTACGATAATATTTTTTTATTAAAACATTTACGACAATTTTACAATTTGTAAAATATAAAAACAATTTAAAGAATATATATACGAAGGATTGTCACTCATCGATAGCATTCAATTTTCCGTTCTTCTGTGTTCGTGTCTTATAATTTGTCCGATATTAGTAAGTTGATTTATTCTTAGAATTATACAAAACGTTTATATAAATTAATTTCAAAAAAAAAAAAAAAAAAGAATAATCATTATGTATATTGTATTATTTATTTGTACAGTTTACCAATAAAAGGATCATCAATTATTTTAATTTATAAACGTGGGGGGAGGCGTCAAATTTTTGAAAACCTACACGAGGGTCGTAGATTACAAAAAGGTTGGGAACCACTGGCGTATACTATTACACAATTGAAACTGTTCGGGAGGAACAAAACAGTATTTTCGAAAACGGTGCCGTCGAAATAGGTCAATTTCGGATATATACGGACCTTCATATAGTACAGACGTGCCGACAATTTGATAAATTTATCGTTATGATTTTTATACGTGCGTGTATTATATTTTTTTATCGATCAAAGTGATAACAGTAGCCGTGGTATGCGCTAGCGAGTAAAAGATTTACCCACGTGGTATACGAGGTATATACCTGCCCTTTTACCAGTTTGAACGCCTATTTATTATTCATTACGATTATATCTGTGATTATTATTTAGTCGTTATTCTTATCGGTGAAACAACGAAACGAACTTTTTGTAAGGCTAACTGACGTGTCCAATAATAAGGTAATATTATAAATTTAAAAATAAAACAGTGACAATGCAAAATTTGATTTTCTTATTCGAGAAAATCATTATTATCATGTCCATTTAACATTTTCCGTATAAATATATCTATATATTTTTTAAGGCGATTGGATGTCTTATAAACGCTATACAGAGAATAATTCTCGATATTTTTAATAGTAATTTTTACAGATTATGCGTCTATTTCCTCCTCCTAAAAATCTTGACACGGAAAATTCGATTTTTGCGGTATACGTCCTTTTTACAATACACCATCGGTACGATATGGACAAATCACGGTTACAACAAACCATAATAGTGACTAACATTTCTCTTTACGAGTAATATTTGTTATAACCGATTTCCTCCACAGTCGTCGTACGGTGTCGTTCAATGTCCTACCGAATATACCGCTATATGTAATCCGCCTGTACCGGAAGTACGCGCCAATTTAATAAAATATGATACCTACATAATAATAATAATAATAATAATAATAATACAATACTCGTCTATATTTGGTCACATTGGAAAATAACACTCTGCTCTACAGTTTATTGAATGGTATTGACAATTAATTTATTGTGCGTGCGATCAACGAAACCCAAAAAAGTAATGCAAATATAAACGCGATCAAAATTCAAGTGTCTGAGCACCCGCCCAATCAAAATCGATATTTAAAAATCCGGTAAACCGACCTCGCGATCCCGTCTGTTCAAACGGGGTCAGTTTTCGGCACAAAAAAAAAAATTTAAAAAAAACCATAGGACGTGACCTCAAATATTCCAATGTCGCCTTCGACAACCTTCAATCGTTCGCTCATGTCGGACGTCGATTTTTTATGCAAAACCGCACCGGATAGGTCAGAGGGGAAACGTTTTCACGTCTCCGCCGATGGTTTTTTGCGTTTCTGTTACGACGGGGCAAGAACTGCGGCGGGGCCCGTTTTTGACGCGTCGGAAAACCATTACAAATCGATCTGCGGAGAAATAGCGTACCCGCCGTTTTATTATATACGAAAAAAAAAAAAGTATTAAAATTCTTATCCGGGGACCGCTGTTTATAATGCATAAAATGTTGTCCCCTTGCGCGATTGCGATTTTCCGATCTCATCGGCGGCGGCGGCGGCGGCGGCGACGACCACACGCAGCAATAACTAGAGGACGCGTATAATATATTATTATACCACCGTCGTCGGCTCGGGTTTTCTGTCGTTACTAAATGTACAGTTGTCCGTACGCGCGCGTATGTATATTATCGTAAAACCGACAAAGTTTTTAAACAAATACGACCGAAAAAAAGAAGAAAAATGCTCCCCGAAAAAACAATAAAAAAAAAAAAAACAAAATCGAACCCGCCCAGTGGAAACGGCATGTGCACGCCCACGGCGCGTTCGCCGGGTTCGCGAGACAGAATCGTGCGGCTCGTTTTCGCCCGTATTATTACTATACCTAACCTGAATACACGCGCATACGTGATTTTATATCTCGCTGGTTTTAAATTATTTATACGATTTATATATTGTTTTTTTTTCTCTCTCTCTCTCTCTCTTCACGCGGCCTCGCGCTTTAATTAAACGTACGCGTTTTTTTTTTTTTTTTTTTATACGTTATTGCGTACATACCTGTATAGATTCGCCGTACCACGCCCCGGTAATGGGCCCGCCGTATATATTACGCGCCGAGCGAATATAACCGGGCTGCGTAGTCTGTGCGCTTGGCGCTCTTTGTTTTCGGTCTTACCCGGTCCAAAGACGGCCGAAGAAGAGCGAGAGAGAGAAAAAAACCGATTTCGATTTATTTATCGAACGCTGTCTGGGGGCGAGATGTACGGGTATATAATAATAATATCGCGGGCACGTCTCGAGGACCTTATTGTCAATTTCGCCATCTCGCGGGCGTTCTATTTTTATGATATAAGCCGCTTACGGACGGCCCGACCCTCGCCCGCCAGTATATATTTTACGCCGGGGTTGGTGCGCCGCGTGATAGACGGAGAGCGAGAGAAAAAAAAAAAAAAAAATAACGATAATCCGATTTCGGCACACTCGCGTCGGCGGGCCGCCGGCAGCTCGCTCCCCAGCCGTCTGCACATTACGATTTTCGTGATAAATATGACACGTATGTTTGACACGCGGATAAGACGCCAAAAGTTGTATATATATATATATATATGAACGAGTAAATAATAATAATAATAATAAAGGGACGGCGATGAAAAACGATCGGATTTTCCAATATACACTGTACAGGGTGTTTCGCGATAGTCGTACCGTCCCGCAAGCATACCCGTACACTAGGCGGCCGTGATCCGACCCGTGACGTTTATGGCGTTTTTTTTTTTTTTTTTCTACACTTACTACTAGACTGTGTTGCGGGCGTACATTTAAACACAAAATATTCCGTGATATTTCGCGGATTTTGTTAACAAAAAAACGTTGATAAAACCAAAATATTTTATACTTTTATCCAGTTTTTTTTTTTTTTTTACATTTCGCGGCCGTACATATATGGATTGTCGATATTGATTTTCTTCTAATCGACTATATACGGGACCGTAGTTTTCGTTGTTTATTTCATCCTGATTAAATTATACTTTGAAATGTTATTATTATTGCTCATTTAAACCGCGAAATATACATACAAATTGCGATATTCGTCTAAAACCGCTGTTCGCGAACTGGAAAAGATTTTTTTTTTTCCCTTCTAATAAGATTCTATGGTATTATTACACGTGTAAAAATAAACTATTGGGATACGTTCGCGAAACAAAAAAAATATCGGAGTTCAAACCTTTTTGTCGTCGATTCGTGTTTTAGAGGTTTTAGATCATAAAGGTCCCTGAGTCGTGATGTAAAACATTTGCGGTGAAATTAGATTTTTGAGGAACTAAAATTGTTCGTAGTTATACGGCGATGATTATCCAAATTTACTAACTCGAATACTGTAAAAAGAATTATTTTTTTTGTTTTACTTTATCGTTTTTACAACGTTGAAATGCTTTACAAAAGAATAATCGACAATTTTAGAAAAACAACCCGAATTTTTTATACCGCGGGGGTCTCTAATACGAGTATCTCTCACTAAATTACAACAAAACGACAACATTTTAAATGAACAGAAACATTTATTGTGCAAGTATTCTCGTTCTTTACCCGGTTTTTCTACCCATTATTTGGAAAAGTACGAGGAAAATCGTAGGAAAAGTTACTTGCTCTTCGCTCAGACTAGATCCGTGATGCTACAAGTGTGTTCATGTAGAGTTTTCGATCGGAACGAGATTTCCGAACGAAAAGTTCTTTACGGACACGGGGGGGGGGGGAAAGTACATAGTCAATCCGACAAATAGTCGAGAGATAGAGCCGTCGGACACGTGTGAATACAAACACACGTACGTGACCGCGTGTAGGAAACGGACTCGTTTGTCGCGGCCCCGGGCGTATATTATGAAATTTGTATCATTATTATTATTATTATTATTATTACACGATCGAAAAGGACAACGATTATTATTGTATCGACTTGTAAAAGATAATTTTTAAAATATGTATTTCGAATACAAATACAGGATATTAATTGGAAAGGTTTGTATAGAATACATATTGGAGAAAATCAAATGTATTCGAGTACGAATACACAGATACTTTTGAAATGTATTTATAAATATTTTCGAATTCTATTTTTCTTACGCATTATGCAATATAATCATTAAAATTCGTTTTTTTTTTGTTGTTGTTGTTTAATACTGGTTATAAAACAATTATTAACGTATTTAAAATACGTATTCGAATATTTCAATTACCTTTGGGAAATATTTATAATACAGTACCAAGTGATTGTTTTTTTTTGAACAAGTATTTAAAATACGTATTCGAATATTTTTTTATTTAAATACTTTTACACGAATACTTAACACGTCTGTTAGAATATTAATATTATCATTGATAATTATTCACCGTCGATGTCGAGCAATTGTCCTCGATTGTTTATTATCATATTATATATGACCGTCGGTTGTGTGTCGTGTCGACGAATATAATATTATTGTCTTTGTCGTCCGTATTACAATGATATTATTATAACATTATATATTATTATTATTATTATTATTTTATATTGTTAAATCGACGATCACGTATTTTTATATATATATATATATATATATTTTTTTTTTTGTATTTCGGCACAACCCGGTACGTGAAATATTTTCTTAATTCCGGCGAGGAGTCGTGCGAAATCGGTAAATTATACACGATGGACGGTCTGCAATATATTATTATTTTTTTTTATTATTATATTTTTTAGGTACGCGGTTAAAATCGTCACCGATACGTGTACACGTTATTATAATATTTTCGCGTCTTCGGTCTATGATAGTTTTTTTTTTTTTTTTTTATTCCAATCCGTCCGATATTTATTATTAATAAGGTCGTGATTTTTTTTAAAATTTTTTCTCCCCGAGAGAGAGATTGAAATTACGCGTCATCAATGAGAATACTTAATCGTGTTCTGTCGGTTTTTATATGTTTTTTTTATATCTTCACGGGATCACAATGAGCAATTCATTTATCGTGCGATAGATTTTTTTTATCACGTTAAAAATATGTCGATATATACGTACGATATTATTATTATTGAAGAAACATGTGTACGGGCAAGTAAGCGAGTAAAAACTCATGTGTTTTAAAGTTGTTGAAAAATCGTAATATTGTTATTTTAATAAACTTTATACGGCCGTATATTTCTAGCAATTTTCGATATCGAAAAAAATTACATTGGTAAGTCACATGGAAAAAAAAAAAAAACTATTCGAACTTATATGCTACAAGTGTTAAAAACAAGGGTTTCCGTTTAAGAATATGTAAGTAACGCATCAAAGGGGGTTAAAATCAAAAAAAAAAAAAATAAATAAAAAAATAGACTTAAAATGCGTATTTCGATACGTCTGTTCTTTCTAAAAACACACAACATAAAAACCATTACAATCCGATTCGATCCGGTTTGAAATAATTCGTGTTACCGTCCGAGTCAAGCACAAACATATTCGGTGCACCTCGTTTGCGCACATTTAAAATAATTGTACACCTGCGAACCGACAACTCGTTTGGGCGCATTAAAAATTTTAATATATTTATATATTAAACATTATCAACAAGGTAAAGTGGATAAGTCGATTATACAAACGGTTTTATCGATTATACCTACATTTTACATAGTGTTATACTTTTACTATATTATCGAAAAATAATCGTCGTGTATTGAACACGACCAAGGAGAATACGCATTAGTATTATTTGGCGGGTCGGAAACAGTATCAAACGATTAAATAGTTGTTATGGCCAACAGCTGTTCCATTTAAATGCCACCGTACAAAAAAAAAAAAAAAACAATGTATAAACTATATTTAGCGATATATAATATCAGCAGTACTTGATAGTAACAGTACAATTATTATAATTATTACGGTTTTAACGAAGAGTTTGAAAAATCCGCTCTTGATCACAACACACACACACAATTTTTTAATCACGCCAGTAGACAGCCGATTGTCCTAAGCCTGTATTGGCAGCAGTGTGATAGTAATGTGCACACGGATCCTCCAATGTTGTCGGTTACAAACCGGAAGAAAAAAAAAAAAAAATTAGCAAGCCTATATTAATGCAAGAAGGAGAAAAATGGCTTTCTGTTGTACTCAAACGAATCGTAAAAACGTAAACGTACGCAAACGGGTTGCCACTGTAACCCCGAAATATTTATCTAGATAAATTATTATTATGTGATTTTCTGTTTTCGATTAAAACGCTAATGTTATAACATTATCGTATAACATAACGTATACGATAGTTGAACGTTTAATAAATAAAAACAGAATATAATGTTTAAGAACAATCAAAATGACTAATATTGTAAAAACCGTATTTTAATTGCAGATTAAACTGCACTTTCATTTACACTATAATAATAATAATGTATATATCAAAAAAATATGTCGTTGTAAATAAAAACCGAAAATGAATGACGATGGTGCGCATAACGTTCGTTTGAAATAATAGCAACGCGAAAACTCGAATCGTTTTAATCAATTTGATCTCCGCCCTGACGTTATATCTTAGTATTCCGGTTTTTTTTTTTTATAACTATAAAAACTTTTTATTTTTCAGATAAATTAAAAAGTTATGTATTTATGTATCGCGAGCAATAAAAATTATAATTTACTAATGGACGCGCGATATATACAAATGCGTAAAATAACATTTAAACAAAATAAAAAACGGCACCTACTACAGGTAATTGGTTTACTTTTTTTTTTTTTTTTTTATATATATATAATTTTGATGCAATCCTTAGCGTATTAAGTGATAGTGTCGGCCTTGGAAACGTAAATTTGCTGTATGTATATGTGTAGTAATAAAAATACATTTCGGAAGTTTAGTAACGAACACGCAGGTACATAAACACAATAATATATCGGGTGACTTTCGTTATATTGCGTGACATATAAATATACAATGCGATCATTTTTTTTTTTTTTTTCAATAAATATTTGGGCAGCAAGGCCTTGAATTTAAATTTGGTTTTCTAAAGGCGATAGGCGATTCGTGTTAAAAAAAAAAAAAAAAAAAAAAACATTATAGCTACACTTCAATACACTCGGAATCTAAAATTTGTATAATGTACAACGAGTAATAATCACCTATACCTAGTTTTAGTGACGCGTATTTGTGCATATTATACATTTCGGCAGACTCCGAAAACCGATTGATATCGTTGCAGTGTTAAGAATTCTGGCGCCCTGGGGGCAGTTTTTTTTTTTATTTTTTTGTTGATGCTCCACATTTATACACCGAAAACTCGCCAGACAATGTATCAACAAATGTATTTAGACGATTTATACTTTATAGGATTGTCGTTAATTTATTGATTTCATGGTATATATATGACACAATAAACTAGTGATTTTATTACTTAAGTAATTTTACAATTGTATTAATCGTAATCAATAATTTTAATCGATTCCGCTGTTTAGCGTGTTTGGGACGGCATTAGCCATCTGTTTACGGTTTCTTCAACCGATGTGTGGATTATTGTCTTAATTCGTTTCAATGCGGAGAAACCGCCTTTCTACTTACTGACCATATCGTTTCAACTGTTTTATTTGCCGTGAATTGTGTAAGTTTAGAGATTGGACGACTTATTTGTATGTGTTACGTTAAAACGTTGTTAACATTTTGTTCCGGGGCCCCGAGGCAGTTGCCCCGCAATTTATATAGGCGCAGTAAATATGTGTCGGCCGCGAGGTCGTATTATATAAAAGTGCTGCGATCTATGAGGGGATTATTTCGCAAGGCGGGGGTGTGGGAGAAGTCTCTACGACGCGGAGCGGTATCCGGCGGGCGGAGGGCGGTGGCCGTTAAAAAAACAAAAAAAAAAAACAAAAAAAAACAAAAAAAAAACCAAACAAAAAGTATAAGCGAAAAAAAAAGTCGCTAGACGATCTTTGGCCGGCGAGGTCATCAGCTTGTCGGACGCGCGCGCGACGACCACCCGCCGCCGCCGCCGCAGCCTCGGGGCGGTCCCCCGCGTCGTAAATCCGTTGTTCGTACGCAGTGTCCCCGAGACTTATCTAGATAAATCTATCCAGATAATAGTTTTTTTTTTTTTTTTTTTTTTTTATCCAGATGAATATGTTAATATCTTATCCAAGATGAAAAGAAAAAATTATATTATTTTTTTAGTAATTATCTAGATGAAAATAACCTAGGAAAAAAAAAATGTGGAAAATATTAAATACCCAAACACGTGTACCGCTGGAACCAAATTCATACCGGAAGATTATCGAAGTCGCCATTTTAGTCACCCCCAATAAAAAAAAAAAACTGTTTCCATTCCGCCACTGTGTACCGGTATGTTTTAGTTTTAGTTAAAAATTCGCTGGTTAACTATCTATATGTTTAGCGTACGGTGATTTACAGCCATATTGCATTTACAGAATTATTTTAACCGTTTACATTTTCATCTCCTTACAATGGTGTTCTGAACGCGATGACAATGGAAAAAAAAAAAAATGATCTTTTATCGTATCCGAGATAATTAAAAAAAAAAAAAAATATTCGTTTTCTTTATCTAGACCAGTGGTTCCCAACTCAACATTAGGCGCGGACCACGGACTTATTCATTATTATTTATTATCGAGATTTTACAAACTAAAATTAATTTGTAGCGTATGGCCCAACTGTTACACTAAAAAACATCCCAATTCCCACGTCGGACACAGTTAAATACCTGGGACTCAATCTCGATAAGCGTCTAACACGGAAAAATCATTTACGAACCAAAAGACTGACTCTCAATGCCTCCGTATGCCCATGCTCAGTCCTCTAATGTTGAGAAATAATAATACTAATTTAAAAGTCAAACTTTTAATTTACAAGACCCTCCTGAAACCTATTTGAACTTATGGCATACAGCTCTGGAGTTCAGCAAAAAATCCAAGTGTTCCAGAACCTAGCTTTTCGTCAACTTTCCAATGCACCGCCGTACGTATCAAACCTAACATTTCATAACGATTTCCACATGAAAACCATCAATGAAGAAGCACACAATTCTTTTATGTGCGCTTCCGTATGCGAATTCTATCCCGCCAAAATCCACTTATCAAAAACCTCTCCTCTCTAACTCTCCCAGGAAATCCTAGGCGCAGGCTAAAAAAGAAATGGTGTCGTGACCACATACAAGTTCCAATTTAAAATATACATCTATATATATATATAGAATTCCAATCAGTAATAATAAAAAAAAAAAAAAAAATATAACTAATATAAATAATTCATGTTAAGTGTTGCCAGTGAGCGGCTTCTTATTCAATTTTTCACGTTCTGTCTTCTCTTAGCACATAAGCTTATTATGCATTATTTGTATAGATACCTGTCCTGTATGGTCCGCTGCCTCTATAACTAAAATAAATAAAATACAAATCTTACAAAATAAATTCTTAAGGATATGCACCGTGGTTCGTGAGAAATCGCCAGATCCATAATGACACGAAAATACCCCTGATAAATACATTGATTAAAATCCAATTTAAAAATTTCCACGCCAAACTAAAAAACTTGGACAGTGCTCGTCATTACAATATAGGAAAAAAAACACTCAATAGACGTCTGCGGCCTCGACTTCCCCAGGACATTCTTTTAACAGACACAGAAGACTCATCATCAGAAAATGAAGATCATTATTAATATACTAGACCTCATCGTTATTATTATATTCATATATGTAACACATTATTATATCGCTCTCACTATTAATAATTAATGTCATTAATAAATGTATAATCATTTAAATTTGTAACAAATAAAAAAGTTTTAATAGCACTAGGTGTGCTGAAACATTTTATAATAATTATAATAAATAAAAAAAAAAAAAAAAATTTGTATAGATTTTTATTCAATGTGAAAAAAATAATAAAAGTTTAAATTAATATGGATTTAATTAGTGTGACTCATTATTAACAAGCGCTTCTTTGACCAGTTGTGCGATCACGAATTACGTACACTTAAACCGTAAATAATATGAAACGCAATATCGCTAATAATTTTTTTTTTTTTAAATAAAAATATTGATATTTATGGAAAAACTGATTTTGCATCGCGGACCGCCCAGTTGGAAACCACCGATCTAGACGGTTTTCGAACAATTTTAACTCTAATCTACGTGTCAACATTGTAATGGATTTTTTTTTCGTCGCCGACAGTACCGGTACAACCGTCCGGGCCTTTAACCGCGATTCGTGGCCGTGGCCGTCGGTCAAACGCCAACGTGTCGTCGGCGCCGGACTACCGCGGCACATCACGCGGGCCGCCGTCGAGATTATTACGGCCCGCGACGGCACGTCGACGACGACAACGCACTTTGTCGAACAGCCGGCCGTCGCCGCTTTTCCGGTGACTCGTTCCGGTCCGTTTTGTACGGCGCGCACGGCGCACACACGCGTCCGGACGAATAGCCGCGCGTCGCCGTCGCCCACCGATCCTACGCTCGTACTATTTATAATACAATTATAGCAGAGGTACGAGTAGATATTTGCGTTATTTTATCGAAAACAAATTTAAAAAATACCAGTTATAGTTCATATACTAATAGTTTTGTTCTAAGATCAAACGTTTCTGTATAAAACAAAAAAAAAAAAAAAAAAAAATGTATTTCGCGTATTTTAGGATTTTGGCACATAATTTTGGTAATTTCTAAAGCGTTACCGGACACGTATTTAATACGTTTTTAATATATATATATATATACATAGTTGTAATTGTCTGCAATTTTATAATTTATTACATTTTTATAAACTTTCCGAAAGAATAATATATTTGCATTTTCATTACTAGATTCACTATTATTATAAATGTATGGATTTTGAGAATTTGAGGAAATCCTAAACCAGTCTTACGTATTTTTATTTTATGATATGTTTTCGAGAGTTAATAAAAAAATATTGGTCGGACATTTCCGTTCCGGATACCAACCGGATAATAATGTGTACTTACAAAACTAAACGAAACAATATTTTCATGAAACGTCGGGAAATTATCGGCTGGCAACAAATTCGCCGCCGTCATTTTCCGTGCTCGGCCGTTTCATCGTTTTCGGACGATTGGCCGATAAAACCAATCGCCGTTTTCGTTTTCACGTGTAATAATTTCAATTATTTATACCGTTTCACAGATTATATTTTATAAGGTTTTTTTTTTTTTTACACAATTGGGCTTTTATTAAATTTTAACAATAATCGTTATTTTTACTGTAGCTACAGTGTCCGCGGGCATTGCCAAAAATAATTTCGACCGCGTGCATACCGATATTCTTCAGTTGTTTATAGTATATTATTATTTTTTTTTTCCTTTTTCCTTTTTTTTTTATCATACGTTACTCGGCCTATTTATAATCCTATAGTAGACGTATACATATATAGATACAACACGCATTGTCGGTTTTTTTTTTTTACATTAGGCACCTATAACAATAATAATAATTTTATTTAATATTCACATCTGCAATTTGTATTATATATTGCAGCGCGTGACCGGGCGCGTAATATAATAATATGTTAACCGTAAAAAGATTATGGTTTTCGCTCATGAATTATGCATTTATATATAAATTATATTATATTATCGATATCATACTGTTTCTCGTACGTATTATAATATTTAACCACTACACGCAGGTCGATGTACAGTATATGTTTCCTACGGATAACGTTGCTCAAAGACGTATCTAAAAATCTCTCTATACCGAGATAAAAGACAGTTAACATTTGTAATTATCTTAGAGATAAAGATAAGTGATAAAACGTTGTTGGTTTGGAAAAAAAAAAAAAAATATTAAAAATACAAGCTAGACTCGCCTATAGATTTATCTATATTGACATTCTGTTTTCCGAAAAAAAAAAAAAAAATACTGCTACGTAAGTATGCTTACAAAATGTATACCTATAGATTACAATTAGAATTTAGATAATACAATATTAAACGTTCAATTGTATTAATTATCTATATAAGATATAAAAAATGATAATTTATTTATCTAGGTATTAATTTATATCTAGATCTTAAACACTGCATATATATGTATCGTTAGAGAAATTATACTGAACACGCTGGTTATACTTAGGTGAATATTTTAGATTTTGGTTCGGTACACGTCTTGGAAAAAACGATACCGAAAACGTACTTTGTTTACACGTAAAAACATAACGGCTCCGATATCGAACAATTCAGACAGGGAAAAAAAAAAATTTGTTCGATTAATTATACGGAATCGTATTGTGACGAACACGGTTATTGGTTCGGAAATGGGATAGATATTTTTATTCTGACTTATTAACCCTTCACGAATTGCGTTTAAAAAAAAAATGCAAAAAATATTCAAAACGATCGGTTTTGGCGGGAATCAAATGCGTCTTGCCCGGTTTCTGGTTTAGCGGGTTATCAACCAGTGACCGGGTTAATCACGTCTTATCGCGGATCTCAGATTGATAACGTTTTTTTATCACTTGGGCGCTGTCTCTCTTAAGCAGATACTATATTAAGCAGATACTATCAGTACTGGGTTAACCTAGTTGTTTCGCCGGACGCATTTGTATTCCGCGCCCAATACCTATCATATCGAACTAGTTAAATTTTTTTATAAAAATCCCAAAGCCCCCCCCCCCCCCAAAAAAAAAAATAAAAAAAATAAAGTATTTTCTCACACGGGCAAATCTATACAATTAGGAAAAAATGCGTTTGAAAAATGTTATAGTACACGCCGGGCGGGGTGGCGTATAGTGTTTTACACGGACGGGACTATATACCCACCGCGCGTTTGATTGATGGACGCGGCCACGACTCGCGGCCACTCCTCGACGGGACGGTGTCGGTTATGCACGAGAGCCGTGCGGTTTTATAAGTATATACACGCGTCGCCTAAAGAAAAGCTCGGAAAAGACGGTTTTTTTTCTTTTCTTTTTTTTTGTATTTATTTTTATTTGTCCATCCATCAACCGCCGTTAGCCCTTTGTACGAGAAACACATCGTAATTTTTTAAGGTGAAATATGTTTAAACACGCGTTTCGCGTTATTATTACGATATTGTGTGTGTGTGTGTGTGTTTTTTTTTCCACGTATTCGCTCGTATATATTTTTATACTGCCGTGCCGAAGTATCGAGTCGGACAAAAAAAAAAAAAAAAAAATCCGCTCGCGTGCGATCCGCAGAAAATCCGCCGGATCCGATATTATATACAATATACGTATAATACTATACACTATACTTAGCACTTATACATTAGTATAGTGTAGATGACTTGATGACTTAAAAATATTCAAAAAAAAAAAATTAAAAAAATGTATAAAATGTTAAACAAAAATTACGTTCAAAATGTTTATATTAATCTCGTAAATACTATTCGAATGAATTACAATTAACATACATTTTTACATTTAAGTTTAGGAAATATTGAAAGTATTATTGATCGAATACGATAAATATATAAAGCGGAAGATCTTCAAATTAAAATACGCGTGTTTTGTGTTGTGTTAAATTTCCCCAAAATATTTAACGAAAATGCAATTTTATATTCGCCGTACGTTCTTATCGTTTTATTTTTTAAAAAAAATATGAAACAATAGCTACATGATATATTATATTATCATTTATAATCAATGATAATATATTCTACCTACAGTAAACAATTGTATATATATATATAAATACATTTAATTTTGTATTAAAAAAAATAATAATAATTGTATTATTTGTACACGATTTTTTTTATAACGAATAGTTAATATATTAAATGCTTGTTTAATTGTATATAAAGAAATTAATTTTTTAACTGAATTTTATCGTATACGATATATCGTTGGGTTACATACATAATGTCACCTATTATTGTAATATTATTGAGGTTAATGGTCTAGGTTAATTGCGTCGAAGTATATATTACGATGTTGTACTCAAAGGCTTGCCCATATTAGAATCAACGTCCTCGTTGACGAACACGACAGGGAAAAGAAAATATGAAAAGGGGCCAGCCCTCCCCCCGCGATTCTGTCCGGGTCGCGAAAAAAGCGGTTTTCGTTGTTTTTACAATTAAAAAAAGTCACGTCCAGGAATACTCGTACAAAACTTTCGACTTTGAACTTTTATACCGTAATGCAAAACGCGCCGTTTCGTCGTAATACGCTATAAAATCCGGAATATACGCGAATTGCGTATTATAAATTATTTCTACGCGTACGACTGTGACAATAATTATAATAACAAACAGCTATTATTACGACGGTATTATAAATATCACGACGGCGGAGCTCGGTGCCCGTGCCCCCGGCACCCGCCGTCAAAAGAGTCGCGGGATCGCGGAAGCCCGGAGGAAGCGCCGTTTTGTCGAGAGAAATTAGCGACGGGGCGGCGAGAAACAACAATGGACTATACGCTTTTATTATATATTCGCACTATACATAAATAAATATAAATATATTTCCGAGCCGGTTATGAATACATTTATACACACACATATATATATATATATACGTATACGACGGCGAGCAAAAGTTATCCACTCCCCGGCTATTATATACATAAAATACCTCCTACTCGTCTCCTCTCGCCCCGCCGTAGTTTCCGTATTATAATATTATTATTATTATTATTATGATCTCCGGCGACAACGTTTCAAAGGTCTCGATTCCTTGCACCTGACGTTTATACATATATATATATATATATACACACGATGAAATGGCGTCGTCGAACAAAGAGCCCGTGGGACTAAATTTATATATATATAGAGAGAGAGAGCGAGAAAGAGAAAGACCGAGACGGCGGGAAACGGTGGGATTCGTATATATGTGTACGTACAGCTAAGGGCGGGCGGGTTTCTCTCCCGCCGCCGCCGTCGAGCGCTTGTCGTTTCGAAACAATTGCGTCTCGTCCCGCCCGCCGCCCGCCCGCCCGCCGCCGGGACCGTGTATAGCCCTCTTTTGTTTACAATGTCGCTAATGGATTTCGTCGTGTCCCGGGTAACGCGGGGAGGCTCTCCTCCGGGCTGTTCGCCGCGCTCGCGACACTCGTATTTCGAACGCCGCTCGCCGCTCGGGTGTACATATCGTATACCTGCCTACCTCGTATATTGTACGCGTACACCTACAACGTCGGCCGATACAAGAAAAAAAAAAAAAAAAAAAAAATCAAATAATCTTCCCGTCGTCCGACAATGCGACATTATAATAATTATTTTATTTAGTTGGTACCGAGAAAGAGAGAGAGAAAAACTGTGTACTCTTGTACGCGCGCGGTTACAACCGTACGGAGGCGGCGGCGGCGGCGGCAATGATGTCCGCCGCTCGCGACGCTCGTGTGCGTGCGGCCGCGACATATCGCAGCGACAATAACGGTCGCGGCGCGGTACACGCGGGCGCTACTGCGTTATTGTTATTATATATATTATTATAATATAGGCGGGCGACGCGATTGGGAATGGGCGCGGCCTCTTTCTCACTCCACCCGGCCCGCCGCCGATCGCCCCGCGCGCGCTTCCCCCCCGCGGCACGGTGTAGACGAGCAGACGTGTGTAGTAGTTGTTGTACTACTCCGGGCCCAGCGGTTGTTAACGATAAGCATCGTGTGCACACGACCGCGGGACACGGAACAGCAGCGGCGGCGGCGGCGGCGTCGTCGTCGTCGTCGTCGTCGGCAACCGACGGCGGCGCGTAATAATATAATGTTTCGGTGTCGCGGGACAAATAATTCGAAAATGTAAATCGAATTTCGCGAACGCGCACAATAACGAATGGGTTGTTATTTATTTATTTTTTGTTTTTCCCTTCTTCTCTATACGTGTCCGTATAGTGACAATATTATAATACTATTGCCGTCGTATACATGACCAAACCACGAGGTACCGTTTGTCCGCAGAAAACTAAACAAATGTCAAACGGGAAACGCGAATTATATGAGAAATCGTTTCGGCAACGGCTGCTTAAAACATCGATACCGACGGATATACGCAATGTGCATTTCGTTAATTATAGGTACCCACTCAATTAATTTAATTTACACTTAAAACCCCTCTCCATATTGGACAATCCTGGATGCACGCCACTGGATATAATATGTGTGATGTTGTTCAAACGTTTACATTGTTAACCTCGGATTTCGTGCATTTTACACTCGTGTGCGCCATCGGACAATTCGACGTATAATCGATCTAATGTATCTGATTTTTAATTTGATTTTTTTTTTTTCCCCAGAGATAACCAAAGAAATATCCTATACCTATAATAATGGTCTCGTGTTTGGTCGAAACGGTCGTTTTAATCCGAGAGGTTTGTATCGTGTAAATACCTTGTGATTAGTAGGAGGTATCCGATGTAAAAATACAATAAAAACAAAAACAATTACTTACTCGCACACGGTATTAATATAAAATATATATGGATTATTTATGAAAATAATAATTATTATAATATTGACACGATGACGCGTACGAGCACGCGCGCGATTAAACTAATTCCTCGTCTACGAAATGGAAGGCATTATTCTACGTTTGCATATTATTTCACTCGACAAAATATAAATCGCTTAATGATAATTGATACGAGCGAATTTCCAAAGGTCTCGATTAAAATGGCCGACGGTGACTTTTACTTCCTCGTCGCCAGTTATTATAGCAATCGGGCCGTGTCATTGTGCGATGCATTGAAATACTTTTTACTGTCACACAATGCCACTGCATAATAAGAAATATTGCTCTATAAAAGGCACGTGTATTCGAAATAGTAACACTTTATCCCGTAATACTCGCTCGAGGATCAAATGCGTTTTTCGATCATCTGCTCTGGAATCGTTTTACAATAACGGTAAAGATTTTGTTTTTATTTATTCACCGTCGCGTCTGAACGTTCTATACGAGAATTCGGGAGAGAAAATAAAATAATACGATTTCATTGTTTTGTTCCCTTTGGCCCGTCCCGAGTTTTCCGTAGCCATATTGTCGTCAGTAACATTAATAGTTTTAGACAAATAAACTTTTTTTTATTCGCAGTTTGGATTCGGTTTGTCTTTATTGTTATACAAGCGCGTTTTTGTCGTGTAATCGAATTTAATAGTGGTCGTAATAGAATCGTGAAAGTTATAGAGTTATAATTAATTTACGATTGTTTGAAAATATTTCGAAACATTGTGTACATCGAATTCGTGTACGTCAGAAAAGGGTACGCTACAATTGAAAATTAGAGCCAGATTTCTGGTACAATATATCGTGTACACGGACGGTAAAAAATAAAACAAGCGAGAGGACGTAGAGGGGAATTTAATTTTGATTTTTAAAAAAAAAAAAAAAAGAAATATCATTGCTGTACTACTGTATACATATAACATATCGTTCTATTAACGATTAGACCGAGAAAAATGTCGAATGGTCGAAATCGAAGGGGCGGGAAAACGTACGCCCTATTATTATCGGTTCACGGTTAACGCTATTATAATATATATATATATATTTTTTTTTTTTTTTTATAATTATCGCGGGACAGTCCCGCGTTATTTTTCGTGTCACGCCTCGTCTAATATATGTCGGTTTTAACGAAACTAATGGATGTCGACGATTTATGTTTGCACGCGGCCCGTCCCGTTTCGCGTTTTATCGGTCCGGTTAAACGATGCGTCCGTGTCGCGGTATATAAATAATACATTTAACGTTAAAAAAAAAAAAAAAACATAAATAATCGCAATGCCTATACGGACGTACACTGCGTTATATAAATAGGCCATGTATATTATATATATAAAAAAAAAAAATTTAAAAAAAAATAATAATAATACGCGCGCCGCCGCCGCCGCCGCCGCTGTAAATCATCAAACGATTTACCGATGATCGTAATATATTATACGAAACCGTGCGATAAATAATAATCGTAATTTAAATTAATTTTTTTTTTTCCTTATCGTACCGTCGGTCACGAGTCATAATCGATATTTTGATATCGAAAGGCCGCGGAGTAAGTAAATATTATATATACGATTTTCATGTACACACGTGCTCGGCCAAATCAATTTTATCCGCATAAAACCAAATATAAATTAACTAAATACTTCAAATACGTATAAATAGGTAAACATGAATCACTAGAATGATTTTAAATTTAGTTCACGCCTAAAAAAATATATTAATATTGTGTGAAAATTTCGCGTTACGGTAAAAAAAAAAAAACAATATAAAATTATTGCCGTACATTTCCCTACGTTTTTAACTCAACTATTAAGACAATAATCCAAAAATCGAACAAAATCCCTCGACGCACCGATTTGATCTAAAACAGCGAGGTTCAGATACGGCGGTACACTTCGGTAGAAAAGCGGGACGCCCGCCAGCCGGGAAAAACCGAAATACGCCTCGGTATTCTAAAATATCTATGGGTTGGGGCGGGGAGCCTTGCTCCGGGGGCCTCTGCCGGTCGTCCGAACGCCGGGGCCCCTATCGAAAACCGTGACGGTGTTGTGCGTGGTATCGCGCCGCTGTCCGGGACGACAGTTTACAGTGTAAAATGGGTGCCACGACGTCCGTCGCGCGCCCGGGATGGTGGTGTGGGAGTGAAGCGAAAAATCGCCGGGTGGCGCGGCACCCCGGAGAATCGTATTAATATTTTCGCGCACAGCGTGTACACATTATATCCGTGGACGGTGGCGGCGGCCACGAGAAAAAGGGTGTCGCGGGACGGCTTTTCGCGGCGGCGGCGGTGGCGACGACGACGACGACGACGACGACGTTAGCACTTGTATATATACAAAACTTACAAAACGCGTACACACACGCACACCACCGCCACCGACGCGTATATACGACACGCACGCGGTGCCACCGCGACGATAATTATTATATATATACGCGTGTCGCGCGCGCGGAAAACACGTCTCGCGCCCGGGACGGGACGCGGGTCGGCGGCGGCCGGATGGGTGGCGGTGGGGGTGTGTGGGCGACGGCAGTAAAGACGAGTAGGGTCGCCGGCGGGCCCGGTTGGGTGGGTGGGGGGGGGCGATAGGGCCCGCGGCGGCAAACATGGTCGCGGCGAGCGGGGCACGGCGGGCGGGCGTAGGAGGCGCTAACGGTCGAGGCGGTGCCCCGCGTCGTCGGTCGCGCGAGAGAGACGGAGCGAGAGCGTGCGCGCGCGCGCGCACTCGCCCGACCGGCGGCGCCCCGCGGCCGCCGTACGTGTTCGTCTGCGGCGGCGGCGGCGGTGGCGGCGCGGCCACCGCGGCCCGCCCGCCGGCCCGGCGAGTACCGCGAACCGCGCCAGAACCGTTCGCGGCGGTCCGACACGGGGCGCGCGCGCGCAGACACCGCCGTGTGCGCGTGTGCGCGGCGCAGCAGTCGCGTCGTACTCGCAGCACGTTGCGCCGTCTCGTTATTATAGTACGCCGCGTCGCGGACAACTCGCTACCGCGTACACGTCGTGGTCTCGTCGCCGCCGCCGCCGTCGTCGTCGTCGTCGTCGTCGTCGTCTCGTCGCCGCCGCACAGCAGTCTGTCCCGCATTACCGACCCGCGTCCAACGTATACGCACACACGCGCGCGCGCGCGCTATTCTACCACATCGTATTCGCACTAATAATAATATCGTTTTTTTTTTTTTTTTTTTTTTATTATTATTATTTTTCGGTTTTTCACGTACCCGTCCGTGTGTTATCGTGCGCCGCCGATATACGCCTATCGAGTAATATAATTATATTTCGTTTAATAAACGGTATTCGTACGACGGTCGCGCGCGCGGTTTAACGTTAACACGTCGTCGTCATGATCGGTTCCGTTCGGCGGTCGCAGACGATGTATTGACATTATTTTTTTTCCTAACCTGCTGGAAACCGCGGTCATACGAGTTTTTTGTTTTTTTTTTTTTTTTTTTGTTTTATCTTTACACACTACTCCGATATTACATTTTTCGTACGGCACGAACAAACCGATAATAATTAATATTATTATCGTCACGTCGCGCGGGTGCGGCTAATGTATCGCCGGAACAGCGACGCGAGTACCGATGACCACCGGACGCCGGCCGCCGGTTTAGCGAAGCAGCAGCAGCAACAGCAGGTCTCCTCGTAACGCCCGGGAAACGCGTCTCGAAATCGCGGGTCTCCCGCGTACCATGACTTCTCAGTTCTCACAACAGCTCGTCAAAAATATCGGACATCAGGTAAGCTGGACCACACATATATATATATTATTACTATCGTTACTGCCGGTCATTTTTTCGTTATTATCTCTCGCAGAGCGGTTTTTTTTCCTCCTTCTGTTTTTGCCTTCCGCAAACGAAATTTTTACCGGTAATCGATTGTCGTGCCGATTCATGGGCATTTTAAACGTTCGAGTTTTGTCTGTTTGGCGGATAAAATATTGTTACAATCGTACACGACGTTCATCGCCGTGAGTCGTAAGTGGAAAAAAGTCGCTATGCAAAGGTATTTTTTTTTTTTTTTTATTTTCCTTTTATTAGCGTGTTTCAAGTGGAAATTTTGACGAAAAACCCCAGACATTTCAAAACATATTTTGGTTTTTAATCCGGACTTTGTTCCGAATCGTAATATTCCGCTACAGTACTATATCGATAGATAAAATTAAATCGTTAATTTAATTTTTAAATTACCGCCACGGTAAAATTCGAAAATAATTCGCCTATTTGTTTTTTTTTTTTTTTGATTTATATAATTAAAATATATTTCTCTCGGTCACTAATCAGTAACAATTGTTATTACTGTCCGCCTAAACGCGGTGCCGCCGACACGAATGTACACGGTCGTTTGTAAATATTACAAGTAGAAAAAACAGACTTTTTTTTTTTTCTACATTCTTTTCTTCCCGGTTTTTTTTAATCCAATCGAAATTTCGTGGGTTTCGAATTTCCCCGTTGGCCGCACGAATATTTTTCGGTAATTAATAAAATCGTTCGTCTAAGTGTCGTTTCTCCGCCGTCACACCGTCACCCGGGCACACGTTTTCGCCATATTTAATTACGATAATACGTGTAAATATTAAAAATAAATAGGTCGACTTCGAACGTAGGAAATAAAAACAATTCGAAGCTCGACGATATTTTAGTTTCCATAGTTATTATTTAAATACGGAAAAAAATAAAAATATATATTATAAAACACGATAGTAATAATAATCGTATAGTTGTTTTGGGAAAATATTAAAACGCCAGTAATAATAATAATAATAATAGTTGTTGGCGTATAGAACACGAGCGCCGTTATGATTATTATTACCGCCTGTATACTTATAACTCGTGTACTTACATATTGTTTTATTAATTTTAAATTACGCGCGCCAACGTTACATCAAAAAAATGTTATGTAACGGAATTGATTTGCATATACTTAATAATAAACGTATTTTTTAGTTTTACGAAAATCTCCGCGTTTTTTTTTTTTTTTTTTTCGGGGGGGAAACATCATTTTCGCCGTTATTGTTCCGGGGGAGGGGGAGGGGGGTAACGTTATTTGTGTATTAATAGCAACGCAATTACGATACGATACGGTTATAACTATTATAATTGCGCACGCATGCCACGAATTAATATTTTTATCTTTTCTATTATTGCCGTATTATTCCGGCCGTATTCCTAACGCCGACGGAAATCCCCGTTTATAAATTTATACCGACGCCGCCGTTGTCCGTACACACCGCCGATATATTGTGTATTACACGGGGAAAAAAAAAAAAAAAAAAAAAAAAAATATGCCGCGTAGCTCCGATAATATTTCAATTTTTATTTATTGACCCCCTCGCCCGTCCAACTCGACACCGTGTTTCGAGCGGAACGCAATAATCCGGCCGGGAAACCGAATCCCGAACGAGTGAAATCGAATTATCCGGCGGCGCGAAAAACGATTGTGGATGCGTTAATCGTCGAACGTGGTGCGGGCCAAATTGTAAATATCTCGTCGCCGGGAGTGCATTTTAATTTACTACGACGCCGTTTGCCGCGAGTGCACCGCCGCAGATTATTCGGCCGGCGGCGTGTCTCCCGAAAAATAGTTTCCCGCGTTCGGGGGCGAACCGATACGCCGGGAAATGTCCGACGGTCGGGAAGCGCGACAGATTCGCAAACCCCCGGCGGGAGGAGGCCGGTCTTTGTGTGTCTCCGGGTTAATAAATTATTAATAATGATAATTATTAACGATCCGTTATCAACGAATAATTCGTCGTTGTTCCGATTACGAAAACCGTATAATTATTATGTAATACACACAATATTCGGAATAAAATGCCGCGTGACGTTTATCTCCGAACGGTATTTCAAACGATTGACGGACACGGTAAACGCGCGCCGAAAACGTTTTAAATAAACCCTGCCACCCCCCTTCCGACAATATTTTATTATAAAATTATCGTTATTATAATTATTGATTATGCTTTCAATCAATAATTAAATTAATTCAATAATTGTGCAATCCACGATTATCCGCCAGTATCATCGTACCGTCGTTGGACATATAATCGTTTTTCGACCGGATAGAAGAAAGACGATTATTGTGTTATTCGCGGGACGGTAAAATGATAAAACAAAAAAATTATTATAATAATAAAGAATGTGAAAAAAGCGTAAACGAATTTCTTCTTTCGTTTTTAACACGTAAAATATAGAAATTATTTGTTAGAAAATTTTATTCCGTTGTATTTTTAGACAATTTGTGCGATTATTAGTAATACTATTTTTTTTTTTTTTTTTTTGTTCGATTGATATTTATTCGTTTTTATCGCTTTCCGGGGGAATATTATATTTGCGTTATTTTCATATTCTGCGTTACGTAAAACGCGCGTATTTTTGTTAATTTAAAGGTCAAGTAAATCTGTATCGTATTCTTCAATATTCATATATGTATATATGAATATAAATCTAGATTCTACTAAAAAAAAAAAAAAACAATACAATTTGTACGCGGAAAATTATCATTTTATACATTTTTATGTCCGTCGATTTCCGGGACCTAATATTATATGTAAAACGAAATTGCGTAATCGTCACACGGTACATGAGCGAACGCGGAAAAACAACGAATCGAATATAAATAATTATACTGCCGATAAATTTAATTTTGTACATATATAATTGGAGGTTCCGGCAGACTTTACACGAAAAACGATTTCGCCAAATTAAATGACGACAACATGATGTGATATTTATCACCGATATGTTTTCACCGAGGGAATTTTTTCTGTTGACATTTTTCGTTGTACAATTTTTTTATTGAGTTTTTTTTTTCAATGCAGCTGAATGAAAATAATACGTTTGGTGCAATAATTTTCGTTTGCGAGGTCTATTAGAACTCCTTTGTTGGATAATTACGAAAACGCATTTTCACCACGTAACCGAGACGGTAAACTAAATACAAATACTACGGATGTACTCTTAAATATTCTGTATAAAATAATATAATGTTTTGTTTTTTTTTGTCCGACAGAATCGCGAGAAAATTATCAATTTAAATTATACGCGGCGTTATAAAATCCGACGACCCGTTAATAAATTTATCGTATTCGGCCGGTGTATATAGTTTACGGAAAAATTATTAAAAAAAAAAAATAAAAAAATATATATATATATATATTTATTTTTGTACCCCCTCTACTTAATAATAATCAAATTACGGTTAAAATATTACAATTTTCTTTTTTTTTTTTGTATGCACACGCGAGCTTATCGACCAAGAGCTTATATACCGTTATATTATAACCTAACAACAAGTATATTTATTATTACGTTTTTTTTTTTTTAATTTTTTTTTTATCGGTTTACCGAATTTCGTCGTCGTTTTTGTCGACGAGACCAGTTCGCGCACGCATTATTTTATATTACACGACGGATCCGCGTTACAAACTTACCATTACACTTAAGATTTTAATATTCTATTGAATTCGCATTGTTTCCGTCGTCCCCGGTTAGTATAAATACCGAAAATCGCGGCCGTTTTAATAGAATACTCTGTACGTTTTGTAGTTTTATAACGAAAAAATTATTACTTGAATATATGATTCGACGAACATGAATCGTGAAATATAATATTTTATTGTTGGTGTTCGCGGACATAAATAATATTATTGTGACGGTGAAATTTTAATACAAACCGATGGTTGCGAAGACATATCGAATATTTTTATACCTACTTTTTTATATTTCCCCACCCCCTCCCCCCTGTAATCGGGACGGGATTTATTTTGTTGAAATCAAATCTTATTTCATCATATTTTCCCGATCGTTTCGTATTATAATTATCAGGATTAGAGGTACTCGCGATCTTAAAATGATCGACACGCATATAATATATGCGTTATAACCGTGGAAAATTGGATAAAATATGTATTTAAAAAAATAAAAATAATTCATAAATTATAATTATTACAAATATTATGTAACAATTATAAATAAATATTTATGTTTCAAAAATTCTACGTACCTCTCTCTGTATTATAGTATAGATAAAATAAAACTATCGAAACCCCAGTCAGGAAATCTATTTAAAATTAGTTATTTTTTTTTTTTATAAAATATTTATATTATAAAAACTTGCACTTTTTTTTTTTTTATCGAACGCCATAATATTTTAGTTTAATTTTAACTCTTATTACCGCGAAACACGACAATTGCATAAATATACGCAAACTCTTAGATCACGGTTTCCCAACTTTTTTTTTTACTTGACGGCGCACTTTAATAAATAAATAATAATGAATATACATAGTATTGTATTTATTAGAGATGAATAATATAAGGTTACGTTTATTCTGAACAATTCCAATAAACATAAATAATCAAAAATTTACATTATAAAAATGAATATATGTGTACTAATATGTGTAAGTTACGTTGTATGTGCGATAAGTTTACAAATTTAACGCGATATTTGAGAATTTTTACACAATTCCTACATTCGGAGTGAAACAGTTGAAACAGCAATACTACAAATCACGTTCGATATGTGTCCTCTACCATTCGTTTTCATTATTGTTCAAAGCAGAAAATGCCTGTTTACATAAATATGACGTGGACAATGGTAATAATAATAATAGTATTGCTTAGAGAAATAACCGAATATTCCGAAACTAAACTTAACCGGAAGGAATTCGTGGTTTTTTTTCTGACTATCGAATAATATTCGGGCTGTAGAACTGGATCACACACACTATGTATCAACGAACTCATTTTTTCCCGTCATTAGTAAGATCAAGCTCATCGCGTCGTACACACATTGTCTGTGAAATGAAATGGCAACAAACGACCCGATCTGCAGATAAACAGTCAACGGTGGAAAATAGTGATTAATAATAATTGTTTCTCCGAGTAACATAGGCGTTCTTCTTCACGTATACGGTTTTTAATATAGGATATTCCCGTCGTTAATTTTGAAAATGTTGGGAAATTTGATAGAAAAAAAAAAAAATATTAAAAAACCACCGTTGGAGATTCGCTAAACACGCAATTTTTATTTGTCGTGAAAACCTCCGGTTTAATAAATAAGACGAAAATTTGCACGGCTGCGCACGGCGGTTCGGGAATCACACCCGGTCGGCGGGTATATTTGGGTACGATTCGATATGATTATAATATTATTATTATTATTTAACGTTATCTATCGCGGGGGGGGGGCCCCCATCGGCCGCGCGTTGATACGAACCGCGGCGGTTGCGGGTTATCTCGCGGGGAAATCCGCGGCCGCCCCGCGCCGTGTGTTATCAGCGTAATTCGTATTTTATCCGTACGCGCCGCGGGAACGACGTGATAATAAATTAACGGTGGCCGCTGCCGCGGTCCGTTGTTTTGTTTGCGCCCGAACTCCGCGACCGACCGACCGTCCGACCGTCCGGCCGAGCCGCAATCGTCACCCGGCCGCCGTCAGTCCCGCGCGCGCGCCCGCTTACTTACCACCGCGTAATACCACTGTTGTTTTCGTACCGACCGTGTCTCAACAATAATTATTACCCGTTGTTTGTTTCGCTTGTCGTACGCAATATAATATATTTTTGTTGTAATTGTGCGTGTTTTGTGTATATATTAATTAACAATACCGGTTAATAATATTATTAATACACAATTATCGGGGGCGATTATGTTACTCGTCAACAACGGCAAAAGTACCACCGTAAGTACAAAGACTATAATAATAAATCATAATAATTATGAAATTAAATTTCTGACTCGCACGATTCCGGGCCGAGCTCGGTATTAATAATAATTATTTGGAACTATGGAAAAAAAAAAATATATATATATATATATATATATATAATATATTACGATTTGTTCGTGGTTTTTTGTTTTTTTTTTATTAAAACGTTTTCTAACGTAAATTTCAACTCGAAAAACAACATAAAAAAAAAACGAACATATCGAATAACTGTTAATATACGCCGGAATATTTTTAAAATTACACCACGTCTGTAAAACGCTTACATTATAATGCCGTGGATTTTTACGATTTCCATAAAATTCTAAACTTCGAAAATCGGTTACTACGGGGACGCACCTTGTATACAATTTTCAATTTTTTTTTGTCCGCTATAAAACTAGTAAATTTCAAATAGCTGAGTAAATGGCAAAATTTTCTATTTTTAAAATATACCGCGTCCATAGAGAGTGCCGATATAAATTAGTGTCTGGCGAAAGTTTCGGGTACCCTACTACGATTTTTTTCAGCCCAACGAATATACAAATTCGAAATTTTATCGATTTAATCGCCCGCGTTTTATACACCGGTGTTCCGTGAATAAATATATTCATTTACATTTTGTTCCGTTTAAATTTTACCCGCCAAAGTTTACCAACAACTATTATTATAAATTACGCAATTATTTTATTATATAGGATTGCCGAAGTGTAATATCACGACGGGGGCGGACTGCGACCAAGAATGTTGAATAGTAATATGATCCGAAATTTGGTTTTTTTTTTTTCAACTCTACGATTGACGTTTCTTTCGTCTTATTTTATTTATATCTTTTATATTATATTTATATATATATATATATTCGGTTACAATTATTTAAAAGTCATGATCGAACTAGAGAAACGGATATAAATACTGGTGAGGGGCGGGGATTTCATGGAGTAAACTATAATTTTTATTAATTATAGAGATTTTCATCAATATATTTTATACAATTACGAAGTTATTGATTTATTGATTATATTATATTGCTATTTAGTAAAATTATTATTTATTGTTCCGCGATATCTCACAATATTTGTCTGTCTCCTTTACTCAACGACTGCTTTTTATCTTTCCAATCGCAGTCTTTATCATCTTTATTGTATTATGTCTATGGTACGTATATTTTCGTAAAATGGCCACACAACATATCATTATATTATACCGTAATTTTGACAGACGCGGGGTTTATAATTAAAAGCGTACAAATAAAAAAAAAAATACCTATAAAAATAAACGGTCGGGGGGAGGGTGGGAATAATATAAACGTTCGTTTATAATAAATAAATCAAATATATAGCAGGATAAAACTATACTATTATTCGGTAATTCCAAACAAAAAGTATATTTTACGTTTATTCAAATTTATATAATAAGCCCGAAAAATAATTCGAGTGGCACAAATTTTCACCGGCCCAGCCCCCCTAGTCCGCCCCCCCCCCGATCGATTAGGTGGGGGGGGCGGACGATTACAATATTATATTTCGTACGTTTGCGTATGTATATACCGAACGACCGGGTTTTCTCCTATATTAATTGATTGGTTCGCCGTTACCTACTCGATTAAAATTATTATTCCGACTTAAACATTCTAATCGGTAAAATTAAAAATACAATTATTTAAAATTATATCTATTGGAAAGTTGGACGAAATTATAGGCCGCACACACCGCAGTCAAACACGCCTGGCCGGTTCGGTTTTATTTTACTGCGTTAATACACGGGATAATTTTTCCGCGCGATATTTTCATCCGGAATGATATACGAAAAGAAAAAAAAACATCCATTTTTTTATTTTGTGTGTGTCTAATAAACGCCCGTCGTTCTGTTATACTTTCAAAATTGATCGAATTATTTCAAATTTTTTTTTTTACATATTAATAACAATAATAATAATAATAATAACCGTTCGGTTAACGTTAACAAAACGCCAGACTTGAAAAAGCTCTACAGTGTGTGGAATCATCATCATGCGCATACGCTACGCATTTAATTTTGTTACCTAATTCACACACGGTATTCCATTATAATATTATCACGAACGATATTTCAACGTACGGTGATATTTGTGTATTCGGTCGAAAATATCATATCGTCGTGTATATATTTATTGGGGGGAGGGGGGTTCACTTTGACAAAACGTAATATTATTGCGCGTTCATCTATCGTAGTCGTTGTCGTTTTTTTACTTATACCGGGGATAGATGATCGTGTCATTGAAAACATTGTGCCAAATCGCATGGAAAGAAAAACCAAACCCATCGTCGTCGTCGGCCGATTTTTATCACCCGATTTCTGCGCCGGGGTCTTAGCAAATATGTAAATCCGATAAAAATCACCGTGCGGCGGTATCAGCGCAAAGTTACCACCATACAGTATAAAGTGCGTGTGCGCCCGTACTGTTATTTTAGCCGTGATAATAATATTATTAAACCGCGTCGGTGACCGTTTACTACATTAGTTTTTCGGTTTGCCAAACGAAAATAACAATTATCGTTCGTGCCCGGGTGTTTCTTATCGGTTTATTTTCATATATTTATTTATGTGTATATATATACGTGTAGACAAAACAATAATTATTTCGGTCGATATCTTCGTCGTCCGAAATAATAATAATAATAATAATATTAGGCGGGGTAGTACGTAAGTGGTGCAAGACCGGCAGTTCCGTACGGTTTAAAATAATTGACATTTTTATCGGGACCCAAATAATACCGTTTGCTATATTGTATTTATTATAACCGTATATTGTTAAATAATTTCGATAATAATTCCCTTGTGGTACTGGCGCGGCCAGTATTTAGTGTGCGTTATAATAACGTAATATTAATAATTGGAGGGGGCCGTAGTACGCGATAAATTGCAATATTTTAGCGAATTGTCGTCCTTAATACGCGATCGCTTTTTGGCATCGTACGGACTTGTGCGATATTAGGCCGTATTTCCTGCTGGTCCGGCGGTTACCGCGGGGTGGTATTCCGGTAGCCGTGATAAATCGACAACGAATTCCCCGGGCCCCGCGCGAGAGACACGGTTTTTCTGCGTTTCGCCCCGTCGAAGTCGTCTCGTCCACTCGATCGAAAATAATCGAGGCGAAACCGGCGTCGGGTCTCACGCGGGTGGATAAAAAAAAAAAAAAAAAAAATGGTAAATTTTTATTAATAATTACCGCGGCGGGATGGGGGGTGGGGTGGGCAACTTGAACGGTTCGGCCGCGAGATGTTTTCGAATTTCGCCCGCGGGTTCGCTCGGCTACTGGTCGACGTGTAACCGGGTGGACGCAACACGCGAAAAAAAAAAAAATAAATATAATTTTTCGATTAACGACTCGACTTAAAATATTACCCAGGTCGCCGTTTTTTTTTTTTTTTTTCGTTTCCGATTATTTTTCTTGCCGTTATTACGTTACAAATAAACAAGCGATTCTTCTTCCCGGCGGTTCGTAACGAAATAATGCCAAACAATACACGGGCACGCGTCGCCGCGTGTGACCAATGCATATACATATATACTTTTACATGCTTAATTTAAGGATATTTTATGCGTAGCGTATTATAATATATACGGTTAAAAAAATAGTTTTTTTTTTTTTTTTTATATGCAATATAATATTATACGCGGTAGTCGTGCGGCGACCGGGATGTGGGGTGGTGGACAAATTACACGTTGAATACTAAACGCGCCGGTCCCACTGACCCATACCCAGGTATTCGATCCGATAATAATAATATTATAAAAAATTATTGTTATCGGGTTAATAAAAAAAAAAAATATTTCGTTTTCGGCCGGTGCCCGTCGGGTCCCCATTGTGTCGTCCGTCCGACGGGTAACTATTATGTTATAGGTATTAACGGCGGCCGGCGAAAAATAAAAAAATCACCGGTACAAATCTAAAACAATCGAAGTGGAAAATAATAATATTATATAAAATATCTATCGGGTAAAACAAAAAAAAAAAAAAAGAAATAATAAATCGACGCGCTGTCGATTTACCCGCTGTCTCGGTTAGGTTATCGGTTTGTTATAAAATTAAAAAAGAGAGGAGACAGAGCGGCCCAGACTCCGTATATTTCCCGGAGGCCGAGACGGCGCGTGTTTATAATTGAATTAATTTGTTGGTACAACAGTAGTAAAAACGCCGGAATTACTCGCAAATTAATTCTAAACGGATACATTCGTCGTAGTGTATCGGAGGGGAAAATAATAAAAAAAAAAAAAATAAAAAAAACCCAAGGGATTATTGTCCTCTATTATTAATGTTCGGCACCACCTATGCGCTACTATTACTCGAAAATCCGGATTGAGCGAGTTCTTCTGCGGCACGTCTACACTCGAGTTCTCGCCGCTTGAATTTACATCAATTGTATAAATATACAGGGTGGACCACACCGTGCGGGTCGTCCCGCGGTTTTTACCCGGCTATACGTTATAATAATAATAATAATACGCAGCTCCTCAGCTGCTACGGATTATTATAAACGCATTGTACACGAACACATTCGGTGGTCCGAATATACTTGTACAAATATACGCGCGCAGACAATATTATAATACGCCTATAAAGAATAGTAACAATTATTATTAAGTGTTTTTTTTTTTCTTTCTTTCTAAATAAACACGCTCGAGATATGAATTTCCCCGAGGAGAAGCACAATGTACGTGTGTATATATATATATATTGTGTGTGTATAATACGCTCTTTTTATAGTATGTTTCGTTGCGGAACTATACGATAAGTTGTCCGTGTGTTATATAATACGATATTGTGTCGACATCGTACTAAAGAGGATATATACTGTTTATCACCCCACACAGCAATTTGAAAATATTAATATTTTCACGATATTTGAAAACGATTTTACGGTGTTTTTTTACAGTGTTCAAAATATTGTAAAATCATATTTCGACGACGTTTCGAACATACTCTTCAAATATAATTTACGCCGAAATATAAACGAAACGGTTTCAAATATTGGAAATGCACGTTTCCCTTAAGTGTTCAAAATAATTCGAAAACTATGGTTTTAGAATATCGTAGCAATGTGTTGTTTGAACGCCTGCCAACAAATGATTTCAGTTTACTTCAAAATATATTGAATATATTATTGTGCTATATATAAAAATTATAAACTGTTATGTGCAGTAAAATTTAAGTCGTTTATAGGGCAAAGTCTGAGATAAATACAATTATTATTATTATATTTTTTGCGCGCGCGCGTTCGGTTGGTATTATTTCTTTAAACATTTATTTTGATGAAACGTTTATAAAACACCTGTCGCCAGGACGCAGAGGGGGATTTTCGTGATTATTAATTTTAATAATTATTGACCGAAAACAAAATATAAACGCGCGCGATTGTTGGCATTCTAATATTGTCGCTCGACCGAAATCTTGATTTTTATCTGGTTGATACCGATTGATAAGAGGGAAATCTTCGCCGGCCCGGATTAAAATGACGGCGGACTGTTAATTCTCTTATTCTTATCACCTGTTGGCAATCTAATATATTGCGCGACGTGCTTTTATATATTTCGTTTACCGTCTCGGCGGGTCGTCGGGCAGTCGTCACCCCGCGATAACTGAATAGGAAAAAAGTCCGCGGGACCAAGTGGTGAAACATAATTTTTTTTTCACCTTTCGACCAGTAGTATATAATTATTATATTATACCGGGTGGGGGGAAGGGGGATTCGGTTCGATTGATTTCCGACGTATTACATACGGGATGACCTCGAACACGGTCGATGTATCGTGTAAGTTTTCGTAACAATTGTCAAGGGAGCGAACAAAAACGATTTACCGACGGTGGTCGTGCGTAGTACACCTACTGGCGTTGGATTTTAAATTATCTTTTTGGACGGATCGCGTAAATCAATTTATCGAAAACCGTTTACGATTAATATTTTTGCGTTATCGGCGGTCTTATTATAATACGGGCGAAGAAGGAACACTGACCCCGTCGTTTTATCGCGTGGTACGAATAACGTCGGAATCGCGGCGTTGAAAACGTGTGCAGGCATTGTCAGCAAGATAACAGCGCGCATTTAAACATGGCCGCCGCTGGCGAATATCGTAGATGGAAGAAAGAAAGAAAGAAAGAAAAAAAAAATACCTTACCGAATAAACGATATTATTGCAGATTTTTTCTCTTCGTTTGTTTATCGTGTACGGGTTGCCCGATATCGGAATACGCAATTCGGCCTGTACCGGCGAAAATTACGCCGCCCGCGATGGTCCGCGCGATATATTATAATATTATTGTTCTACTCCAAGTTTGATTACCCATTAGTTTTTTTTTTTTCCTTTTTTTGTTATTTTAATGATTTTTAATAATCGGCGGCGTCGGCGAGGGGCGGGCAGTTTTATTACAAAACGATAATATAATAATATATATTCAGAATAAAACAGGTCGTAATAATAATAATTATTAAATACCTCCCCTACATTTGTTCCCCTCCATTTGGTCTCTCGTGCGTTTATACACATCGTTATATTACACCGTCGTCGTAGGTATATAAAAAAAAAAAAAAACCATCGCTCGGTAAACTATAAATATATAAATATAAAAAATATTTTTTTTTTTGTTTGTTATTCGTGGGTATAGTTCTCTCGTGTTCGTGGCACGCGTTTTTCGATCGTAAACGAAAAAAAAAAAAAAAAAAAATGTTAAAATGCAAACACGTTTCCGTATCAGTTGTAGGTATACCGGTCAAAGGTTTTTTTTTTTTTTTTTTTTTTTTTTTTTTTTTACTTTGGGTATACGACGATTGCATCATAGACGAAATCATAGGCGTGCGCAGACTCCTCCGATATCACGTCGAGTCCCTGACTTATTATAATAATAATTAACGTCACGTACTTTCTCAGATTTGTTTTTCTCTTTATTAATATAATACACAATATGTGTCCAATATTGGTAGTATTGGTTAAAATAATAATATGACACGAATACTCGACAAAAAAAAAAAGCCACCCATTGATGTACATAGATTTAAGTGATTATTATTATTTTTTTAATTTATCTCTACACCATTTGCGGTTTACGCGCCTCGGAGGAATACCAGGAATAACACTAGCTCAAAGAGCTTTTATTAGGGAATCTTTTATAATATGTTATCGCTCGTTCTTTAACAGTTTTAATTTTTAAGTCGGTATGAAAGTGGGAATTTGTTATTTATCTTGTTAATGTAATATTTCGAAAGGCCCGAATTCGGTTTAAAGTTGATTTTTGGCATTTCCCCATAGTTGGAGACCGTAAGTCCAAATGGGTTTGATTAGGGATTTATACATTAGTAGTTTCTCGGATACTTAGCGCTCGCTCAGATTTATCGCGAAATGTTATCGGCGTGGTGTTGGGTAATTTCCAATTTTAAAATACTCAAATCGGTATAAAATTTAAAAACGAACAAACTGTAATAAGGAATTTCGGGGGTTGACTAACTCGTATAGATTTTTCAAACGATCGATAATTTGATATAAACGCGGTTTACCGTTATAAAATTATCGTGTGTCGCTCGGCGCGTATAGGATTTCGTCGTGATATCGGCAGCGTATTTCCCTTATAAACGCCGCCGCAGTCGTAGTGCCCGCGGTCGTCCGCCACCGGTTTTCAGTAGAAAACGCTCAGTCCCGTTTTTTTTTTTTTATTCGTAGCCTATATACCACACGGCGATAGACGATTTTTTTTGATTTTTTTTATATAACACGACCGGTGCGGTTAAATCGGATGAGAGGAGGGGATGGAGGGGAGGGGGTTAAACGAGGAAAAAATATTGAGGGGGAATATATTGTTTTTTTGTCGAAATCCGATCAAAACGTATTTATTTATATAATCCCCGTTGAATTGATTTCATTCTATACATATATATATATATAGGTATATAATATATAATACCCTCTTTCGTACCGCACCCCACTATTGTAATAATATTATATACGCGTATTTTATAACCGTATACGATTATTATATGTGATTTTTCTTGAGTTATCGCCTTTGCATTATTATTGTCGGTTGTGCGGCGGCCCCTCTTTCGGGAAGAAAAAAAAAAAAGGAAAAAAATGCGCAGTACTCGGGCGTACGTATAAATAAATAAATAAATACAATTATAATGGGACCGTTGTGCGCGTATTTATTTGTTTTCAACACGCGAGCGGATTATCGCGTGGGCGAGACAACCGGCGGGCGTATTTGCGGCGTGTTTGCGCGAAATCTAATATCCGACTTGCGCGGTGGTCGTACCTGTGTACATACAGGGTGTCCCGCGGAACTTGTGCCCGTTCGCGCGATATCTGCCCGGGTACAACGGAATTCTGTTGGTTTCATTTCATTTTTTTTTTTTTTTTTTTTTTTTTATGTATACACGACTCCTCGCGGGGACGACCGAAAAACATCTACGGCCGACTATTTCTAATTCGATTTCGTATGTTTCGGTAAAAGATCTTTGTTCCTTTTTGGAAAAAATTAAAGATTGACCGTTTTGATTGTGTTTATTGTTTTTCTGAAAATGTTGACGTTTCAACATTTTTTTCGTTCACTATCGTCGACCTCGTGATTTTTAATTTTGTTTTAAGTTTACAGAAGAATATTTCGATAAACAAAACTTATTATTACGGCGTGTTGTTTATGTTGTGGCTTTTGTGTAAACCAAAAAATATATTAAAAATTACACGAGTTTTTTCAGAAAATAAAAAGAAAGTCGAAAGCGTCGACATTTTCGGTACAATAAACTCTATAATCTTAAAATTTGTCGAAAATAAAAGTTATTTTTCGTTGTAATTGTTTGCCCAAAACATATGAATTTAACACAATCGTAATAATTACGTTTTGATAGAGAACTCGTTTTGCTATTCGAATACCTAATGTGTAATATATTATAATGTTGTTTTCGAAATAATTACAATACGACGACGTGTAAAAAAAAAAACTCTAGACTAGATATTCTCGGGTATATTATAAAGACAAGCTTTGTGCACTCAATATATTACCATAGTATTCGTGTACAACAAAAACATTATACTTGTGGAAAACACAATACATAACCATAATCTTAATTAATTTTAACTTTTAAGTGTCGTGTTACTGCGCGTTTGGTTTATAATTGAAAGAATATCATCATCCTCCTCGTCGTCGTCGTCGTCCTCCTCCTCCTCCTCCATTTATATTCGAAACAGACGCAGTTATAATAATGGGAACATTTTACACGAGAGCAACGTTTTTTTTTTTTTTCTTTTTTTTTTTCATTTCTTATAGTCGAGTAATAATTTCGATTGTACGTCTCGTATATTGTTTATAATCGTTATTTTATGCAATAGCTCGAATTCAAATAACGTACAGACGACGGAATGATACTATATACAGTACACGGGTACCCGCGACTTTCGTCTTGTAAAAAAATAAAAAAATAATAATTAACTTTACAGGAGCGACAAAAACTTCGTATTACTTTTTCTTTTTTTTTTTTTTCTATAATTTTAACACTATGGATTTTGTATTTTACACTTCATTTATTCGTTTACAGTTTACGTATTAATTCTATATCGAATTATTATATTTGTTTTTAACAATTTTAACCGGCTCAATGACTTACGCCCTTTCTCGTTTTCACACTAAAACCCCGTTTGTGATATATCGTATTATGTTCTTAATCGGTTATGTTTAATTTGAGATATTTGAAATTCGAATTTGAGATATACGAATAACTCTAGAAACGTTTATACGAATTATTAGTTATTAATTATGGGTGTTAAAGCTACGGGGAAAATATACTCGTATGTGTGGGCTCGTTACACAATTATTATCACACTATTCGATTAGAAAAAAAGAAAAAAAAAACAACCTACAAAAATGTTCTGTCTCAGTCGACAGATATTATATGTATTCGTATTAATACATTTATTATATAAAACTGTTATACGTATAGAATACTGTTTTCCATTTTTTGACCGTAATTTCATATAATTTTGCATATTTTTTTATGTTTATTTACTCGCTTTAATGAAAACGATGTACCACGATGATTCCGGACCGGATTTCCCGAGAAATCCGCACTCTGTGCAGTGTATATATGCCAAATGATTAAGATTTGGTGTTTTTTTTTTAAATTAAAACACCGATATTCGTCCCAAATTTTTTACCACAACACGATCGTGTCTTTTCGGTTGCGAAAATTAAAAACCACACGGCAGAACGTCAAACCGGTTGATGGGATATAAAAAATAATATCACGTTTTCGTGTGTCTTTTTTTTTTTTTTAAACAATTTGTCAACAATTCGGACACGCGAGGTGGGCCCACGCGGTCTCGCCGCGAGGGCCCGTCTCGCCGATAATAATCGGGCGGGCCCGTCGTCTCTTTTTTTTTTTTCTGGCTTTCGCTATCATACCCGTACATATTTTTTTCTCCTTTTTATTTTTCTCTCTCTCTCTATACTCTCATGTCGGCCTCGTGTGTATTATTTACACGGGCCTGAAACCCACTGCCCATTATGGGCACATACAAATGTCGCCCGGTGCAACGACGTGTACGACGACGACGACGACGACGACGTCGACGACTGCTGTCGGCTTGTCACTCGGCTTGTATAATAATAATAATAATAATAATATACATTATGATATTTTATATTATCCCGGCCCGTCCCCGCGGCTACACGTTGTTATATTATTGTTTTGTCAAAAATCTCGCGGGCCCCCGGCATTTATTATTATTATTATTATTATTTATTGTCGACTCTTCTCTCCGGCCACTCGGCGGCGGCGGCGGCGGTGGCGCGGCACGTCAAAATCCGATCATCCGCGATTTTTGTTATTATTATTATTTTTTTTTTTTTGATTTTTAACGGCGACGCGCCGAATCACACGGCTCGTTGACTCCGCTGCCGCCGCCGCCGCCGCCGCCGTGTACCTACCCGTATAATATAGTATTATTATTATAATAATAATAATAATACAATACCGAATAATATAATATAACCGGCGTGTTTTGCGCATAATACGCGATCCGGTTTTCGAACACCCTATATAATACATATATGACGCACTATAGGGATTGAAAAGTCATTGGCAGTCATAAAATTCGACAAACGTGCACAACGAAAAATCTCCATAAGATAATAGTATAGAAAACAAAAAAAAACAGCGGATTCACGTGCAAAATCCGTTTTTATTTTAATTATTTATGTATAGTAAAATATACATATACGTTTAATCACACTTTATTTCGATTTTAATTTAGTTACTAAAAGCGAAACATATTTTTTTCTCACCTGTTGCGCATTGTATACGACTTATGGAGGGGTTTTAATTAAACATTTTCCACACTGAACGCTTGCTGATTGTTGTCGTCCGATACGTTTTTTTTTTTTTTTCGTCTATTTATAACGAGAAGAACTCTTTTCGGCGTTTTATTAATGAGCCACAGCCATTAATTGCCATTTGCCGAGCTGTCGAAACAGACGCACGGCGACAGAAAGTCTCGTGCCGGCCAATGTTCTGGTTTACCAGTTTTTGGCGGTTACCCGTGGATCAATTATAAGATCGAGCCGACCACCTATGGTCGTGTTATATGCATAATATTTTATCACTAGTTTTATCGTGTTTATTAATGTTTTTTTTGTTGGTTTTGTTTTTCTTGTAGACCGCATTAGCGCCGCCGCAGTCGCTGTTACCGCCGCCGCCGCACACGTCTTCGTCGTCTTCGTCGAGTCCTCCGCCTCTACTGCAGCAGCAGTCCTCCGCAGGCCGACGACACTCGTCCGTTTCGCCGCAGCCGCTGCCGTCCGCCGGCAACAACAACCGCTCGTCTCCGCCGCCACCGTCGTCCGCCGGCGGCCACGCCACGACCGGGCCGCAGTCCTTGCTGTCCACGGCCCCGTCGTCCATCGGCGGCAGTCCCACCGCGGCCGCAGCCACGGTGAGCACGTCTACCGCCGCCGCCGCCGCTTCTGCCGGCGGCGGCGCTACGGCCGCAGCGCCTCCGCGGTGCTGCGACACCGGCCGGCCCATATTCACCGACCCGATCACCGGGCAGACGGTCTGCTCGTGCCAGTACGACCTGCTGAGCTACCAGAGGCTGGCCGCTTCCGGCGTACCGGCCCTGTCCATGTACACCGCACCGTATCCCGAGGGCATGGCCGCCTACTTCCCGGCCCTGGGTTCCGACCAACCGCCGTTCTATTCCGCTGTGAGTACTCGTTCATTGTATTTATTCTGGGGTAACTGATTTTACAGAGAAAAAATAGCGATCCAGTAAAAACTATAGATTTAATAAAATATGTTTTAATGTAATATTTCGTGGGGACCCGAGGACACCACAAGAATCCCTTTAGCCCTTTCTTTTCTTTTCCCATTGGGGGAGATGATTTTCAATTACAGCTTTGAGTTAACTGTATTTGTTATAAATCGGAAAACAAATACCATATTGATATTTTTCATTAATTTTATACTCGGTCAATATTTATAGTACTTTATCAATAGTGTACTTTCCGTTTTTATAAATACGTACTGGCGGGTATATCATATATAGACCTATAAAAACCGGGAGAAATATTTATTCTAATATCATGGTGGGAAAGAAATATCGAACGTCAAATCAAATATTCGATTATAACAATATTTTAGGCGAGTGTGGTAGACCGTTGTAGACATAACACGTCTTATAATATGATATGATAAACTTAATAGTTTATCGAAAAATTTTTATCAGTCTGGAAAAATAATACGAAGGACATACGTAGATAGTTTATATAATTGCGTAACTTTTACTCGTTATCTTAAAATAATACGATATTGTCACCGGCGTCCATCGTACGAACAAAACAAAATACTATTTGTAAAAAATATTACAACCCCTGTCCGATATTATAATTTTTGGTATACATACAGTACGCTACGAGCTGATCGAGCTGTTGTGTCGAGTGGTTGATACGACAACGATGATACAAATCGGTCGTTTACTGTTGTTTATTCCATGATTTCATTTTTTGTTCTAAGACGTTCGCTAGCGGCGGCCATGTTTCATGCACGCCGTTATTTTGCCGACACGCCTGTATATTTGTATCTCATGGTACAAAATATCCAAGACAAACGGCGGGAAATAATATTAACCGTTTGGTCCGCACGACAAGGAATTAATATAATATAATATTATACACCGTAATTGAATATTATTGATAATTTCTAAACTTATAATATTCACACGATTAAATAATAAATATAATATTACCACCGAGAATAAAAGTCTTTGTAATTTACTAATTAGAGCGATTCCTATATAATTATTATTATTATTAAAAGTACATAATAATATCGTATTATTGTGAATTATTATTTTTTCTGTCTTTCTTTTAACGACCCAATTAAATATTAAATATTTTGTTTTAAACCGATGCAAATTTGATATTATATCGGTCTTCGGAATACCAATAAAAACGGTTCTTATAAATAACATCGATATTATAATATTCGCCTAATGAGTACCCGTATAATATAATATGATATATTGCTAAAAATAATAATATTTTAAACATAAAACGAACAAATGTTTCGAAATTGAACAAATATCGTTTAAACGATAAGGTCGCGTTTCGTAGTCATAATATATACTCTTGGTCGTCCTTGGTCGACCTCTATAAAAATGTCGGGCACATATTCTCTATGCTGCTCCCGCTCGCCTAAGCCAAAAGGCAATAAGCGACACTGTAATAGCATTGAGAAAAAAAATAAAAACCCATTTTTTTTTTCGAATCATCATAACCTTTTCAGTAGATTTCAATAAAACTCGCGGCCTACGATTTAAATTACACGCCTATTTGCTTAGTGTCCCGTTGGTATTAATTTAAAAATCCGTATTAAATTCAACCGAATATTCTAACAAAAAAAAAACAAACATAGTTATATTTAATGTTTTATTGCCGTTTACTGGCATTCGGCACGGGGGTGGGAGAGCGGTGGGTTAAGTATAGTATTACGATAGTACGTTTTATATGTAAGTCGCAATAATATCGAAAAAAGAACACATTTTTTCATCGAGCTACTATGAAAATTAAACTTTGGCCGTTAGCGACGGGGCGTTTTTTTTTTTTGTCGTGGTTTTCGCTCGTTCGTGGCCACGATTCGCGCCTATATATTACATTTCTATAATTGTCGTGTACTTACATCTGTAGACCGTACACAACACACGTCACCGCATATTATAACATCATATCATAATTTATATAATATTATTGTAATAATAATACGTCGGCCATTATTTAAGATTGCCAACCGTCTCCGACGTCTGTTCGACTTGTCCTATTGCGTCAGACGGCGCTTTTAAACTTTACGTAAGATAATCCTACGCGTTGCGACGAAAAAAATAAAAAAAATAAATACTTTTTTTATATTTCAATATTATCTATTATTAATTTATATTTAATTTGAACAAGTTATCTTTTATCGTTTTTATACACCTACAAGATCATAACCGTATATGGTATAGTTGTACCTTGTATAATATTTATTTTTTCGATCTAAGATTGTCATCGTTATTTTTTCTTACTGCCGTACGTTTTCCATTTGGCCGATGACCGCTGTGGACTGCGGTTAATGGAGTACCGTTTTTTTTTTTTTTTGTTACAAAACTATGATACAAAATGGACACGAAAAAAACTGTCCTACATTACGCATTTCGAAAGTTGGCAACCCCAGTGTGTTATTCTTTCTCGGGTTTTAAATTATTATTATAATAATATTATTCAGTGCTGTGCGAGACGCACTAAGTACGACCACCTTGAGTTGTTTTTTATTTTTTAATTTTACTTTTTTTCTTTGTTATTTTTACGCCGTTTAGGTACGTTTTTCACACTTTCTATTATTAGTCCATTATTTATTAAAATCATACATTTACACCGTTATAATTGCGATGGTCAGCAAATGCTCAACACTATACCTGCACGTATAGAACGGTGAATTGTAACGGTCGCGGTTTTAGTTTTTGTTAATCTTATTATCTCAATGCCGATAAGCCCATACTGATAAGAACATGTGCATTTCTATATGCTAAAATAATAACGGATCGTCGTCCGAGTCGACGGACAAAATGAAAATGGGGCCCATTTCGGGGGTAGGTTGGGTCATTTTGAAAAGTTGTAACGTAAAATCTATAAGTATAACAAAACGGGATTTGATTTTCGGCCCCTACCCGAAACCATATCCCAAATCCGCCACTGTAGACGCCACTAGTTATACCCAGTGGCTTCTGGTTCCCGTTTAAGGGCCGATCTTGATTGTTTATTATCTTCAAATGTTAATTTGTTGGTCGGCCGTCTGACCCCCTGTCCCCCAAGGGCAGACGTCCGGAAACGATATTGTGTCCGACAGACGAAAACGGTCCGGAAACGAACGAGTTCTGCCAACCGCCGCCAACGAAATTATTACCTTGTACGCATAAAAAAAAAAATTGTACTCCTGCACCTTCGGGGCCCGGCTCTCTGTTCGCTTGCTCATGTCGGAACTTTAGACGAAAACAATCCTCTGTGTTTGTTACGGAAAACCACCACCCCGTCAGGTTGGTCGCGTGGTATTATGTATAGCGTTATATAACACAATAATAATTATCACGCACAAGCCAAACTAACGATGTGTACCTACAAATATTACGAAGACGTGATTTACCCCAGTGATTCGAGTGTAAAAAATGGTTTTTCGCAGGGCGAACTATAATCATTCCGAGTTACCAAAATTGCACAGCACGCCGAGAAGAACTTTATCCGTGTCGTAAGCGTGACCTTGGTTTTTGACATACACTGCCCGATAATTTGTTTATAAATAAATTAAAACATATTGAAATAGCCGAAAGTTTTCAAACTTCATATAATTTTATTGTATTTAAGTGATCATAGATATGACATAGATAAAGTTCTTGTGAATATGCTACGGAAGTTTGGTAGTTTCACCCACGAATACTCGTGATAATGACACGGGAGACTACTCGTACATTTATTTGAATATTTTCCAGTTGGTAATTTACCTTGATTTATTTGTTTTAAAAAATTTCGTAAAAATACGCCTATACGCAACCGGCCGGTATGACTATTTTCGTAAAAATGTTTGACAATTTATTTGGTCGGCGGCAAATTCGTTTTTCACGCTGCTTATCTATCGCCCCTTTTTACCGTCTAAAAAGTGTTAACGGTTATTGCCATTACTCGGACTATGTTTTGATCAATGCCACGACGACAATAATATATTCCGTTTCGCACGGTATTCATTCACGTTTACGTAATGTGTGTGGTGCGTGTGTGCAGGTTCGCAACCTATTCCCCGGGACCGTTTATTATATTGTTTTCTACTACGGGGCACCTATATAAATACTATTACCATAACGTACGGTGTACCACGGTATTATTGTTATTATTATTATTTTTTTTTTTTTCAAACGGCGAAAAAAAATATTTCACCAAACGGAAAAAAAAAAAAAAAATACGCCGGCGACCGACTGCACGTCACGTCCGTGTCTCGTATATATTTTTTTATATAGGTATGCCCCAGAGACGGGGTGACACTATACAGCGTGTGTACAATGACGTATTTATTAGGAATTTGTCACCGTGAATGTGCGACGGGGATGGTGAGGAGAGGGGATTAAAAAAAAAAAAAAATAGTCCGTACGCCATATGTGTGCGCCTCGATACAAAACACACACTGATATAATATAATAGGATAATTCGACAATAAATTATTTTCAGTCGCATACAACTAAAAAAAAAAACAATGCGGCGCGGTGGTTAATTGTTGGTTTTTTTAATAATATACTTTTTAAATCGCGATCACGCGCGCCCATTGGCGAGCTGGGAGCGGGCTGAAACTAATCAAATGTCCTCCTGTAGTATAGGAATTTTTTAGCGCAATAATCGTATACGTATTGTATAACCCAGTGATGGGCAAACTTTTTTAATGGGTGGGCCACAAAGTTTAAGAAATTCTAGAGGAGGGCCAGAATTATAGAAAAAAATGCATTTTGTGTTTAAGCTTTATTATATCATATAATAGGCATGTGAGATATATGGAATATCAATACATCATACATATTATTATACGAAAACTAAGATAGGGACGCACCAAACCGAGATCCGGGAAATATAATATTAATATGAACAAAAATAGAAATTATATACCTATTATCGTAGTACCTACTATAGTACTATCTACCTCCTACACCACGCTATGAGGGTAAGACCGCGCACTGTCCGAGGCAATCCATTTATATATTTAAAACTATTTTCTTCGATAATTTTCAGAATATTTCGGGAATTTTTTTATACTATCCATGTCGATGGACCCTCGGCGGGCCGGATTAAATACTTTGCCCATCACTGGTGTAACCGCTATCATACTCCGTCTATTATATTCGTAAATAATTTTTATATATCTGTGCGTTTGTCAACCCGTACGTGTATACGAACGTACATTTTCGTTTTGTCACACCGTTGAAAATCGCCTCGCGGCGGTCGCCTTCTCAATCGCGTTGACTGTTCGCTTAACCGCACGATCCACCGGCGGCGGTTGGGGGTAGGGGAGGAGTCGGTCCGCTTTAAACCCCTCGCCCCTGTAAATACGCCACTGCGAGTGTGCGTGTGTGTCGAGGGTGTCTACTCCGGCCACTCAACACGGACATTATAATAATATTATAACGAACGTATTATTATTATTATTATACGTATATTAATAAATGTTCTGTTGTACCTATACCCGTTCACGGTGTATAACGCGTTTCTCTTTATACGTTGTTATTATAATACGAATTAAAAAAAAACATTTTTTTTTTTTTTTTCTATATTCGAGCAGGCCGCGGCGGGAATCGATCTCAAAGAGAATTTGGCAGCTGGAGCTACATGGCCGTACCATTCGGTCTATCACCCTTACGACGCGGCGTTCGGGTACCCTTTCAACGGGTGAGTACCACAAAAAAAAAAAATAAAAAAAAAATATATCTATATAATAATACTATGAAAATACATTTGCACACGCACACAAATGTACACGATAATAATATAGAGTATTATTATTTTACGCGTGTGCGTGCGCGCGCGCGCCTAATATACAGGGTAATCTACGCGTGTATACACCTAAAACAACAACGCGTCAACATCGAGCCACCCGTCCGTCCAATGGGAGCGGAGCGTTCGCGCGCGCGCGGGTTAGCCGCGGTGGGGGTCCCCGTTAAATTTGTATTTGTATTTTATTTTTTTTTATTTTTTTCCCCGTTCTTCTCTTGCGTTACACGCACCCGTATATAATTATATATATATATATCGGGTGTACGCGAAAATGGACGACACCGCGGCTAGATATTATATTATAATACCCCCCCCCTCCTAACGGATGCTGGGCGATTCTTTTTTTTTTTTTTTTTTTTCAACTAGCATGTAGGGTAATAAGTTAGGCGAAGCCAGGAAGAAAACAAATAAAATATATAAACGGATCCTCCGTTCACTTGGCCCGTAAACGTATTAACAATTCCGCGTGCCCGTCTTTATTGTTGTGTATTTAATGATATTCGAGTAAAAATACTCGCCGGAAAGGTATACACGGTTGTTTTTTTTTTTTTTCGTTATTGTTGTGTTTTCACAAAAACAATTTCGTAAATATACATTTTTAGAAATAATTTAAATTCTTAGAACAAAATATTCGAGTTTATTATTAATTCCTAAATTATTTATTAAAAAAACCAACTTTGTTATTTTCTAACGACTTAAAAGTTATCAACAAATGTAGGTATGGTGTTCTACGTCCACCCCCTTCCCCCACTCACCAACGACTATTACAGTCGGATAAAATTCGATAAGAAAAAAAAAAACGTATTATGAAAGAAAATAATAAATATTTCTTGTTTTTTCCACAAAAAGTTTAGGTATTAATTTATCATATATAATTAGAGTCGTATTATCTATGGTTTTATTTATGATGAAACGCTGATCTATGTCAACGAAAAATCATTCAATGATTTTCATGTAAAAAACAAGAAATATTTCATTCTTTCTTGCGTAATACCTAGTTTTGCTTATCAGACTACTCCCTCCGAGTGAATTTTGACCAAAATGCAAAACTTATATAGTGCTTTACGATGTATATATACGTATATATATACATGTATTTTACTTCAAATCACTGGGTCTTCGGCTCGAGCCATTGTGATTTTTGATTTGCTTTTTACTGAAATGAGACTTCGAATATTTTTAAATGTTTCCGTTAATATTTTTAATTCGAGTGAAACATGAAAATAGACATTATTTAAAATTTATGAAATTTTTCACTTATAGAATTGAGTACTCGAAACAAACAACCTTACAAACATATTTCAAAAATGTGTGTGGGGGGGATTAGTAGAATTAGTATAGTTGTTTGGAAGAAAAAAAAAACCACCGCTGCCGTATACTAAATCGGATTATTTATTTGAATCTAACAAGTTATAAAAGCCAAGGGTCTCAACTTTGAGAGGTTGCATTTCAGCCTAAAAACAAACCGAAAAATCCACTGTTGATCGAAATCACAGGGGGTCATCGGCCTGATGACCCCCGGTGATTGCAAATGTCCTGTGTTCATATATAAACTCTTTTTTTTTTTTTTTTTTTGTAAATTCGACGCCCTCTATCGTACCATAACAATCGCGATACGTTTGTTCGATCGATATATTATATATAAAAAAAAATATATATATATATATATATATATATATCGTTATAACTTACATGTACATACTCTTATAATATTACGACGACGACGACGACGACAACGTTGTCGTGTACGACACGCGCACCGCATGTTTTCAATTACTGCGATATTACCGTCCCCGCGAACAGTCGTCGAGCTTTGTAATTTTACGAGATTATGTTTCGCGAATAGAAAAAAAAAAAAAAAAAAAAAAACCATACCTGTATATCCGACGTGCACGTTTCTGTACGAACGACTTTTTCACCATAATACTTATATTGTATATCGTGTCGATAATATTATAATATATTATAATTCACGTTTGCGCGGTATTACGGTGTTATGGTATATATATATATATATACGTGTATTCATACGTCATATAATATATTATTACATGTATACTATTATTTTATATATGTAGAAAAAAATTTACATTCCTCGTCCGAGCGAGCGGTTAATTTTTCTCGGTTTACAAAAAAAAAAATAATAATAATATATACACCGCAACCATAAGTATTATATACGCCTACGCGTATTAAATAAAAAAAAAAAAAAAAATCTGTATAATATTATCTTGTTACAATACGCGTGCGTTTAATACGTTTTGCGGGGCAATCCGTTCGTTTCCGGTTGGATTTTCCACGCGTAACAATTCGAAATCGGTGGCGACGCCCGAACTTTTCTTTTTATCCGGGCGGGCCTGCTTTTAGATAAATTAAATCAATTTAAATGAATACATTTTGAAAAAAATCGTTGTCGCTTTCAAATAAACAGACATGTCTAGGGTACGTTCGAAAAATAACGCGAATTTTATCGCAATTTTTACATAGCCATCGGGAGTTATGCAACACTGCATTTCCGTAAGCCTCATAATGATATTATGACCGTAAAATGAATATAATTTTATGATGGGGGAAAAAAAAAATGGGAACATACAGACTGTTTAATAATATTAAATTGTTTAAATAAATAATACTAGTTATGTGTACATGAATTTATGAGATAACCACGGGGGGCTAAGACATTTTTGGGTAAATATTTAATTTAATACTTCATTTTAGTAAGTTTATTTCCATGTCTACTTACAGGCAGTGCTTGAATTGTGCGAGGGGGATGGAATTCCTCTTCTTTTTCCGTTGAAATTACCTTATCGCATAAGATGTATATCGGGCAATTTGTAAATATTGTGTAACGAAATGTTTATTCCAAACATTATAGTAAAAGTTAAAATTTTCAAAATTACATTTGAAGTCCGGGGTGGTAGAATTACCCGTTTCCCCTGTGCCACACCATAACGAGAAATCCTCGTCACGCCACCGATACGCCGCACAATATATCGATATAACTATTAAGTATTAATATATATACATATACATATAAACGGAGTCGTATAGATAATTATACACGGGTACTCATACGATACATATTACGGCCCATATATCCATCGTCTGTTCAGAACGGCAAAACATGTTTCCGACCGATCGGAAGCTTTACAAGTATATTATATTATAATATACGAGTACTGTGTGTAATTTATATATATATATATATATATATACATACACGCACAGTATAACCGTATATATCTACACGTACACGTCCCACATTATAATATTATGACAATCGTTTGACTGAACGTACGTCTACGCGTGTGCTCGGATGTGTGTAATACGTTATCCTATATATTGAATATTATTATTACTACTATCATTTTCCCGCGTTTAATATAACTATATTATTATTATTATTATTATTATTATATAATCTCGCAGCGTAAACTTTTTTTTTTCTCTCCCCTCTCCCCCACCTCCTCGTAATATCGGAAACGCGATTTCGCATTTATAATATATATATATATACATACACAGGACAGAAGTTATATTATTATTGTATATTATGTTTTTATTTTTTTTTTTTTTACCGGACGGTGCTTTAAAATAAAAATTAAAAAAAATAAATAAATAATAACAACAAAAATTTAAAATAAATAAAAAAAAAAAATATCCTATACATCCCCGGCGGTTGATCGGATAATGTTGGAAAAAACCATATATATATATTTATAGTAGGTGTTATTATTATAGAGAGCCGACGATTTTTTTTTTTTTTTTCATTTAAAAATAATATAATATTTTAACCTACCATTATACGATGTATAGTTTTTCATCTTGCAAAAAAAAAAAAAACAACAACAAAAAACAACTCTGGTATTATTATTATACAGGGGTGTATATATATATATATATATATATATAAAAAAAAAAAAAAGTTGCCGTATATAATGGGCGATCCGTGTTATCGATGTTGATGATAATGATGAAAGTCCCGACCCCCCCACACACGATATATACGCGACTCTATCCCTTCGGAAAGCCGATTTTTTATATTTTTTTTTTTTTTTTGTACTATGCACCCACACATCACGACCCCCTGTATAATATTGTTTCACTTATACATTTATATACCGAACCGGAACGGTGTGTGTAAAATAAAAAAAAAATGTGTTACGTTAAAAGCTTTGTACACTTTTTTTCGGTATAGGTTAATTCTTTTTTTTTTTTTTTTTATTATCCCGACGACAACGATTTTTATGTCGGCCATATTGGTAAAAACTCTGTACGCCCGTGCTGCCAGCTTTAATCGACGCCAGACTGCGTGCGGGTTGGTGCGGGTATTGTACGTTTACGCTTGTCGTATCCGTATGGATACGAGTATTTTCGTAAAACAAAATATAAGCTATATCGTGTATAATATAATAGTGTACGTGTATACTTTCTCGTGTACGTATAAAGTTTTTAAACGCATATATATATATATACAATATTGCAATATTGTTTAACATAATAATAAACAGAGGAGGAAAAGGAAAAAATAACGTCTCCGCGCCAGATGTATATATTGTCAAACGAACATTATCCATCGTGTAGATTCCAAATCGCCCTATGTTGTCGTCCTAAATTCGTGTTTTAGTTAAATCTTTGCCAATAAAATATCGGCCTATTATTACGTTAGGACACCACCGGACGTGCTATTATACTATTATAACTATTTGATCATAATTTTTAGCTTGGGACTCTCGAAAATAGCCGACCCACAACAGTTCTCGCCAACCTCTGATTGGATAGGGCTGCGTCGAGAGTTGTAATCCGTGTTAATACGATTGACTTTAAAACGTAATTTATTGTTACAATTTGTGTAACTCGTAACTTGTAATAAAAGATACGCGCGCAAAGTTCACAAAAATCGTCTCGGGTCGGCATTTCGTTTAATATTGTCAACTACTATTATTCCAACCAACTGTTACTATTCGATTGATTCTTTTAATTATTATCATCTCTAAGAAAACCCGTTGTTCCGCGGAATTATCGATAATCGTAAAAATATAATTACTTAATATATCATTATAAATAATTTAATGTATTTTATCGACCGACGGGCATGTAACTTTTAATGTAACTTGCTTATTTAACCCGTAACCGGTTACCTAAAATCATAGTGACTCGTATCCAGTTACACTGTGCACATTGTAGCTAGCCCATCCCTGACGAATAACAAATTCGTGTCGGTATAGCTGAACAAAAGAAACCGATACGTGTTTTAGTTTTGATTTGATGATGCGATTTTGCTGCACCGTAATAAATTCTCAACTGGACGACGACGGTCCCGGACAAAAATAATAATTTAACACACCGCATTGCGAAAATCTCACAATAATTTCGCATTTGTTTGTGGCGTGTAAAAAGTATTATTCGGTTTGAAATGCGCGGCGTTCGGGGCATATTGTCCTACAAAAACCCGTAGGAACATCGTTTCCCGGTGTCTGCGGTTTAGAGATTTAACCGTAATGATACGTATATAGGAGGTGTACCTTGATAATATATACCGTACATTTAATATTACAATATCCGTTAAAACTCGGACGGTTTTCGGATTGGATTTGCTCGAGACTGTGCGTTTTTTGTTCGTGTTGCGGCGGTCTACACCCAATATATTATAATACGTTTCATGGTCGGGCGCGAAAAAAACATTAACCGCGGTACGAATAAAAAAAAAGAAAAAAAAAAAAGGAAAAAAAAAGTGATTTCAGGTCGCATCTACTGGACGGATTCCAAAACGTATACACACCGTATATTATTATAATATCCGTTGACTTTCTTGGATGCGTATATATATAATATAAAACGCGCCGCAGTAATAATAATTATTTTATTATAATAACTATACGATAATATTTATTCGTCGGTCGTTAACGAATTTTATCGTCACATTTTCGACATCAAACAAAATGTCTGTTGTTTTTATTTCGCCCGGCATCTCACTCTATTACGTACGTATGTATATATATATATATATATTTATTAAAATAGACTTGTATTTTTAATTTACCTTTAGGATACGCGTAGTGAAATTAATATTATTTTATATCAATAACACTATTTTATGATATACAGAGATTTCCGAATAATAATAATATACGACGAGTGTATGTTTGTCCATGGCGGGTTCGTTTTTATTGGCAAATTCGAGCTGTTATTTATAATATAATATAATGCCCGCGTCGAAATATTGATAAAATATCCGTTTTAAAATTAACCGAAAATATTTACTCTGTTAATAAGGAAGTTGGAAATTGGCGGCGCGTTTCACAATAAATAATATAATGGCGGGAAACGTCATACGAGTGACCGGTGAAAATTGTAATTTTTTTTTTTCCCCTTCATTTTCGCGCGTTCGTTCGGTCCGGTGTGTGTGTGTGTTTTGAATATTTCGGCGTGATAAATATGCGCGTAAACGATATTTCCGACGTGTAAAAAACCGATCGGCAATCGGTTCGAGTAATTACATTTTGTCTTTTAAAAAAAAAAAAAAACGGGTCACGCCTGAACCGCCGCCGGTCGCCCTTTTAAAACGCTTCCCGTTTCGGGGGGCAACGACACGGAGAATATATTCGACACGGTATAGCGCCGCCGTATTTACGCAAAGTGCTCTGCGTGTCCCGAAGTCCGGTGAGTGGGGAGGAGCATGGAAACGACATCCCTGCCTATAAATAAATATAATATACGTAATAATTATATACTCTCTTTGGTCAAAATGACACGTCGTCACCGTCGTCGTCGTCGTCGGGCACCGGGCCGACCGCGCCGCGGTTATGGATGGGCTTTAGGCACGAACACGAGGGGTACGAAACGTAAAGTAAAAAAAAAAATGAAAAAAATTACCTATATTAAAAAAAAAAAAAAAAAAAACCGACGAGAAAATATAAAATACGCGCGCGGTATCTATATAGGTATAATAATAACACCTTAATGCCACACACAAACACACATATTACTACAACATAATTTATATATATATATATATATATATATTATAATATACAAGCCCGTTTGTTGGGTGTGGTTTGTTGGCACTGACACTCCATGGGAAAAGATAACAAACGCCGCGGCCGCCGTGCTTTTCGCCATTACGCGCGCCCGGTAGATAAGCGGGACGGGAATTTTTTTTTTTTTTTTTTTTTTAACACTCCTCGTATTATAGTGCGGCGCGCGCGTTTTATCAGTAATACACTCGCTTCTGTTTTTTCACCGCCGACCGGCGTAGTATAATATAATAGCGTATAGTATAATAATATAGTAGCCGTGTACATCAGAGTCGTTCCGACACAATTTGTTAATGGAATCACGTAGGAAGCCGCGCGGCGGCGGCGGCGGCGACGACGACGACGACGACGTGTATTGGTTAAGTAGCCGATACGCGCGTATAATAAATCATACCCCGATAACCGCCGACGCCGACACTACCACCACCGCCGCCGCCGCCGCCGCCGACGCCGCCGACCTCCCTGGAAGTCTTATTATTCTGAAATTTGATCAATTTTTTATAAAACAACGAGTAGTTTTTAGTATTTTTTTTGGTTTTTTTTTCTACGCGGTCGTGTTTTTCCATTACGTATGCGTAGGCATATCGTATATTACAAAAGACGCGAACCGGCGAAAATTATTTCAGTATTTTCGGTTCGGATTACAATACGTTAATCGTATTTTACTTTCGATGATCCCAACGGGTTATTTAAATATAGAGGTAAACCTCGGTTGTTCAACACTTCCGAGCGATTATGTTACGTATGATCTCGATCGTGTAAATTCGGAAATCCAGAAAATAAAACGGAAGATGTGAAAACATATTTCCCCACCTCGTACCGGTACCGACCCGACGGGGTTCCGACGGGGTTCCGACGGCAAAGGACTTATCCGAACTATTGGAATATTTGAGGTATTGTTCTGTGATTTTTTTTTTTACTTTATGTATCCATGTCGTACGGGACGAATAAAACCGATCGAACGTCGCTTTCTGGAAAACCGTTTTCCGGATTATTCTGCGATTCGTCGTTTATAATTTCCGGTCGTTTCGTTTTCCGAAACATAATACGCGTGCCTGTTCTAAATAAGAAAATTATACACTCGAATGAACGCGATAGTATTATTTTTTTTGTCCTTTTTTTTTTTTTTTACAGGGCGTATAATTATGATTGTTATTATTATGTCGGGACGGGGTAAGTAGACGGGTATTGATAATGCACACGAACAAGAGTCGGAAATGTATTCGACGACGACGAAATACACACGTTAAAGTATTGTACAGACGCGCGGGCGCGCGCGCGCGCTCCCACATTACTCGCGTCATGGTTACCCCCGTCTGCATCGCACCCCTCGAACGCACACGCACCGCACATGGAAGTAATAATAATGGGCCGCCGCCGCCGCCGCCTGTGATAAGACCGATGATGACACACACTCACACACATGTACACATACGTATACCGGCGGAGGCCGTATAAAATGGCGGCGGCTGTTTTTTTGTTCTTTTTTTTTTTTTTCGAATATTTTTTTATTTTTTATTGTAGGGCTGCGCATCACGCGAAAACGCATGTCCAACCGCTGTTATAATACCGCCGCCGACGCCGCCCCGATATATATATTTTTTATTCTTTTTTTTTTTTCTTCTGTTACACTAAACGCACGACGTGCACTTAAACACATTATAATAATATTACTATGTTACGCCGCCGCAAATTACCTATTATTCGTATTAGACCGATTATTATTATTATTACTACGTCCGAGAGATGCATCTCACGACGGTGTTTGTGTGCGTATATAATTACTTTTACACACCCCCTGCGGCGAAAAAAAAAAAAACGATTTGTTTTGCGCGTCCGAATTTTCGCTATTATCGAAAACGTGTAATAATATTATGCAGAAATATGTGGACGAAAAAAATAAAAAATAATAATCGTAAACACATATTAACGGGCACGCCTAGTGCCGACATTGTTAGAAATAGATGGCCAACACCCGGGTAAATGTAAGTCGTAACTCCCGCATCAGTTACGACGTGACTTTAAAATGTGATTCGTTACAATGTGTTTTGGAACTTTGTAACGTACGTTATGCGCGCAACCGGAGCTTATAAAAATCCGCCTCGACTCGTCGTCGTCGTCGTGGCAATTGCAAATTATTATTTTAATTGATAAGGACGAGTTAAGAGAACATGTAAATGTAATTTATCTAGTACCGATTTCGAAAAACTTGTTTTCCTAAAAGGAAATCGTTAATCATTATAGTAGCCTATAATGTAAAACATTAAATAAAACGTGTTGTACAGGAAATCAACGTCTTTTTCCGTTTTATCAATTTAATATATAATATCTCATCGGGTTAGTTTATATAATTGTCCGTTTTAACTTGTGTAAATATCGTACAACATAATGTATTTTATTTTATTTTTATAAACTTTCATAATAACTCGTAATTCGTAACGTAACTCAGTTACAGTAACTGTAACTTGTAATCGGTTACTATTTAAGAATATATGTAACTTGTAACATTGTTTTCGTGGTTCACACTGTGTATTGTAACTTGCACGTCCCTGCCCGTATGCTATCTATATCCGACAGTGTTGTTAAACTACCTCTTTCTCTCTCTCTCACTCACTCTTTTCCACCGAACATTATATAAGATCCCACGATTTTAAGTTGTATGCTATCTCGTTCTAACAATGTTCAACCTCCGGGACTCTCTACTGCATTTATCATCAGGTCTGCGACTTTAACACCGTATAATTCGTTCTTCTATTCGAATATATTTTCCTTATCGTCGACGGGGTACCTATATATCCTTATATAAACCACCGCGAGTAACTGCAGTTTCATATATAAAAAAAAAAAAAAAAAAAAGTATAAATATATATGCAGAAATCACGGCAACAGTGTCTTATTATAATAATAATATACACGAAGCATCAATATAATATACACGTGCGACGACGACTTCGGCCGTCTCGTTTTATTTTTCTTCTTTCTATCGATTTCTAATATCGTTCGCGATCTGCACGACCGCGATTTTTTTTTTTTTTTATCCCGTATCACGACCGCAGTTACGTCTATACCCCGTATATTATTCATATAGGTATATATATCTCGTAATAAACACTGGCAACACGTCCTGCGGAGTCGACACCTTAAGCTCCCGTATATAATAATATAAATATTGCGACACGCGTCTTTCAGTATAAAAATAGAGGTATAAAAAAAATAACGCGACTATAGTGATCGAAAATTGTACTATAAAAATCAACAAAACAAGTCGCGGACGCGTTATTACAGCCCCTCCTCCCCGTTATATACGCAAATCGATTACAAATAATACAATTTTTTTTTTTTTTTTTATAGATTCTGTCGATACACAGCCCAGAATCTATATATTTTATATCAGCTTTGCCGAGATATGTTTTTCGCTTAGTATACAATTTAGTAAAGGATTTTTCACGCGTTGCCTTCTTATTAAAAACAAACGTAGTTTGCCCACCGGGGTACTTTATATGAAACACGTATCGTTATTATTTTGTCGTCCAACAACCGTCTTGGCCAATCTTATATTTTTTTTCTTCAAAACTTTTCAAGAATAAAAAATACTATAAGGTATCGATATATAACTATATCGCAGATAATTAACGGATTCATATTGGCCACGATGACATTTTGATTTTTCACAGCGCAGCCAATCTGTCGGTCAAACCTCGAAATTTCAGACGTACAGGTTAGGTCCAAAGTTTAACCGGATGTCGGCTTACCTATGGCAGGGTATGGTAAACCGGAAGTTCGTATATTTATATGTCTATATGCGGTGGCGTTGCTAGGTAATTATAAATCGAAGACATTTCGGGAGGGGCTCTAACCTCCTACTCGCCCTCCCCCCGGGATACGCCACTGTTCGTATACGGCCACAAGCGTCATAAACAGCGTCGCAATATCATAAATGTAATTTCGTATTATTTGATATTGGCGACGGGTTATTTTTATCGCCCTTTATCTTTTGATAATTCTGGAAACGCCACTGTGGATTGTTTTTTTTTTTTTTTTAATTTTAATTTTAATTTTTAAACCGTCGCGTCGTCTCGCCGCCGTTTTTTACTACAACATTACGATAATATAATACGGTTAATACCTAATATAGACGCGTTTGCCGCAACCGCCGCCGCCGCCGTGTCGGCCCGACAAAAACCGACGAACCGTTTAAACAAATACGAACGGATCGGTTTTGTTTTGCGCGCGCTCGTCGTGTGTGTGTGTGTGTGTTTTTCCCCCCTTTCTAACCTACGCCAAAACCAGTTTTCGATTTTTTTTTTTTTTTTTTTTTTTTTTATCGTGTACCCACAAACCCAAGCTCGTCGTAGGCATACCAATAATATAATAACGTACGTACGTATAATATTATAATATGATACGCGTGTGCGTGATGTATAAGTACGCGTATATTTTACATACACACACACACACACACACACTCGTCCCGTCGCATACACATAAATAGGTTTAGGTGGGTGGGTATACACCTATTGGTAGGTACGCGTTTTGTCAATCCGATTCCGGGACGCGATACCCTACCCGCCGCGTCCGCTGGCTGTCCCGGTCCGACTAACGGGCAACGCGTAAGCAACAACACGGTTACTCGGACAATTTAATAAATAAAAAAAAAAAAAAAAAAAATGTTTTTTTTATATATGAAGTATCCTCCCCCCCCAGTCTTTTGAAAATATCGAAATAGTCGTTATTTCTGAACGGCGAGTGTACTGAAAACGTATTGTATTTGTCCCTCCGGGATTATTGTCCTCTTTTTATTTTATAATGAGCGATTTTACTGTAAAATCGAATTCCCGTGCCGTTAGTGTCGGACCGAGTATGGAAATAAATCGAATATGCTAAAAAAAAAAAAACAAAACAACAGAGATGATTGTGTTACCGTATTGTATAAACCTAATAACGACGTCGTACAGTGTCGATGTATATAAGCTAAAAATAATAAACGCGGAAGGGTACGAAAATTCTTCACAATTGTTATTATCTATATACGGGGCCCGTTGAAATTTTAATAATTTATGGTAAATTTTTTATTAGAATTCATGCAATGTTCAAAATCGAAATAGACAGCGTTGCGTTTATTATATAAAAATTATTATTCAATAAAGTCGAATTACAAAAAAAAAAAAAAAATGTTTTTATTTATATTTATTGTAATAAGTTGGTTGTTTTTTTCGTGCCAATGACCAAAATATTGGCCCTCCCTCGAAGGGTTTACCGCCTTGGGGCAGGCCGTGTTTAACTATAAGTCTATTATTCCGACGACGGAATAATGCCCGCGGAAAATGATTTTCGTGTACGTATCGTGTAATAATATAGTAATTTATACCATAAAACCGCCCGTGTTTGTTGTACACGGTCGTCCCGCGTCAGGGGCCTCGCGTATACACACGGAGACTCAATGGCCGGTACGACGCATAACCTTGTTTAGTACCGCGCCGCGCCGTGTACTGGTGGTATACGCTATACACCGTGCACAACGTACACCGTATAATTACTACACTAGCACAGCGATATTATGAATATTCATATTGTGTGCCCCCCGCGATCGTCTGGCCGTTTGTCGTCGTGTATATTTAGGTCGACTAGACGGCATAATGATTTATTGTATCGTGTACGAGGAGATCTCGAGCGCGCGTTTTACCTTTTTCGGTATATACGGCGGAAACCTAGGCGCGACGTATTTTCTATATCGTACCCGCCGCCGACGGTTCCGGGGGAGGGATAGATGGTTGGATTGCCCCGTCTGAAAAAAAATAACCATCTTGTTCGACAAATCCGAACTGTTGGAATTCCTCGTGACTTGACTTGACCGAAATGTATACGGTAGTAATTTCAAGGTTTAATCATTTATTTAATAAGACACTCGTTGTATTTTTAAGCCAATGCCGCGGCGGGGACGAAGGGATATAACACATCAAACATCTCCTCGGCGCCTTTTATGATACGCCGCGATCGATTTTGGAGTATTTCTACTAACCGAAATGGTGTTGTTTTCCGAGAGAATACAAAAAAAAATAATAAAATCAAGTACCGCCGATATTGAAAAACGTGGGCACGCTAATATCTACGTGCGAGGGCGTTAAGGCGATTTGATACCGATTGATATCATTCGACGTTAAGAACTCCGAAATATGATTTGAATTCAGCAGCACGGAGTCCGGACGAGAACGACCTAAGGCGGCTTTGTTTAATTTTGAATTGTATTCGTCGTCAAATCCAATTAAAATTCGACGATTGCGAGAAAGCTTATAACGGTAACAACAGACACTCGTACTAATGATCATTTTTTTTTTTTTTACTTCCCACACAAAAACACATCCCGAAACCAGGAATCGCCTGTACACGGACCTCTTCTACACGAAATGGTCGGTAAATCCAATCGCCATAATTATCTCGTCGGGCTCGACCCGAAATCGTCGTAGTCTGCGCACGCCCTAATAGTAGTTAATATCGAATATTATTATGACGGCCGACGGAAATGCCGGGAGGAGACGAGCTCCCCTCGCCCGGCCGATACCATCGGAACGCGCCGCAATTCGGCGGTTATTATTGTTTTGTACTATTACAAAATGGAAAAAAAAAAAAAAAAAATACCGTACGCAGTGCGTGTATCGTCGTCTCTCGGTACCATTGTCGTTATTATTATTAGAGATAATTTATTTGTTTTCGGTCTCGTATACCTAATAATAATACAATATCTTCGTATGAAGATCGATTTTTTTTTTTTTATTATTATTATTATTATTATAAACGGCGGCGGCGGCGAGCACCACCCGTGTTTACACGGACTCCGCGCGGTGCATACGAATCGCGGCCGATAACGCGGCGCTCATTGCGTGTGTACGGTTTTTTTTTATTATTATTATTTAAAAAAAAAAAATAAATAATAATAATTTTTTTGTCCTTTGGTGGCGCGCCGCCGCCGCCGGATGTGTCGCCCGGGCGCGAGGAATTTTCTCGTACGGACGCGTCGCGATCCTGACGACGACGTCCCCCGTCCGGTACGAGTACGCGTGTATAAAACGTTGTATAATATTATAAAAAAACGAAACAAAAAAAAAAAAATTTATTAGGAGGTACACAAGGCGACGTAATAAAATATAATAATAATAACACAAACGCGGGGAAAATCGATCCGATCGCCGCCGCCGTGAACGTCATGCATAACCTATAAACCGGACGTGTTGGTCGTGTAGGTATCGTTATTATTATATACTCGAATACGTACGTGCGCGTATACGCACGCCGCGGAATATTCATCCGACTATTATATTATGATGAGTATCGCACCCGCGAGATTTCGTGCTCGCGATTTTCTCGGACGATTGTGTTGCCCCTCCCCCCCCGGGGTCCGCGCACCGGCCGGCCGGACACCGCGCCGCGCCTTATTCTCCTGTCCGCCGGCGCTCTTCTACGGCGACCGTCGATGGAGGGGGCTATAGGTGCCTCTCCACCCCCCCCTTATTTTTTGTCGGACCGCGTTTAAGTGTTTTGGCGTACGCACGCGCGTGGTCACTCCGACAGTTATTCCTGTGCCGCTACTGTTTGTAAGCCGGTGACGGGCGCGCCCAGAAATTTTCAACCGGCAGGGTTGTGTAGTATATAATAATAATAATAATCACGAACGAATCGCATAGAATCCTCATCCGAATGGGAATCTAAAATCTGGATCCCGAAAAAATCAAACTTCGACGATTCGATCTGCCCCGTAAAACTTAGCAGCAAAATGTTGCGTACATAGTGTCAAGATTATATCACTATAAATAAATACTCTTGTATTTTTAAGCCGATGACGCGGAGAGTATAACCCGTTTCGCATACGAAACCGCCAAAAGCACTAAAAAAAAAAAAAAAAAACGGGAGACCCCTTAGGGCTTATCAAGAACCGCCCCATTCCGATTCCGTCCCGGCTGGAAGTTTTTTTTTACGTTTCTGAGCGTATAACGATAAATTATATCGTCTAGAGATTTTTTTTTTTTATCTTCCTCTCAAAAAACACTAATCGGGTCCGTATACAAGAGGTTGAGGTTCAGGAGGGTTGAAATTTCAGGAAATCGCGGTATACATTTTCCGTCATCCTTTGGCCTTTCTCTTCCAATTTTACCTATTACGTATAACCTTTAATCTCGTCTATTCATTTAAAATTCGCAGAGTTTTTTTTTTATTACTCCACCTCCCACAAATATTTATATTACTACGTTATACTATAGCTGTTATCCCCCGTGGGTCCGTCCGCGCATAGATTTATACAGAATGCCTTTTATGCGACACTCTTTGAATATTTTTAATATAACCAAGATGGTACGCCATAAAACAACGAACATAATTCGATTATCGTACCGGAAATACCAATAACCCCGTGTGAGAACCACACCCTTTAGGGGTAGAATTCTGGTATAAAAAGTAGCCAATGTCCTATTCCGGGACCTAAATTGACTACATAAATATATATATATTAAATTTCGTGAAAATCTCGAATGTGGTGCCGAACATTGGGCGCACGAATTTTCGAATTTAGTTTGATTATTAATAAAATTATCGGACACCGTATATTTATATATGTACGCGGGAGGTCAGTCACACCGAGTGAGATATTTCGGTGTAACACGTCACCGTTATATTATAAAATATATAATCGATTACTTCCTTCCGAACCACGTGTTATATTAGAATATATAATAATAATAATAATAATACGGAGTAAATAATATTAAGCACGGATAGGAAACGTAGATAAAGAAGATTGGGGAAAAAAAAAAAAAAAAAAAAAAAATAGGAAACACTATTATACACATTTATATTGAGCGAGCGTAGGATTTTTTACACACACATACATACACCGGTTGAACTTGAGTTTTTGACGCCTTCCGCCGAAGAAGAAACCGGTCGTTAAATTCGTCGTCGCGGATCCATTCGTCGTTCCCATGCATCGGTTTTTTTTTTTTTTTTTTTTTCTTCTCTTCCTCGGATCCCGAGAGTCGTAAAAACCGATTGAATTTATTGCACTACCGAAAATTTGTGCGGACACCACGGAATAACATTCCGCGACGACCACGGCGCGACACCCATTATGGAAATGCAATGTATACGACGACGACGTTCACACACATTTTGAGCAACGATTAATGTACGGTTTACCATATGCGTATACGTAAAAAATAAGTTATACAATCAATACCGTACTTAAAATAAAAAAAAAATATATATAAACGATAATAATTTATAAAACGGTATTAATACATTTTTTTTATTTTTTTTTTTTTTGTAAACGTGGACGGTATATAGGAGGTAATCAGGAGCGTGTTACCCGAGCAATAAAATATATTGTGTAATATTAAACGAATTGCTTTGGAATTTAATAGTGAAATAAATCGATGTCAATCGACGAAAAACCGTTATTGTTCGTTATGCCGGTTAACAACGCGGTTGAAAAATGCCCGTTTTCAAACCGGCCGCTACCCGCCCCCGTAAATACAGACATAATATTATCTATTATATTATTACGTTTTTTTTTTTTTTTTTTAAATATTATTATTGAAAAAATTCAATCAAACTCGCTTATATATGTTGTTCTAGGTATTATATTATATATACCCATGTAAAATATCTCCGCACCGCCGCCGTAGACTTATATATTCGGTTACACGGCCGATTACAAATCATCCGTGAAACGAAAACGACAATCGAGACCGGTCGTCAAACTACGGGACTAAAAAATAAAAATAAAATATATATATTTATAACGCGTATAACAATATTATAATACTTAAATTACTGTCTATGTGTGTATATATATATATATATATATATATAAGAAAATTGTGCTCGCGTGTGTAATGTGTTTCTCGCCCTTCGCCGTCACACACACACATATATATATATATATATATATATAGTAATAATACGTAGGTACCGCACGATTCTTTGTGTGGAAAAGCCGACACCGGTGTTACACTCGGTTTTACAAGTTTATCATTTTTACACCTTTCACACGTGTGTATATACCTACACATAATATCTCTCTCTCTCTCTCTCTCTCTATGTATATATTTATACCGCCTCCGCTGTCCGTTCGCATCATTTTCCGCCGGTGATTACGACGACGACGACGGCCGATTTCGAAAAGGATTCTTCGTGTGTGTAAAATAATAATAATATATTGGTACCGTGTATGTAATATACTGGTATTTAAATTATAATAATAATAATATAAGTGTACGGGAGTCGGGCGAGGACGAGAAACCCCGTCGGGCGATGGGGGCAAAGCGGTAAAATACGCGGTGGCACATCAAAAAAAAAAAAAAAAAAGGGGGGTTAAATATACAAGCCGACACCGATTTAACGGGTCCGGTTCGCCGAGAAAACAAAAATAATAAATAAATAAATATAATAATCTAATTCGACGAGGGTAATCGTCGTCGCCCGTCGTTTTAATAGCATTTTTTTTTTTTTTATTATTATTATTATTATTTTCCCATTGTCGGTTTACTCGGGACCCTCCGTACGCCGCCGCGCGTAAATTTCGTTTCGCGATTGCGGTTGGCCGGCGGTAACCGTTGCGTACCACCACCACCACCACCACCACCCATAATCATTTCGCCGGGTGCGCCCTGGTAACTGTCTTTACAAACGCACCTCTATTCGTTATTATAATATCATTTCGATATATATGAATTATTATAGATCCCCCCCCCCCGGTACAATTGAAATCACTTATTTCAGAAACCGCCCCAAACGCCCAGAAACGCACGCCGTTTACAACGGAAACCCCGTGGCCATGAAATGTGCTTTTGGAAGTTAAACGAAACGGTTTTAGAGCCCAAAGACGATTGATTAATTCAAATCGACGGACTAGTTGTAAGTGTACCATGGCCTATTTTTTTTTTTTTTTGTAATATTTCGTATTGCACACTTTTCAGTTTAGACCATCAAATAAAATCTGTCCCCATACCCTTAAATACAGTTATTTCACTATTTTTTTTTTCCTACCAATTTATAGTTAATTACAATTGTTCAAAAACAAATATTAACAGGTTTAAACTTCATCAAGGTGAGTAAAGTAAGAAGTAAACGCATTTTATAATTCCGTATTACAGACAAAAATAGGCCATGGTTCCTGTCCACGAAATAGTAATGTTCATTTTTTTCTTCTTCTCATAAATGCTTAAAATAATAATTAAACCGATTTTCGGGTGTATTTGATTTGATAACAGCGGCGGTTCTGCCGATGTATCAACAGTGTTATCATATTATCGTTATAATACGCGTTTTGCATTTTGCGCGGCTCCGTTTATTTAAATTTGTATAGTGAATATGGAAGCTGGTGGTTATATAAAAAAAAACAATACTATATTGTTTTGTAGAATACATATATTAGTTTATCGTGTATAATTGTAATTTGTACGTTTGCGCGCCTCCGTTCTCCTCTTACATTTATTAATCCCGGACGCGATGCCAGCCCCTCTACTATAACCGTATTAAAAATCAAACGTTTTCCGTCCTTTTAACCGATTTTCACCCCGTGGCGGCGGTATCGGTGTCTTTGGTTGGATTTAGTCCGTCGATCGTTCAATTATCCCGTACCCCGAGACGAAATCCTCCCGTTTTACCGTGTAAATAAATACATAAATAAATATAAGTGACGAATGAATAAATATAATATAATATAATACGACCGTCTTTTCGACACGTAGTTTTTGACGTGGGCTATTTTTCGCCGTTCCGAATATTGCGAGCATCGCGCGTTTATTTATATAATAATTATTATTTATACCGGCTCTAATGCACGGCCCGATGTTAATGCGTTATTATTATTATTATTATTATTATCACGGAAAAAAAAAAATAAAATATATATATATATATAATTATAATATTATTGTTCAAATAATACGTACGATATATTACACCCGTATGAAAAAATACACTTTATTTTATACGATATTTATATACCGAATGACGTGTGGTCCGACAGGTCATTATGATGTGCACACACATATTATTTTAACGTTCACAATATCCCGTAATAATAATATTCGTGGGACATGGTTAATTAAATACGCGCCGGGCGAGCGTAATATTTATACATCCGCGTGCGCCCACGAAATATTATATCGAAAACGTTGTTGTAGAACAATACGTTTCCTAGATAGCAAAAAACCCGAGAAAATATAAATAAATGATAAAAACGATCACGGCGATTACGAGACATAAATTAGCGTATTGTGTGTGTGTGTGTGTAATGTACAAAACGCCGGGAACGTTCTTCTCATAGCCGACCGCGAAAATGATCGGTTAATTTTCCAGTAGGCATAATACAATGCACACTTATAACGCGAGATCGGCTTTTGATTTTTCTGATTAGCGATTTCATCACTCAACAGTCTGCGGATAATTATATTGTTGTTCGGAAATTCGGCGTAGCCAATCCCATAAATCTCAATTTTATACCGTTCCGGACATATTGATAATTTCAATATAACCACCGTTTGAATTTACTCAATATATTTTCGTTATATTATAGTTATCAATATAACGGATCGCTCTGTATACGATCGAGACACCGCGAATTATTCCATCAGAAAGAACTGGCACGATATTTATAATAATAATAATAATTCTATCATGTTCGTTGTTGTCCGAGATCCCGGGTCTGTATTTATTACTCCGGAAATGTCCGTACTCGGGTGCAACAGAGTTTCGTCGGAATTTTCGGATTTTATATTATATTTATATTGGGAATATTACGAATATTATATTTGTGTTGTGCCGACGACCGCGTTACCCAATAAAATTATAGTTGCTTATGTCACCTCTCCCCACCCGGTTCGTTTGGTTTATCCGATAATAATTCCCGTCGTTGGTAATAAAATAATTATAATATTATATTTGTCGGCGTATTTATTTATAATAAACGCGATTATTACTAATTAACGACGGCCCGGGCTGTTCTTTCGTTTGGCCGGGCCCGGGACGCCGAGATAACCGACCACGATAAAAATAATTAAAAACAATTACGATATTTTATATTATATTACCTCCGTAACGAGTGTACAGCGCGTTTCCAACAAATACGGCCAGTGTTGTTTTACCGTCGAGTATTAAATCGGACTTGGCGAAATACCAAGTACGCGGATTATAGGTACAGAAATACTAATGTTTTGTAATCAAATACGATCTGGAATGAAAACGTTGACATTCCGAAAACTAATAGCGGTGAACGTGTGTCTACTTTTATTATATTTGAGATTATTATTTTTTTTTTTTGTTATTTTGAACAGTGTTCGCCCGTTATTTCCGGGTTACCTCGGCGGCGAGATTATCAATTGTTCAATTTTGTCGTCCGTTTTGCGCTTGTATTACCTTTTTTCTGGTTTTTTTTTTTTTTCTCTCTCCTACAGACGAGCCCGTTGGGCAAACGGTACGCCGCCGCCGCCGCCGCCGCCGCCGTCGTAACAACCCTGCGCGGCGGCGCCATCGGCAAGTTTTACATACCGACGCCTCTCCCTCCCTAACCCCCCCCCACCCACCGATTGGCGCGCAAATCGTACCAATTATATTTTACGCTACGGTTTAACCGTCTCGCACGCGGCCCATTTTCCGGCGCCCTCGGCTAACCCCGCCCGTTCCGCGGACAGTCCCGGTTTTACGGGCACCGCCGCCCGGGGCCGATTCGGCCGGTTACGATACATACGCGTAAGGGGTTATCGACCTATCTGAAACGAAACCGTAACTATTTATTGCGCCGATTAAGGGTCACCGACACCGAGAGCCTAACCTAGGTAGGTGGCACACGTATAATAATGGGATTAAACGGAATTGTTGTTGTTTCGATACCGCCGCGTTACACATATTGTTTTATTTTTATAACGGTGTCGTTGGCACGGCCGAAGAAATTACAAATCTAAATAATATTCAATTTGTATATTATACGGTGTTACGCGTAAGAATATATTATAGAGGGACCTCCTATATTGCGCTATGCGCATCGATACGGAGCGGACGAGAAAGGGGGCGACGCGGAGCAGGGTGACCAACTTTTTTTGTTCGGTAACCGCAAAACTATTTATTGATCGGCTATGTTTTAAGTTATGTGCAATGACTTATCGCCATCCAGCGGGCTAGTCCAGTTCACATTGGTGTCCAACCAATTAAAACGCAATTGGAATATTTCAATATTCACCTTAAAGCGATTTTTTTTTTGTTGAGATTGTTAATCGAATTCAAATAATCTCTCTATTAACTCGAGTTGCCTTGCCTAGGACTATTGCTTCACATATCGCATACTGATAAGATTTCAGTGCAACATGCGCGTTGTACATAATAATTGTACAGTCTAGCAAACATAACATCCTATAACGGGCGATTTTTTTCTTTTTTTTTTTCCCAGACAAGGTTATAAATAACGCTCGCCCGTTTGGCTGCGTCATATAAATCGAATTATGGCTCACCCGCCCTTCTGGTGTTACAAGAGAATTAAATTTGAATTATAATATTATCGGACCTGTTATTGCGGGGCACAATAATTTCGTTTTAAACATACCAGAGCGAAAATGTATTGTTAAAATAGGAACAGATATACTGAGGAACTTTAAGAAGAAAATATTGTGTTTACTACGGAGTGACAAGGCGAGACCTAGTCGAAAACACGAGTGTTTTTTTTAAAATATTCTAATACACAATTTGTTCGGATGCGTACTAACTATAGCTACTTAACATTAACACTAGAAATAAAAAAAACACCAAGTACTATTGCGATTTACATATCATATAATTATCATACAGAACGATAGGGAAATCGAAATTTATTTTTAGCAGGCTATTAAAATAAAAGCAGGTCGTATCGGTCATATACTTACGCGTACTAATCCACCCCGAATTAAATTAAAACAATAATTTTTTTTTTTTTAATTTGCATAACATTATTCGAGGTATACAAGTGTTTTTTTTTTTTTTTTTTTTTTTTTTTAATTAGTCCGTTAACTAATATTCGCATATTAATATTATATTGTATACCTACCTGAACTGATTTTCCTACTAGTACTGTGTGTAATACAACAACTAAATTATACCGTGATGGCCGTCTCTGATGATAACTTTCTAACGGGAAACATAACAAACATGGCTGTTCACATAAATCATACGGGAATTCTTTCAAAATTGGTTTTAGAGATAAAACGCCAACTATGCAACAGGGTAGAGGTGACAACAGTCGCTATTTTTTCTAACGTTTCGTACTACACACTTTTATAATTTTAAGGAACTGCATGTGTCCTTACACGACTCATACCACGGTTCAATGAGTGTCATAGTAACTACCACCTCCTCCTCATCCTCTCTCTGGATAGTCTATTTTGAAACAAGTCCGGGGTACATGATATCGATTATTAAACGAAGAGTAAACAATTACACAATTTGTTTGACCGGATGACAGCGTTTCGTAGACAACTACTATCCGTCGAGAAAACGATTCTTCACAGTTCGGTATAAAATTATTGCGTATTTTTTTCTCGTTTGGTTACACTGATTATAGGCTTTCCCGGATTTGTTATCTCTACGTGTAAACCGAGTGCGTTTTTATTTTGTTGTCGAGACGACAAATGCCACCGTGACGGCTTTTATTGTCGTTTTATTATAGGTCAGTATTTATAATTAATATCGCGCCGAACAACAAAACCAGAGCGTTTTATAATAATAATGACAGATTATCATTTATCATGTTAATTAAAACGATTGTGATAATATATACCGCAGTTATAACTATAACAAGTGCAGTTTATAATGTTTACTACAATACTTATCTATAGGCTACAACAATATTGTATTACGTCTTTAATATATTATAATATTAGCTGTGAAAACACTAATGCTCGGTAAAATACCAATACGTTTGTATACAGAGTGATTTATTTATTTGTGCCGTTGTCCGAGCAAGTTTTTAATTTTTTAAATTATTCGTTTGTTTTTATTTTTTTTTCATTTTAATTGAAATTGTCCATTATATTTTTTTCCGCTAGTAGGTTTTTATTCCAACAAGCCGATGTATTTATTATTTCATTGCCCCCACAAAATTTAAAAATTCTAACTCGACCTTGAAGTCTAAATATATATATATATATATATTACGGCGAAACATTGTTTTATAAAAAAAATCGTATTTCGGTCGTTCCGTGACAAAATATTCGGAACATAATATATATATATATATATATATATATATATATATATATATATATATATATGAGCCCCGATGACGCTAAAAATTCGTCGTTCGAACACACACACAATGGGTTATTGTTGTCGTATGTTTTTATATAGGTAAATTTGCCGTCGGCATACATAATCGGTAATCACGTCGAATCTAGTGGAGACCGCGCGGCTCGAACAATTTGATTTCGTTTTAGCGTATTATTATTGTATTATCGGGTTAATCGAATTTTAAGAGTGGTATCGAACGTACAATTTTCGCGCGATTCCCGTAAAATCCGTTAAAGACCGTAAACGGTTATCGGCCTATGTCCCTGTATTACTGGGTAAAACACTAGGGCGGGTGTGGTGGAGTGGAAAGGGGCAAAAATTCACCAAAATCAAAACCACATGATGTAAATATATTTTTATTCTATGTAAATAAACGACGGACGGCTAATTTTAACGACTTGATTTTACCTAAATGATTAAAACGAAAGAAATACATCATTGTTATTCTAATGTTGGTTTTCTTATTTTATGTATACCCACAGATAATACGTCGGCATAAAAACAGGAGAAACGTGAAATATATATATATATATATAAACTTTTAGGAAATAATTTGAAGACAAAAATATTTGTATTTTATGAATCGGAAAAATAATTACAATGTATTAGGTATTATTCTTTTATTGCCACAGAAGATTCAGAGGATTTGTACCGTTGTCATTTATACCCGGCGAGGCGAGTGCTCTTCTTTCGCTTCCCGTCCCCTTAGCGTACAATTACGCTACTGGGCCCCCGCGGTACAAATATTATTATCCCAATGAGCGGTCTAAACCGCATTCGTTTATTTATTTATTTATGTATTCGGGTGTAACGTACGAGCGCGCGTCATTGTTGGAATTCCAGCTGTTTTATAAACGATCCATTTCGTGTCCGGTATCCGCGCTATCTTTTTAATCGTCGCGCATAATCGCGTACATAACCGACGGTGTCTATTTATATACACGTGTACGCGTAGTAGCACTACTATTATTATATTTACACGTCCATGGGCCAGTTACCAGTTAATCGCAATCGTCTAAAATAAATTAACGTAAATTATATCATTATAGGTAGGTAACGCGTAATACATTATATTACATTATTAATTTACTATTACGGGTAGACGGAGAAAAATTAAAAAAAAAAAAAAAAAAAAAAAATACACGCCCAACAAAATAATTACATACACTCCGCCGCCGCCATCTGCTCGCGTTTAGGTAAATTATATTAAAATATTATATTATCGTATCCCGTCTCCGTTGACACTTTTTATAAATACGCGCGGTGTGTGTATACACGGCGTTGCACATGTGCCGCGGAGACGCTTTTTTGAACCTCCGCACTCGGTATCGTGTCGTGTCGTCGTTGTCGTCTTAATTTACATTTTTTTTTTTTTCCCGTTTCTGTTGTCTTTATCCATTCTGTGCGCGTTAATTTAATTATTTATTTTTTTATTACTTTTTCGTCGTACAAAAACTACAAATAGAGAGCGAGCGAGCGAGAGAGAGAGTGAGAGAACGCATACGAAAAAGAAAAGAAATAAAGCAACAAAAAAAAAAAAAAAAAATTCAATATAATAATCAAACGTATAAACGAAATCGTTTTTTTTTTTTTATATATATATATATATTTTATATGCCCGCAGTGAAAAAATAAACGGGACAACAATTATTATTATTATTATTATTATTATTATATTATGTATAAAACCGCCAACGGCCGTATAACGTAAAACTACATAAATTTACATTAAATTCGAATTCGACCACGGTAATAATAATATTATACGTTTTATAATATTATGTGCGGGACGGGGTGGTGTCGTGAGGTTTTTGCGATATTCGGATGACCCGGTCGGTATAAAAAAAAAAAAAAAAAAAAAAAAAAAAAATGATACCGTCTACATAACAATATCGGCTGTAAATGTATTTATATGTATAAAAAAACGACGTAGAAATGTGTCGGCGGGCGCGGCGACGGAGAGGAGAATAGTATCGCGCGGTTTGTATTTCCGTTTTGTGGAAAAAAAAAAAAAAAAAAACTTAAACGAGTTTCAAAATTCATAATAATATGTATAGCCCTTATATATACGTATATAAGTATATTCCAAATCAAATTTATATTCCGTCGTCTCGTCGTCGTCGTCGTCGTCGTCGTAACCCCTATATTATAATATATCTCTCTCTCTATATATATATATATAGATATAACCCCGGCTGCGGGTTGACAATAATAAAAACCGAGTGGATTTATATTATATAAAAAAAAAAAAAAAAAATGTAAATCGGGTTTTAACGCCCGTGACAACCGGAGGAGATGGCTCTAAATAAAAATCCATTAGTTCGGCGAGACGTTAATTGGATATTTCGCCTGAAGAATCTGAATCGTGATTAACGAAGACGACGGTATATATATATATATATTTATAGATACCTATTATATATATATATATACAGGGTGACAGGGTGTACAGGAGAAAAGTCGGCGGCGGCGGTAGTATTATGCGTATAACTGCTGTTGCTGGCTGGCTGGCTGGCTGGCTGGCCGGCCGCGGTACGAGAGGAGGGAAACGCGAACGACGAGAGTTATTCAAATTCCATTAAACGGAGGGCGGCGCTTAATTGGAATTAATAAAAAGGATCGCCGTCGGCGTCGGGTAGGAAAAAAAAAAAAAAAATCAAACAAATCTGCATAAGTTAAAAAACATTTACGCCCGCCACCCCCACACCCGGCGACTCCCGAACCCCGACCGCCGGCGGTGCGTACCCGCGACGGGCCCGGGGAATTATCCGTGCAGATTTTTCCCGTCACCCCGCAGCTTTTCCTCGCTGCTCTTTCTGCGCGGAAAGCCGCCGACCGCGTGAAATCGCCGATCCCTGGTGTTTATTTATTTACCTTTTTTTTTTTTTTTTTTTTACCGTATACATTGCAATAGGCGTTTAAAACGCAGCATTTTTTTTTTTTTTTTTGACGCGCAAAACATATTTACCCGTTGTCGTACGTCGTATTTTATATGTGGGTATTTTTTGTCGTTTTGCAGATACGGCATGGACCTGAACGGAGCCCGGCGGAAAAACGCCACGAGGGAGACGACTAGCACCCTGAAGGCCTGGCTTAACGAGCACAAAAAGAACCCGTACCCGACCAAGGGCGAGAAAATCATGTTGGCCATCATCACCAAGATGACGCTGACCCAAGTCAGCACGTGGTTTGCCAACGCCCGGAGGCGGTTGAAGAAGGAGAACAAAATGACTTGGGAACCGCGGAACAGGGTCGAAGACGAAGACAACAACAACGAGGATGACCGAAAGAGCCCAGACCCGAAGGATCTCGGTGAGTTCATCAATTCTCTCCTACTATATATATATATATAATATTACATTTTGTTAATAATTTGTCTATAACATGATGATGATTGATGGGGTGTAAGAATAATATTTACTCTTAGGTTTCTAAAACTCAATGTATTCGATAGAAACATTTAGAGTTTTTTTTTTAATATTCCTAATTTTTATATACAACGCAATACGCCTAAACAATTTGCACCGGTGGTCCCGAGACAAACGCCGTAATATATTATCGTACCTGTAATATTCTTCATATTTTCCGGTTTTTCATCACAACTCACACCCAACGGTTTTCCTTTTCAGTTGACCGAACCGTGGTGAACACTGGACATTGATGATAAATGTTAAGAATTTTGTTGTTAATCGATTACATAAACCCCAGAGCCCCAAAAAACGAGAAATTAAAATATATAATATACGTCCGTTATTATATCGTCATAATATTAGCGAAATGAAAAGAAACTTACCTTTTTTTTTTTTTTTTTTTTTTTTTTTTCCCCCGGGGGTTACAAGAGTTAACTTAATGAAAATTTCGCCGCGATATTGGACGGCCCACAGTCAAGTATGGTTAACGAGAGTTTAATTTTCGGACGCCACCCCTTGGAGTGTTCCTTTTTTTTTTCCCCCCAAGCGAATTCCACTCGGTGGCTTTTGCTTTTATTAGCCTATTTCGACTGACTCCTGGCAAGCCGATCGTTTCATATAATTTATAAATACGAAAACGTGCCGTGGCGTCGACCGTACGGATGACGATCTCGTGTATTATTATGTATATACGATTGTACGAATTTTCACATTAACCATTAATACTCGTCGACGAAAAGCGTATTAAAAAAAAATTATATAAATAATATAATTGGGTGTAACGAGGAGAATTTTTTATTTTTAATACGATATCATACCGTTTGATTAATGATAACGCGACGGCGACGGTCTCGGAAGTCTCGACGCTGCCCTCCGTCGCGGTACACACACACACAGTACTGCGCTAATAACGAGATAAAAAAAAAAAAAAAAAACGAATAATCTTTTTATTATTATTATTATTATTATTATTAAACCGACGTTAAAAATAAACGCGAGTTTAATATTATTTGGGAAGGCGCCTCCCCGACTCTCGTTCGCATCGCGTGCCACCCGCCGAATCACGCGGACCGTCGGTTCCAATGACCATTTCCGAGTTTTTCCTCCGTCCCCTATACGTTTTTACTTTTTTTTTTTTTTTTTTTTACTTTTCTGGCGGTCGTAAATTTCCGGAACCGAACTCCCTCCACCCCATCATCCCCCGGCGGTCACGTGTCTGTCGTATTATGACAATAATAATAATAATAATAATAATAATATCTAAAGTCAATAACACGGTCCGTATAACATCCCCGTCGTTCGGGGTTTTCCGTCGTACACCGCGATCGCCGTCCGCGTCTCACGTCTCCGGAAGACTAAACACACACACGACGCAATCGCGTCGCGTCGTCGTATTATTACATTTTTTTCCGGCGGCCGTCACCGTGTCAGAATTTCCCCCTCGCGCACGCGGTCAATTTTAAACGTCGCGACACGTGTGTGAAACGGGAAGAAGAAAAGGAAAAAAAAAAAAATAAAAGCGGCAAATAAATAATATTAATAATAATATCCATATCGTACGTGTAATAATAAATGTTAATTTTCTCGTGCCCGCTGACGGAAACGTCCTGCGCCGAACTCGAACCCGGCCGCCTCATTATTAGTATTATTATTATTATTATATATCGTAGTGACGGCCACCGGAAACGCACTCGGAAAAACTTGACGGCATAGCCGCCAAATATTGTCAGAACTGTTGACAAGCGCCGTTACACCTTTTCCGTGTATCGCGTCTGTCGTTAGTTTGCCCGCCGTCATTTGTAATATTAATTTTTCGATTTTTCACACATCAAAAAAACGGACACAAATTTTAAAACGGAGTTGGGGTCTTTCGAAATTTTCTATCCAAACAGAGTCAAATTGTTGTATTTATATCGTTTTACTACGGACCTATTTTTTTTTTTTTTTTTTTTTTTTTTACCAGACCCCCGACACAAAGTCCGTAATTAGCAGTGTGCAGTACGGAATTGATTAATGTATACTAATGAATATGTATGACATTTGTCATGTAAGCAACGATAAAAAAAAAAAAAAAAAAAAACAACAACATTGTTAAAACATGTAAATTTTATTTATATTTTTGGTATATGCTTGACCCTACTGAAAAAATGTATCCATGATTTTTATAAGCGATAAAAGTGAATATGGTTTTTTTTTTTTTTAGTATTACAGTAACATTTACCGTTTAACGGACAATATAGCAAAAATGTGTTTTCCAATAGTACTCGGGCTTAAAAAAAAAAAAAAAAAAAAAATTATTTCACCAAGAAATTTTATTTGTTTTTACGATTATATTTATAACCTAGAAATTGGGTTTAAAGTTAATAACCGCCGTTCCTCGATATATCTACGCAGTCGATAATTTTTTAACCTAGTTTTTTTTTTTTTTTTTTTAATAATAATAATATTCAAAGGCCAACCGCGTTCTACTGTACACTTAAATATATATAAACGAACAGTAGGTATATTGTTACAACGTGTGTGTGTGTGTTCATATGTATAGCAACAGGTGTTCGGGGCCAAATTACGGAAATATACTTCCGCAGACACCGGCGTATAATTTACTAGCGCCGTATACAGGTGGTTACCGCGCACTAAATATACAGGCGTCTCGTCTTGACCGTAGTAGAGCTATACTAATATTTATTTATTATATTATAACATACGCAATATTATATCATAACTACTACTGTACTCGCGTATATTTTACTGAAAAAAGTCCCGGATAGTTACAGTTTTCGGATAAGAATAGATATGAACCAAATCAACGTGACCGGCGAAGAATTCGTTGCCGATCTAGTAGCCGAATCTCGACCGGACGTTTTTTTTTTTTTTTTTTTATGAAAATAGTTTTGTATTAATGTCCGATGGGTACACGTTGTAAATAAGTGGCAGACGATAATAGATAAGTAGGTTTGATTTCGATTGAGTTTCTACTTTAATTATACTTAGCCTAGTTACATTAAAAAAAAAAAAAAAAACATAGTGGGAGTGTGCACAATACCCGCGACTGTTGTAATAATTAATTCGCGTTGAAAAAAAAAGCAAAACGTGCAATGTTTTTTTTTTGTTGATAATAATATTGTCATTAAACATTTTTTTTATTAAACGATTATGAACTAGACATGTGTGGCGGGGGGGGGGGGAAATCGTTCTATGTAATTTTTAATGAAAATACGAAGGAACTTGATACGAAAATATTTCATTTGCGTGACTATTCTCACGATTACATAGTAATAACCGAACGATATTCGTTTATGTCGACAGATTGTAAGGATTCCGGTACGGGGTCTAGCGAGGACGGCGACCGGCCCGGCGCCAACCACACAGGCAGCGAGTGGAGCGAGTCGCGCGCCGACAGCGGACCGGACTCGCCGGAACTTTTCGAACGGCCGCCGCCGCATTTCCTGCACCATCCGCCGCCGTACCACCACGGCCACTACCCGGGAGCGCCACACCATCCGCCACCGTCGCACCTTAATCACCATCACCATCACCATCACCATCCGGTCGCGGGGCTCCCGCCGCCACCGCACCTCCGGTTCTCGTCCGTGTCGCCCCCAGCAACGGGCGGCGGCGGCGGCGGCGGAACCGGACTGATGCCGCCGCAGAGCAGTGCACCAAAACCGCGGATTTGGTCGCTGGCCGACTTGGCCAGCAAAGACACCGTGACCACCACGTGCACGACAAACGATGTCGAGATGACGACGTCCCCTACACCGCCACCGCAGCCGCCGTCGTCGCATTCGCAGCAGCGGTCGCCGCAGCACCAGCAGCGGCAGTCGTCGTCGTCGCCGTCGTCCGGCGGCGGAGCAGTGGCCCACCGGCGGCCGCCCGCCGTGCCCTTACCGTCGCTGCCGGCCGGTTACGCGCGACACGAACAGCTGTACCGGTCGTTTTACGAGGACCCCGCGGCCGTGGCCTACCACGCAGGCCGCGCGTTCGGCGGCGCGTCCATCGTGTTCCAACCGTCGGCCGCCCATCAGCACCACCTGCACCACCACCAGCAGCAAATGCAGCAGCACTCAGCGGCCGCAACCGCGGCCGAACCGTCGCCCGCCTCGTCCACGTCCGACGCGGAATCCGTCGTGGCCGTTCAACACGCCGAACGGGCTTGATAAACGCCCGACACACAAACACCGCACGTAAATCCAAAGATAACTAATAAACAAATTAATAAAAAAAAAAAAAAAAAATAAAACTTATTATTAATGTGTATACTTATATTATTATAATATTAAAGATTAAGTTTGTTGTACATAACATAATAATTATATCTATTATATATATATAAACAAATAAATATATATATGACGTTTTAAAACGACATGTTAAAAAAAAAAAAAAAAAAAATAATAATAATAATATATATTAAAAAAAAAAAAAAATATTGAAGCAAAATAGGTAACGATTTAAAAAGACAATTATTATCTCTCTCTATATATATATATATATATACATAAAAAAACAATAGTTATACAATAATAAAATATATATGTGTGTGTGTGTATATACGCGTGTCGATAGATAATAAATATAAAGTACAGGTGTGTGGACAAGAGGGGGGGATGAGGGGGGGTAATGCGTGCCCGAGTATATTATAATCGTTATATATTTTACGAAAACTTTTCTTTTCTTTTTTTAAATTTTTTTTTTCTTCACTTTGTTCTCGTCCCCCCTCCCACCCCACCCCCCCCCCCCTCCCCGATCCCGGACAAGAATTTCTTGTGGTACTTAAAATATAATGGCGCCATCCGGCATCCTCCTCCCCCATCCGATATACGTATTTCTACGAGTTTATTTATGATAACAACAACAATAATAATAATTACGAATAACAATGGCGGTGCATACATTATATATTTATTATTATTATTATTATTAATATTATTGTTGGGTCCGTTGTATATAGTGAACAGGAACCGTGTGTAACCGGTCCGGTCCGGTGTTTGATAACGGCCAATCTGTTATGTTAACACGGTGTTGTCGATATTTGGCCGCGGGACACGACGACGACGATGTTATCGCAACCTATTTATTACTATTACTACTACTATTATTATTATTATTATTTGAAAAAACGATTTATTAAATTTAATTTATTTTTCTTCTGGCGCGCGAGAAAAGCCACAAAAAAAAAAAAAAAAATCAAAAAAAAAAAAAAAATACAAAAAAATAATAAACGAAAACAACATACATGGCGTTCCTTTTATGTAACTCTAAAATAAAAAAATAAAAAATTATTTCGTTTTTTTTTTTTTTATTATTATTATTATCGTTATCATTATTATAATATTATTTCATATTAATATTGTATTATCCCGTTTATCATTTTCCCTCGATTTTTAAAGGAATCGAATTATGAATCTTGACTATATAAAAATATATGATAACTGTTTATAATTACTAAAAATAAAAAAAAAATAACTACTACATAAATTAAAATACAAAAATAAATAAATTAAAATACATACATAAATAAATATATATATATATATATATAATACATAAATACATATATTATATTATCTCTTCTCGTGCATCGTAATATAATTGTATCGTTTTCCATTTTTTAGTGATGTATATTTAGCGGTTTGTACATTATAATTTTGTACGATATAATGTATTATATTAAAAAAATAAAAATATATTATATTTATATAGCGGTACGCGATATTTTATTATTATTATTATTATTATTATTATTATTATTATTACTATTACTATGTCATTAATTGGAATTGAAAAAAAATAAACCATTGTTATAGCTTTTAAATTTAAATTATTCTATTATGTTTATTATTATTTTTTTTTTTTTTTTGTGATATTGTAGTCGGTACTTTTCCTAATACATTGTTTTTTCTTAAAAAAAAACCGTTTTTTTTCTTTCTCTCTTTTTTTTTTACTTTTTATCCATCATCCGCAATAATGCATTATATAATATTCCGAAACACGTTTTTTTTTTTTTTTTTTTTACGTAGACCGAGAATAGAAGAACGGCGCGCGCCCGAGCCCGGAACAACAAACTGAATAATATTTACTCGTATTATTTATTTATTATTTTTTTTTTTTTAATAATATTCAGAAGAGAATAGCATACAAAAAAAATTAATAAAAAAAACCGAACGTCTATTCATACGTAGGATAACATAATGTTACGTACGTACGATAAAAAAAAAAAAGTCGTTTTGAAAATGATTTATTCGATTATTATTCGTTCAAAGTCCAATTCAGTGCGTATCGCGTTTACAGATACAGTTGAATATTCGCCGTCTCCGTTTTTCTAACGGACAACGTAGCAAAAACCGTGTACGCGTAAAACTATCGCAAATTTTTATAAATTTTAATATCGGTTTTAGTGATAAGAGAAAAAAAAAAATGACGAGGTGAATATTATTAGTCGGTCGGGACTTAGCGTCGGACTGTTGTCCGCACGGAGGAAATCAACTCAAGCCGATCAACGTGTTTATTTCGTTCATAAATGCTTGAAATTAAACGTTGGTGTCGATTGTCAAGCTGAAACGATTTTTGAAATTTAATTCCACGTGTGATAACTGCTGGGGTGATAACAGTGTTATCAGTTATTACTATTAAAAAACGGTTAACGAATTGTTTACACCATAACACTTAGTCGCCACTGTTCACGCACAAAAAAAAAAAAAAGAAGATAATTTACTTCGTTCGTCGCTCGAAGTTAAATAATTAAAAATAAAAAATTTTAACTTTTTCGGAAAACTTTACAAGCCAAATCTTACTTACATTGTTTATAATTACAAAGCTGTTCGCAATGTAGAAAAAAAAAAAAAAAACAAAACACTGCAACGTAGTGCCTATTCGGCAGTAATATCAGTCGTCTTCGAATTGTCTGTCTCACCAGCCAACAAATTTTATAAATAGGCGTTTTTTTTTTTTTTTTTTATATATATAAAATCGATTTTAGAGGTCTTTTCGTTTGTTTTAAACGCGAACGCGTTTTTCCTATATTTCCCGTTAGAAAGACATAATGGCGATAAATAACGGTCATTGAACGAGTAGTCGGGCAATTTTTCAACAAGGTTGTTTTCTGTGCCCGGACGGACACGACGCGGTCTGCGTACAAAGATTTGTCCGGTAAAATTGCACATTTGTACGGTAATCGTTAAATGAAATTTTCAGTGGACTGTAGGTACAATATAGCAAACGGATGGATCAACGAATTACCGTTATTTGCAGTATTTATGATAGTGCACAAAAACCGCTGTTATTCGTATTCGATATCAATACGATTGATGATTGAGTATTTCTATTGCTGGAGCTTATTTTCGTTTTAATGGCAAAAGGAAGCGGACGCGCGGTGGATGTTCACAAACAAATGGGCGGGTAAGTATAAAAATAGTGTGTTTCAAACGTATGCACAAGTAAAAAAACTACAGGCGATCATTTTTTTTTTTCTACGTTGAGTAGCTATCGTAACTTTCGACTTTCCAAAATATATCACTCCGCCCAATATCTCTAACCAAACTCTTCACAACGATCTCCGTACGAGAACGATAGACGAGGAAGCACGCATTTTCTACACACGTTTTCATAAACGACTCCAGACCCATTCTATCCACTCCCTCGCCTCATAAAAGATCTTACTCCATCCTTACTCTCCCAGGATATCCTAACCGCAGATTAAAAAGGAAATGGCGCCGTGACCTTTTACAAAACTTCAATATCTAACGTCACGTTGTAGTAAAAGAAAAAAAAAACTAACTAATCAATAGCCAAGAGTCACTAATGGGGGGGGGGGTGGCTGCTTAAACACACCTTTCGTGTTATTTTTTAATTGCTCTCATCATATAAGCTTATTGTGCTAAATTGTATAGATTGTTTATGTCAAATAAAAAAAATTTAAAAAAAGTTATCGTAAAATAATCAAGCGGAGTTCAAGTCAGTTTTAAAATATAAATGTATTCGAATACACCCGGGTGGCCAAGACGGTTTACGGATTTTCTGAAAAATCCGGTAACTCAAGTCAAGTTGAAAGTTATGCCTTTTTTTTTAAAAATAAATTACCCTTAGTATATTCAGTGACGTATTGTGTTAGGCCGCGCGCCTTGCGTGTTGTTGTATTAATGACAATCAAGTGAAATCACGTCATTTTCTCCGAATAATAAATTCAAAAACAAAATGAGTATTTTTTTGTTTTTAACCGGTTAAAAAAAAAAAAAAGTAACCTATAAGTTCATTTTTTTTTTTTTTTTTTATCTAATTACCGTCCAGCTCTGCGCCAACTCGTTGTCCGCCTGCGTTCGGCCCGTGAACAAATCAACCGAATCCCGGACGGGTTCAAACAGGCGACCCGTGGAAATATTAAGCGCGACTTTGTGTTTTTTTTTATTATCATTATTGTTATTATTTTTTTTTTTTTTTTTTTTTTTATTCGCCGATTAAACGATTCGAGATACCGCGTATAGTGTACAGCATCAAGCAGCACAATATAATAAATACGCGTAAACTCGTCGGCGACGGGTTTCGTTAATATATAAGTATACGGAGTACCGGGGCTATTATATTATACACCGCCGGGTGTGTGTTAAAGATAAGACAAACAATTTTTTTTTTTTTTTTTTTAACGCGATTTGGATTTTCGATACGCGCGCGCGTTTTTTACCCGATACTAATTGTCGCGGGAATCGAAATAAAAATAAAATAAAAACCCGACAACAATTATTTATTGTATTTTAATCATGCGCAGTGTATATATATACACATATATACACGTGGCAAAATAATAGGCCAGTGGGACATAATTTTTACGAACATCTCCTAGAAAAATAATATTAATTTTTTATTAATGCAGGAAACTGGCAGCTGTATGCTCAATGTTTTATTAATTGAATAGTGTTAAATTAAACAAATAAAAACGCACGGAATATACGAATTTTATTAATTGTCGTAAATACACGATATTGCGGTGTCGGTAGAAGTGAAATATTAAAATCGCTTTTTCCTATAAAGTCGGTGAAAAACCGCGTCGGGTTTATGATGAAGCCGAAGGCCTTAAAACGGAATGATATCGGAACGTTTGAGGTTATGTTCGATACTTTTTTTTTCTTTTCTTAACCGGCCGTACTACTGCCGATGTCTTATATCGTTTTATATGCACACCGACCGTATATGGATCTTTTTTTTTTTCTTTTTTTTAAAGAAACCGGATTTGCAAAAAAATGTCTGTTGGTACAACAGTCCACCGCGGTTTTGTGTAAGGGCCCGCGCACGTTCCACGTAGGTAGGTTATTTTCGGTTAAGTATACTTAGAGTAAAAAAAAAAAAAATCTAACCGCCGACCGTCATTTGCGCACGAGCGCAATATTATATTATTTTATATACGCGGCGTGCGGTTTTCGCACAAAGCTCGCGTCTGTTGTTCGGGGCCCGGTGGATTTATCGACTCCGCGAGGGATTATAATGGTGAAGAAGAAGAAGAAAAAAAAAAAAATTACAAAAAAAAAAATAATAATAAAAACGCATCGCGTCGGCCGGCCGGCCGGCCGTGTGAGGGAGGGCAAAGACAATTGCGCTCGGATGTGTGTGAAATATTCGCTATAGGGACATTTAATGGCCAATTAAACGGACTGCAAGAATGCGAGTGGTGTGTGTGTGTGTGTGTGTGTGTGTGCATTGTTGCAAAACGCATTCCAAGGCCCAAATTGTAACGCTAGTCGTAAATCACGCGCGCGCCGTACTTACCTATGTCGTACAAGAGAGACGAGGCGCGAGCGTGCGTACGGAGGTGCGTCGTCGGTAAGGAGGCGAGAATAATATTATATATATATATATATATATTTGTTTTGTTTTTTTTTTTTTTTTTTTTCACTCCTCCCGACTATTATTCCGACACCTCTCCGAAGATGGTTGTGACCAGATAAAGCGAGTTTTTAACAAATCGACACGTCGTCGTATATATACACACACACACACACACACACTACTATATACACGTATATACTCGTACAGACGACACTGCTTCAGTTTGTGTGCGCACACACACACACTCGTAATATACGTATGTAGGTATAATGTTATGTGCCGGTCGGGACCACCAACGGACCGAATGTTTTCTGTCGGAATCGCTGCAGTTTTTTTTTTTTTTTTTTTTTTCCAATATTCCCGTCGAAGACGAAACGCTAACCGACGAGTATAGGTATTCGATACCTATCAATAAAAACCCTATCCCATCATAATAAAGTCATGGCGGTTATGTGCCCAATAAAACATATATATATATATATATATATATTTTACAATTGGGGAAAACGGCGTAATAGCAAATTGAAAATGTTCACTTTTGAAACTTGCTGTTACACTGCGAACCGAATTATTAGGCAATACTTGCCGTTTTCCCCAATTATTATGAAAACTACGAAGAAAATCGATAAAAAACAAAATGCACCAACTCGCAACAAAATGCTTTCGAAAACGATTCTACACTTGAAAATTCAGAGCCAAGATTTCCGGTAGAAAAGTTGTCGACGATGAAAATGTTAGTTTCGGTTAACCGTTCTCGCCCGTTCATATCGGTTTTCAATTAAAATAATCATTTGGAAATCGCCAAAATGACGATTCAAGATGACGTATTGATACGTGTAACTGATTGCTGCCGAATTTGTACATATTGTGTGTTGCTATAATTTTATGTTTACTCGACCAACAAAACGTTTCCCACTTGAAATGCCCCATCAAGATAATGTTTCACGTTTATATAAGAAATCAATATCTATATTATATGCAAAAAAAAAAAAAAATATTATGTATATCGACGAATTAATCCTAATACTTATTCGATACATACTAGTTTTGGTGCACATCACAAACACCAGTGGCGTAATTACGGGAGCACTTGCCCTCCTGAAATTTTTGTGAGGGGCAAATGTATCAATTTGAACCATCCCCCTCCATCTAGTAAATCTTCTAAAATAAAGAAAGAATCTAATACATTAATTACTTTTTTTATATTCATAAGATACACATTTTTTTCTCTCAAATTATTCTATAAAAATTTATATATGTATATATTTCACGTTTCTCCTTTTTTATAACATATTGACGTATTTTCAACGTTATCGTATTATCTGGGTTACACAAATAAGAAAACTAACATTAAAATAATGATGTATTCTTTCGTCTATTTGTTAAATTTTATTTAATTAAGTTATTAAATTATTGTAATTAGTCATATTCGTGTACATAAAATAAAAATGTATATTCATACCACCCCTCACGGTTTTGATTTTGGCGAATAAATTATTTTTCCCCTCTAGTGTTTCATTACAAACACTATTTTCGACTACTTGTGCGGTGGTGTGAATCAATAACGTAGACAGGAATTTTCATTGGTGGGTGGGGGGTGATATTTATTCATTATTTCTAAGATATGCTGCAGGGAAATGACCTGATTTTAATAAAATAAAAATTATTTTTAAAATTGTATTCCACCAATTCTACAAAATAGTGTCTGGTTTCCTTCCTAGGCCGACAGTACTGACCATAAACCTTGTACTACCAGCTAGTATAAGGTCCTATGATAGTGACTAGTGAGTTTTCCGACAAACTAATAAGGACGTTAGCTATATCGGCTGGCAATGCAGCATTCCCGTTCTTGTCGGCGTGTCGAATATGTAAATAACGTTCCAGACCATGGTTATCATATCAAATTGATAACGAAAGATAAAATCATTATTTTGTCTCTTCATATATCCATCGGGTTAATGATAATGCATAAGTAATTTCAATTTATATTAACAATAAAAATGGACGATAAAAAACGATCGCGGGACAGGGGGATCCATTCCCTATATCCCCCTTCCCGTCCGTGTATAAGCCCGAATTAAGGCGCGTTCACACCTAACGACGGTTAGAGGTTAGTGTTGTACAGCCAACAGTCTATAACCGGAGTGTTAACCGCACAGCCAAAAGCTGAATATATCGGTATCGTTTTGGGCAGGCCCGCGTTTGTTAACGCCATCAACCCGGAGGAAACGGCGGTGAAAACAATGCTGGGGAGCCCGACGAACTGGGAAACGACGATTCAGTTCATCGAGGGGGAACTGCTGAAGACGAGAGAGGAAACGAGAGAGCGCCAACGCCAGTGAGGCTATGAAACTGAAACTAAGTTGGAAATTTCGTGTATATACTATTGTAAGCTGTAAATCGTAAATATAAACCGTAGAATTGAGACCACTAGTTTGTAAGATTTAGCAAAGTAAAAACATACAATGTGCTAGGAATTTGTTTGTTTAATAAACGATGCGCCTACGGGGGAAGGATTGCTCTGCCGGAGACAGTTTCCCGCGTAGGTTGCGATACCTTCAAAAAAAAAAAAAAAAAAAAAAGGCCCGCGTTTGCAGTCGTCCGACCGCGTTTCGAACACCGGCGTCCTGGTCCGGTCGGTAACGAGGGGCGCCGTCGGCCAAGGGACGCGGTGAACGATTACCACCGCGGGTAGGTGTAGCAGCGGTCCGTATTCAAATATTATTATATTTAGAGGCGCTTATCTCGAGTGGCTCGTTAATTATCGGCGTCGAATTAGGATAATAATATCCTGTCTCCGATATTGATTATTTATTATAATATAACAGTGTACGTTGAACGCGCCCGAGACAAACAATATAATAATACAGGGTGCGGCGGAACCGACTGACGAGTTTCGATGGGCTATAAATAACGAACAGTAAAACTTAGAGAAAAGGTTTTTTTTTTATTTAAATCAGTATTCAATCACATTTTTAAAAATTATTTTTTGAAAATTATATCTCCGAGATGGCGGCCGTCAGCTTTGACGATCTCTGAAGCTCTCATACGATTTTCAGGACATTTCGACTGGTATGGCCTCGACTTTCACGGTGATTTTCTGTTTAATTTCTTCTATGGTGTGTGGGCAATGTCTGAAAACCTTATCCTTAAGGTAGCGCCAGAGGAAAAAATCACACATTCTTAAATCTGGGGGCCGTGCTGACCAGCAAGAAGAAGAATTCTCCCCAAAGAACGGTCTGAGATTCCCAAAGCTACAGCGTGTTTCCGGGCTGAGCGTCTTGGTGACTGCTCAATTGACTCTCTAACCAACTGCACATTTTCGGGGGTTCTTACCGTTCCGGGTGCTCCGTGTCCAAGTCTACTTAGGGTACTTGCAGTTTCTTCCAAATGCCACGTATCCACAATTCGATAGCGTTAGTAGCAGAAGGAACAGATTCAGCACGTGGAATGCCGCCGAAGTATACACGGAAAGCCTTTTGTGTAGCGATCACAAAATGATTCACAAAAACGAAACCACGATGTACGCCTGTCCAGACCATGATTACGAATAAAAACGGCATATACCACTTATCAAGGCCTGCTCTTGTCTTATGACAGGCTAATGACCTCGTTAAACTCGTCAGTCGGCTGTGCCGCACCCTGTATTACGGTATCGAAACGGGCGCATCCCGTTTTCTCCGCAAAGGTAAGGGGAAGAGAGTAGAAAAAAAACAAACGCTCCTCGAGGATTCGCTGGAGATTGCACGGGTTCCGGCGATTGGCGATTTTGTTTTTTGTCGGTTCGGAAAGAGCGGCGACAGAATCAAACGGGGTCCACTGTGGGGTGGACGACTTGCTAACAATTTCGGGGGACGCGCTAAAAACCTACACACCTCGGCGTGCGGAGATGTGTGTGTGAGGGGGGTGATGCTTTTTTTATATATTATAAAAAAATTTCAACCGGCATATCCTAGGCGCGTTTATTATAAACAGTAATTTCTTCAGCGGTTTACCAATATAAAATTTAACACTTCCTGTAACCGCGTCGTTTCTCTGGCCCGGACAGTTTAGTTTATACGCGCGGGGACGCACATCACTCGGCCGTTCGAAAAAAAAAATAAAATAAAAATATATATATAAACGAATCCGCGTATCACAGTAATATAATATCCGTGCGGACGGATCGAATACGGCCCCGGGAAAAAATGACACAAATATATATATATATATATATAAACAATGTTATAATACTTATATATCACGAGCGGCGGGTTAAAAAGTCGTTTGACAAAAAAAAAAAAAAAACAAATAGTAGTAGTAATAGTAAAAAAAAATATTTATATATATAAAGAGTGTCGGGAGCAGATATTATTATATATAAATATTTCGGCGCGGTCCGTGCAATCGTCGTAATTAATTGCTTTTGACGGTTTTTAATGTTTGGCTGTAAAACGCAGAGCGGATAATGACGGCGCGGCGAGACGAGACGGGTGAAGGAGGAGACTTTTTCGAAAAAAAAAAAAAAATTTTTTTTTAATTTTTTCGCGCCCCTTCCCCCCGGCCCCGTTCTCCGACACGTGTACCGTTTTATGGGAACACGGCGCGCGGAAAGTGGTGGGACCGGGCAGAGTCACAACGAATATAACTTATTGTTATAAAAAAAAAAAAAAAAAAATACGAGAGCAATAACGATTAATATTAAAAAATAATATATATTATTGTGTGTAGTGTGTACACACCACACACCCTGTATATATATATACATAGTAGCGCCGTTATACGCGTGTATTATATATAACAAAAAAAAAAAAAAAAAGTTTGCATTTATATCCTATATATATATATATTTATTAAACGAGTGTCGTTTATCAGCGGCGGCGGGGGATAAGGATAAATAATATACAAAAAAAAAAAAAAAGAAGAAAAAAAAACCGCTCGTCGGTGGGCGTAAAAACGCCGTTTGCTGGGGATGAACGGTCGGCGTGGGGGGGGAGGGGGGAAACGGAGGGAAAAAAAAAAAAAAAAAAAAAACAGTCGAAAACAAAAAAAAAAAAAAATAAATAAATACATCATACGGGTGTACGAACCGAGACCGTCGTCGCCGCCACCGCCGCCGTCGTCGTCGTCGTCGTCGTCGTCGTCGGCCCGCCGGTGTCATTTGCAGAGCGCGTGGCGAAAATGTGTCGAGTCGTTAACACGACTCCCGCCGCCGCCGCCGCCGCCGCCTCTTCCGACCAGATAATATAAAATATTATACGATTCTACGTGTGTGTGTGTGTGTGTGTAGGAAATGGAACGCAATTATTCGGCACATTGTTTTTTTTTTTTTTTTTATATATATATACCGTAATATGGTCACGGTATGGTATTGGTGTGTGTGTGCGTGTGTATAACAGTGGTCGACGTTGTCGGTTGCGACAAACAAAAACAGAGGTCAAACGATTAGAAAGGGAGCGACGATAAACGAACAAAAAAAAAAAAAAAAAAATTACACCGACGATATAAAAAAAAAAAAAATAGTCGCGAAATACTGCAGAATCGGCGATATATTTTATTTTTATTGTTTTATTGTTTTTTTTTTTTCCCTGAGATTCTGAGCGTAGCGGCGGGTATCGTATTGGGTATATCGTATACGGTCGAGCGTGCATTTTTTTTGTTTTTCTTCGCAATCTTTTTTGAGTCAGTCCGGTCGGTGCCATTAGTCGACTTTGTCGTTGTGTTTTCCTCGTAGTTGTTCCAAATAATAACTGTTAATTCGAGAATATTCGTTTAGAGACATTTTGCCTGGTTCTCCCGCATCCGCTTGATATATATATATATATATATTTAACTAATATTTCGTTACTTCTGCCCCGCAAATTACACCGGTTGGACACGGTTATTTATTCACTGTTGAGTTTCTTAATCGTTTGCAACCCGTCTGTAAATCGCGCGTCGGCGACCCCCAAGACGAGAAACGCTGGACTAGAGTATTGCTATTACCTAAATCGAAATGAAGCAAACAAAGAAGAAAAATGCGAATCGTAACGTCAGCCTTGTGTCGTATAGCCGACCGATGTAACCCGCCGGGTCTAGAAACTCGAAATCGTGCCCGGGAGTTTACGGCCTATACAATAACAATGTACACTAAATAAATGATTTTTCATTTCAAAATTCAACCGCTAGAAGTGGCTTAAAGCGCGGTGAAAAGACGTGAAAAGACGGTCCATCAAATCAGCAGTTAAACTAATTTGTGGCGGATTTCGGGAATTCGATCGTTAAGGCGTTGCAAAGGTAACTCCCGTGTGCCCGGCACAACCGAAAGCCGGACGGTTTCGTGCATACGGGTCGTAAGACCATTTATCACGCGTAGACACGTTCGGCGAACGGTTTAATTTAAAAACTATTCAATTGTGACCGGTTGGGAGAGCGTAGGCCGAGCATGGATACCGTGTACGCCGGATCGGTTCCCGGGTGGTTATCGAAAGTTTTACGGTATATTATAGACGACCGGCGAACGTGCGTGGAATCGATTTATCATTTCCGAGGGTGTGTTCGCACAATGTGTCGACAAATATTTGTCGCATTTGATTACACCCCCGCGTCGTGGTGAAGGCGCTACGGAATTGCGCGGGCACAAAGTCCGCCGCGGCCAGCAGCCAGAACCGTAACGGCGCCTTGTGCCGCGAGCGGCGTAAGTCGCCGTTAACAAAAAAAAAACGCGTCGCGAACCGTTAGTGCCGCGTATAAACAATAATAGTGTTTTGTGTTTTCTTTCTTTTTTTTTTTCATTAAAATGTGTTTCAGGGTTTTTGTTTTGTTTTCCGTCTTCCGCGGGCGACACGACACCGAAAGCGTGAAAAACGACGGCCCCGGGCACGAACGAGAGATTTTATACTTTGCCGGTAAATCTTCACCCGGAATATTATTATATACTGTGTTCGCCTACGCATAACGCCAAAAGTCGTTGGCTAAAATACTCGTAATAATAATATTCAAATCGGCGCGCAACAAAAAATTAACCAAGTTTATTCCGCGGGTCTCCCCTTCACCACCTCCCCCCCACCACGCTACAGTTATAATAATTATACATTATTCTTATTGTACACACAATAAATTTTACCGTCTCCGGGAGACTAATTTAATGGCCGTACTAAATTTTATTTTATATATTATTATTATTATTTTTTTTTTATGTGCCGTGCGTGTCAGGCACCTCGCCGAATCGCGACACGATGAAAATAAAACCGTATTATAATTCATGCCAAGTGCGTACTCGTGTTTCTTAAGCGGGCCCCATAAAACAATAATTTCAACAATCGTTTTGATATTGTATGCCCGGCGAGTGTTTTAATTTTTTTTTAATATACGCACACCTCCACACCCGTCGCCCGGACGATTAAAATATTATAATCGTATCCCGTGCAATATATTAGTGCGTATTATTATTGTTTTTTTTTTTTACATAGGCTACTTTCGCCCCCCGTTCAGTGAAATAATTGTTCAGGTTTCGCATCCAAAGAGCACGCCGTGCTCCGTACAATATTTGTAATTAGAGTATGTTTCGTATAATACGTTTTTGCGTGTTAGTTAGGTGCGAATTTCGATAAAGCTTCTACAAATCTGTAAGGCGAGTTAATAAAAAAAAAAAAAATGTAAAAAACGGTATTACAATAATGCGAGACAAAGATGGCTTATTATATTTAAACGTATAATATACAGTGTGTTTACAAAAGGACGGTCTTTTTGAATTGGCCGTCATTTTTTTTTTGTTGTTCAGTTGGTAACACTATTGTTATGATATCTGTTATCTAGTATCACTCCGGTTTATTCATTCCTGCTTAGTTTTTTTTTTTGATCGATCACCATGGAACAGCTAACCGTGGAGATCCGTGTTTTAGTTGTGAAAACATTTTACGGAAGCGGCGTAATTGGCCCTTATTTTTTCGAAAATGAGAGAGGGCAGGCAGTGACAGTTAATGGTGAACGCTATCGTACCATGATTACTGACTTTTTGTGGCCCCATCTTGATATAATTGATATCAACGAGCTATGGTTTCAACACGATGGAGCCCCATGTCACAATGCTGCGGAGACCTTAACACTGTTGCATGAAAGGTTTCCAAATCGTTTGATTTCATTCCGAAGAGATCAAAATTGACCGGCATGGTCATGCGACCTTACTCCCTGCGACTTCTTCTTGTGGGGGTTTGTGAAGTCTCAAGTGTACGAGAGGAAACCTCACACGATCACGGAATTGAAGGAAGAAATTCAGAGAGTCATCCAGGATCTCACCAAGGAGAACTGTAGAGCAGTAATCGCCAACTTCCTTAACCGTGTGATAGTGTGCCAATAGGCCAGGGGAGGGGGGTCACATGAATGACATAATATTTCATACCTAAACCGGAGGTTCTCCTGATTCCAATGATGTCTTTTTGTTTGTTTTTTGATTAAATTAAATTGTTATGTTGGCATTTTTAAAAAGAGCGTCCTTTTGTAAACACCCTTTATATATCGATAAAATATTGACGCTGTAATATGTCCTGTTTTCTGTGACAAAACAATTATGTTCGATTTACCAAATACATAACAATGAACAATAATATAATAAATAAATACAATACTGCGATGAATGAATATCGCTGATAACTGATATACGCGTATTGGCGAATTCTCGTGACGGTTAGAAGAAAACGGACTTTCGTTTGGTTTTTACCGTTTTATTCTATTAATTACTCGACGGTTTTTTTTATGTATATATATATATATAAATGTACGGTCGCTCGGTCGTGCGCACGTACGTTTTATTATGCGCGTATTTTTAATTGCGATAACCTCTTTGCTATATTACACAAGTATCCGAGAGACGCCCTGTATATACATGTATATATAAAACGCGGTCTATTTACACGCGGCGGGCGGAAAAAAGTAGAGATTTGTAAAATTTACACCGCGACGGCGGTATTATAGATTTTTCACGGGGGACGACGTAAAGGAAAAGGAAAAGAAAATACGGAAAAAGGAAAAGGGGGGGGGGAAAAAAAAAACAATACTCGGGTCGCGATAAGAATGAAAAATCGCCGCCCCGTCGAGGGTATATAAACCGTATCGGGGGGGGAGGGCGTTGTTAAACCTCGGCGTAAATGAGAAAATTCACTTATTCACGGTGTACACATATAATATATATAATTCGGGGTGTGTGCGTATAAATACGGCGGCGGCGGCGGCGGCGGCGGCGGAGGCAGCAAGTGGTAGTGGATATAGTGGTGTGGTTGTAGTACACAACCCGCCGCCGTCGCGTAGACGTTGTAAGCGGTCGTCTAATCTCTAGCCGAATTGCGCGCGTTATTACTTATTTACACGACCGTCGTCGCCGCCGCCACCGCCGCCGCCGCCGCCGCCCGGCCGGCCGGGTCACGTTACGGGGTATCGCGCGCCGGAGGGTAAATCGCTGCTAGATGGATCGCCCCCCGTGTACGCCGGATCCCGGAATAATCGCGGTTAACGCCGGGGAAACGACGATAATTTTACGAACGCGGACGCTGAACGAACGTAATTTTTTTTATACGTTCGCGAACAATAACACGTCCGTCACTGTGTGTTTTGCGCGTCCGAACCCGGACGCCGGCCGGCAGATTAGCCCGAAAGTCCCGCCGTCCGTCAAACCGGCGGACAATTGTTATTTTACGATTGTTCCCAAAACAATCTGGTGAACATCTGGAAAATCCGTTTGCGCGCGCCTCTTAAAATCGTTTTTAAATCATTATGTCTCCCTAGATCGTTCGATTGTTTCGAGTTTACCGTCAATATTCAACAAACAAAGAGTCGGGCCTTACCTTTGTACCTCCCCCCCCTCTATTTGACGAGAACGACATAATTACAATATTGTTAACATTTTTTTTTTTTTTTTCAAATAGTATTTTAGTGGTACAATTTTTAAAACGCTCGACATAATACGAGGTCTGTTCAAAAAGTACACCGACAAATTGTTTTACGACTAATCTACACACGATAACGTTTCAAATTGAAAAATAGATGTTCTACCCGCGAATAAGTGGATATTTTCAACAAAAAACCGAAGTCGATATATTAGCTCAGTTTAATATTACATCCAGTTTTTTTTTCGTTCGCCGTTGTCGACATGTCCGAAATTAACGAACAGTTTTCCTTGAAACTTGGTAAAAATGATGCAACGGGGAAACATACGAAAACGATTAAAACCGCTCTTGGGGATGATTCATTGAGTGGTTCCGTGAATTTCGAGTGTTTTAGACGTTTCAATGACAACTGAAGACGATCCACGTTCTGGAAGACCGTCTAAGTCATCCAGAAACGATGGTGTGGCGACAATTTGCGAAAAAAAGGCGAAATGGCCGCCGATTAACCGTTCGTGAGTTAACAAAGCGAATCTCAATCGAGTCTTGTCGTGCAATTTTACAGAAAAATGTACAGATGAGAAGTGCCAAAATTCGTTTCCCGATTGTTCACCACGACAATGCACCCGCACATTTAGCGCTGTTAAAACGTGAATTTTCGGCTGATCAAAAAATTGCCTGTGGTCCCGCGGATTCTCCAGATCAGGTCCCATGTGATTTTTTTTTCTATTTCCAAGACTAAAATCTGCGCTAAAAGGACAACGATTTCAACGATGTAACGGAAATTAAAGCGAGTTCTAAACAGAACTCATAGCGTTAACTTTGGATTTTCAAAGGATTTATGAAAAATGGCAAGGTCGCTGCACACCGTCCGGAGGCGAGTATTTCGAAGGAGATATCTTTAAATAATATGTAACTTGATTTTTTGTAATTATTAAATATAAAATCCCGGTACTTTTTGTACAGACCTCGTATTATTATCCTAAAAATTAATATTATAATCACAATAATAATAATACAAAACAACAAATGTATAAAACAAAAACGAAATTTACACTATATTGAAACCCCCTTCATCATCCAATCGAACGTTAGCGGTCCTAACCCGGCGCTAACGAAAACCGGCGGTAGGGTGTGATTAAAAATGAATCTTAATTTTTTATTTTTTTTTTCTCGATTCTCAAAATCTCCAATCTCACCTGAACCTCATGAAAAAGTGGTACACCGACCGGAGAGTTAAAATAAATCAATCGAAATCTATTCATTCGACGTTCACCCTTAAACTTGCTCCTTGCCCTGATGTCTTTATTTATAACACTCTAATTCCAAGTGCTTTGAATGTTAAATATCTTGGCTTGACCCTTGATAAAAGACTGCATATTAGGACCAAAATAATAAACCTACGCCTACGCCTACTAAAAAACCTCATGAACAATAATAAATATACTCACATCAATACTAATTTAGTACTTATTTATAAATCACTACTAAAGCCTTCTTGGACATCTCGGCCTTCAGCTTTGGGGAAACGCAAACAAAACTAACATTAAAATAATTCAAACATTCCAAAACATCGCAATTCGCAAATTATTAAATGCCCCTCCCTATGTCTCTAACTTCACTATACATACTGGCCTAAAAACGCCTTCGGTTTCAGAAGAAGCTAAAACGTTATTATAAACGTTTCCATGTTCGCACTTTAACTCATCCCAATCGTCTTGTCGAAAACCTCGCTAATCCTACAATCCCCGAGACGGTTAAAACGGAAATGGTGTCGTGACCGGTTGACACCAAATATTAATATTAATTAGACAAAATTGATATAATCAAAATTACAAATGAAAGTGTTACCAATGGGTGGCTGTTTTCCTAAAAAATGTCACGTATTATGTATAAATGTTATTAAGGAGGATATGATGTATTTTTTTAAAAATAATTTTTATATAACTAATCTGTATCACTGTATCTTCTTATTGTGTCCAAGCGGTATAGATTGTCGATTGCATTTAAAAATAAAAACATTTTTTTTTTTTTTTTAATTCGGGATGTCACCGCGCACGATGACGGGAAATTCTGCTGGCCGGACGAAACCGCAAAATCGTTTCAGTTTTGGAGCCGTGTCACCACACCGTGCGTTTTATCGTATACTGTTATTTATTTATTTATTTATTTATTTTTTTATTATTATTATTATTATTATTATTACCTAATATATACGCACGCCGTATAACAATCGTGTCGACACGGCCGACGAAAACGGAAATCGCGGAGAACACGGACGAAAAAGGGTACGCGGCACTTGACGGTGTTTATGTGTTTCCAGAAATTACGTATTCCCGCGGTGTAGTCGGACGTACGCGAGGAACACGCGAAGACGACCGTCGCCGCCGGTCAAGTCTCGTCGGCCGTCCTGTCCGGTCCGGCCGTATTCGCGTCAGCCGCGCGCGCGGTTCCGCGGTCTCTTGAAATCGTTACTATCGGCGACTTATAATACACAGCCGCGTCCCGCGAAAATCTCTCGAGCAAATGAACGTAATCAAACCTTCCGGTTTATTAATATTATTATTATTTTTTTATTTTTTTTTATATATACGACTCGCGCGGACAAGAACTACGCACATTCATATTTCAATTACATTTTAATGTTTCGGTACAAAATAAAAAAACAAACAATTAATCTTCCAAAGATGGCCGTTTTATTTAATTTTTTAATAGTGTATTGATAATAATAATCGTTTTGATAAACAAAGCTAATCCGAAAACTAAATGAGATATGTAAATCTTAAGCGGCCCTCCTGGCACTCCAAAATCCTTTCCCGTCGTATGAAATAATCCAGAATATTCCAACCGAATTAAATTTATCAAAAAAAAAAAAAAAAACCATAGAATTAATTTGGGTACCGTCACGCGTCGGTATTACTGGCAATAAGATAAGATGGCCGATAAGACAGCAGATTTTGCCACCAGAACAATCATGCACCCCGCACAATCACAGACATACCGGTTAGTGACATAAAAAAAAATTTCGATTAAACAAAAACATAAACAAGGCATGGCAAAATGATCGGGATTCTATTCTACGGTCCAATGAACTAAAAATAATTTAAAATACGTGGCATACTCCTCAAAATGTAAAAATACGCCAGGAAATTGCTATAACAAGGACAAGAGTCTGACATACCTTTTTTACCCACTCATTCCTCATAAGAAAAGGTCCAGAACCCATATGCAACATCATTCAACAATGTCCAGAACATTAAATCATACATGAAACTAGCTTTCCTAACCAAAATTAATATTGTAAATAATTTTTGAAAACCTCTACTATCAACCAATATGTAAATTTTAAAAAAAAAAACTAAAACACATTCTTTTTATTTTTTTCCCCCAAATTCTGTATAATGTTCACGGGCACACGATAATCTTAGACATTGAAGCATATTATAAAAAATAAATGAGATAATTACAAAACACTATTATATATAGTATTGAATTATTCATTATTTTTCTGTAAACTAAAAAAAAAAAAAAATATTAACGAAAATAAATAGTCGAAACATTTTCAAGAAGTATAAACTCTATAAGGCTATCTTCATATTTTTCTAAAATTATAAATCAAATTTATTTTTGGACATTTTTTACCAAAACAGTCGAATTAATTAACATATGAATATTATGTATTGACATGAGTCATATAAAAAAAGAGAATTTGATTATTTGCAGTGACTCGGTACATATTGCAATGGGTATATTTTCGTGGGACACCCTGTATACTGCAGCTATACATATTTTATATTGGACTGAATTCGATAAAAATTGAATCGCTGATTCGAGAAACCGCTAAAGTCCAATTTTTCACTTTTCGAAATAATCGATAAAAATCGTCTCGCGGCTCTATAAAACCGTAACGGTAAACTCTAAAAAAAACCATTAAAAAAGGCCATAGAAAAGATGCAAAACGCGGTCAAATGATACCGTTGTTTTTTTTTTAACAACTATTATTATTTATATTAAATTTTTTATAAATATAATAATTATTGAAAGGAAATGAGGTGGTGGAGGAGTGTATCCCCCTCGCTCCCCACATGTTTGGTTGCACCCGGAACTAGATCTCTGTGGAGTTTCTGTTGTAAACGTTTACCTCGAATCTGACATATGATTATTATAAGATGTAATAAAGGAACGAGACGGAGACTAATAATAATTATTGGACACACTACGAGACACGACGATGCGCTACACCGAAAAATAATTGAAGTTGAAGGCAAGATAGGCAATTGGCGGCCTCGTGAAACGCTAATCGAAAATGTTTTTAAAGATGCCGGACCGAGGAGCTATACGGACCCGAAGAGACGGGCCAACAACGGTGAAGAGCGGAGAGAGTACGGCGGAAGAAGACATCCGCCGCCTTGGTAAAACAAACCTCAGGGATGAATGTCGAGAAGAGTGACCATATATTATAAATATAACGATAAAATGTAATCGCTGTTTTCGAAAAACATATCTAAACAACGGTTTTTTTTATTTTTTTTATCTATTATCTAGATAATTTAACTACAGTATCTGTTTCGTGTTTATCTAGAGACATTTTAATTATCCGTCAGTTATGTAACAAACTGAATTTGATGACGTTATTGAAATTATTGTATTAGTAATATTATAATTCGTATTGGTATGTGTGTATGTATTAGTCGGGATTATTATTTTATTGTTTTCGAATCGTTGCCGACTTGTTGGAGTGCTTGAGAACTTGGTCAACCGGAAGACGAATGGGCCGGTAAAAAATTCGAATTATCCGAAAAATCGATAACGAAATGAAAATGCCAATCGTTGTATTGTTTGGATTTCGTTAAGCGCCGAATTCCGTATAGACGTCCGGTGTTCGCGTTTAAAACGGGGAATTGTGTGTGTGTGTTTTTTTTCTTTAGCGTAGGACCGGAGAAAATTTTATCGCGACCAATTTCGAGTCGACCGAGTTCGACGGCGAGCGTCTAAATCGCTAAACCGTTGGATGTCCGTCCCGTCGCCGCTACGTATCGTTTATTATTATTATTATTACGGTCCGCGGCGGAGAGCTAAAAAACGACACGAAAAGAAAGAGAAAAAAAAAGAAAAAAAAGAAAAAAATGAAGAAACGCGCGCAGAATCAGACGTCAGTGTAATTTTTTTTTTTTCTTTTTTATATTATCTTCCGTCCGTTCGGATTCCGAGTACTCGGAACCGGGTCCCATCAGTCATGTCCTCGGCGGCGGCGGATCGTCAGCTCGCTACGAGCATGTGTTTCTTATATATATATATATAACTACACAAGACTATTATAGTGTACGTATACCAACGGCAATATATTATGTAGACGTCGATCGGACGTTGGATATTGCCGGACGGTAAGCGCTTGCTCGCGTGGGATCTTTGTCGGGACACAAAGGACCGTCGTCGTCGTCGTCGTCGTCGTCGTCGATGTAGTGGTCGTCGCCGTCGTCGTAGCGGTCGTCGACGACGACGACGACGACTCGGACCACTCTCCGGACGACTATCCGGACTGCGGCGGTTACGGTTACGACGACGACGACAACGACGTATAAAAGCAGAAATTATGTCTTCATTAGTTGACAGTCGTTGGGTGGGCGGCCCCATTGTTCTATGGCTACGCGCCCGCGGGCTATACGACCGCGACGACCGCGACGACGACGACGGCGACGACCTGATGGCCTGAATTTAGACGTACGGCGTCCCGACCGGCTCCGTACGGAATATTATTATTATTATTATTTATTGTAATATTCGCTTTGCCGTCATCGGCCAAACCGAGCGAATCCGACGTGTACATATATATATATATACTATAGCGGGCAATTTACACCGGGGTTTCGTCGACCCGGAGATATCAACAAAAAAACAAAAAGGACTGTGCCTATATTTAGCGCCGGATAGGGAATGTATCGGCCGACCGAGTTTAGGATTTCGTCGCCGGTCCGAACAATGGGAACGGCCCCCTATAAGCCACACTGGTGTCTCAGTGGGAGTGTTCGGGTCAATTCTATAGCTGGGCTAGATGGAAATATTGAAATAGTTGACGGCATTCTATTACAAGACAGGCCCGCATTTTGCGCGGTCCGCCGAGTTCGACTCGGGTATTCGCCGGGCCTCATCCCGGTGCTGCTTATATTTATTCGAACACGACGTGCGGCGAACCGAGAACGGAATCGAAATATACTTGATCGACGATTACGGCAAGAAACGGCAAACAGCCCGGACCGGCGGTCGTTAACTTTCGCTGGTAAAACCTACGACATCACATATGTTTTGTACAATACAAATCTGAACGGTCGTTCAGTGTTTTAAACAATAATAGTAATCATTACGAACCGCTGTGTTTGAAACGAGATGATGATCGGCTAATATTTAGCCGTGAAATGCGACCTCTAAAATAATCGCTGACCTCGCGGTTCTCTAGATCCGTCACTTCCTTCATCAAAACAAACAAAAAAAAAAAAAAAAAAACCACGTAATCTGATAGCGTTAATTGTTAATTTATTATCGCAGAACACGGGTATTGATACACTTCACCGGCATAGTAAGTATATTTAACAACTGTTGTTAAACAATCAATAATATAACTAAGTAACGGTCATTAGCCCACACACACCGGTGTTATAATATTATCGTTTATTTAATACTAGTCGTCCCGCCCGGCGGAGTTTTTTTTTTTTTTTTTAACCACATAAAATCAACACTTAAAAAAAAAAAAAAAATATAAATTCAATTAAACGTGTCTCCCTTTAACAATTAGAACTGTGACTGTACAACACGGGTGTCCCGTGTGCTACCGTGTTTCTGGTTATTCGCCGTGACCACGGAAACCATAGCGTTGCCGACAGACAGGCGGATCTCGGTTTTTGGACAACGATGCTAAATGCTAATTTTTTTTTTTTATCATTTAGACTCCGGATCCTCTTACACTGCTATACAGTGACTACCGTTTCTTATCCACTAGGCGTGTGTTTATTGTTAATCCGTTGCAAACGTGATTTGGGTCACAAAACATCGCAAACATACGTGTTTGTCTACTCGTAGACGCTATGCGGGGTTAGTCCCAAAATTCAAAACTATTATTATAGAATAATAAATAATACGTCCACGTCTCTAACGAATGTACAAATATTACTCGTAATAATATAACTAATTTATAGTATAAACGCTGACTAGGTAATAGTAAAAAAAAAAAACGGTAATCGATAAAAATAGCGTTTGTTGGAACAATCACACGTCTGATAAACGTACGAATAGCTTTATTCTGCCGTATGATTAATGGTTTAAGTATAATTGTCTGTAGTACCTCTCCATACAATTATTCCATGTCGATTGGCATATCGATTGATACATAGACACACGTGTGTTTACTATTCGCACGATATCATTAGAACAAATTTCGTTTTAACTATGCGATTTAAACACAATTATTGTCATTAGTCACGTTGCAATACAATAACGTTATAGTCAAACATCCCACGTAAATATCTCGGTTTTTTTTTTTTTTTTCTTACACTTAGTTTAGTTTTGGAACAGCTACGATAGGCGTTTTCTAATATCATACTCGCTGATAAAATATATAATTTGTATCCGTTCGATTTCCCGCCACTAGACGCTTTTCGCCAAACAGTCCGTATTTATTTGTCTTCTCGTATTCCCGCAAATCTTATACTATAATAGTCGATGGTCACAGCCACAATTGAAAGTAATATTCGAATGTTTACATCCTAATTCTTTATAACTTATAATTACAAATAGTTTTCACCGTAACGTACGGGCGTATTACGAACGGCGTCGTAAAAATGTTCAGCTCCCGAAATAACTTGGTAACTCAATGTAAATACCGAAATTCGTGTTTGTACATTCTCAAGGTAAGTATTCTAATCCGAATAGGATTACACCAATTAATTATTGTTGGCGAGGTAATAATCGTACGAGTACACCGTGTACAATAATTAAAAATATGTTCGTGTAACATTATAAATTATGGCTGGGTAAATATAAATTGCAAAAAAAAAAAAAAACAACTTGTTAAAAATCTAAAAATAGTATAATTATTACGAACAATTAAAAAACAATACATTTGCTTGGGAGTTTAATGTGTCTACGCACAGTGTGTTTGAATTAAACATGTAATATAACGCGATATACGCATATTGTGTATAAGATAACCGCGTGTTAGTTTCGATTAATTAACACTAGCTTTGACGTCATCGTAGTCGTGTTCTTATTATGTTAAAGGTACTTATTAAAAAATTACATTTTAATAAGCACCTACCTATGTACGCGGGTTTTTTTTAATTTAATTTTTTATTATTTACAATTCTCTCCGGTTTTTGAGCGGCACAACACACCGCCCCAAAACGCGTTTATAATACACACCACACCACGTCCAGATATGTGTACATAGGCGTAAAACGCCGGACGCCCGGGCATACGGTACACAGATAGACGATCCGTATCTACGATTACACAGATCCGCGGCCGGATTCGTCTAATTTATATGTACCGATATACGAGGACATTTACGGCGTACCGTTCCGGTCCGCGGCCTATTAAACCTATAATATTATAATATTTACCCCATACTCTCCGTACACACGTGTTGCGTATATACCGTCATTAATTATTATTTATATACCGGGGGGTTTTTTTTTCTCGGGTACCGGCCGAGTGTTGTGGACCGAGTCGCCCGACGCACGTGTCGTTTCGGTACCGTACGCCCAGGGCTGCGTTCGTGGATTCCCAGTGGACAAGCCGCGCGCGTTATCTATCGATTACTATTTGACATCGCGATATCGGTGTACTGGTTAGGTTAGGCGCGATAAGAACAATTCGATTGAAAAAAAAAAAAAAAAAATCCAATCTATTAAAAATCCGGCAGAACGGTTAACACTCACTTGTGCGGCCGTTCGGGGCGACCGGTGAAGTAGAAACGACACGCGGTCGCCACAAGGCAAGTCCAGAACAACGAAATCGACGGCTGGGGTTTATGGCAAAATATAAAAATTATAATATTTAACTTATTATTAGACTTATTGTGCCCGCCCCGTAAGTTTGCCAATCGCGGTTGTCCTATTGTTATTTTTGACATCCCGGCCTATGCTACGTGGGCTGCCGTCACATTTCGATTTTTCAAAATAATTTCGGTCTCGCCCGTTCGAACTTATTATATATTCCGATATTTACCCTAGGTCCCGTTTTTCGGGTGCTAAAAATACCCTACATTAATCACGATTAAGCCGGACATTTGCATGTTTTTATTGGTTGGTCAAAAGATAATTTAGTTCATTCCAAAGTTTGTTTTATGGCCCAACGGTCTGTATACAACATTTATATTTTTTTTGTTTTATATATTAGTGTTTAGTATATATTTTGAGCATATTTTTTTTAGGATTTCGTACAATTTTAAGACATTTTCATATACGTACTAGGCACCCGTATTTTTGAAAAAAAATATTATTCACCAGCTGTATTATCCGCGGAGACCCGTCGTTTCAGAGCTATATTGTATTCATTTGGCTTTTACGGCAGAAAACTTATTAATTAAAAAAAAAAAAAAAACTAATTATAATTTTAAAATTCCGTTTTCAAGACCGGAAATTAGAAGGCAAAAACCACTTGTTTTGAAAATTTCAGAACTCTACGTCTCTCACTTTCTATGGACCGGCAGATAGACAGACTCTTTGTTTTATTAGTATGGATTGATTTGTTTCACTCACATAAGTTGTGGATTATTAAAATTATTAATAAATCAGTTATCGGATTAGATTACTTATCGGTATCGTACGTATAACAATATCACAAGTCGTCGCGTTTTCTTCTTTTTTTTTTTGAGTATATTTCAAGGACATACTTTGGTAATATTTAAAGCATAGCTGCATACATATTTAATAGGTTTTAAGGGTACATAAATGTCGGCCCTAATCATAACGAATCTTAAACTATGTGCCTTTTTCGCCCGATTTCACTATATTCGAAAACAATTACCAAGTTCTCAACAGTTTTTCTAAAAAATAAAAGTAAAAAACTGACCATACATTGGTTTTATTTATGGGTTACTGTTGTAGGTAAGAACTAAGGAAGGTAGGAATTAGATGGGAATTTAATGTATGTCTGTACGCAACGATAAGTAATTGCTAACGAAAAACGATTCTGAGCGAAGTTCAGTTAATCGTGTTTTGAAATGCCGCAATTTTTAAGAATTTTATCAAAACTTATAGAACGCTTAAAACGTCTATAAAAAGTACAATTATGGCCTGAATATTTTGAAAATTTGTCTACGTCTAATAAAACCCTATTATTAATATATAATAAAATATCGGGTCCCAGCGATTATTTTTAATCGAGTTACAACAAAAAACAAATATAAGAATATAATGAAATTATATTACCGTACATTTTTCCCGTTTTCCCCCGGGTTTTCCGAACTATTAAAAAAATAAAAAAATACTAAAAGTGACGTCTCTAATGCACCGACTAGATTCAAAATGCATTTAGAAAACGCGCTGTACTTGATATTCGGAGTGCAGGAGGCGGTCTGGTAGAAGAGCTATCCACGGACGGGAAAACAAAAAAAAAAAAAAACACATCATATATGGTTGTAAGACTAATGATATTCTCCGATACGCTCAGAATCACAAGTAATTAATACGACCAATAGCAGTTTACCGCACAGAATGGTTTTTCGATTGCAATGATCCCAGTGTATAAACTAAATTACTCTACGCGCCGGAGAGATGTGAAAAATGTTATATCGTGTAAAATTAGGCACCGCCGAGTGGCCACACCGATACCCGATTATATGCAAATTATACGTTTGCTTTCAATGAAAAAAAAAAAAAAAATACCTAAAACTAACAGGACCGTAATTTTTTCGTTTGGCAATATTTTAGGAAAACAGCGACGTAAACACTTCAAAGATATCCTCCTATTTAAATGATGTAATTTGTGTTTAAACTCGAATTATTATCTAAACGCCTTGTGTTATGTTCTACGTAACGTAATTTTGTTATGTTGCCCGTTAATTGAGACAGCGGTAGTATGACGAGGTGCGGCGTTTGCATGGTAAGTAAAAGTCCGATGTACCCGAATTTTAATAAAAAAAAAATTAAAAAAAAAAAAAAAACCAGTTTATTTCAAATCATAATTAATATTAAACTCTCGACGTAGTTTGCATTATCTCGGTCTCGATCTATTTGTATATGAATATATGCGTTGAGACTGTTTTTCGACCGCGTTAACACTATAAAAAATTAACATTTTTTTTTTCTTACATAAATGTATATGTTTTAAAAAAAAACATTATTTTTCCATATTCAAATACAACGATTAAAACAATTTCAATTTCAATAAAAAATATATATATATATATCGAGCATTTATAGTTGTTATTTTTTTAGAATTAAAAGTCCCTAAGCCATTACTAAACATCGTACCAAAACTCAATTGACTTTCTATAATAACGCTAAAAAAAAAAAACAACGAATATTCCAGTATTCCGGGCTATTATTATTTAAAACATTTTTTTTTTTTTTATTGATTATTATTAAAATCTCAAAAATAAAATTTTGTGGATGGAGGGGGCTGTGTTGTATTCCTCATTTCCCCCTTTGATTAACCAGACTCTGTAGTGTCGTCTCTGTGTTGTTTTTTTTTTTCAACTAGAAATGTACGACGCGCGTTGCGCCCCGCCCGGCACGGTTTGCCCGGGACACCGGTCGAGCGGTTTGTGTCGATCACCGATAATTTTTTTCCCCCTGCGCCCCGTATAGGCTCGGCATATTAACTGACGGCAATCCTTTTGGAACCCTGCACGAAGTATGACCGACGATACCGGAGAGGAATATACTTACTACTTGCTTATACTTACTTATTATACGGACGGCGATGGCGTGACGGCACGCAAACGTCATCACCGTGCACCGGTGTCGCGGGATATTTATATTAACGAAAGAAAAAATAAAAATAAAAAATTTAAAAAAAAAATAAATATATATATATATATATATATATATATATATATTATTATGCGTACTATATTTTTTCCGCGGACCTCGAAAGAACCCGTTTGTACTTGGATCACGTCGTGTCCGACGCATTTGTGCACTTAAAAAGTTAAAATGTACAAGTGTGTGGGATAAGGAACGGACGAAATCCTTACGATTATTATTATTTTTTTTTTTTTTTTTACAACGCGTGTTCGAAAATATGCGTACGAAAAATCGGGAACGTGCAGGTCGTCGTGTAGAGGCATACCGGAGATTTTATTACGATTTATCCCGGAACGTTTCGATTGAAAAGAAAAACCAAAATTTCGGATTTATCGACAACGACAACGTCCGACCGCTTTAAACACGGGAATCGCGAGCGTGATCATTTGAGATGGAATTTTGAAACACGGGCGATTAATTGCAGTTTCTGTATTGTTACTCCCGGGATCTGTCAAAAGTAATAAAAAAAAATAAAAAATACGATCGTTTGAATACCAAATATATAATCACGACAAGAGGTATTTAGTTTGACGTGTCCCGTTACCCCGACATCTCGTAAAATTCACCTATAATTCCCGTTCTAATAGTTTCGTCCAAACGGCACAACGGACAACATGAATAACAGTCGAAACGCCTTTGTTGTTCCATATTTTTTTCTTTCAAATCGAAACCGTTCGTATTTACACACAATCTGGCTTTGTTTCTTTTTCTACGTGTATTTTTCATTTGTTTGTATTGCATATATTATATATATATTTTACATTTACTGTTAATATATTTACGTATTAGAATATAGAATATAAAAATAATAAGAAAAATAAAAATAAATAGAATATATAATTTCACAACGATTTTATTTGATAACTTTGGCTTTTTTTTTTTTATAACATATCCATTTTCGATTTTCACTATATTCGTAAACGATAGTTTTAAAACTATACGAGCTGGTTTCACACTATGCGATTCGAACGCAGCCGCATCCGGCGTGCTCACACTACACGTTCAAAACGTTTTACAGCACGCTATATTAATAATACAAATCACAATTTTTATTCTGTATGTCCATTATATATAGTAGTTGTAAGCTCTTTGGAATCAGATTTATGTTAGGCTAAACACACGCAATGGCCGGGGGGAAGAAAAAAAAAAAAAAAAAAAAATCATCGTTGTATACGTTATTCTAATGAACAAACTGAATTTATTTAATACAACGCGAAAATACCGTCGTGTCAATTGTTCAGAACCTACACGAATACATGACGGTTTTCAATATAAATAATAATAATTATTCGATACGGAAACCCCGAAAACCCGAGAAAACCGTTGAGAGTTGCTGATGACATAATATTCAATCCGAATCATTTTTACATTCGATTGTCGTTGAACGATAATTTCGATTTCGTACCGTTCTCGATTTCAACAAAACAACCGGGTTGTGAATCCGTTTCAGGGCAGCGTATCGACTGGGATATCAACATCGTAAGCCGACGAACGCGTATCATTGGTGTATCAGATAAAAACGGTTTTAAAACTAAAATGCATAGCCGCGATCATTTAATACAGTGTTATCAGCTCAACAAACATGTCCGATTCAAGTGGTTTTTTTTTTTTGTTGTTTTTTTTGTTATCCTGTGCAAACGAAAAAACCGTGTGGGTGGCGATAGATTTTCGGGGGGCGAATTCGGGTCGCGGTCCTATCAATATTGAGAACCACTGGTACACTAGTACACTTCACAAGAGGTTAAATACGAATATCGCGCCGGTATTGTAACCTAACCTCATCACGGCGAGCGGGGGTAGATATGAAAATTACGTCATTCTTGTACAAACAAATCCGACGGTATATTGCATTATTTGCATTTGTATATTTTATGGACACTATATAGATGGCTATATTGCAGGTCTCCCCTTTCGTTATGTGCGCAAACATTAATAATACTAATGTGTATTTACATTTTACTTAAGCGTTTACAGAGCAATCAGAATCGTACCGATAATCGTATTGCGCTTGATACGGACGGTTCAAGTGGTTTATAAGACCGTATACAATAATTAAACGATAACCCATAATTAATATTTCTAAAACGTATAATCGCCCGCAATATAAAACGTGTAAAACATAAAAACGGCTTTTCGTCATACGGCCTAAAAAATAAAAGAAAAACGATAACCGTCGTACCAGTACCTATATACTGTAAAAAGAAAAAAAATATATCACAGTATAAATATTTACTGAAGGATCAAACTTCCTTTATTTTTTTTTTTTTTTAACGCGGTAAATATATTCTATATTGTTTTAAATCGTATCGTTTAATTCGTTCATGTTACGAACTTTGTAATTTATTAAAACGAATTGGTAGGTTCTGTAACCAATGTAATATTTCGCCGTAGAGTATTTTCGCTTTATAACGCGTATTTTACATCGTTATAGCGTTTAAATTGCTTCGATTTAACGTTTTATAAACGCTATGGCGTAAATAATAATCCAAAAAAAAAAAAAAAAAATCCGGAAAACCTATCATTAAACGCTATCCAATTAGGGGTCCATACTCGCGACGGTCGTGTTTTTGCATTTTAAACCGTTTTCGGTTTCAATTCTACTGCACATACTCTACTCATACGCACAGACTTTTGCGTATTATTATACAGTATACGCGGTTGCACGCGATACAATTAATAATTCTATAAATGCGTACCACTCGGCTGTGAGTTATAATATTCTGCGACTATTGAAACGTATACGACTTGTAATTAAGCAATTAACGTGCGAGATCAACATCCTTAAAAAAATAATAAAAAAAAAAAGCAAACGCTTAGGTACATTATACCGCGTACGTATACGCGTTATTTACGTTACGGGTTTTCTATACGGGCACGATTTACTTCGTTATTGGGCATATAATACAATAAAACTAAAAAAGGAAGCAGCCATTGTGCGGTAGTGTGGCGTATACGCCGAATGTATACGGCAAGAGATATGCGATTTCGAACCGCGGCCGAGTGTCGACAATTATCTGGATCGATTTCTCTGCGAAAATCGTCTGGATACATATTTAATTATTATCATTCATCCGGACAATCGACAAATTTTGCCCATCTTACCGGTGTCTCAGACGAACAATTATTGTACTGTAGTATATATGTTTTTATTCGCCTCGCCGTGAACAACTTTACGCAATGCATTTCGGATCTAGTTGGTACGTCGAAGAGGAATAATACACACTAATATAACTATATACAATAATCGAGTTAAATTTACATTGTACCTAACAAGGGCAATGCCGAACATAAACAAATTTGTCGGTCTACGTTAAATTTAAGTTAATTTAACTTAACTTAACTTTACCAGTTAAAATCGAAAAAATTGAATACATTTTTTACAATGAACTTCAAACGTCGTGTTAATTTTTTTTTAATTGAATTTAGATAATGCACGAATTCGACCGGGCGGCCTCTGTATTGTACAATATTTGTATTTATTTATTTTTTTTTTTTTATTCTAGATACAATTACATTTATCCTTTATCCTTTATTTGTTAGAATTTTTTAGCTTTTATCTACATCTGGACAAATTTGCATACGAGTTATCTTCTGGATCAGTTATCTAATCCGAACACTGTATCCATTGAACGAGTAACAATAATTCTGTTGATGTAATTTATGAACCTCGTATAGACGGTTTCAAGTATAAAATTATTCGTAACATAATTCTGAAATTCTAAAAACAATATATATATATATATATATTATTGTGTACTTTGTGGCGTGGTGTAATTAATAACGACGCATTGTTATTATTAATTATTGCGATGTTTTTCGCGTTTGTTCTTAATTAAAACCGTGTAATTTTGTCATGAGTATCGTATTTAATTTGTGTTTTTTTTCCTTTTCCCTCCCCCCCCTAACTCCCCTGAAAAATTAATATACACGAGTGTAATAATATTATACACCAGTATGTTATATTATAATATATTAAAAGTGAGTATATATTAGGTATGTACCTATATGCACGAACTAAATATACCTGATCAACGAACCGACAACTACCGCGGTAGTTATAAGGTATGCGTACCCGTATTGAACATTTTTATTATCGTGATAAAAAAAAAAAAAAAAAAAACCTAAAACGAAATTTCATGGTCAGCTTTTTCCGAACATTAATACGCGTGAATTCGCGACGTAACTGCAACACAAATGTTGTACGAACAAAATTCTATAAATATTTACAATTATATACAATCAATTGCAATTATTTTTTTTACCGTTAGGTGCAACCGTGCATTTTCACGAAGCCGAGAAAATGCAACGCACACGATAACCGAAAAAGTCGAACATTTCGAACGGCTATTGTAAGAACACGTAGAACCGTCAGCATATTTTCATCGTTTTTTACTACATAGTGCTGGTAGTCGGTGAATATTTCAAGTGTTTACGATCTATGATTATTGAAATAAAAAAGCGTACACAATCGGCACCATGGGTTGATCACTGTTGTAGGCGGGAAGTTTAGAAGGTATTATATTGATTGGAATTTAATTTATATTTGTATGCGACGATAAATTGCAAACGAAAAACGATTCTGAGCGAATTAGTATTAGTCGTGTTTTTTTCATTATTGCAATGGTCACCCAGAAATCAACATAAATAATAAAAAGAAATAATAAAACTAGAGTTTGACGAAACCGTGTTTTTGCCGTTTTATCGTCATTTGTTGGTAGTTCTTTCTGTCGCGTTAATAAACTAATATAGGTATATCGAAAAATCATCTCTTTAATCTACCAACTAGACAACATTTTTACCAGGGAACCGTATCGGATGAAGTCTTCTAGTAGGAAAAGTGTTTACAGAAAAATACAATAATGAACGTCATATACCACAAGACCCCTCGCTTCGTTTAAACTCTAAAATCAAAATTAACAGAAATCAGTTAATATTCCCGGTTTTATTTCTCGGTTATTTCTCTATTATTAAGAAAACTACACGGGGGGGGGGGTGGGAAAAACCTCGACCAGATCTAGTTTGCCACCCCTAAAGTTGATGACCGGAACGAGATTTCTGGTCGAGAAAAGACGACAAACAGACTATGACACGTCATAGTAAAACTAGTATAGATTTTCCGTTACGCCGAGCGTTTTCAAATAGAAAAACAATAATAAATAAATAGAGGGAACCGAGGACCATTATGTCAACGATAATAATTAAATATACTTATATAGGTATATGCGGTCCCGTATCCACGTAGACTATCGCCCGATCTTTAAACGTATAAATTCGCATTTAAGAAGTTTTTCCCGCGCGACGGCGTTCCGAACACGTGCGGTTTGCTCGTGACCCAGTTTTCGGTGGGCACATCGCGGCAGTAGTTGTTCCCGGGAACCGTCGCTTCAACGATCACACGGAAACCCGATAATTATTATACGGTTTAAACGTAGGTATAGTTAATTGCTGCGTACGTCTCTGTAGATCCGTCCCAGAGTAAATACACGCCGGCGTTATATAATAGTCTATAAATGTGGGTGTTGAGAGAGAGAAAAAAAAAAAAAAAAAAAAAGTAAAAAAGTTATCATAATCGGATTGATAGATGTAAATACGTTCGTGCCTGCGAGTAGAAATATAAATATAAGAATAATTATTATATGCCGACGCATCGTTCGCCGCGTAGGTATACGTAGATAATTGCAACATAAATCCGTAATCTAATAAGCGCGGTCGATTTTATTTTTTATTTTTCTTCTAAACGCGCAGTGTTATACAATAACGAAGCCGGTCTAAAAAAAAAAAAAATAATAATAATAATAATACCGTTTGTTCATTCACAAGAGGTAGTTTCCGCCCCCCCCCCGTCGTAATTACCGTCCGATTCAATATAATATAATATATATTGTAATATCGCTTGTCAAATGGGATAATCAGCAGCTCCGATACTGCATATTATAATTGTATTTTGTACTTTGTGTATAGGCACCGTTGAATACTTAACGAGTCGGTCTCTATAAATTATAATAGAGCCGGACGGATCTATCCGGTGAATGACGTGAGGCGCTGGCACACACATTGTCGTGTGTCGTGACAACAGGTCGCCGCCACCGCCGCCGCCGCCGCCGTCGTCTGTCCGGACGGATTTGCGATTCGCTTTGTCCCCGGTGGTGGTTGTCTGCGAAAAGGACGGCGGCGGTGAAAACCGAGTGAAAAAATATTGAACATAAAAAAGAAAAAAAAAAAAAACGAATTAATTTTATATATTATTCCTATAATATATTCCCTGTACTTACGACATCCGCCGACTCTATCGTAAACGTCGGTAGGTCGCTGCGATTCCGTCCGGTACAAGACGTTTCCCTTTGGTATAAGGCGAACCGATGTCGGGCGATAGGAGGATGGTGGCGTCTCGTCTGTTTCTGTTTCTCGTCCGTCTCGCGCGGCCGACGGAATCCGGGGATATGCGGATAGTCCGAAATTCGAGTATATAAGAGACCCCGTGCAGAAAGCGTTCGAAAGTCCCGGGGCTCTTTGCATTCGTTTATTATATAGTAAACTTGTGTGAAAATAAACTAAATCGTCGGAAATCTTTATAGGGCAACGTTTCAAATGATATATCGCCGGACGCAATAATCCGCAATCGTTATGAATAATTCGCATTTTCACGTTCCTCGCCCTCGAAATTCAACCGCTCGATTACCGCGGTATATAGTTATGGTTCCTTAATCGAAATGTTTGTACCGAGCAAATAATTTAAATACAATTGACACTATTGAAATTATTCCTATAACGGTAATTCTCTACTGGATCGAATGCAAAAATGTTAAAAAAAAAATTAATTTCAATTTTCGTTCGATAAAAAGCGGGGGGATGACGTACATTTATGATATATTGATTATAAAACGATAAGTAAAATACTTTGGCCCTGCACACTGGTTTTTTTTTTGTTTTCATTCTGCACATAAAAATCGGAACAATATAATATATACTACCGAACAACGCAATTGATATTTAGACAGACGAACGGTCTCGGCCCATCGCAAATATCGCCAATTACGGCCGATGACGACGTCCGGCCGTAATACTAATATTATATATATATATAGGCACGTTTATTGTAATCTTTATGGACAAAAAAAAAATAAAATAAAATAATAATAATAATAAAAAATAACGACACGGGAAAAAAAAAAAAAAAAACGGTTTTGGCGTCACGACCGGGACCGCCGGGTTCTGACGACGCGGTCGTGTATAACCTTTTCTGGTACTGTCCGCCGGATAATGTATGTAAAAAAAAAAAAAAAAAAAAAAAATAAAAAATTATACAAATATATTTTTTTATAATATATATCGCCCAATATTAATAATAATAATAATACGTTGACGTACGGACGCGGAATAATAAAATATTATGTACCTATAATAATACGATTGAACGACGCGCGTGTCCGTCGTTTCCGAACACTCACGCATTTGTAATATTATTTTATTCACGTCCGCCCGGTCGATTATTATTACGGTTTCCCCCCGAGTGTGATGCGGCCCCGTTGTGTGTAATTTGTTGGAAAATATAACAACTGCGTTGAAATCTCCGCGGAGAAACGAGAATTCTATAAACGACACCGTCGTTCCAACCGGGACAAATAATTTACGTGAAAAATAAACGGACGGAAAACGGTAGATCGGAAATCCTGTATAAATAAACGGTCTTCGAAGATCGTATCAGACGGACTGCCCGAAAAGGCGGACGTATTGAATGTTTGAAAGCCAATTCGTACTATTCGGACAATCAATATGTTTTATTGCTCCCTCCCATTTAAAAAAAAAAAAAAAAAAAAAAAAACAAGTCCCCGAAAAGGGAGGAAGGGTAAATAACAACGATTTATTAATTATATTCATAATTTATAGAATGCTCCACAACTAGACGGATATTTTCCATTAGAAACTACGGCCCCTGAACTTGATGAGCAGAGAAATATTTCTGGTAGAAATATACTATTCACAGACAAGGAAAAAAAAAGCTTACATCACAGTACAACCGTACCATACCATTCATAGCTACTTACAGAATATAAAATTTCGCCCTGTCCTCACTTAAACTGATTAGTCAAAAATGTTTTTTATTCAAATACGTATTAAAAATATCGGGTGAGAAATGGTGGTACCCAGTAATCCTCCCATAAATAATCCATTAATTTCGCCGGTTAGTTGTTGAGCAAGATTGACCAATATCATACACGCGTATAAAATAAAAAATACACCAGCTAGACAAAATGTTCACTAGAAACCACCTATGACGGTGTTGATGATCGGTGGGCAAGATTTCTGGCCATCAAGTTATTTACAGACAGACAGACAGAGAAAAAAAAAAAAAGTACACGTCATAATAAAATCAATACGTTCTCCGCTCAGGTTAGTTTAGGTCATTGTAAATATATATATTATTATGTGAGCCCGCCCCGCGAAGGGGAAAAGGGGATTTTATGTTGTGTAAATAATTGTATGTGTTTTTGCGTTTTAATAAACGATGGTGGCGGGCCGGTAGTATTTCCGCAAGGCTAGTCCCCGGCCCGTCATCGATGCCACAAAAAAAAAAAAAAAAAAAAAATATATATATTATTATTTTTTATAATATAAATATATTTTTTCCGTGTGTGCCGCGGTGCCATTGCAATGGGTTCACGGTGCACAGTTTGGGAACCGCTGCTCTATAGATTCCAAATTGTGCGTAAGTTCTGTATTCGAACCGAACACGGCCAATATATCCGATACAGCCGATACAGGCAGGTGGCATTACACATTATCGTTTGATTTATCAACAAAATATATATATATCGTATTTTCGTTTGGCTTTCCGTTATTGCCGCCGACCTTCTTCTGTCATCCACGTCGCTTGCGTAAGGATTACTTAATTCGATGGAATAAATGGGAAAATAATTCAAAATATTATTTTCATATTAGTGTATTAGTATGGTTGTACTGACCAAGGTTAATTTCGTGATTATATTCATTATGAGTATATATAATTTAAATAATTTTCGTACGGTATAAAAGTGTAACAGTGTAATAATAGTAATAATAATAATAATATGTAAAAATAGCGCTGAATATTAAATGCGCGAAGTTAATTTCCATTACGGTGAAGCCCGCCCGTTACGGGCACCACTGGCCGTCGTCGGACCGTCAGATGTGTCCGTATTAGACGGGTTTTAGTGATTTGTTTTTATTCGCGCGTACACGACGGTGCGTGTACAAGGGCGGGGTGGTGGGAACCGAATTCGGGCCGGAAGATTGAAGGTTAACCGGGCCGTAATATTATTCACTCGATAAAAAAAATACACCCGAAATCGATGTTTTCTCGCCGTACTCAATTCCGCCGCCCCGCTAACGTACTTTATTTGACAATTTTCGGTAGATTTCCAACGGGTTTTTCTAACAACTTAACACGCGTATAATTCCTTGAAGCCCGTAAAAATCATCGGGTCGCAAATACGGTTCAGGAAAATTCCCATTTCCGGACTGGGGCCACGCCGGCCGTGCGTGTGTAATGCGGTTGAATTTTTATTTAATTTTTTTTTTTTTCTCTGGGTACACGTACAGGTACGATTTTTTACCTAATAGAAACGGAAAAAAATGCCTTATTCCGTAACACAGCAATACGGGAGCGCGTTAATTATACAATTGTAACGAACATGCCCGCAGACGTTGTATTATACGCATACACACATATATATATATATATATATATATATATATATATATATATATATATATATATATATGTACCTACTCGTTTCACTCGGATAGAAATTAAAAATAATTTTTTAATTATACGTACACAACCGCCTGATATTGCGTTACACGCAGTCATAATGTCTATTTGCGAGTGTTAACGTGAACGATCCGCCGAGATAATTAATCCGGCATACACATTTTTGAATGTACGACAATAACGTAATATTTAAATTATTTTCTTTATGCGAATACGAAATCGTAGGGAATTTAATGTGCGGATTTCCGTTTCGGGCCAACGGCATTTTTGGTACCTTCTAATAACCGTAGAATTATTATACGGGATTTTTCGCGGATTCGGCCGATTATGTTGGCAAATAAGTTTTTCTCTCGTTTTTTTTTTTTTTTCCCCCGGTGCACTGTATTACGGTGTGCTACAATTCCCGTTCCCGTGTGTTCACCGCGCCAGGGATGGGCGAGTTACTCGAAAAAAAAAAAAAAAAAAAAAACATATTTTAACGTATACTTAAATTTGTACCTCTATAGATACTTTATCTAAAAAATACACGCGCATCAAACATTATGAAATATTATGAAACATTACAATAATAATAATTTTCAGCTACGTTTTCGTTCGCGAACCCGGGCATTGTTTTAACGTGCGTCACGCACGGCCGTGGCCGACGAATCTATTCGGCCGAAAATTAAGCGAAACGCCACCAAATTAGAAAAAATAAAAATAAAATACGGCATACTAACAGTTACTAGTAATCTTAAAAAAAAAAAAAAAAATCGTCTCCCGTAAATGTTACGCGGTATCGTTAAAACCAATACCGAAATTCACTTATACAATATTAATGAAAACACCGAAGGCGGTCGACCCTAAAAAATCGTTATATTTTTATTTTGACTGAACGGATTGTGACCGATCCGTATAGTTTTATCGTATGGTACCAGTGGGCAATTTAAACGGTCTCCGAATAAAAGTTACGACGATATTTTCAATTACGTTGGCCATTTCATCATCGGACATCGGTTAAAATATAATGTAATTGACCGTAAACGTTAGTTTTAAAACCGTAATATTGAATCGTTTTTAAAATTCCGTTTGTTTTAAATGTTCGATCGTTTCTCAATCGAACATTTTTAAAACGATTCAAAGTGTACACCGATCGTATTCCATGATATTTCATTTTATTTCGTTTTTATTTCATATGGTTAAAAATTATAATAGCATTACTATAACTTTACAATGGCTATACCGTACCGGTTTTTTTTTTTTTTTTTTATTGTTCATAATACAAATTAAAAAATGTTCATCTATTGATACAACGGTAAATAAATACGTCACAACAATTAACAATCTATGTAGTACGGTTGATTAGCTATTTGTGTTATTTAACGTAACGGAATATCTGATTAATATCCGAAACGTGTTATTTTTCAAATTAAAAATATTGTTTATAATCGATCGGCGTAGGTGAGAAATTGAACACTTTACGTGACACTGAATATCGATACGGTTTACTAAATTCAATTAAAAAAAAAAGAAAAAACAAGAAAGAAAAATGATTAACAGACAAATGTGATCGCGTTATTAAGAGTACACGAGCCAATAAAATATAAGGCAGACCTTGGGAACGATACAAATAATAATTGTGTTCGAAAAAAAAAAAAAAAAATCAAACGAAATAATATTCGCAACTCGATCGCACGGTAATTAAGTGACGGCTGATAAGAGTACAGTTGTTTTCAGAGCCACTGCGAAAAGAGGCCGAATGTAGTAGATTATGCGTACACGTTAAACTATCAATGTTTCCATTCTGATCTTATCTATTCTGTGACGTTAATTCGCTAAACTATGAGTAAATATCATTAATACACCTTTACTGAAAACTCCGGTATACTCCCCGCAGTCGTTGGTATTATTTCTGTCGTATTGCGCTGGTACCATCAGAGGCGAAATTAGCGGTTTTCAACTTGGTAGTGGATGGCTGTTTTGGCAAATAGTCGTAGTTTTGAGGGAATTACAAATGCCGGGGAAAGAAAATAATTCTTGTCGATTCGTCGAGTGTCGTAGCTACGGAATCCAATAATGTACTCTGCGACGATTAAATACTGTAATGATAATATTGTATTACTGCGGTTTTTGCCAGAAGAATATTGTCGAAAACACAAAACGGTTACTCGACAGATATTTGTTCTATGCGTGTAGGTATTTAGAATACGTATTCGGGCATTTTGGTAAAAAAAAAAAAAAATATTTCATTGCGAATACAGACACTTTTGATAGTGTTCATAAATTCTGTGTTTTGTACATATTAATATATTATCCTATAGGCATAGATTCGTTAATATTTTTTTTTATTTTTATTAAAACGACTTAAATTATCGGAAATTAATCATTGGTTGATATTAAAAAAAATGAGAATACCGCATTTTGAAAATTCAAAGAGAAAATCAAAAAAACAATGCATATGTGTATATCTTTGCGTTTTATAAATCGCTACACTATAACTTCATCTTCTAATTTAAAACCATATATACGATATGTTAGGATTTAAATCGAATTCAATAGGTTTTAATAATTTATAATTGTATAATAAACGCGTTTCAAATTTCAAATGAATTTTAAATTAAAAAAAAAAAAAAAAAAAAAACCGATACGAATATTTTTGAAAAATATTTAAAAACAACATTACTGCGTGCAATTATTATTATTATCGTAGTGGGAGTATTTTTAAAATACGCGTTCGACCGAGGTATCAGTAAAAAATATGCGTCCGGAATGAGATACGAGACAATTGCTCCGAAATCATCTAGACACGGATAAAGATAACGACGAATTTTTTTAAAATTATCTCCGATTATTGCTCGGGTTTTCGGACGAGTAGTATTCAAATATTTCCGTTCGAATACATTTGCAGTGATTGTAAATATGCTATGCGTTATGTACGCAGACGATGGTGTCTAACCTATATTATTATTGTTAATATTATTATTATTATTATTATTATTATTATTATTATTATTATACACGAGTTCGGCGGCCTGCCGATGCCGCGGCGATAAAATCAAGAACTGCGCAATATTAACGGCTAAACACCGAGTTTATGATAATTTATGGAAATTCTCGCTCTTCTATCCCATCGTCGTCCTCGTCGTCCTCGTCGCCGTCGTCGTCGTCGTCGTCGAATACCTAATAGCATAAATATAATATATATATATATATATATATACACACATTATACACTGAACACTCGTAAATTTATGTACAATGTTCGCGAGAGTATATAGCAGTTATTAAAGTTCGCCCCGGAGCCTCGTGCCGGCGATGAGTCTTGTTGTAATACTACACTAAAACGACTATACACACACACACACACACACACACTATATATTATATAATAATAATGTATTATTATAATAATACACACAACATCAACCCGACGAGACAATAATAATTATTGTTATATTATTATTCCTCTAAACGATAGTAGTCGCCCGGCGGCGGTACCGGCAATTTCCATCGTCGTCGTCGTCGTCGTCGTCATACTACTTGTATTACACGACCGCCGTCGTTTTTCTGCTGTATGTACCAGACGACCGACCGACCGACATTGTGTGTGTGTGCGGGACGATAAAAATGCTTTAATACACGACACACACACACACAAAGAGAGAGAGAAAATGGCTCGATAAAAGGTAGAGGAGAATTCAATTTATGTGTGTACGCCGTGTAACGATAAATCGTCGCTGACGCGAAACGATTCTGAGCAAAGTTCGCGTAAAAAAAATATAATCAATGTTTTTTTTTGATAAATTGAAAATTGCATTTTACAGCGGTTTCGTTTAAAAATCGTTTGTTGTGTATTTTTATGAGTCCGTACGACTTTCGACAACATTTGAACTTTAAACGATTTTCAGAAAAAAAATGTTATTGCGTTTTAAGTTCGACTTTTTTTCGTTTCAACTATCAAGTACAACTTCGAACGTCAATAAATAGCTAAAAAAAAAAAAAAATCGCCAGAATGTTTTGAACATTTTTTTCCCCGTCTATAAAACGTTATATTAATTTTTATGCGAAAATTTCAGGTCGGAAGGCATAAGTTTTCCAATTGGATTGCGGCATTGGTCCATGCCAACTTTTTTGAACTATCTGTATCCACACCTATCATAATTTGTTTCGTGTAGACACTCCGTCCTTGGCAGTGTTGAGACGTAGCTAAGTAAAATGTATCCGGATATACGTATAAGATAATTGGTTCAAAATCATCTAGATACAAATAAAGATAACGAATATTTAAATTATCTCAGATAAGATGATAGATAAGTGAAATTTATCTGTATCCAGATGATTTTGAAGCAATTATCTATTGTTGTCGATGCTACAGATAAAAATATAAAAATGTAAACGATTTAAATAATTTTGTAAATTCAAAGGGTGTAAACACTGTATGTTAGTAGCTGTAGTTAGTAACATTGAATTTTTAACCAAAAGTAAAACATACGAGTACATTTATTATTTTCTACTATGGGTATAAAACATTTACTTTTTAATATCTCTTTTAGGCATCAGAATGCATCTAGATAATTATTTTTTTATCTTGGATAAAATTTAGATAGATATTAAAATTTTCATCTAGCTAGGATAAAAGATGGGAAAAAAAATATTTTCTTGATGAATTATCTTGATAGATTCGTCTAGATAAATCTCGACACCGGCCCGCCTCTACGTGCAATATACGTCCACCACTTCTACGATCGTTTTGTCCCTTCTGACCGTAATAAAATCTCGTTTTTCCATTATTCCGTTCGGTTAGGTTACATAGTGTCTAGTTTGTTACTCTTTCTGAACATTGAATCATACGCGTTTTACGATATATCGCCCATCGCGTTTCGAAGAGTTTTTATTTTCTTTAACCTAACCTATCCTAATCATTTTTTAGGGCGTTTAAATAATTACGTATCTTCTCGGTACGTATTTTTTTATTTTTTTAAATATATATACGCTCTGTGCGTGTGCGTTCGCCAGCAGATGCGCTCCGGGAATCCGGCCGGTGGTTGTGTTTTGACGTTTCGGACGTTAATGCGGTCGCGCGCCGGCACTCGTGAAAACTGATTAAGTAAAAACTGACGTATGCGTAATTATAGCGGTTTTTAGATTAACGTGATTTTTTTTTTTTTTTTTTTTGGAGACACGCCCGCGGTCGGCTTGAACCCTCCGTATAGTTAAACGCGGATAGTCGTTTTTTAGATAGCCGTTTTCGTGAAAGTCGTACTGTACATTTGGTATGCCATAATTACCGCAGTGTGAAATCCGGTACCGCCGCACTATCGCGATAGACACTATTGTACCGCCGGTAGTTATTATCACGTAGTTCTATCGCGATATGCCACTGGCCCGATATTGTTTATATTTGTAAAGCAAAAAACCGAGCGCCAAATCTTTCGGTTATCAAATCGTGTTCGGATAATAACAACAATAATTATAATATTAACACTACGGTATTGTAAAAAAAAAAAACAAATATTAAATAGTCGGTAATTATTACGCGTGCTATCGTGTAGCGTACTTGAGGAGAGGCGTAGGGGCGATCGCGCCCTTCTGGGTTACCATTGTATCAACGTGTACTAAGTAATTGTGTTTTTCCATCGCTTCTTTTTTTTTTTTATCCTCGATCTTTAAACAAACGATCGTAACTAATAATACAATTTGTTGGCACAATAAAATAGCAACTTGGTCAGTACTACTCTGTAGAGTTTCAGTCGAGCGATTTCAAAAAAAATGTTTGCGTACGAAAAACAATTCCGGATTGATCGACTGATCGACGGATGTTCGTCGGACGAGTTTTAATCGTCCGATTGCCCGTGGACGGACCGATGTTAACCGCCACCGCCCCCGCGCAAGCCACTCGGGTCCAGCGGGGAATCCGTATGTGTTCCCGGGGAACACGTCGCTACGCGCGATAGTCGTCTGCCACTGTCGCGTTTAACCGTTTTTTCGTGCGACCGAGGCATTACAGACGACGAGAGTACCCCGAAATAAACGTCTTCGTCGTTTACGATATTATCGTTATAGATTAACCAGTCTCTCGTCAGTCGTCGCCGGACGGAGCCTCTCTCACGTCCCCCCCGGGCCGTACGATAACATTATCGCGATAATACGGGCGATAATGAGACGAGGGGTAAAATGACGAGGAAAAAAAAAATATATATAAAACACGGACTCTACGTGCTCGTCGATTCGTCGGGCGAAATGCGTAAATGCGTACGTCTGCCGACGATATTAATAATAATAATAATACGACAATATAATAACGTCGTCGCGACGACGACGACGACGACGACACACAGACGCATCGTCTCCGGCTCGTCCGGACCGTGCGACCGCATTAACGCCAGCCAGCCAGCCAGCCATCCAGCCAGCCAGCCAGCCAGCCAGTCAGTCAGTCGTCGTCGTCGTTTTCGTCACACGTGTTCGCGCCGCGGCAGTCCGAAAATACACATAATAATATTATTATTATTTTTTTTTTTTTTCTCGTACTCTCGTACGACGACGACGACGTAATAATATACCGGGTGTGTGTGTGCGCCGGTCCGGCGACCAAGAGAAATATTAGATTTTGCCCAACAGAATATAATAGTAGTAATAATAATAATAATCCCGTCGACGAACGATTTACTACTGCGCGCGCGACGGAAGGACGCGGCCGGCACACGTGTAACTCATCGTACGACATCCCGACGACGATAATAATAATAATAATATATTAACGGGCACGTAATAATATTATATTAGCACTCGCAGAGTATTCCAAATACGAGTTTTTAAATACTCGAAAACGTATTCGTTTTAAATTAACCCGGTGCGGTAATTTCGTGAAACGTTATTGATACTGTCGACAAATTGTTCGTCGGTTATATTCGCGTATTTAACATTCAATCGGAATTTCATAATATTTTAATAAACTACACTTATTTATTGTTTCGATAATTTCGTTTTATTATTACGTTACTAACCGATGTATTGTATTACGAGTAATTATACAAATATCAACAAGATAAAAACGGGTTACGAGTTATTTTACAATTGTAAAGCGTAATGTTATTTTCTTATATTGTTATTGAAAAAAAAAAAAAAAAAAAAACGTGTTAAAATTATTTATTTATTGGGGTATTTTTCTTGAACAATTCGCGGGTACTGCCGGTGATTTCGTTTCCAAACGGCCGGTTTATAGAAAGTGACTTTCCGCGGACGTAGAGCTGTTTTTTTTAATTATTACGTTTTGGACGATAAAAGCCAAAATAATACGCGCAGTGCTCTGAGTGGATCTTCGCGGGCAATACGTATGGATAATAATAATAATAGAAGAAGGGACGCCGAGATACTGTCGGATCGTAATACGGACGTAATAATATTATTAGTGAAGATAATAATAAAAAAAAAAAACAAAAATTATTACTATTATTATTATTATTATGGTCCGCCGGATTCATAAATAATATCATATAAAATCACACCACGTGGCCCGGGCCCCGTCTTTGATGTTCCGTCTATAATAATCTAATATTAGTATACTATATCTGTACGGGCGGCGCGATATTATAATTAGGAGACGCGACCTTTACGGTGTAATAATAATTATGCGTAAAAAACACACGGCAAATATTTTAAACGTTCCGTATTCGTGGCCGGTTGGTCGGTTCAAATCTACACGGTATCTACACTTAAGGCATGGCCAATCTCCTCCAATCTGCCTAAACAACAAACAAATGCCCTCCACTGACACAGTCGAGTACCTCGGCTTATCGCTTGACAACAAATTTGACTGGTCCAAACATATCCGAAAAACCAAAAACTGCCCTCAACCATAGACTTTTCCCCACTTAAAAAATGTCCTCAGTAAATCCTCCGAACTCAAATTAAAAACAAAAATCTCTATACACAATCCCCTCCTAAAACCCATCTGCACCTACGGCCTCCAGCTCTGGGACGCTGCCAAAAAATCCCATACAAACAAAATTCAAACATTCCAATCTAAAATACTCCGTCTAATCACCAACGCCTCTCCATATGTTTCAAATCACACTCTCTATAACGATTTTGATATTCCACTTATCAAAAACGTAGCCAAGCTACACTACAACAAATTTCACTCCCGCCTCCTCCAACATACCAATCCCCTCCATTTTAAACCTTCGCTTTCTGGCAATCCTCCCCGAAGACTTAAACGTCAGTGGCCAAGGGACTTTTTCACACTGTAGTTGTTAAAATTTAGCTCATAATGTATAAATAAAATCTCGCCGAAGCCAATGAACAACGTCTTCAATTCACGTCCATTTTCACATTCTATGTATACCTCTGTCGCATACTTAACTACACTCTTAGTCCACTTAGTAGATGTTTTTCATACAATGTGTTTTGATTTACACGAATGTGTAAGTGCCGAAAGGACGTTTTACATATTACGAACACTCAAAACATGGCTGAAAACAACTATGTCTGAGGTGACAAGATTAACTGGACTTGCTCTTTTAAAATATTCACCGTAATATTAACGTAGATGTTACTGAAATCATTGACAGGTTTTCAAAAAATTAAAAGAAAAAAAGATTTCGCATTATAATTTTTGGTATAAATGCGGTAACGCATTCAATATTTGTCAATTGTTCATAAACAAAGAGTGTTCTTTTCGATACATCTAGATTTTTTTTAATTTTCGGTTGTATCTTTATAATTTACAGACATTTTATCTTAATACATACCTTTCCTATCGTATTATATATATATATATATATATATATATATATATTATATGATGTTCATAATATAAACGTATAATAATTAACCTGGCGTGTAGACGCGGTTACTTCGGGACGGTCGCCCCTAGTAAAAACTATCGCTGTTTTTTGTTATGAATTATTTATTATAGGAAACTAGGCTTAAATCGGAGGGGAATCGCAAATTATCCGCCCGGTGCACCCAACCACATCCGAAAAAGCTTTCGGAAAAAACGCGCTACACTCGATAATCGGAACAAGACGTCTGGTAGAAAGGTTGTTTGCGGACCGGACAAAAAAAAAGCGCACATCGTCACGGTGAAACCAATAACGTCCATTTTCTCGCTGGGAATCTAAAACGCAAGTGATTCGAAATGTAATTAAAACACGAATATTTGTGTGCCTTGTCTCCGTGAGTCATTAAAAAAAAAAAAAAAAAAAAACCAAAATTCGATTATTTTCATTGTCTTATGAGATATCGCAATGGGATATCACCGTGTATTATATTATTATATTATACGCAGGAAATACATTCCGCTGGCGGTTATGGCCTCGCGTTTAACGACTATAAACACGCGAAATAAACCAAAACTCACAAAAAAAAAAAAAAAATGCTCGTATAATATATTATTATATGGAAATTCGATTGCATTCTCGCGTGAACGCGATATTGGTTTACTTGTATATTTTTGCACTTCCGAAAGAAATAACGGAATTTAATCCGTTTCGCTATATCGACGTCGGTAAACATCGGTCGGTCGGCACGTTGTACGGGCGGGGGCAGGCGTAGGTATCCCTTGAGAATTCGACGATTTCGGCATGCTGTCAAAATATATTGTGCCGTAATCGACCGACTAAACTGCAAAATGAGAAAATCAAATACCAATGCGGCGTAGACGAAACGGTTATTTATTATTATAGAGGGTGTCCCGCGAAGATATTACGATATATCGTGAGATAATAATGATAATCGAATTCTGTTTTTTTTTTTATATATATATATATATACGACTCTCGGAAATAAGAGGACTATACGCGTATTCAATTATATTTATACGATTTGGTAAAAATAAGTGAATGGGGGAAATGTATCGATGCGGTAGTCGAAAGCGGTAGTAAAAGCCCGGTAGTCGAAAGCCGGAGTGATACGAGTGGGTGGCAGAAAACTCTTAGAGAATAACCACAGGGCATTTACGAGAGCGAGAATATTTTCGGGAGGTATAAAATGGTGCACAACGAATTTCCGGGGCCCTTAAAAAAAATTTACGACACTAGACGACGTACTCGGACGTACTAAATGACGACGATGATTTAGCCTCTTTTTAAGAACCCGTCGATATTTGTAGTGCGACTCGTCGTCTAATACCCATAGACGTGTCTAGAATTTATTCACAGAAGTGGCCAACGAAAATTTCATGGCAGATACGGTAACTTATAGGAGTCAGCTCTCGTATAAAAACCTAAAAAAAAATGTTTTGGAAATTGTTGCCTAGCCTACATCGTACATGTATAATGCCTCTCTGTCAAAAAATCCTTCTTTTTTTTATGGCATGAGCTAAAACTACGACTCCCGCACCAACTATTTCCGTCGACATTTTGCGGGTACCTCCAGGAACTCGCAGCTAGTTCATCGTCAACTATGATGACACACGGCCCCAAGTTTACTAACTAACAATCCCAAACGACCGTTTGTCGACGATAAAAGATCGTCCGGCGCCCTGAAATCCGAATCGGCGAGACGCGGATAAATATTTTACTAATATCGCTGGCGTGGTATTTACGCGTTGTAAAACGTTTACTTAAAATTACGGCGAGAAGCTCGTATCGCGGCGGTATCGTATTGGCCGGATCCGCGAAACACGCCCCGACGCGCCCCCGACGCCTACACACCGGCAAATAACCCGCCGCGGCGAAAATCCGCGAGAATCTATCCGTAGGTTCTGAGTTCACACGGAGAGCGTTAAACGCGCGTTTTGAGTCAGCGTTCACGCGAATTAAAAATTTTATATTTATAGTCGTATAACTATAATAGTCAGTCGGAATTATCATTGGACCTTATATAGACGAATGCGGCAGCGTCGTAGGCAGCTGACGCCCGTTGACGGGTTTTTCGCGTTATCGCCGCGTTGAACGCGCGTCGCCATGTGACACAGTTAATAGCAATTGATTGTAATTGTAAACGCGCGCCTCTCACGTGAACCAGCCCTTATTGTCGGCTGTGGCATTACTGTTGACCGATTTTAACGAATAACGCTCGTATTATAATAGAACCGACGACGACGGCTGATCAAAGTCGGCGGTGGTAACGAATTAATAAGGTAAAAGGTCGCGGCCGCCGGAGCCCAGCTCGTGTGAGGAGCGCACCCGGATAATTATCGTAGAATATTATTCCGTTACAATACGTAATCGTTTAATATTTACCGCAATAATCAATAAAACGCACTAATATCGTAATAATGTCCGAGATATGAGACCGCCGGTCGTTTATTCGTGCCGCCTCGTATTCGTATTACTGTAACACACACAACACGTGTTTCGTTATATACATATATATATATATATAAAATATTGTTTTTTTTTTTTTTTTTTTCTTAATTGTTTCCCGAGACCCCGGTGCACTCTCCCGTCAATACGAATACAATAATAATCGTATTATTAAAGCGTACCGCGCCGACACCGCGGATAAATAGACTAATTATTGTACGAGTTATATATATATATATATATATATGTAAAAAAAACAACAACCGTTTTTCAATTAATTCGCGTTTCTCCGATAATATTGTACAATTGTGTATAGTGATTACACTCGGGCGTATACTACACACGCCGTGCCGCGCAACAACTTCCTAAATACGTTAACGTAACGTTTCCGGTTCTCGCGGGCGCGCGCGCGTGTAATACGCTCGCGGTAATTCTCTGTACGGGCGTGACCTCGTGATCTCGGGGTGCCCCGTAAGAACGTGTAACACGCGCGTCCGCGATAAATTATTATACGGCGGTCGGTCAGCGCGTACAAGACGAACCGAATTCGGACCATTTTGCCGGGAAGCGCGGCCGTCACGATCCAGGGGGTATCGATAGTTATTTTACAGCGAGCAAACAAAAAAAAAAAAAAAAAAAAAATGTTTAAAAAAAACCACACGCATCATAATTGTAAAACCGATACGTTCATCGCCTTATTTTTGATATATATTCTGTTTTTTCGTACGGTGCCCCCGGAATGGACTCGCGGTGCACGGTTTGGGAACCGCTGTTATAAATTGTATATAGTATATCATTAATTTCGCTAATGTCGCAGACAAAGCTGTACAAGCTACTTTCGTTATTTCGTTAGCAACACTTTTTCCGAGCATTAATCAATTGTCGGATCCTTATCATTCTTGCCTCCATTCCCCCCAGCTGGTTCTTAGATAATAAATATATACAAATATAACTGACCGCGCACGGGTATGGATATTTATACAGACAAAGTCTGTTTTATGTATTGTCTAAACCAGTGGTCTTCGACTTTTTTGAACTCGCGACCCACGTGAGCTTTGTAAAAAAGCTAAAATTGCTTAATGCTTTGCAGTACTATTATTAAAACTTAATTGAAAATCTATAAAATTCATATGAAAATTTAAAATAAAATGAAAATATGATACAAAAATTTTAATGTGACTTTGTCCTTGAGTGTTTTCACATAATAAATTCCACCTTGGCTCGATTTGACTACGTGCGATCCGTAAATCATCTTCAGTTTCAAGTCTATTTCTTTTTGAGGTTTTCAAATTTGCCATAGTTGAAAACGCCTTTTCGCATAAATAAGTCGTTGGAAATATTAATAAAATCGAGATGGCTTTAGTTGCTAATTCTGCGTGATTTCCCTTTGCATAAGTGTGCCCAAAATATTTCTAATGAAGTTTCACAAAACATTTGTTTCAATTTGTTATCACACAATAGCTCAATTAATTGATTTTCAATGTCAGTAGACATATTTACTGTCATTATGTCTACTGCGAATGGTTGTTCAATCCACTCATAATTTACTCGAATATCCTCAGGAAAATATTGGTTAAATAATTTTTCTAAGTTTGTCAAATGTTCGTTTACTAATTCAGAAATGTCTTCAAACTTGATTGAAGAATATTCTTCTAAAAACTTCTTCTAAATTTTATAAATTTAATTTTTATTTTCGCGACCCACCGGTTGAAGACCACTGGTCTAAACTATGGTTATTGCGGTATCGATGAAATCGTTTTTTCTAAGTTTAGGGCAGGGGAGGTGCATCGCGACGCTCGTAGGACAAGAACAAAAAAAAAAAAATATTTCGCCATCCTACTCCTCAACCTCTAAATAAAAATCACGGCTACGTCACTGCAGCGCAATGCAGACAATACGATATACGAACGATAATAATATTTGATTTTGTATAAAACTAGCTGACCCGGCAATGTTTTGCTAATGCTAGTTATTGCTGTTGCTAGATCATTACGTATTATTGTCTTGCCCGTGTCACTATTTAAAAAAAAAAAAAAAAAAAAAAATAGCCGAAAAGTGGGTAGTCCACCTGCGGCAGACTAAAAATGTTCTACTTTGTCGTGTCAACCGCTAATCAACAAAACAAATAATTTACGTGACAATTGAATTAAATCAGAATTTCACGTCGTCAAACAAATATTAAGTTTTTATTTTTTTTTTTTGTTGCTGTGACATAATCATTTTGTTCATTGCAACGCTTTGTAATATACGACATTTTTCGTTTTGTTGTCTGGCGCGTAAACAAACAAAGCCAATGGTTTTACGTGTTTTCACTTGGTACCGTAGACACCTGCACAGCACAGGAATTTCACCAAAATAATTAATAAAACGTTTTTTTTTTTTTGCATCCGTGTTACCAAGGCAGCCAATAAATCGACAAAAATAATTCGATTTTTGCACTAAAAATACACAAAAAAACCGAATTTTCGGGGATGGATTTCAATAGCTAAACAACGCGGAATATTTTGCTAAAACGTTGTCGAGTCTATTTAACATTATACAGGCAGACAAACATCCATTTTTATATATATATATATATATACATATTATGAATAATGTGTTCGAGCAACGCAAACCGTCCGTCCGTCTGCAAGTGTCGGCTTCGATTTTGTTTTATTGACGCGGACGTGTCGATAGCCTATACACATGCATATATTATACGGAAATGTGATTATATAATATTATATATTATTATTATTTTCAATATTTTTTTTTTCTTTCGACAAACCACCGGACGCCGACAAAGCGGCGTTCGCCTAAATCCCCGGGACGACGGAAAGTCGATTTTTCTATTGCCGCGGTGTATTAATTTTCGTTTGATGATGACCGCGTAGTACGGCGCGATTATACCGCGCGCCCGGAAGGACGCCCGAGTGGCCGATCAACCGTAGGTTGGTACCAACTTATATTTGGCGTATTTTCGGGGTAATATTTAGACATTCATTTAATCATAGGCGAAAAGTGGATAGTCCACCCGCGGCAGACTAAAAATGTTCTACTTTGTCGTGTCGACCGCTAATCAACAAAACAAATAATCTATGCGACAATTGAATTAAATCAGAATTTTTCCACGTCGTCAAACAAATATTAATTTTTTATTATTTTGTTCATTGCAATGCTTTGTTAATATACGACATTTTTCGTTTTGTTGTCTGGCGCGTAAACAAACAAAGCTAACGTGTTTTCGACAAAAATAATTAGATTTTTGCACTAAAAATTTCGTTTTTTTTGTTTTTGATTTTCGTTGTAGTTATTTTTTTTTTTTTTTTTATAAATGTCCGCTCAGACCAAAGCGGTGGCGGTGGTGGTGGCAGCGAAAATTGGTGTCCGTACGTTTTCAATACGACCGCCACACGCCATCGCTAAAAAAAAAAAAAACACCGCGACGAAAGTCTTACCCGCAAAGTCAAGCGCGGTATTTTTATTTTTTCGCCGCGGACACTATATTTTTCGCTTACCGCCGCGTTAATCAACTGTAAATTCCCATTTATGTACGCATATCGACATTTTATTATTAATATTTATGTTATTTGGAAGTTTATCGGTATATTTACGATACACTTTGACTTAATGTTCAACCACAAATCCACAATCATAATACCCAGCAGTTAAATGTTTAACATAAATGTGCGCTAAAAGTTGTTCGCTAAATTTAATAAAAACGACAAAATAAAATAGTGCAATTATTAGCTGTTGTAAAAGAATATCCTATATAATACGACACGTCCTGATTTCAAGGATACAAGCAGAAAAAAAAATAAGATATCATCTGGGATAAGAGAAATAAGTTTCAAAATTAACGGTGTAAACGGTAAATACACAAAATATAATAATATAATATTTATATCAATACATAGTTATAATAATTATAATACAATTGTCATCATAATAAATAAATAATCGTAAATATGAATATTAATTATAACAATAATAACTATACAAATATTATTTTTCTGATATATACTTGTCAATTGCTATACATTTGTTTGAAAACAAAAGATAGTGAAAAAAAAAAAATTAATTTTTGAAATAATAAAACATTTGTTAATTATTATTGAAACACTCAATAAATTGTTCACACACTCGAAAAGCTTCAATTGAGTATCTTCTTACATTGTTTTCAATATTATTCAGTTGTAAAAAACAGTTCTTCGGCTTTTCAAGCTCATTGTCATATTTATTACAATTTTTGATTTGCAAATAGTTATGCATGTCGCCGTAACAATTTTTTTTACAGTTGTTTCTTGCACTTCTATTATTGGCCGATTAAACATTATCCATATTTTCGCTAAAATTCCAAATGCATTCTCTATTATTCGTCGTGCTCGGCATATTCTGTAATATTATAAGTAACTTTTTTTCTATAATTTCTTGATTGTCGTCTTGGAAATGGCTTCATTATATTTAAGGAAAACGCTTCATCACCAATAATAAACATAGGTAATTTTTTAAATTTAACCTGGCAAAGATTCTTCTAATATTTCACCGAAATTTATACAAATGAACTTATAGTCTGGGTCTACAATTGTCATTAAGATAACTGAACATTTTATTGTCAAAATTACCTCTTGAGTGTTTGAGCGGACCTTAATTGGGGGGAAACCGGGAAGAAACGCAGAAAAACCGAGAAAATCGACGGCAATAACGGTTCTATCGGTTTCGATTTTTTTTTTCTATTTGTTATAATTCGGTTAGAAATAATCGCAGAGACCCGACATTAGCACTTTCTAGACGTGAACAAATTGTAGAATTGTTTTTTTTTTGTAGTTTTTATTCGGTTTTATGCGAATAAAATCGATACGGCTAAAGAGAAACGCTTGGAAATTTTACATGACGTTCGTAGTAAGTTGTACTTGGTAGGAAAAACGTCGAGCGTAATGTAATATAGTTTTTTTTTTTTTTTGTAAGCGTTTCATTTCAAATATATTGTACCGATACGTCAGTTTTATTTTTGTTGATTTCCGGATTACGTTGGCAACGCGGACAAAAACACGACTATAACAGTAATATAATCCGCTCAGAATCGTTTTCAGTTCGCGATTATTTATCGGTGGGCACAGTATTTAAATTTAACAAGCCCAACTACCCATCAACAACAACAGTATCCTCCTCAGTACCCGCAGTTTCGTTTTAATTTTCCCAAAACGATAGATATTTTAAAATAAATTTTCGAGAAATAAAAACGTAGTTTCTTTATGAAATTCTTCAATTTTCCACGTGTTTTTTCTTTTCCGGAAATTTTGTCTGGCATATTGTTTTAAACAGCCGCCACCGTCTACCTTAAAACCCGCGGACGAGTAACGACGGTACCTACAGTCGTAACGTACTATTATATCATTATATCGACTATTTTTAAACAGTATCATAAAAAAAAAAAAAAAATAATAATAATAATAAAAAAACCACGGCCGGTCAACGGCGCCTTTGATCTAACTTTTGATATACACACGGATCCCGTATGATTACGTGCGGTACTCGTTATTAAAACCGCCGACACGAGTGCCAGATATTTTATGTTGCGCGTAATTGGGGGAAAAAAAAAAAAAAAGACTATGAATTATTACGACAACGCGGACAGACACGGACAATCTCGTAATAAATATTCGTATAAACATAATTAAAACATAAGTTTTTCGCAGTGTTTATGGTGCAACAGTGTAGTAATAGCGATACGTATATTATATAAGCGTATAAAGTTGTACCCGCTTATGTATATTGGTACGTACACACGAGCCGTTAATATATTTTACCTTTTTTTTTTTTTTTTTGTGTGTGTGTGCGTAAACCTTATTGGATATATATGATTCGGTCGACGGCGTGACGGTCGGTTTTACAGGTTTTTTTTTCTTCTTCCGACTAAAACGATAACATTTTATAATTATCGATAGTTTTAAACGGTTGATGACAGGCTGCTATTCTACGGTTGAAATCCGAACATTTTACAATCCAGAATCCGTTATCCGTGAAAACCAGGAACGTAAAAATCTGAATTTTATATTTGCACCTTTGGGATTTGTACTGCCGCTTATGACGGACCTTGTGTCAAATTTAGAGCATTTTTGAGAAATTAAACAAATCGCATTGGCATAAAACCGAATTAAAGCTAATAAATTTCGACGATTTACGATAATTTACCGCCGGTAAATGTTTTGTACATTTTACCGTCTCTAGAAAAGAGCGCACATTTAGTAAGTATTTTTAACTGAATTACAACAAAAAACCGTAGACTACGTACGTGCGATTAGAAGAAATATAGGTTAGGTTAAGGACATTGATCTAAATTTTGTTTTTATTGTGTATTTTAACTGCATTCGAACATTTATAGTATATATAATATATACATGTATAAAAATGTATTGTGTTGTTAGTATTTTGGGGATAAATATTTGTCCAAATTTCGTATTTGTTTTAGTGTTTGTTGTTATTATTTATATTTCATTATAGGGGTGGTACCTACTCTAATATCGGATTTGATCAGTTCACTAGTCGAAAGTCATTTAATTTTATAAAAATTCGAGTAGTTTGTATATTGTATTCTATATAAAAATAAAAAATAAAAATACAATAAACCGACTACTCTCTCTCTCTCTCTCTCTCTCTCTCTCTCTTATTGTTGGGCCACTGTGGAAGGCGGTACGTGGGGGTAGATACGATATATCGGGAAAAATGTTTGTATTATTTAAAAATCAAACGTTATACGCCGCCACCGATGATCCTAAAAAAAAGATTTAAAATGGCGAGAGGGGGAGGCAGCGATTTAGCTTTCGCGCTGGTATCTGTGGGCGACGATCGACGAACAGTCGCCGAACAGCTTTAAATTATAATTAATCCGCCCGGTACGTTTTCCGAGTACACGCATCATGATCGTACAAATTGAATACGACAATTACTGCGCGCGGGTCGTTCGGTTTTTCGGTTTTTCGGGGACCGGCGGTGGACGGTGTATTATTTAATATTGTCACTGTTGCTGTTATTATCATTATCGTTATTTATCGCGGTGTTTCACCCGGTTGTATTAACCCGCTGGCCGCCCTCCGGAACGTCCGCCGTACACGCCGGAAACCCGAATAAATTATCGAAACGCACCCACCTGTAAATACGCGGAGCGGGATGTGTTTTTTTAATAATTATCGTTATCGCCGTAATCGACTGCTCGCGCCGGAACCGAAAAATACAATAATAACAATGCCGTCGTTATAAGGTGTTGTTTTGCCTATAAGTAAATTGTTTTGTAGCCGCCGGTGATAGCGATAATAACGATAATTCCGCGGGCAAACTGAACGGGCGTACGTTAGTTGTTACGGACCGACGACGACCGAAATCGAATTGAACTACTTATCGTATAAATCCCGGCCGTATTTTGTGGACGGACATTTGATTAAACGGCGACGGTCGTCATCGTCCGGCCCCGTCCGTTTGTTTGGCCGAAATCGTAAGACCGAAAACGCGTCCGATGCCCTGGAAATATAACCGTAGCAGCGAAACGTGAATAGTACCCCACGCTCGTCGCTTTGCTGATGACCTTTTCACTAACATCAACTCGTACGATTCATCTTAAATATCTCATATTAACTCCGGTAATCATTGATTGTAAAACAATCATTAGCTACGTTAATGAGCTGCGTCAGACGTCGAAAGTATAAAGTTCTTGGACGTCCTCCGGTTCTTCTGCCCGAGAGCGTTCCGTCGATATTGTTTCTTACCAACGTGTCGCGTGTCTAATCTTCGTTTCCCACTCCGAAATGCGTTTCATTTGTAAATCCGCCCCACACTCTCTCGTTTGAATTTCTTTCAACCTCCTCGCCCGCGACGTTTTGCTAATTTTACTCCACGTTTCGACAACACGAGTGTTTGCCATGAACTTTTTCCTAGTTTCGACGTTGAAACGTTTCAACTGATACGTTAACAGATTGTATTTCATTAACGGATCTTTGTGATTGGCCAGAGTATAGATTCTATAATTTTTTTTCTCGTAATTCTACGGTAGATTTATGCAGATCGTAATTATTTTACCGCCCCGGTCCTCCCGGAACATATTGGTAATTACGTCACCGCCGGTACTACGAACCCGGTAAAGTTTTCGGGTTCGGATTCGCATATATATATATACCGACGACCGCGGTTATATTATAAGCCCGGGGCGATTATTTTCTACACGGGACGGAATTGTTTTATTACTTATTGTTTTCCGGTTTTGTCGGGATAACTTAACCTATAATAACGTGCCCGGCGCGACGGCGGTGAAATAATATACGGCCGGGTAATATTAACGGGCTCCCGAAAAAGGCGCGTAGAATGGGGTCGTTTATATAAAATCTCGCGAACAATGAATAATATACACACGTTTATATATTATATTATCGTGTGTGCGTGTGCGTGTGTGTGTGACACCGGGGTCGAGTCATCGGCAAAGATCGCGGAGGCGGATCGTTTGTGGAAAGTTTTTGCAGACGGTCGTAATATAATAATAATAATAATAATACGCCGACGACAATATTCGTATTAAATAAAATATATATATATATATATATATATAAGTACGTAATAATTTATTAAGTAATAGAAAATTCGCGGCTTTTCTGCGGACTGTATAAATATATATATATTACGATATTCCGCGGCCGCGTCGTGGTCGCGTATGTGGCCCGGGCGCGCGTGTGCCGGCCGGCCGGGGGTGGGGGGGGGGTATGTGTGAGAGGCGACCGCCCGGAATATGACAAAAACGGTACTCGGCCGCCCCGAATTTATAGGCTTTAACAGTGCGTGTTCCGCGCCCGCGCCCGCGTATACGGAGTACACTCGTGTACGCGCACACAATGCCGAAGAAAAACCCGCCAAGAGCAATTAAAATCTCTGCTTTTGACTCGCACTTTATCCGACCGCGTCCGCGCTCGTTTCCCGCTATAAATACAATATCGTGGCCCCGGGCGTTTTGTTTTTAAAAACGGGGACTTTTCGACCCCGGGTCTATGTGTTCTTTTTCCCGTCCCCGCTGTTTTTAATAACGTTTTACACAAAACGGACGAAAACGAACGCGCGCGCGAGACGCCGAACCGACACGCAGAGAGAGCGAGACCGAGAGACCTAACTGCCCGCCCCCCACTCGCAATTTTATAAAACAATAAAAGGGCGGAGACGGCGGCGGCGGCGGCGGCGGCGGCGGCGCTCTCCTCTTTCGTGTACACGTATACTACTACCGCCGACTATAATAATATAATACCGCCGCCGCGATCCACGTTCCTCGGCCTTTTATTATTATTTTATATACGTATATACGTTTTTCTCTTTTCTTTTTTCTCTCTCCCTCCGTTTCGCCGCCGGCCGTTTTGTCGGTTCGCCGCCTGCCCCGCCCCCGCGCTCGCGCATAAAAATACGAACAACGCGTGTGCGGCGTCCTCCTATACGCACGGGAATACATTTCCCCCCGGGGCTATTGTATTGCCGCGGCGCGGAAAAATGTTCGCAATCGTTATAATATTATTGAATATTATTGAATATGCGCGCACCTCCAGCATACCTACCCCGGTAAGCGCGCGGCAATAATATTAAGCGCGTACGTATATTATCGCGCGGCGGTCGTTAGACGCGGACAGCCCCGCGCGCGCGCGCGCGCGCCAATACCGTCACCGCGGTCGCCGGCCGACCGCCGCGCGCGATTGTTATTCTCGCGCGCGCGGTCTCGTTAAAATTCTCCGTCCGCACCGGCGCTGCCGTGGGAGCCCCCGCGTCGCCCCCGAGCGGCCCCGTTACCGCCGCCGCGCCGCCGGCCTGATCGAATTTGTTTCTTTCCTTTTTTTTCTTTTCCTCGGCCGCGACGCCGGGGGGATTCGTCGTCGGCCGTATATACATATCGTTTACTCGTATACGCACACGTATATTTATAATAGAACACTAGCCGGCTGTTCCGCCCGTTCACGGTGTTTTTTAAAAGAGAAAATATTAAACAAATTTATTTATATTTATATAAACGATGGATAATTTGATGACCTATGAAATTATCCATCGTGATTTAAATATATCATCCGTCCAGGACGAAATCAAAATGTTTGCCAACAAACATGCGAAAAACTTGAGCTGCATCCCAAATGCTACTGCTCAACAACTTCTAGACAACTCGCAAGACATTTGAGGCGCCTCAAACGCCTAAAGCCATACCGACTTAGTTTAAGTGACTTATCTCACTGGAGGTACAACCCCAAACATGTCCGTGTACAATATGTCATATTGTACTATCCACGATGTATTGTATTTATAAAGATTTATTTTGATCGTTTAAATAAAGATGCCTTAGGCAGTAAAAAAAAAAAAATATATAAATAAACAAATACATGTTGGATTAAATACGCGACAAACGTTGTAACGAACGCGACAAGTCCGGAAACGGAATTAATTTCGTATTGCTTCATAAAGTGCGTTTATAAAATCAACAAAATGAAAAATATTCAAAACGGTCGGTTTTTGACGGGAATCAAATGTGTTTTGCCCGGTTATTGGTTTGGTTAGGTTAAACCAAACAAAACACTTCGATTGATTATTAAAAGTTACAATTTTTTTTTTCTTTTTATATCGTTTTTTATTCGACAACTGTAATATTTCAAAAAACGCTCCAGCGCTTTACTCTAAAACCGATTTCAAATGACTTTTCGTTTGTTTTACTTGAACTCGTTTTCGCTACATTTTGCCCGTTTATGGTGTTTTTTAAAAGAGAAAAAATAAAAAAATATATATAAATAAACAAATACACGTTGGATTAAATACGCGACAAACGTTGTAACGAACGCGGCAAGTCCGGAAACGGAATTAATTTCGTATTGCTTCGTAAAGTTCGTTTAAAAAAATCAAAAAAAAAAAATCAACAAAATGAAAAATATTCAAAACGGTCGGTTTTTGACGGGAATCAAATGTGTCTTGCCCGGTTATTGGTTTGGTTAGGTTAAACCAAACAAAACATTTCGATCGATTATTAAAAGTTACAATTTTTGTTTTCTTTTTATATCGTTAACTTGAAAATACGTCCGTTCAAAATGTAAACCGAATCATAATGAAATCGAATCGCGGCTGTCAAATACCCCTACGCACGACAATCCACAATTAGCGTTCGAAATCGAAATTATGTCACAATAATGTGAAATATTGGATTTTTATAAATTATTTCTCTATTTGGCCCTACTGTCTTACAAATATAACCTTCCCGTTAATTTAGGAGATAATTTAATAACAGTATTATCATTTTTCAACATGAAATTACTTTTTTTTTATATATATATATGTAATCATTAACAATAAAACCGTGATCTGATTATTAACATTATACTATATACATATTTTACATTTTGACTGACTGTAACGAAAAATATTACAGCAAAAGAAATATCTTCAATATTGCTGAATAAAAATTGTATATAATACAATATAATATAAATGAAAAATTAAAAAAAAAAAAAAATAATAATGTATGTCGGTGAATTATTTTATATGTGTTTATTTGATTATTTTACAAGGCGAATAATATAATACAAATTGAAATATTTCGTGCAGTTTGCAAACACTGTCCAAAATAATAATCGACGAAAGTATAATATTATTATATCCAATCCACATGAACACGTCTGCAATATATACAAAGGATATTTATACGTTTTTGTTTGTTTTTTTTTCGACAACTGTAATATTTCAAAAAACGCGCCGGCGCTTTACACTAAAACCGATTTCAAATGACTTTTCGTTTGTTTTACTTGAACTCGTTTTCGCTACATTTTGCCCGTTAGAAAGGCGGGTACGACGAGTTGAACCGCAACGGCGTCTTAAAAGGTCGCCCACACCGGCATTTGACGTCTCGAAATACGTTTAACAGTACTCTACATTTTTGCTAGAGTAAACCGACCTATAATAAGTCTTAGTTTAAAAATTGTTGAAACAGTCGTTATTTCGAAACGACGAACGTTATAATAACGGAAAAACGGAAAAAAAGCTTCGAAGTGTTCCCCCCTTCCCCATCAACGGAATATTTTGCTCTTTGAATTTCGTAATATTCGCTTTTACTCTAAAACCAATCAAGCGAATTTTACTCGGTCTGCGTAAACACGTTTTTTGCTATGTCGCCCGTTACAGATGGACAGAGAAGGCAAACGCCGCGGCGTGGCGTCCTATTAACGATGGCGGCGGCGGCGGCGGGATCAAGTGGTTTTTTATTTTATTTTATAATACTATATATATATATATATATATACACGAAAATCTCGTCATCCAACGACGACCACGATAATATAAAACACGAGTAATTAAATTGAAATGAAAATAATACCTAATGCGATTCATATGTATGACTACTCGCCACGGTCCGAACATCGCCGCGGTCGTATATCGTCCATTAGACCTCGTAATAATATTATTATTTTATATGACGTGTACGTACAACAATATAATAATATTGTTTTTTTTTTTTTTTTTCCCTGTCGAATCCGCGGCGTTTCGTATTCTTCTCGGGGTTATCGGCCGGTATACAGGACCCCCCCCCCATCCTCGCGTCGCGCACCGCGCAATCTTCCAATTCTGTCTGTCGGCTACAGGGTATTAAATCCAATATTAATTTTCAATTTGATCTTCCGGTTTTTAGATTTCACCACGTCTTCTCCACATAATTCAAATGTTCAATTTCCCTCCGGATTCTCTTCCGGTACTTTAGTGTATTCTGACTTTGCCGGGCGCCAATCATTTACTATCGACCGTCACCGATACGTGTTCTGGTCCCGGAAGAGTCCCTCGAGTTCTATATATTTTTAATATTCTTATTCTCTATACTTCAGTAACACTTTCTTTTTTCCCGCCAGTCCGAAAAATTGTCCGAATGATTTTACGTTTATTTTAAGTATTACCGCCAAAATACGAACCGTGTCACGGCGAACGTTTTTCGGAAACGGTTCGATTAGATTATCGTTCTTCTCCGGATGCGATAAACCAAACGGTTAATAATAATAAAACGTTTCACCGCCGAATAAATATATAGAAAATAATGTTATATGTTCTTCAAAATACGTACGTACTATACGTTATTAGTATGTACATATGTATTATTTTTACGACCCATTCTATACGGTTGGATGGTTTTTTTATTTTTTTATTATTCACTGTTTTCGGTCGGCGGTACACTGATGCTGCTGCTGCTGCTGCTGCAGTGTATAGGTACGTACGAGTACAATATAACGGATTTTCGATAACGACGTATTATAATATTATGGTGATGGGCTATCGTTTGCCCTGATGTATCCACCCCGATGTCCGCGAGAGAGCGACAGAGAGAGAGACGTTAACTTTATAATAAATAATGTACAGAAACACTGCAAACCGATTTATATTGACGTATATATTATGTTTGAATGGGCAAGATCTATATTGGGTGGGGGTGGGGGAGGGAGAAAGCGATAGGAACAAAAAAATCAAATGAAAAAAAAATAAACTTTATGATTGTTATGAACCCCTGATAATATTATGCTATAATATAAGGTATTCGATTAGCAGACGGTCTACAGGAGTTGTACGACAGGTCGTTGTCGGGTTTTTTGCTGCAACAGCACATTTGGACTGCGTCGGCTCGACCGCGGCCCGGTCAGCCCGTGGGAAATAGTTAGTAATGGTATTAGCAGAGCATTCGGCCGAACCTTCGTTTATTTGCACACGTATTATTTCTTTAACATTGTAATTTACTTAATATTAAAATATAGTTGTATAATTTTTACTAATTCGCGTGTGTTCACAATTTATGTATTTGCTGTGGATTCTTTTTAATAAGTTCATAACAATGATCGTGCAAACGACGATCGAACAGCATCGGGATAGAATATAAAAATTACGTGGATCATAAGAGGCACGCCGGTACGGTTTGAAATTAAAAAAAAAAAAAAAAAAACAAATAATTTCGTTGAAAACATAACGCACGGGCGTATCGGATAATTAATAAATTTGTTGTAATTGGGTAAAAGATAAATAAAAAAAATAATAACCGTATAAATGACCCGAAATTTACACTGAATATTTATATATTAGTATTTTCTAGGTGTGATGCAATTTTCAAACTGCAATGGCGATTTTTTGAGTAAATTACTACGCGCAATTTTCGAGTTTTAAGTTTAGATTTATGATAAAACTCGTTTCGTTAAAAACACAACAACAGTTGTAATTTATTTTTGTAGTTACATGCCGATTTCGTATCAATGTCGAAATCGATAAAAAAAATGTTTCACTGACAATTCTGCTCAGAATCGTTTTCCATTTGTAATGATTTACAGGTATAATATAAACTCGATAACACCACCCCTTTCCTGTATACCATCCCAACTTCCCACCTACTACAGTGGCCTACTTACCAATACGAGGAGCGTATAGCGACGGTGTACAAAGCATCCGGAACGGACTGGCTTATTGCAGTCGTTTTGTTACATCGATTTTAATCACTCAAAACCCCCAGAGTATAATATTATAATCTCACGGTGGCCATGGGGAAAATTTGCGTTTTTGTTTTAATGCCCGCCAATCCAATCGAAACGGACGCGTATTCTAATGCAAATTAACGCGTCTGTACGTATTATACTAGGTAAGTATAGATATCTAATAATATATATATATATATATTACTATAGTCGTAACGGAAACAAATTATTTAAATGACAAAAACGTTTTTCGATGCCAAGCGCAATAAAAAAAAAAAAAAAAAAAAAAAAAAACCGACCCATAAAAATAAGTGCTGGTTTTAGATAAAAATCGCGCGGTTAGAAACGAGGACGGCCAATACATACCTACCGCCAATACTGTCTCGCAAACGCTGTCGTGTCATATCTATAATAATATTGCGAAAATAACAGTTTCGCGATTTTCGGACTAACCGAATAATATTAACGGTACATATATTTACTACTTTCTAATAGTTATTATTGCGCCAACGGTGTGTTTCACTCGAATGGTAATGCGAAATATTTCACCCGGACGGACTTGGATTTTTTGGGGCGGACAGAAAGATCAAGAGTACTAATGTACAGAGTACACGTTTTTTTCATAATTTTAACCCGGGGTGGGTGGGAGGTACAATAAAACGTAATTTCTCTCAGATTGAAACACCAGATATGGGTAATCTTAATTTTTTTCTTGCTTTGAACAATACGATTTTTGTCAATCATAACAAATTTGCCCGAGATATGCCTAGTCATTAAAAAAAAAAAAAAAAATATCATTTTTCGAAAAATGTAAAACGCTAAAAGCGAACAAATACGATATGACTGCTTCATGGGAAGAAAACTAATTATAAATAAAGATATCCGTACAATTGCACGTGCATAATAACATACGGTGTAAATTGTTTGAATATATTTTTCTAATAAACGCGAGATGGCAAATTGTAAATGTTGCACGAAAAAAAAAATAAAAAAATAAAAATAAATAAATAAAAATGCATAATAAGATTAATTCAAATCTGGCGTTGAAATAGACGGTTTCCGTATAATGAAACGTGAGTTTTTATCGCAGCGCAACGGATAAAATTTGAAAATACGCTCGATATGTGGTCGTCCATTAGACTGAAATATTTCGCGTTATCGTTCGAATGAAACACACTATATACGAGTATATACACGGGAACGTATAGCTAAATATTATAATAATACGCGCATACAAATACTTAAAAAAAAAAAAAAAAAAATTGTTTATATAAATAGTAATACGGTGTTTTTTTTTTTTTTTTAATAGAATTTTTTTTTATTCCCGCAAACATCACGGCGACAATCGGTTTCCTCTGCATGTCCATAATGAAAAGTGTTCACAGCGATCCGCATGGGAACTTTTACGATAAAATAATAAAAAAAAAAAAAAATAGCCGAGAATAACGGACACACGATTTAGCCGCGTCCAAACATTATCGTCATTATATTAATACTCGTATAATATTCTGGTTTTTTTTTTTTTTTTTTTTTTTTTTTCTACAAACATAATACGTGTAATATTATGAGTACTTATGTATATATATATATATATATTATATTATACACTGTACCTAACCTAATATAATTTATATAACGCGCGTTTATCGTTACCTTGTTGTGAACCGAGCCGTAAATACGAGTGCCCGAACAAAAATGCGCGCCGCGTAATTATTATTATCGTAATCTACGACCGACCCGAGCGCCTATGACGGATGTCATATTTTACGACCCGAAAGAATGGATAAAAAGAAAAAGGAAAGAAAAAAAAAGATGCTATTAAAAAAAAAAAAAAAAAAAACCCACGTACCGTATCGTTTAATCGTGTAAAAGTAAAAATAAAAATAAATAAATAAATAAATAACTACGGTTTTTCGCGTAATAAATCATTTTAATCACTGCACGGCGAACATACACTGTCAGCGTGCAGTCGTATAGCGCTAAAAGCGAGCACACCGGAAAGAACATAATATAACGTTTTGCTAAAGTCGGTGTAGAAACTTTAAACATCGCTAACAACTAAAGTGCTTATTATCGTAGGTTTATTAATTTCCCGTGTACGAGTGCGATCGAAATTTACACGGTTCGGCTCGCGCGCAAATAATATTTTATTTCGGAGCCCCGGCGACGTGCGAGTTAATGCCAATAATTAACTCGATTAACCATACAAGTTGCTAAACTAACGAAACATACATTCCTTTATGTCGAGTTAGTAAGTAAATACATAAAGAAAAAAAAAAAAAAATCAGGAAAAAGTTATAATCGGGAGTCGTAAAACTAAACAGCGTGTCAAATCTGTGCGCAGGTCGCTATATTGATTTTTATTTCCGTCCGAAATGGAAAAGCTAAAAGATAAAGAACACGTTAATACGTATGTACATGTACGAGGTCTGTTCGAAAACAATCGGGACAGATGTTATTAATGATCTAGATAAAGACTAGATGCTAATCTAGACACGATAACGTTTTAAATAATAAATTTTACTAAGTCGCTATCTTATCTCGGTTAAATGTTACACGTGGTTGTATCGAGTTGGTTTGTTTTGTTGGTTTGCCGTTTTCGACATGTCCGAAATCAATGAACAACATGCGTGCATCACGTTTCGTTTGAAACTTGGTAAAAATGCAACGGTAACGTACACAATGATTAAATAACTGCATTCGGGGATGATTCATTAATTCGGTCCGTGACTTTCGAACGGTATAAACATTTCAAGAACGGTCGGCAGTCAACTGAAGACGATCCACGTTCTGGAAGACAGTCGACATCCAGAAACGACGATGTGTCGACAATTTGCGAAAAAGTGCGGAATGACCGCTGAATAACCCCATTCGTGAGTTGGCGATTTAGGCGGCAATCTCAATCGGGTCTTGTCGTGAAGATTTAACAGACAATTTACAGATGACTAGGGTTGGTGCCGAATTCGCTCCGCGATTGTTGACGTTGGAACAAAAGGGAAATCGATTAACGATTTGTCGAAACCTTAAAAATCATTCCGCCAATGCTAATTTCATAAAAAAAAGAAAAAAAAAACATTATCACAGGTGACGGGTCATCGGTTTATAGGTACGATCCGGAAATGAATATCCTGTTATATCAGTGGAAAATACGCAAATGAAATTAAAGCAAAAGCGATATCTGAACTCAAAGCCATGATTTTGGAACAGTTCCAAAGGACCTTCATAAAAACGGCAAGATTACTGGGACCACTGTATACCGTCGTCCGAAGGAGAGTATTTTTCGAAGGAGTTATCTTTAAATAATGCGTAACTAATTTTCAAATTAAAACAAAATCTAGAAGAGGAAAAAAAAAGGAGTAACAATAGGAAATATCCTTATATCAATGCTACGATTTGCAAACGATATAGTTTTGCTCGCTGCATCTGAAAAAGATCTTCAAACAGCACTTACAGAAATGGATAACATAATTTTAACTTTGAAATTAAATATGAATACGGTAAACACAAAACCAATGGTATGCAGCAAACAAAATGAGCCAGATGTTAATATATCCCTTAAAGTTTACAGATCAGAACGAGTAAATCAATTTTAATATTTAGAAATCATAATAAGAAATGACGGATGATCAAAAAAGGAGAGTTATTCTACTATAAGTATTGACCTCAGTACGTATAACTGTAAAACGAGTGAACATAAATTAACGAAATAAAAACACATGTGCGGTAAATTAAATTATCTTTATTTGCGTATTATTATTTTCCGACATAACTTCGTTCTAAGTCAATGCATTTGCGCCAACGCTTTACAAGTTTTGTAACGCTGTCCTAAATAAAATTGTTCGTCTTGAGCAGCAAACCGCCGCTTGAACATAGCTTTAATTTTCCCCATCAGAATTAAACTTTGGAACATTCTAAAGACGTTCTTTATGTTTGAGAAATAAATATTAAAAAAAAATCCTACGGTGCTAAATCCGGACTATATGGCGGGTGCGGAATGACTGGAAATCCCATCGGTTCAAGTTGCATTGGGTTGTCACGCTGAAGGTATTTTTTTTTTTGTTTTTTTAAATTTTCCTATTGTCTCTATATAGCGTACAGAATTAATTATGGTTCTCTATTCTCCGAATATTCAATATGAATCACACATTTTGAATACCAAAAAAAAAAAAAAAACTGTTAACATGACTTTTAACGCTGATGACGCTTTGACATCGAACTCTTTGTATTCACGGTCGTAGTGTTGTGATGTACCCTGGATTCGAAAGGGCGGGCCAAAAAAAAAAGCATTTCTACATAAGAGTAAACTATTAACATGAAAAACGTAGAACAAGGAAACGTTCGGTTAAAACGTATGTATGGAGTAATAACAATGATATGGCAGTGGAACATGGACATTAAACAAAACACATGAAACCGCATTCGAAACGAGGAAAACGGAGACAACGAATTGGACGGTAATGAAGACAAACGAAGAATTGTTAGATTTCGTAACGGAGATGTTGATGTTTGCTAAGCAATTTAAGATCGAGACGATGGCGTATCGCTGAGACACAACGGAGAACTCTACGGAGTACAGGGAAGGCGAAGAACGTGTCATAGAATAATCAAAGTTTATGTCGGTCCATAAAAAAAAAAAAATAAAAACACATCGCACAAGATGGACGAACGTTTTTATTGTAGACCGACCTACAGATCGGCAAATAAAATCCCGGCGCTTTTCAATAGTACCCCGGTACGTATAGGTCAATAAGGTAGACGGTTGGCCGCCGCCGCCGCCGGCAGACCGTTTCGGGTTGTTTGCCGACCGCGGCGCGGGGCCCGTGTATTTACGCGCACAGGAGGGATGAAACCATTCGGGGGAGGGGGAGAAGAAGAAAAAAAAAAAAAAAAAGTAGGTAAACTAAAAGTCAAATATTTTGACGCGGCCGTTTATGCGGTAACCCTCGTGGCGAGACGCTGTGTATACTGTGTGTGTGTGTGTGTAGATATAAACACACACGTGAAAAATACACACGACGACGCGGGCCGACACGCGGAAATAATAATAATAATACGCGTGACGTGTATCGGGTTTCTCGCGGGGAGGCGATGTGGAGACATGGAGGGGAAGGGGCGAGTGAAAACGTGAGTTACAGTCGATTTAAAAATGTTTACAGAAAGAATATAATATATATTATTATTATTATTATTATCATTAATGTGATGTGTATAATGAGAATAACGCGGCGGCGGCGGCGGCGGCGGGGACCGCGATGTTTGCGCACCGTGTGATTTATTGGCGACGGGGGATTTAAAAAGCCCGCCGGCGCGCCGGACAGGGTGTCACCGGGTAGCCGTCGTTCGGCGAACCGCAGGGGTACGCACCACAGCTGCGGCGTGCGTGTGAGAACAGGTCACGGTTAATAGAACCGAGCAAACACCGGCGGTTCTCGCCCTGCGTACATATACCGTACACGTATAATAATATATACGGACGTTTTACGAAAAACTCCAACGGCCGCGTACTGTGTGCGCGGGGTGTTTACATTGGGTCCCGCCGATGGTTATTTTTCGGTTCGGATACAAATATTAAATATAATACAACGTAATGCGTGTAATAAAAAGGGCCTTGCCGCGCGGGGACCGCGCGGCCCCTGGCAAATCCGGCGAACGCTCCCCGCCGGCCGGTTCAAATCCGGCGGTCGCCCGTGTTTTGTAACCTCGTGACTGTTACAGTGTACCGTTTGCGCAACATGTCGTAGGCGAGACGTTGCCGCCGCGACGATGGGTACGCGGTAATTTAGCTTGTATATATTCTATATACTGTATGCGACAGAATTCGGTTAAATTACTACTATGCCGACAAGTCTACATAAAAATCTAACTTTCCCGCGTCTTTCATTCTCGATTCTAACATACGAGTAATTCGAACACTAGATTTAAAATCAAACAACGTCAATATAGGCTTGACGATGAATGCAAATCTGTTTCCGGAATTCTTATTGCTTTACAATTCGGTACGATTCGGAATGAAAACACGTCGGAATCACGTCCTGATTAGTAATTGATATCAATCATAATCAACAGATTCCCGTTGGCCCCGATTATTGAGAAATATTATACGGGGATAAGCGACCATCCCGATGCACCGACTAGATAAAATTCGCTACCAGAAACCGCTCTTGGGTAAAGCGTATGAGATTGGTGGTGTATGATTGCCGGTCGAAAATCGGTTCGCTGATGCAAAAAAAAAAAAACGAAAAGCACGGTAAAAATGTTCATTCCTCGTTTCGATCAGAACGGTCGATTCAACGCGTTCACATCGGCGAATCTTTGCGAAACCGTTGCTTTTTTTTGCCGTAGCGCCTATAATAAATTACACGGTATATTTGATTTTATTTTTATTTTATTTTTTTTTGTAATATTAATATGGTCAAAACCCCATAGTGCACGAGCACGACTCTTCCGGTACGTCAACGGGCCCCGTTGTAATTCGGACAGGAACGGCCCGCCCCCGAAAACTGTGGGCGCCGAGTTGTGGCGACAGAGCGCGCCCGTCGACGACGGTCTCTCGCGGTTGATCGGCCGGGTTATACAGGCGACGGCGATTTTAATCGCGCGTCCGGGCGTATAGGTCAAATAAATCTTTATTATACGCGGGGTACCGCGATAATGTCAATATTATACTCGTAATATAATATCACATAGGTTTTATGCGATTATGTGTATCGATCGAATATTACGATTGCTTTTAACGTCCGCTACATACGGAGAAAACGATATCGCGCGCGCACGCACACCCGGCCGGGTATATATATATATATATATATATATAATCCGTTCCCGGCGAGTTCAAATCGTATATTATAATATTATTATTATCTAACAATACAAGAGATTTATACCTCTACGCCGATAATTTATAATATCGCGTAAGCGAAAAAAAATAATAATAATAAAAAAAAAAAAAAAAAACCTCCGCCGCCGCCGCCGCCGCAACATACATAATATATATATATTATTATTACTATGTTTCATCAAACGTTCGGAGAGAATAATATTATAAACGTGTGGTTGGTATATTTATATTATTTTTTATGCTCAAAACCGTACTTTTTGTATTATATAAGCGTGTACTTCAATATCAAAATATATTACTTAATAGGTCACCGCCGCGGTGTACCGGTGTTTTTTTTTTTTTTTTTTTCTCTACAATCTAAACCGATAATTTATATTATGTTTTTTTTTTTTCCATTCTTGTAAGTATACGATAAATAATCCTAGTGGACGCGGTGAAAATGTCTGTAGAATCGTAAGAAGAAAAAAAAAATAAAAAATAAACCCCGACCGCCTAGAATAACGATAACGGCGGCGCGATTATTATAATAATATAATCGCGCCGACTGTAGGAAACCGTCTTTAGAGAGATTAAGCCGATTTACCGCGGTTAATTGCACGAGTTTACCGATCGCGTCATTACCAACTGAAATTTTCACGATACAGTTAATTGTTATCGAGACACCGTAAAACATGATCTTTTATTATTATTTTTTTTTTTTTTATTGTCGTCAAGGACGTTTTGTGCAATGATCAGTGTGACGTAGCCGGGCGGTGTGGTGTTTAAAACGCCACTCATTTCCGTACGTTTTAACTAAATACATGTGTTTTTTATTTTTTTGTGCATTTCCATTAATTCTAGGCGACATATTTTGTCATTATCTATATATGAAATTATAACACTTCGGTTTGAAAATTCGCCCGGGAGGACCTGCAGATTGATAATAACAATTAACTATCACGCGGCTTTTTAACAACCGTGGTTATGAAAAATGTATAAAAAAAAAAAAAAATGTATAGTTTAATTTATACGTAACTGGCTACGGTACTGACCATATGCCTAGTCGTTGTTCCCCGTACAACAAGCCAAAGGCAAAGGTCCCCGTTCCGATCCGACATTTCGATGGCCGTTTTGTTTCATACCGAGCGTCCCACATCAGGACTAGTGGCGAATTTAGGTGAGGGGCTGTGTGGTGTGGATATTGGGACAAATGTCCCGGGCACCGAATTTTATGGACGGAAGAAATTTTATTTTTTTTTAGTATGAAAAAACTAGTGGTGAGTTATGGCGTAAACCGATATCGAGGATTCCGGAATATCGGATATCGGATTTATTTTCAAAACCGATATTTTTGGAGAAAAAAAATGTCAATATCAAATGTGGAATATGAAAAAAAGCTTTCAACCGATATATCAGTATAATTTCAATATCTGCTCACGATTTTCTATTTCCATCTTTCGGAAGGATATCGGAAAAAAAGTCACATCGACTTAACAAATGACGTAGTAAATCGATTATAGTTCATAAAACAAACGAAAAAATCTATTCTGTTTTCTGTGATCGAAATAAAGATCGTAATCGGTTTTCGTACGGCCTTCGGGTTTGTGAGCAGCGAGTGCAATTTTATCAGCAAATACACACTAAAAAAAAAATTCACCAAGATTTCACAAATTTCTACAATTGATTTTGCCGTCAACTGCGCAACGTATACCGTATAAATATAATTTATCGGCGTATATGAAATAATAAGGTTTTTTTTTTTTTTATTATCTTCTTCTTTTTTTTTTAATTTTGCGATGTGCGGTGCATAGAAAACTAGACGTAACTAACAACTAACTATTACCCGTATATTACGATTGTAATTTCCAACTGTTGGTTTTACGCAGCAACCGCCGCCGCGCCGTCTACAGAGAAACCGTTCGCAGAACGCACGACGACAGATCAAAGAAATTATTATGTTATTATACCGATCGATTTATTATCATATCTATACGTTATTCGTAGTACGTATTATTTATCTATCATTAATTTGACGGGCCGGGCGTGAATACGATTTTTATTATTATTATTATTATTCTTTTCTTCGCGCACCCGACATACCGAGCGTTCGGGATTAAAAAAAAAAAAAATTAATAAACGACACGGGTTTATTATTATTGTTATTATTGTACGAGCCGGGGCTATATATACTTTGTATACACCGCGTTCAACAACGGGAATAATAACGCGCCTCGGAATAAGAATATATAATAATATAAATATTATCGTAAAGAACTTTCACGAGACCTACTTTAATCGTCATGAAATCATATTATGTTAGCCACACGCATGATCGCAAATGGCGGCGTTGTGCCCGACTATTAATTATAATTTCTTATTTATATACATTACAATGATAATATACGAGTAAGTATGTATATATATATATATATATATATATATATATATATATATATTATTCGTATATTATAACGGTGGGCCGCCACCCGTTTAATGCGTTTGACACGTCGTATTACAACACGTTTTTCATTCGATTTTTTTTTTTATACAAAAAAGTACAATAAGTATAATGTTTGATTGTAAAAATTAAATGCAATCGCTTGGGTGCCTCGGTGGAAGAAACCATCCAGGGACGGCGAACTTCGGCGTGCATTTACATTTACTCGGGTGTTAAGTACGTATTCATGGTATAGTTTTCACTTTATAAGGTCACGGGGCCATTGTTGCCCGTTCAAGAGTCTTCTGCGAGGATTTCCTGGGATGGAGGTAGATAGTAGCCTTTTGACATGGGGATTGGTGTGATTTTCGAGACGGAACCTAAATTTTGAACAATACAGCTTGGCCGTATCAGTGACTTTAGGGATGTGAAGATCTGTATGAAGAGTGCGGTTTGAAATATACGGAGGAGCGTCGGTCATAAGTCGGAGGATTTTCCATCGTTGGTTGAAATTTTTGCTGAGCCCCAGAGTCAAATTCCATAGAGCCGGATAGGTTTAAGAAGAAGAAGATTGTATATTTGAATTTTGGTATTGGAGGATATTTTTGAGAATTTGCCGAGTATAGGTCTGAGAGTGTAAAGTCGTTGATTTAATTATAATTATGTTGTGTGAATATGTTTAGCCCATGTTAGGCGTGTGTCGAAGGTTAGACCTAGATATTTGGCTGTGTCGGAGAATTGGTAAAGGGTTTGCTGTTTATACGTACCGGAGGAGGTTGTCTACGACGGAGAGCAAAGGTAGCGCGTACAGATTTGTTTTCATTAATTTTGACACGCCAGTGGGGGAGTACCTGTGCGTTAGGTCATTCATAGGTGGTTTTGGCGAGTAGACGAAACTAGGTCAGGATCGGTGTGAGTGGCGTATATTGCTTTGTCGTCTGCATATTCGGCTATTCGAGTATACGGATTGGTGGGTTGGTCCGCCGAGTATAGATTAAAAATAGTCGGCGATAAGACTGCACCTTGAGGGACGCCGGCTAATATTGGGAATACGCTGGAGTGTTGTTCAGTGCCTGACCCGACGAGGAACTGTGGCGTTCGTTAAGGCATGATTTAAAAAAAAAAAAGATTATATGAAGGGGGCGGTAACGATTTTAGTGTGAAAAGATGGCCGGGGTGCCAGACCTTGTCGAAGGCCTGTGCGGCATACGAAATATAAATCTAATCGGTCCGTCTGATATAACAGAGTCGTAACCACGCGAGTCTCTCGGGGTACTGCGGTCACCCGACCCAGCACTCCGTCACGTCTCGAATCCAACGACTCCGAATCCCGTACGCTTTCTACAAGAAATGGATAAACAAACTTTTTTAAAGCCGCTTTACGTAGTACACCGACAATGTAAATCGTCCACGTCAGCGGGACGTTCCAAAAAGGCAGTGGGCAAATCATTTACTTTCCTACGTTGCCGACTCCCTGCATGTAACAGTGTGACCCGCCCGTGAGCAGTGCGAGTGGCCCGAGCAGGGTATTAATTTTTTATTTTTTAGTTTCGTTAATTTCAATCGATTTACTAACAGAGTCGTAGTTTTTTTTCATAAAAAAAAAAAAAAAAAACGGAAATAAACAATTTTTTAATTTTTTTCCGCCCCTATAATGATTGCCACGGGCGACAAATTAAATTTGCGACCAAACAATTACCGTAACGTATTTCGTATTTTTGGTGTTCATAAGTTATTATAATTGAAGAAAATTTGGATGCGGGTAGAATCCACAGATGACAACTTTCGACGTGGAGCGTCGCGGTTCAATTTAAATTATGGAAAACAATTCAAATAAGTACAAATAATTTTGGAAGAATATTTCAAATACAATGAGAAGTTCCGTCGAAGTTTTTAAAATACTACGTATTCGAACACTTTAAAAGTATTCTTTATTTTTATGTTTATAATCGATACCTTTAATTTATTATTATAATGCCGGAGACAAAATTTTAAATTTAAATTACTGTATACACGGGCGCATTACTATCAGAAAATTTTGAATTTTATTTCTGGTTTCCTATATTGGTCGGTGTAAACGCCTTTTCGCTCGAGTTTTATATTTATAACTCGTTCAAAATTCAAACAATGCGTTCTACACGGCTGTGTTATGGAATATTCTTCGTGTGTACGTCCGACAAACAAATTTCGCTCCGCCGTTCTCAAATCTAAGGTTAATTCTCTCTGGGCACATCACAAGCTCTTTTTTTTTTTTTTTTTCTCTCAATTTTATTTCTTATCTGTTCTATCAACGCTGCGCGCGGACGTCCCCCCTAACGGTCGCTTAATTTATCCAGTTAGGTTAGGTTAGCGATTACCTTCACAGGATTTCCAGATCGAATCGATTTCAACCAGTGACTATACTCTACACGCCCATTGTGCGGACGTATTTTATATCGTTCTTGTAGTGCGGTCGGGTCTCCGGTACAGTCGCTCCAGCCAGTGGCTTATTCAGATTATTTGACGCCCTGGGTACATATACAATCGGTTGCCCATTAATATTAAACATTTTTAATACCCTTTTGTTTTTATTACGGTTATTACAAAAATATTTTGAGATTCAAAAATAATAAAAGTAAATATTAAATGTATAACAAACTTGACGGTTTTTTTTTTTTTTGTTTTTTATGTCCCTTGAAATTTTCGGTCCGCGAAAATTCCCCCTCCCTCTTCCACACTTCCCTAAATACGTCACCGGACTCCGGCGCGTTTCACAGCGTCTTAATGTTCAATATTATTTTATTACATCGATATATATGTGGAAAATAATAATTTCGGCCGGTGCATAAAATATTCATATACCGAAATCTCAAAATTAAATAGCAACTCGGTACACCGAGGTATAAACCTCAAAACTGGACGGGCGCGCACGTCAATCAATTGTATATTATTTCATGTCGGTTCAGAAGTTTACATGCGCATTGAGCACAATAAACCGTACCGATACAATATTATGACCTATTTCGCCGTTAATATATAATTTTTTTTTTTCTGCGACCCAAGTATATAATAAACGTTTATTGTCCTCGAGAGAAACGGTCTAACCAGACGGTTGAAAAGAACTCTGTATCAATTATTATTATTATTATTATTGTACGGCGACGTGCGGTTTTATCCTTGTCGCGGGGTGGGGGGGAGGGGAGTTTTATTTCGTTTCAGTGCAAATACTGAAGTCTGCACAGACGTCTGTAACGACGTTATAGGTACCGGGCGACATACAGAGGGATTGGTTTTATCCGGCGGTCCAGCGAACGATTATTTATACGTAAACCCGTTGTTTGGCTATCGGTTTTGATTACTCGCGCAAACACGATAATCGCGGACCGATCGCCGGATTTTCGCGAGCGATTACAGTTTTTGATCTCGGTCACACCCGAGTAGTATGGAATGGGCGGTATTGCGACGATGACCGTCGTCGCGGTAAACGGGCCGCGATGATATAACCGCCCTGTACAAACAGACTCCTCGGGACACGGTGTACATTTCGAATAAACGTGTAACAATAATAAATATATTAATCTCGAGTCTACTTATATAGGCGGTTGAAAATAATAAATTATAATAATATTATTGATTGCGCTAGAAATGTCGCAAGTATATAGGCGCGTACCTATCATAGCCGTCGTCGTCGTACAAATTTATACCCGCGAGCTTTCATCGATTTATCTTCTCGTGATTTGCATTCGTTCGGACTAACGGCCGTTTTGCATAATTATTCTGTACTGTTCACGACAAACGGATATTTCTTGGACTTATCGGGTTTTCGATTTATCGTCAAGGTTTTAGAAAATAAATTTCCACTCGGTGTGGTTTCTGGACGATAGGTTTAATTATTTATTTTGTTGAAAAAAAAAAAAAAAAAAAACAACAACAAATCTATTTAAATGGCACTGAATCTGTCGCGGTATAATTACGCGACGGAGCGCCCGTCGTTGGAAATGTTCGAAATGTTATCCCGCGGTTTTCATTTCGATTTATCGAGTTAAACAGAGGGGGGTAACGGCATTTATTCGTTCAAATTGTCGAGGTTTTCGGCTTTTCAAGGTTTCACTGGTTTCATTATTATTATTGTTGCGGTTTCGAGTTACTGCCGTACGACGTTGCACACCTCCGATACAACTATTACGATGTGCAACTTTGTCGACAACAATTGCCGGCGTTTAAATGTTTCCAACAAAGTATGTAACGTGGCAAAACTTGTTTACGCGTCTAGTCCAAAGACACATACTATTATAATAACGTACATAGTTTAGCCTGTAGCGTTCGTAGTTATTACGGCTGTAGCAGCTTGTAAAGCAATTTTAAGTTCTCTTTTTCGCGAAGAGAAAAAAAAAAAAATACTACACGAAAAAGATGTCTTCATATTTCACATCGACTCCGCGATATTGGTAACAAAATTATATTTGCAATTGTTCTATCGCGTTCGCGGCGAGCGTTTGTATGGTTTTCTGTGCGCTGTAAAACGTCTAAAAATGAATTTGAAATACATTGTATAAGAGCTCAGGCTGGCTGAGTTCATTGGGCGCACGGATATATCCCTCGGCAAAAAAAAAAAAAAAAATTTTAAACTCTAAACAATTATGATTGCGTCGGATTGTAATTCGAACGCGGTTTTTTATACGAGCGATTTTCGGACGACGAATTGAAATTATTATTGTACCATGTTAACGCGCCGAATTGAATTCAATGACAGTTTCGACATAGTGGTGTTCGATTTACAATAAGTTTAATAATCATATATACTATAGGATGTATACGCATGTTTTATTGATATAATAACGCGTTATGCCATGGGCGTGCTCACGGGAAGAAGGGCTAAGAATGTCATATTCCCCTTGAACTAGTAAAAGATACTAATTTTTTTGATAACTCATTTGTTTGTTGGTATTTATTCGGTATTTGTCGGTTTTTTTTTTCTTTCTTTAATATCGGCTTATCGCCGTGGACCGTCCTTTGTTACCCTGGGCTCAATGAAATGGCAAAAAGCTTAGAATAATCGATTTGGTTTTTTTTTTTTTTATTACCAATTTTACAATTATTTAACATTCATTAAATGTGAATATATTTTACGAAATTACAAAACCTAACGTTGTATTGTTTTGTAGGATTACAGGTACCGAGTAGTAATTGTACCGATTTCTACATTAGAAACACGCGATTGTTTAACGATTTTACACCTATGACTAGTTAAATTCTCTATTTACCCCCGAGGTAACGCCAATGCTCGTTATACGAGCGTACTCGATGTTTTGATCGGTGCGATTTCATGCGACTTCAACTAAACTTTTGACACTACACGTTATCAGTATATATATATATGATATACGTCAATAAATATCGACTAGACCGTTGTTAAATTATCGTCGGTGGAACGCACGGTTCTGATATATTTATCATTGTCTCTTCTCTAATCTGCACGCGTACTGCGGTATAAATAGGTAAGCGCCTACGCACGCCCGCGTAATCAAATATGAAAATTCAACAAAAAAAAAAAAAAAAAAAAAACTAACCGAAACCGGCGTTTTCGACAGGCATAATGTCGTCACAGCCGTCACCGCTGGTCTAGTACCACCCTATACATAAATTATACGCACAAACCTATTCTACGGGATAGTTTATGCCCGTAAAACGCACACACGTGCCTACTACAACAGCGTATAACACACACATTAAAACTTACGTGATTTAATACGATTACGACGATAGTGGCGATAGTCACACCCGTCGAGAATCCAAAACGATTATATTGTATAATACGAACAGATATATATATATATATGCGCACGCCTCGTATTATATAATAACGACGATTCGTGTGTAAATTGCGTAAAATTGATTTTGAATATCATATATATACATAATGTAATATTCCAATACCCGTCGACGAACCACCTCGTCCGAATATTTGAATGCGCGTTCTACAGAAGACGTCACAAAACGCATAAATAATAATTTACGACGGCGGCGGTCGGTTCGGACGATTTGCATACCTACGTAGGTCGTGCCTATATGATGTGTACGAGTGCCGTGGGGGGGGGGCATACGGACGTATGGTAATTCGTTTTATACATAAATATATATATATACCGAAACGGATACATTTCAATTCAAATTGGATTACCTAAATATAGGCGATACTCACGGAGAGTAGAAATCATTTTACGGTTTTAAGACCAATCGTATAAAACATTACCGATTGACCGTCGTCGTGAAACCAAACGAATCTCACGTCCGACCATCATAATATCCATAATATCATCATGTTTCGTCCGTATGTCCGGAACACAACACACGCGCGCTTGTTTATTCGTAACTACAAGAAAAAAAAAAAAAAAAAAAAGAGGAAAAAGTTAAGTGATTTTTTTCGTCGCAACCGATTGCAGTCGTCGTTCCCAATAGCCGACGATAATCGCTTCAGAGAGCGATGCCCGGGCGAGTTAACGAATAATAATATCCGGGTGAACTCGGTTGTAATAATTATTTATCGTTTTTATTAATCCTATCCATAAGTTAAGGTAAACATTAGTTTATAGTCTATGATTTTTTAAAATTAAGGATATTACGGGCACTCGCGGAAAAAAAAAAAAAAAACCCGAACAAAACCTTAGTATTCGAATAGAGTATATATGGATTGTAAATTGTATTTTGTGCTAAAATTAAATTAATGTGAAATCAACTGTAATTTTATAAAACGACATTAATAAAGTAACCGTAACTCGGTTTGTTTTTCAACGTACGTATCTTTACTAGTATATAATACAGTTTTACTATGGATATTTCACATTAAAAGTACCTCCCCCGCCCCTTGTGATTTTTGGACTAAGTATACCTCGGTGGGATCTGGCGATAGGAGAGTGGCTTGGAAACATACACAGACGGATTCCGTAAAATCCCTTCCAATGGGCTTTTGTCCGTGCGAATTGATCTGATCGTCGCCGTAAAATTACGGGAAGGGATTTTCTGGTATCCGACTACGGGTGGGACTTGTGCAGGGTTCCGAGGCTACCGTTCCAACGTTAAAATCACTATGCTATAATACGCAACAGTCGTAGATAGATACTAGTGAAGATCCCGCCCGCGTACGTTAAACAACAACCGATTTACAGGCATTTTAGTAAAATTCTTCAAAAAAATTAAACCAATTCAAAAATTGCATACCACCAGACCAGAAGCTGACGCCGATAAATTGCGCTCGTGTCAATGCCGACCGACCGCCGTCTGCGTCGCAACAGGTCTGCGCGACCATACGGCCGCCCGTATTACCGACGTCGGCTTCTGTTGTCTCCTGGTGCTCAATTTTCGTATTGAATTTTAATAAAATCGCTGTAACTCGGTTTTTAACGTACGCGCGTGCGATCTTCATTAGTAATTACAGGATTGTTACGGGCACTACATATTAAAACTAACCTCCCATTCCGATTTTTAGGAAGTTAATTTTGTTCCAAGTAAATCTCGGTGAGATTTAGTGTTTTGAAGAATTGTTTTAACCCCCGAAAATAGGCTCGGAACCCCGCACGAGTCTCACCTAGAGTTGGATATCACAAAATTCGTACTTTTACGGTGATGATCATTGAAGTACCTTGGGTTTAATGGGCTCCGCGATTAATATAATCCGTATATTAGCGCTAGGCACTAGTTACGAGCTGCAGAGGTTCGTTTAGCACCGAGTCGTCAAATGGACCACCAGCACCGGGGGGCAACAGAGCCCGAAGGGTGTAATGCCTCTCGTACCGGCCGAGGTTGGACCTAGCACTGCCCGCGCCCGCCACCGGTTGGGCTGTGGCCTATCCTACCACTGTCGTGTTTTCGGTTACAGACATTTCGGTTACAAACATCCTTCGGCAAGGACTCCACCGATAGAGCGGGTGGGCCCCGGGGAGAGAGCTCACCGGAGACTTTCCTCTGGCCCAGCTTAACCGTAAACCACAAAGTAGCTTCGGCTACAGCCACCACGAATCCAAACCGGCACAAGTCGCCGTAGGGCGAGTTGCGCGCCGGTGAGAGGGGACACCTTGCGGCGGAGCTCCCCCTTCTCCCGTGGTATCGATCTCGTCCCATAAGGAACGTTAGGATTATCATCATCGGTGGAATGTGCGGGAGAAATCATCGGGTGGCCCTCAGCAGCTCTACCGTGATTTGGCTGTGTACCGGACTCTCGGTCAGCCCCAACCTCAGACGCTCGTCCGGGAGGCAGTTAAGAATGCCCAGTCACTACGCCCGAAGGCATCAATTACTACGGACAAAGTCCATTGGAAGGGATTTTATGTCACTACCCTACCAGCGAAACCCGCCGGGGTTCGATTAAAAAAATAATAATAAACCGTCGGCCGAATATACGCCGGGATACGAGAAACAACGACAATATGCAATTATTGTCGCGTTGTCGTTGAAATTTCGCGGGTCGTCGCCGACGAGACGAGTCCCGGACCGGCCATCGGGGCGACCGTATTATTGTTATTATTATACATAACGCCGTTTGCGATCTCTTATTTTTTTTTTTTTTGAAGTCGGACCGGGACGCCGAGAGACGGGTCGTCCTCGGGGAGGCGTCCGGGGATTTTCCCATTACGGGGACCGTTACCGTACTGTTACGCGGCCCGCACCGGCCGACCGCGTTTCGCGCGGTGTGTCCGTCCGTCCGATAAAATATTATTATTACTATTACCGTACGGCGGACGACGGACGAACAAGTGACGCGCGCGTATATATATACCTACCTCGGCGCGACGGCCTCCGCAATACACGCGTTCGCCTCTCCGCGACGCACAATGGGCTTAATTTGACAGTGAAGTGTTTTTTTTTTTTTTTTTTTTTTTTTTTTTTTTTTTTTTTTTTTTTCCAAAAGAGGGGACGCGGCGGCGATGATTGATCGGACGCGAGAATCACGGACGAGAGGAATTCCCAGTACGAATACACGATCCGGACGTGTGTGTGTGCGCGCGCGCGCGCTCGTCTTGGATAAACACGCCGGACGGCGCGGCCTCGGCGGTATATATAATTATAAATAGGTACGCGGACCGCGACCACGCGATGTTATTGTACGGGCGCGCGCGCGCGCTCTCACACACACACACGCAGCCGCGGCCGGGAAAGGCGAGCGTACATACGAATGTGGGGTTAGAGGGAGGAGGACAAAAAAAAAAAAAATAATAGAAGAAGAAAAAATAATAATATATATATATATAACGAACATCTCGGCGGGAAAGACAAACATGTTTGTCGTGGAACATGTTTTCAATATACGTGTTTCGGATTAGTCATCGCGGTCGTCGTTATAATAATATGTATATATATATATACATACAGAAATAGGAAAACACTCCAATACGTCCACATAATAATAATAATACCGCGGGTTATTCTCGTGTTTTCGGGGCTGTTCTACAACGTCGTTTATACGATTAGTATTGGTTTGGGGGACGACGGCGTACGTATACCGGCCGTATGTACGCCGAGCCCGGCGGTCGCGCGCCCGTCGATTCCGTTTCGACAGACTTGTTTCGTAGTGCGGTATCCCCCGTCCGGTTACTATTGTTACTATTCGAACGATCGGGGAATTTTTTTTTGTTTTTTTTTTTTTTTAATCGCCATTCGTTTCTACACGGGACACGCCCGCGTATTATTATTTCAAATGCGGTTCGGGGGCTAACCGGCCGTTTCGTACAGAATCCGGCGCTCTTTACACGGTTAGCCGTCGTCCCCGGCAACCGTCGAACTATGAAATAACCGCGAGCCGAACTTATCGCCAACGTATAAAAACGGGACGGCGGTGCGTCGGTCCACCGAGAATCGGATTTTCCAAAGAAATCCTTATCCCCACGGGTTAAGTGGCGGATTTAGGAATTTCGTAAAAAACTCACCCTATAAAACATTCAACGCAGACATAATTATTACAAGTCTCTTACAGTACCGAAAATAACCCCACCACCCCCCCCCCCCGCCACCAATAATTTGTCAAATCTTAATGCTACAAAAGAAACAAAAGCTAAACAAAACTATTTCTAAGCCCATTATAATTTTGGATATCTGAGGCACACTCGACACTAGTTTTATATTACATTGTTATATAATAAATTGTATTAATACGATTGACATAATAGTATAGGAAAATCACCGTAGTTTATCATTGATATTTCATAGGTACTTTAACATGTATTAATACATATTGATAAATAAAAAACCGAACCTTAGGCTTACGTTCGACTAGGTATGTATTGATAACATATTTAAATAGACAAATAACGTTTTGAATTTTGTATTAATATTTACTCTTTATAGACATTTAACCAACGACGCCTCATTATGGGACTCTCAATTTAGCGTCCGGGGCGATTGCACCACGAGTACCCAGTCCGCCCCCCTAAACATGCCGCTGCCTATGTGGTTCGCAAGTGTACAGGTCCGTTGCATTTACGGGCATGCGTCGTACACCTCTACTTTGTCAGTGTGGCGAAAACGAGACGGTTTGGGAATTGAAAACCGAGAAGTGGTTTATGGCGACAACAAATACCTAGGGAAAGGAACGGACAAGAAGAAATGAATAATAATAATAATAATAATGGTGCGTTATTGTAGCGCGCCAGTTACAAAACGCCGATCCAAAGTGACGGACCACGGCCGAAAAGACTTAATTTTATTTATTTTTTTGTTGAATTCACCGGACCCGAGGAAACGGGTTTGCCGCCGTCGCCGCCGGACGGATAAAAAATACGGCAACATGTAAAATATATTATATTAATATTGTACGGGCGCGCGTATAATTTCGGACCGCGGTTGGCACGTCTGCGCGCCGCGGGTGACGTGCCCGGCCGCCGAGGGGGAGAGAACTCGCGCGAAGTACTCGGGGCAGCGGCGGGTACGACGACGACGACGGTGACACAAGAGGAGGTTACTGCTGCTGTTGTCGCGGCTGCAGACGCGTTACGGTCGCAGCGGGCGACCGGCACACTCCGGATGTGATGTGCGGTGCGCATACCGCGGTCACGGTATACTTGTACCTGTTTCGCGGTCGCGCGGTTGATTTACGTCCCGACGCCCCGGCAGCGGCGGAGGTAGCGGCGGAGGTAGCGGCAGAGGCCAGCGGCAGCGGCAAGTACGAGCGTACAACGTAGCGTACCCGGGAAACCGGCCCCGACGACGTCTCGCAGCGCCCGTCGGCCCGTGTCCTTATCGCGGGCGACGATCATCGCGCGCCGAATCTGCGTGGTGGCCGGGGCATCCGTATAATAACGACAGACGCGCGAGCGCGGACCTCGCGTCCTTGGCCCGGGCACGGACGACGGTTAGAGGACTCCGGCGGCGGAGATCGGAGGGGTGTTCGCGCGTAAGGCCGTGGGATGAATGAAAGATGATCGGATACGAAACCGTGTCCGGAGTTACCCAAAAACGTATTTTAAATATAATCCGTCTAATTATGTGTGTCCCCCCCCTGCCCCTCACGGCGCGCGGACGTGTAAAAAACAATAATAACGCGCGTGCGTGTTTTAGTGTATACATATATATATATATAAATCTTTTTGGTTTTTTCGTTTTTTCCTCTGTCTCCCGATCGTTTTTTACCCGTTCGGGGAGATCGTTATTTATACCGTGGCCGCGGTATTAAACCACGACTAGCGGTACACCCGTGTATAAATATATCTACCGTAGACATCGTCGTTTATACCTTCTATTCGTTATTATATACGACCATCGAATCGTAAATATAAACGCACGTTTTTTTTTTTTTTTTTTTTTTTAACCTACACGTTATGATATTATACATTTTATATAACGCGTGTATATACCACCGTATAGTGCCCGTGACACCCGTTACCCGAATATTTTTCACTGACCCGCCGCCGACACTCCGGTTTTTTTTTGCCTTTTTTTTTTTTTTTTTTTTTTTTTTATTTCTTTTTTTTTATAACCGATTATAATAATACCCGTATAGCCAATTGTCCGGTCTATAGAATCCGGGAGAGTACGTCCCGTATATATTTAAACGCGCATCGTATAAGGGTCAATTCGTATATATATATATATATAAATAAAATAAAAGGAATACTAAAAAAAAAAAAAAAAAGGGTGAAAAGCAAATTTGCCCGTCCCTTCCGCCGAGATTACCCCGTTTTCGAGTCGTTCACGGGTATTTGCAAAGTCTCCCACCTCGCCCCTTATCCCGGCCACCGCCCGTTTTGTGCAGAGAAAACTATAATATTATTGCTGGTTTATAGCAGCACAGACTTTTTTTTTTTTTTTTCTTTTCGTTTTTCCAGGCGGACGGGTTTATCGATCTACGATAGGCACCTACTTGCGAGGTCTTTTACAAACAATAATGTTTAAGCGCGGTAAATCATTTGACGGCGATTTCAGGATCATCGATTTGAATACCGAGCGAATTCCTAGTCGGCAGAGGCCTCAGGGGTCTCTGCACTAATATATTGTTATCACTCGTATATTTTATGATCGCCCTGCGTGGCGATGATGTCCAGGACCCTTTGAGAAAAACCGAAAAACCAAGGACGGCGGTGATTTGAGAGAACGGTCCCTCTAGAAAAATATATGAAATGTATTTTTGATGCCCTGTACGCAGGCGGACGGATGAAACTACAAAACGACAAACATAGAAACTTTTTCAACGGCCGGATATATACTAATTGGAGATAAGAAAAATAAGATGTGTGACGCAATGAAAATGATGATTGAGGAATATCCTGTTGGGAAAAAGCCTCTGAGAAGACCACGGTTGAGGCGGAAGAAAAGAGGATAGATGGCACTATATATGTTTAGCAGTATTTAACTGATCGGTATCAAAGAAGAAAATGAAAAAGCCTTATAATTTCTTAAAAAAAACACAGACTCTGGGTTTAATTGTCTAGTAATTTAGTAATTTTACTTCGAAGGAGATATCTCTGAAAATTATATGTTACTTTGTTTTAGTAATTATTAAAAATGAAATCCTGGTACTTTTTGAACAGACCTCGTAAATATAAATTACATAACTAGCGAAGTGACGACTTCCTTAGTTACTAAAAATCACTTGGCAACTTGTTCGTTCAACTTAACGAGTCGCATAATTACCACAACTAACGAGGAACAGTAACCGTACTGTTCGGTACAACCGGTGGTTTCTACGGCCGACTTAATGTAATCGTTACTATGATAAACAATAATATCTAAAACGATAAAATAACAATAAAAAATTGCTGTGGTTACTGCCTATTCCCTAGATCAGGCCCCGTGTGATTTGCTCTTTTCCCAAGACTAAAATCCGCGCTTAAAGGACTAACCTTATCAAGATGTCCAGGGGCTTAAAGCGAACGCGGCAACAGAACTCATAGCTTTAACTTTGGAACGGTTCCAAAGGACTTTTGAAAAATGGCAAGATCGCCGGGATCACTGCGTATCGTCCGGAGGAGAGTATTTCGAAGGTGATTATTTAAAGTAATTTAAAGTCTTCACTTTCATCACTCGTTAACGTCGTAAGAACATTAAATGCGTTATCTGCAAACTGATTATTTCATCTGTTATTGTTATAATAATTTTTAGGTCGATCTATGGCTTTCGGGTCTGGGAATAGCGGTCGACAAATAGGACAATTGACAAACTTACCGGATTCTTTAGATTTGAAGCCATCCGAACAAAATTTATACGAAATTTATATTCGGTATTTTGACATTTTATTCCTATATCATAAATAGAACAATAAAGAATTGGCTTACAATAATGTAGGATACAATTGAAAATAATATTGTATGATAATAATGAGCATTCGTGCTGTACAGAATACAAATAAATACAGACGTTTACTTACCGTTTCTGAGTTAATTAAATGAAATAGTATATACTTACGCCATAATCTATAAAAAAAAAAAAAAAAAAAAATGAAAGCGTACCCGGTCTCGCTCCCTTCCAATCGAGCACTGCCTGATATAGTTATAATTATTGTTTATTTTTAACATGGTTTCGATTTCTTAAAATATTTTTTATCGAAAGCTGTTGACGGCAACTTATTGTATTAGATTCTGAGCGGTTTTAATATGAAGTGTGTATTTTTTTTCTCAAAAATCTTTTGTCAATCCTTTCCTACCAGAAATCTCTGCTCCAATCGTATATTGGAGCTTTTTTTTTTTTGTAGAATGTTTGACCATGTTGGCGCGGTTAAGGAAATAATTTCTCGATTTTCCTTGTAATTTCCGTAACAATGAGAGAACAACGGGAATTCGATAAATTATGTTTTTTTTTTTTTTTTGGAATAATAAAATTGTATTATTTTCTACTGTATTAGTTTATTATTCGTTGCTTACAATTTAGTACGAGCGGTTAGTCGAGTTGTTTTCGCATGATTACGGCATATTTTTTTTTTTTTTTTTAGTAAGCATTTCTATAGCTTATCATCTATACTAATTTGTTGTGTATATAGTTTTTTTTTTGTATCGTAAAGAGTGAAATACCCGTTAGAATCTTGAAGTTTTACTGTCGTTTTAATAATAGTTTATTATAATATAATATTATTATGATGCGCGACGATAAACTCTGCAGTTATTATGTTTCACTATCTCTATTTATGTATATACTCGCGTTATGTGTGTGCGTTTTGTATCCGAACATTCTCAACGGTTTTTTTTTTTATTATATATTATAAGGTATATAATAATAATAATGTTATAAATATTGATTTTTATGTTTCGCTTTGATATCGGTTCAACTTTTGCCGCGCGCCGTATTCGTCTATAATAACGATAATAATAATAAAATATAATAAAATTCACTATTCGCAGAAGTCGATTAGCTGTCGAATTACAATTTTTCTTCTTCTTCTTCTTCGATATTCAAAAAAAAAAAAAAAATAAAAAAAAAATTACAACAGATAATATAACGTGTACAATATTATTATTATTATTATTATAACGGAGATAAAACGCACGGTGTACATAAATCAAAACGGCTCGTTAATATACTCGAACGGGAACGCTATAAAATAATATATTATTATAAGCGGTTTTGTAGGTATAATAGAGACCGCGGTTTTTTTTTTTTTTTTTTTTTTTAATTGGCGGCTTATTCACTTTCATTTATTCCGCCGGTCGGTACCGCGGAGTTTGACATTCGATCGTACGGAAAAACGCTTTCAACGAGGGCTGGGTAAAGTAGAAAAATATAAAATCAAAAGAATAATCCGCTCGTGACGGCGACGGTATTCTCATAGCTACGTATGTTATTAAAATATTACACGACGCGACACGACACGACGACGACGACGACGACGACGACGACGGTCCGAGAGACGGATTCGCCATCGCCGTCGTTAATTATACGAGGCCTGTTCACAAAGTACCAGGGTTTTATATTTAATAATTACATATTATTTAATGATATCACATTCGATATACCTTGCCATTTTTCGTAAATCCTTTGGAACCGGTCCAAAGTCAAACCTATGAATACTATTGCCGCGTTCGCATTAAATCTCCTCTACATCACGAAATCGTTGTCATTTAAGCGCGGATTTTAGTCTTGGGAATAGAAAAAAAAAAATAATCTCCTGATCAGGAGAATAAGGAGAGGGTCGCGGGACCACAGCAATTTTTTTTATCAGCCAAAAACTCACGAGTCGACAGCGCCTAAATGTGCCGGTGCATTGTCGCGGTGAACGAATTTGGGCAGCGCGACCCTTCTCAACTGTACATTTTCCTGTAAAATTGCACGACAAGACTCGATTGAGATTCCCTTTGTTAACTGACGAACGGTTAATCGGCGGGTATTTCGCATTTTTTTCGCAAATCCTCGCCGGACCATCGTTTCCGGACGACTTAGCCGGTCTTCCGGAACGCGGATCGTCTTCAGCCGACTGTCCATGAAACGTTTAAAAACACTCGAAAGCCACGGAACCACTTAACGTATCATCCCCAAAAGCGGTTTTAGTCATTTCCGTACGTTTCCGTTTGCATCGTTTTTACCAAGTTCCAAGCAAAACTCGACGCACACGCGTCGTTCGTTGATTTCGGACATGTCGACGGAAACGGCGAACGAAACAGACCGACTGGATTTGACCACGTGCAATATTGAACCGAGATGAGATAGCGACTTGGGGTTTTGTTTTGGAATATCCACGAATTCGCGGGCAATACATCTGTTTACAATTCGAGACGTTACCGCGTGTAGATTAGCCGCAATAACATTTGTCCGGGTACATTTTGAACAGTCCTTCGTATTAGTATTTTTCGCGGTGAACCGTTTAGAAATAATGTATACGTACCCATTTGCGTATTAATTATTTATCATTCGGTGGCGATCGCATCGAACATCTGACGAATAATAATAATCGGAAGCCTCGGTTCGTGTTGACACACCTGGCGGGCGAGCTTCCCGTGCCGCGCCGCTGTCAATATCCTTTCGGCGGACGGGTGGTCGCGTCCGTCCGTCACACCGGTTTTTCGTTTTCCGATCTCTATATAATATAATAATATAATCGTAATAAATTATATTATACGCGAGGTAAATCATTATGTCGTCGGTACACCGGTGTAGGAGTGGAAGCGGATTGTCCTGAGCGTACCGATAATATCGGTTTTACTATAATGACGTGTGCTCTTTTTTTTCTTTTTCTCTTTTTTTTTTTTTTTTTTTTTTTGATTACAACTTTTCGACCCCCCTCGCGCCAATCGAAAAATCAACGCGGAACTTCCCCGTAGCGTTTTCGCAATTCAATCGTATTTCGTTTTCTATTTCCTTTTTAGCTTTCCTACAATAACGCCGAAAACCCCGGGAAAACGGCAATACATAATAACGATTTCGGTTGTTTTCGATTTTTACATTTTTTTTTTTTTTTCCCCATGTAACTCCATTAAAAATAATCGTAGATACTTGAAATATTTACCGAATTCCTATATTAGCGCTTTGTACGAAGCGATGCGATTTACAAGACATGCTGGCGATTGTTCCGCTATTTTTATAGCCGTTTGAAATTGTCTAGTTTATTTCAGTTTTTATTTGGTTTTATGTGGATACAATTTATTTTACTTCTTATAAATGCTCGAAAACCCTAACCCAACGTTTATCATGCAAGTTATTCTTATTTTTATATTAAAATATCGAAAATTCGTATTAAACAATTTTCCTTTTTTTTTTTTTTAAAACTGAGCGGTTGAATTTCAGAATTTGGCGGGTATCGTAAAGTTCACGAAATTTCGCGTAATGTTTTCCGATGAATGGGAATAAAACTCTTTTGTTTCCATGAAATTGCTCAACAATTCGACAAGGAAAAAAAATAAGAAAATAATGTAATTTATTTGTAGTTAAAAATGAATAATACAATTTTCAGTTTTAATTTATCAAAACAATTTTAATCGAACTTTGCTCAGAATCATTTTTTATTAACAACGCTTTATTGTTGCGTACTGCAGATACAAATTAAAGTCCCCTCTACTTTCCTAAATTCTCGACTATAACGGCTACAACAGTGGCCCAACCATGAGCAGTATCTTTTTTTTATCTGTTTCTTTATATTTACGGTCCTACTTATATATCATACTATCCGATACATTGATCCTTCGATCCTATTCCTGTGTGTGTCCGGGATCTGATATTGTCGAACGAGTGCGTGTCGATTAGTGAGTTGACGTAAATCCCACGACTCTTTGAAAATCCGGATTTTCTTTTTACATTCTGAGTGTAGCGGAGGGAACACCATTAATGTTACTAAAATGTGTTTATATTTTTTTTTGTTCCGGAAAACACTTTTCGGTTAGCGAAACTCTGAATTTTTCATGCCATATCATATGATGTGAAATGCGCATTTTCCGCCTAAAGGGACTTTATTTGAACATTTTTTTCCCGGATTCCAAACAGGTGTTCTAAAAAGTTTAAAAATAACCGACAAGTAACGATATTTCGGGTTTTCTTATCGATTTCTTTCGATATCTTGATTACAAGAGGAAAAAAGTACGACGAATAGTTATCTAGCCTGACAATTTACCGAACTCTGCTCGGAATCGTTTTTTTTTTTTTTTATTGCAATAATTTATCGTCGCTTTTAGTATTATATTAAGTAATTTGTCCTGTATCCAAGGGTGTCTAACTTCAAAAATCCAGGGGAGGACCATTATCAGTGGCGTACACTGACGGAGGCGAACAAATTAACATACACATTGGTATTTATTGTACAATATGTATAATAAACATATAACTAATTTATCTATTGTTTAAAAATCAATGAGAATTTAAATAAAATGTTTAGGTAAAAAGTAAAATGTATATAATAAATAATCAGAATGTTTAACACGTAGTCATTTCGTATGTCGAGGCATTTTCCAGTTCGACTGCGCGGGAGAGCAATGAATATTGTTCTGTACGCACGTCGACGAGTGTCGGTTATTTAGAGGTTTTCGTATACGTGGAAAAATGACGAAAACGTCCTCGTTTCTAAAGCAGGAAAAAAAAAAAAATCAGAAAAAACGTCCGGTATTCGGACCTGTCCGGTTATGTAGAGGTGTCCGTTTCGGGAGGTTCCGGCACGGGTATATCCCCGTGGATATCGTCGATAATTTATTTATCATTGGGACGGCAGCGGAGACACATTAGGCGTATATAATATTATCACTATTACCTAATAATTATAATATCGTATTATAAATTATTACGATGCCTATATATCTATATAAATAATATACGCGCGACTTGTACGGCGGCGGCGGCGGCGGCGGCGGCAGACGGACGCGATGCGGTCGCGAGTGGCGGCTGGCTAGGCCCCGTTTTGACCGATCGGCCGGCTAAATAAACACTGATCAAACGGCGGTGTCCGATTACACGACTAATGCATTCGAGAGGGAACTTCTTCGGGCCTGTAACGGTCAGCCCTCAAACGTCGATGGCGTGTGACACGACCCCGTATACTGTTATTACTATTATTACTATTAATATTATTACTATTATTATATGCCTACGCGGCGTGTGCATAACACCTCGGGCGGACGAGGTATAATACGGGAACTTATTCGGTTATAGTGACGATACAAACCCCCGGGACGCCGATTGTTATTTACTCGGAACGTTTTTTTTTTTTTTTTTTTTTCCGGGATTCCCGGACGGTTTTTCAAGAGAGAAGAGACAAAAAATAAAAATAAAAATCTAGAAAATATCGACAACGCCGACGATAAACGGGGCCCGGGTTTCTTTGTCGTACTTTCCGGAAACGGAACGCCCATCGGATACAATCGAGAGTCGAAGATCGGAATCCTGTCCAAACTACTATTACGCGTGGTCACGAAATAGTTCGCCCGAGTTCGAGACGGGAGTGTAACGGTAATTGGGATCTCTAAACGCGAAATCTCTAAACGGACGGGTTAGACTGGAAGGGAGGACCTCCATAATAAAAAAAAAAAAATGTAGCACCACAATAAAACATTGTTTCCGTCTTGCTGGGTTCCAAGACCCCGGCGGTAAACGATGGAACAGACAAATAAACGATAAGTGACAAATCTTTGGACACAGAGTGCTCGAGGTTGACGCTGCTCTTTGGACCAACGAAGAACCGGTCGAAGAAGAAATTGTCAATTCTATTTTAAATGGACAAGCTGACGACCAGACCGAAGAAATTGTAAAAGCGCCGTCTATTTCGGACATGTATTTTTTCTATTGACTTTTTTTGTCGTTAAACAACGATATGAATATGCCAAAAGTATCAATTGCGTTACAAAATTTTGCTAATTATTGCATAAAAAATCGTAATGTTGCAGTTATAGACAATGTATTTTTCAAAAAATTGTAACAATAATTAGATAAACGAAAATGTGTTTAAGTAATCAATTTTTCAATAAAATTATGGTTTTTTTTTTTATTTACTTTTTTTGTCATCCGGATGTAACTAGGCCCCACGAAGATCGTTATAAGCGGATTCTACAGTAGAACGTAAGAGGCGGTTTTATTTCACCGTCCGCAGTAGAAACGTATCATCTGACATATCGTGTATATTTTTGTCGGCGGGATTTATTTCCATTTTCTTCTTTTATGTTTTCTTCTTTTTTTTTTTTTCGCTCGCCATATGCATTATTCAATGCGGTTAAATCGAGCGGTAGGCAGGTATATATGACACGGTACCGGCTATACCCGACCCCGTCGTATAATATACGATATTTTATTAAATAAATTACGCGTTTTCGCGAAACCCCCGGGTGTTGTCGATGATTATTATCATTACGGTTTGCGAGTGTTAATAATAAATGTTATTTTTTTTTTTTTTTTTTTTGAGGTGGGCTGGGGGGCGTAACGCCGTTTCGCGTACGAGGCGATATATAATATATTAATATACGTATACATTTTATATCTGTATATATATATATATATACGTAAACCTATCGGAGAGCGGAGTGCAACTCTGGCGGAAAGTTTTCCGCGGGTGGATGGTAAACGCTTTATAAAGTTTACGTATAGATCAATATAGTGTACGGCGTCGGAATATAGTTTAAGTCTTTGTAGCAAAGTTAACCGAAATACACACAGTTAATCCGCGATACGGTATATATTATGCGGCTCCTGGGTTATATACGATATATATATATATATATATATATATAAATATTATAATAGTGTTGTACGTGTAAAACCGTAATGTATCGCCTCCGCTTCTGGCCGGCCTCCGCCCGGAGGTTTCGCGATAATATTTTTCGCGGTCCGCCGTGCCGTTACACCGAGTGGAATTATTAGTTTCGGGCCGTGTAGTACAACACTGCGTTTCGATTAAAACGCGCAAATTCCCCCGTATACACGCGACGACCGTTCAATCATTATTTATTTATTTATTTTTTTTTTATATTTAGTACGAGTATGTGCGAGCCAAAATGGTGATTTTCCAAAAGCGACAAATGTATACGGCGCGCAACTTAACCGTCGCCGTCGGCCGTGATTTGTTCGAAATCCGTTGATATCGTCACATTTTCGGATTTTATTTCCGTATGATCAACAACACACGGAGTTTTTTCAATTTGAAAATACGGCGAAATGCCGATCTCGCGTGCACTTCGCGTTCAGTTCAAATCGGTTTTTAATAAGTCCTATCGTATCGCCTAGGTTTGATTGATAACCGAACGTCCGTTTCGAATCTCCGCGCGTGCGATTCCGAGCAATCGGTTCACAATATTACGTCGATTGTACCTGCCGTCTTAGTGATCGGATAAAATTTTTGAAAACATTTTTGAACTCGTCGTAAAGTTTACTTCAGAAAATAACCTTATCGCTTTTTGGTTTTTTTTTTTTTCGAAATCGAACTCTTAAACCAATTCGAAATTGGATATTTTGATTATTCAAATATTATAGTCCGTAAAAAAAAAAATGAAAATTATACACACCTAATACATAAATTATTGAATAATCAACTGCGATGTAAAGGTAATCCATATCGTGTAATCTAAACGTAAATCGTCAAACTGATATTCGTCAATATTACGCCGTATTAATTGGTTTTTTTAATTTTTTTTTTTATATATATATATATATATATATATATACACCCGGTAGTTATTACAGTTCGGTAACCGTTTTACCGGTTAAATAAATGACAAATATTTCTACTAAAACCCAAACGTAATAGCAATAATATGTTTGGTGTTGTAAATCAATTTACGAAATATCACGGTGGGATCAGATGTCCAATGTCCCTTCGACCAATACCCCTATTCTTCTAAACTTTATTCGAAAATACCCGCGTACGTGGGTAGCAGACGAGTATTGTCGAGTGTACTGTGTATTATATTATACATACGAGACGAGGGGGATCGCGTTGTAAAAATATAATAATTCGGTTGTACCTATACTCTTGCAAAGCAAACATTTCAACGTCGTCGAAATTATTTATTCAAAATCCGCCGGAACAAAAGGAGATTTGCCGCAATAGGAAAAAAATAAAAAAAAAACCACCCGATATTATTATATTATTAGACGACGGTTTCGTATAGCCGTTCGAGTGGTGTCCCTTTGACGTCGTTACGCATGTCTGATGGATTGTAAACACCGCGACGGACGGCAAGATAATAAATATACGAGTATAGAGAGAGAGAGAGAGAGAGAGAGAGAGAGTGAAAAACTCGAACTGTGTACGATATTATTATAATCGAACGAATCGTTTGTCCGATATAAGGGTCACTCTCGCGGGATTTTATATTTTTTAATAATCATACGCACTTAACATTCGACGTACGATAATATCGTAGTAGTAGTACGCGAACCGCTCGCGGGATCCCAACGAAAAGCTAATATTATAATATTTTATATATTGACGATAAACGACCGTCATTAGATGGGGCGGGCAGAACTCCGGCAAAACGAATTTTCGCTTAAATATTCGATTCTACGATATACGAGCCCCCCGGGGGGACGGGGGGGGGGGGTTGAGAGGGGCACACGATATAGGCGTATCGTATAATAATTATAATAACACAACATTACGGTTCGATCAATTGAATATAGTATATTTTTTTTAAATATATATATATATATATATATATATATATACGATTATCGTATTAAACCGTACCGACCCAATGGGGCGGCCAAAAGTGACGGCGATGAGCGGGGAGTGAAAAAAACCGTCTATGTCGAATCATTTTTTATCATTTTTTTTTTTTTTTTTTTTTAAATTTATTATTATTACCACCTACCGCGCGTGTGCGTGTATGTGTGTGTATGTATTTTCACCGCGATTCGTCTATACAGGGGATGTCGGTTAACTATAATAATAATAATAATAATAATAATATATATATATACAAAAATACGTACGCAAATGAATAGAATATGCTCGTGAATAATATGTGGAAAATGTGTGTGTGTTTACCGCTGCTGCTGGCTGTCCACGAATATTATAATAATCGTAATAAAAATCGAGATTTATACGATTATTGCCGGTCGCGCGTGTTCAATAGCCGTTGTTATTATTTTATATTTTTCATTCTCTATCCGCGGTGTGCGCGTGTGTTTTACATCACGACCATAAATTAGGGAGTACTGCTCTCCCTTGTCCAACACCCGAAATTTTCGACAACGAAATCGCTTTTTAATATGTCTTTTTCTTCTTAAAGCTTCGTTTTTTTTTTCTAAAGCGAGAAGTACTGCGCGGACGAATTTTATGGTCATTTTGAGCTCGGGTTCGGGCCTTTGTCGACCGAGAGCAGAATAAAAAATCGTACGGCAGATAGGAACCGCTCTGCTATATCTATCGCGTATAAGTGAAAACAATCGAAGGGGCAATATCGAATCCGGACGAAATTTTAATCCAACTTGTACGCACGATAAGCCGAGACGTTTACACGTTTCGATGTGACTTTTGTCGCGAAACTAACACCTAAACGACAAATTCGTCTGTATATTTGATTGATAGTTTACCGCGTTCCTTCTACCCGTGCCAAATTTTCTCCGTCGCGTATTCCAATACCCACCAGACGACTCGATCTTCCTCGACTTTGCCCGGTCCAGACTTTTGTTTCGGTCTCTACGGCGGAACGGTGTTTCGCCGTTCCGTTACCATTTTAGAACCGTTTTCGTTATTCCACCAACCCAATTTCCGTGCAATTCTCCGTCTTCGTTCCACACATAGTTGTTTTTTTTTTTATAAATTCCATATTTTTGTACAAGTGAAATTATTTACTGGCGGACGGGGTTGTGTGTGTGTGTGGGGGGGGGGTGTCCGTCACGACCCTGCACGCCTCCGTCGTATTATTATTATTATTATTATAATAATATCACCGCAGATTTCGGATGCGCCGAGGCGCGTTACTCGTGTGAGGTCACTATGATAATATATAATGGCGGGGATCCGATCTGTATAAATACGAGAGCACGATACCTTATTAATATTGCCGGTTGTCGTGCCTCTCGACGACCGTCGTTATCGGCCATTATATTGGCGGGCGAGTGAGTGAGTGAGTGAGTGAGTGAGTGAGCGAGCGAGTACAGGCGGTGCGTTATCGAATCGTAACGCGTCGAGCACCCCCCCTCGCGACCCCCTACCTGCCCGCCCGCCGTTAACCTTGAACGGAATCCGAAACGATCGCGTGACGCGCCGCGCGAAATAAACTTCGGCGTTCGCGACACCGCACGATTTTTATTATGCGCTACACTCCAATCACGCTGTATATTATAATAATATATATCGGAATAAAACCGTCGAATACCATTTTTATTTCCTTCGAAGTTATACACTACTCCGGCCGGCACGCCACCGCGGTTGTACGAACACGCACGCCGAGATAGTAGTGAATAATGAATGAAATTCGATATCCCCCCCCGCCCCCGCCCCCGCCCCCCCAAAAGGCGAAATTCTTTACGATCCGAGAAGAAACGATTACCGGTGCGAAACGCATAAATACATTAAACACCTAGGAAGAAACATTAGAAATAGAAATTAGCTTCTCCTGTTATAATGTTTATTATTATTATTTTCTCTTTTTTTTATATATATATATAATTATTATACTACGCGAACCTTTTTTGCGAGACCGACAAAATTCGTGACACTTACCGCCTATAATATACAAATCGCATCTTTCAAGTGGGGGTCGGGTAGCCTGTTTTTTTTTTATTATTTAAACATAAGACATTCCTAGCCAGAGGCTATCTATATCTAGGGATATATTACAATATTATATTTTATCAGATTAACGTGATAATTAAAAAATATTTTTATAAGTACTATAAGGATAATTACAATTGGTTATTAAGAATTACAGAAGTAACAATGTGATTACAATTATTCTAATATTTACATATTTACAATAATATTTAATAACTATAGGTAACAGAGGGGTCGTAGATTGATCTGGAAGAATCTCTTGTGTATAGTGAAGATTTGGATGTTGATAAAGGTGGCTTAGTGTAGGAGGTCGTGTGGACGATCTCGTTTTAATCGACGATGGGTTGGGTGAGTGAGGAGGTTATAGTGAATTGCACCTGATGAGTTTGAAAGAGAGCAGTGGAAATTTTTTGCTAATGATTTGATATGATCTTCGATTTCTTGGATTTGAAAGTCTTTGCGGAGATTTGCATTTCTGACAAACCATGGGGCATTTGCAATTATTCTGAGGACTTTGTTTTGGACAATTTGCATTTTTTTGATGTGCGGGTAGCCTGTTAGACCCTATATAAAGTTTATGAATACCCGGCAAAATATTTGTAATATATTTAAGTAATTCGTCTCTGTGCTAAACAATAATTCTTTTCAAGTCTGTCCCCGAATGATTAATATTACGGATTACGCGGCGTATCGTCGTAATATCTGTCGGGGACCTAGGAAAATGTTACAGATCGTTTTGAAAACGTACGGTATTTGTATTTTTTTTACCGACTGGCAAACCGGTGGCGGGGGCACAAGAGTTTATATTCGTACAATGACAGTGGCGCGTTATTTTAGTTTTGCGCCCTAAGGCGATATTTGATTGTTCCCCTCTTAAGAAATCGGTGTTACACTTCTGACCACCCGAGACCGAGGAAACTGTAGTCACCTGAGCACGAATTGTTATATCTCGAACCTCAACTCGACTAAATTGTATGCTTTTTACAGGAAATGGATAAATAACCGTATGTAGAGTACTCCAAAAAAAAAAAAAAAAAATCGTCCACATTCACGGGATGTTCTAAAAATACAGTGGCGAATAATTTACTTTTTATATCCTACGTTGTCGACTTCCTGGCTACAACCACCTACAACAGTGTGGCCCACCCGTGAGCAGTATCTCAGTACGAGTGGACCGAACAGGGTATTCGTTTTGTCCGTGGTTTTATCAGTTGTAGTCTTGCTATTTATATTTTACGTTTGCTAAAAAAAATGCCTAATGTAATAGGCTGTATTTTTCGTTTTGTTTCGTAAACTGCAATTTCATAAAAAAAAAAAAAAAAAAAAACAGAAAAAATGTTTTTATTTTTCCGGCCCTGTAATTTGGCGCCTTGGCATAGGGCCACAGTTACCTCCACCGCCACTTTAATTACGCCACTGAGGACGAGTGATGCCGGTCAAACGATTTCGTCGCGGGCGACCAAATCAATTTCCGTAACGTATTTCGTATTTATGGTGATAACGGGTAATTTATAATTTAAGACAATTCGGGTGCGGGTAGAATCCATTGACGATAACTTTAGACGCGGTTCAATTTAAATTATGGAAAACAATTTAAATAAATTTAAAAAATCATTTAAAAACAAGTACAAATAGTTTTAGAAAAAAAAATATTTCGAATACAACGAGAAGTCGTGGTGGTTTCGTAAACCGCAATCGATTTACTACAGAGAATCGTAGTAATTTTTATCCACGAAAAACAGAAGAAAATTGATTTTTTTTTTTTTGATTTTTCGTGCCTCTAAAATTTGGCGACTGGATCATAATGCGCATCGGTGTCTATTATTTTATTAAATGCGTTTATCATTTATTTGTTCGGCCGGACCGCTTAAAATATATCGTCGAGTCGCAACACGGACGACAAATGATAATATTACACTGCGGGCGCTGCCCGTAAATACAGTAAGTTACTCCTAAAATAGTACTGCGTCGTCTAGACAGGTTTACGAGCCAACATGAATTATATAATAATATCGTTTTTTTTTTTTTTTTACCTTTATTATTATAACCCGCGCCCCCGGGGGTCGTGCGAAATTTATCGTCGTCCCCCCCTCGGCGACGGTCACGTTATTTAATAGGTGCCTATATATATATATATATATATATATACGTGTGTGTGTATACATTTATATTGTGCGTATAATATATTGAAATAAAATCAATTGGTACGATTTCGAGCTTCAATTTTCGCGAAAACCATAACAATAAAAATAAAAAATAAATTTTTTTTTTTATAAAAAAAAACCCGTATCCGCCCATCGTATATAATACGAGGAGGCCACGGGGGTTGACGCAAGTCGGTGTTTATTTTATTATTATTATTATTTATTTATTTCTTTTTTTCTTTTGTTTATTACCGTTTAAAAAAAAAAAAACGAAAGCAAATATTATATTATACATGATAAATCCGACTGGGTAATTTATATTGACAAACAATATATTATTATTATTCTGATTGGTGCTCGGGATTTAAATTCAAACGCTTGTTTATATAATATTACGGTTCTTTCCGTCGTTATTTTATTTTTTTTTTTTTTTTGTTCGGGATAACTCCATTAAACTATTAGTTATCCGTCGAGTCGTGTCTGAAACTTTTTAACAGTAAACGATAAATAAAAAATCCGGACATCATTAGATTGGTCACTGTTGTAGGTTAGGGGTCCAGATGCGAAAGCAGGAGGGGGTTTTGAGCGTTTACCCTCCCCCCCTTTCACCATGAAATATCAGGAAAAATGTTAAAAATATATGACGTACAAATTTAATAGTTATTTGAAAGTTTCCCGTGAGATTTACAAATAGAATAGATTAATATACATGTATATATACGAGTACCTAAAGAGTAATGAAATATGATATTTTACATTTTTACAACCCTCCCCCCAACTGAAATTTTTTCCTACATTCGTCTCTTATTAGGTCAGTTTGGCAAGTTTGGAAAATCATCAAAGTATAGCAAGTGTTTATTCCGCTCCCCCCACCGGTAACCAAGATATAAGTTTACAAAATTAAAACAAACGTATGGTCGTCATTTGTTGTACGTTTATAATAATTTTTTTTTTTGGAAAACTGTGTTGGATATCTAGAATAAAACTTTCGCCGGGCGTTTTGGACGAATTTTACTAACCAAAAGAGTGTTTTCTATATATAAAAAAAAAAAAAAAAAACAACACATTATTAAACTTAACGTTTAATCTTCGTTACGCGGGTTCGTATTGTTTTTCTTTACACGCTCTGTGCTTAATATATATATATATATATATATATATATATATATATATATGTATTATGTACGTAGTTGTGGAGTTATTTACATAATATGTTACAACATCGTGTTTATAATACAACGGGAAAAAAAAGTCATCGGTAGGTCACCGCTTGTCGGAGTCCAGGGGTAGCCAGGTGGGCCGCGCACAACTACTAACCGGAGTTAAACATTTGTAAAAAAAAAAAAAAAAAAATAACGATAATAATTGAATATCGGATTGAGATAGCTTACGCGATACGGGTATATATGGCGTATACGCCGACACGACATTTTAATTAGCTAACGTTGCAATAACGTCATAATATACGAAAAGAGAATATATCGTGCTCGCCCCGGGGCACACTTGCAACCCGTAGGTAAAACTGTTATATACTGAAACGTGTTCCATTTATGGTAAATACTAATAAATTGTGTAATTAAACGGTATACTTTGTGTGTGTGTGTATATAATAAATGTGAAACCGCAGTTATATCAAACGACTGATGGACAGCCGCCGACTCTGCTGTACCCGCGCGCAAATCCGCGAAGCTCCGGCGGCCGTAACGCCGAGAGGGCGAATCGTATTGATTAACTCGTGAAATATTTTTTTTTTTTTTTTATACACGTGCGCGCCCGAAATTTAACGATAAAATTGTATAAATATGTTTTAATCGGGGCCGTTACGTATAAAACACCCGAATTATTTGTACATTTTCACGAATCATCACGTTTTCACGAATCATCGCGTATAGTTCACGGGATACACGAACAAATGTGGATTCGCTCGTTTAGCATCGGCTGCCGGATTGTTTTATAATTTGTCCGCGAAACACCAAATTTTCGTATTTTTCCTGTAATTAAAAAGTATAATGTATAATAATCGTATTGCACTGTTGTGGCCGAATACCCCGTGTAGAATTTCGTGTTGCGCGTAGTATATATATATATACGGGAAACGGCCGACCGCGACGGGAAGCCGGCGGCAAATGTGTTTTGTTGTTGCGGAAAAATTGTGTTCGAATTTAAAAAGAAAGACATTGAAACGAAAATGAAATCCGGAAAGCCGACGGAGAGAAGCGGCAGAGAACATAATAAATACGTAGTGATAAATCAGTGACAGATATTGTATATTCGGCGTATAGTCTTTAGGGCCGAAGCCAGACAGAAGAAGACGATTTTAAGTTTCGAAATATCGACTTGGCAAATTACTAACATTAAAATGATAAAAATTATTAAAAACGATATACTAGATAGAAAAGTATAGGTGTGTAGTTACGGATATTTCGGAAAAATGTTTTAAGTGTAATGTGCTGTTTGTTTCCACCCATCAGATTTGGTTGGAAATGGCTTTGACGCCGTTTCGTCAGTTCTATTCGTCTATTTGAACATTTGTATTGTACGGTGCTCAGCAATCGTCTACTAAACACTCATCCTGTGAAAAAAATCAGTTTTACCTATTACTGTAATTATCTGTTTCGGCGGCACAAAACAGATACGCGTAGTATACCGGTATTCTCGTCGGATAGCGAATTTCGATTTTTTCGCGACTTGATAAATAACCATATTTTTTTTTTCTCTCTCTCGCTAATAGCCGCGACCCCCAAAAACACACCGCGGACGGCGAAATAACGTTCTCTTAACAATATGCGCAACGGGTAGGAAGAGAAAATCGGCGACTCCCGGCGGTAGTAGAGTCCGGACGACGGTCCGCGCAAGAAGCGGTGCCGTTGGATTCGGACCGGGTCGTAACGGCGACGCGACAAAACCGATTTAATTGCTCGTATAATATTATTATAACACCGGTATTTTACTGTTAAAAAAAAAATAAATATGTTTGAAATGAATCGCGTTTTCGCGAATCATCGCGTATAATTCACGGGATACGCGAACAAATGTGGATTCGCTCGTTTAGCATCGGCTGCCCGATTGTTTTATGATTTGTCCGCGAAACTCCAAATTTTCGTATTTTTCCTGTAATTAAAAAGTATAATGTATAATAATCGTATTGCACTGTTGTGGCCGAATATTCCGTGTAGAATTTCGTGTTTCGCGTAGTATATATTTATATATATATATACGGGAAACGGCCGACCGCGACGGGAAGCCGGCGGCAAATGTGTTTTGTTGTTGCTGAAAAATTATTACTTGCAGCAACAATCAATACAAAGCCCCGGTGATTAATTCGATTACTTGTCCCGACACCGCTGCTGTTATGTTACCTACCGGTACACGCCGTCGGCTTGTCGAACATAAAGGGCTTTCCTATATTTATCGTGTCGGCCGAATAGTATTAATTATATAGTCCGTCCGCGTGCACAAAAACTCGGTCCACTGCCAGGAATAAATTAAGGTCTAATAAGTGAAGAGATAAAAAATTAAAAAAAAAAAAAAACCGATTATAATCTATTTAGTACCCAATTGTCTGGATACGGTATACCGGAACAAGTACGAATTTTTCGCTTAGCTCTCAACATCAAGAGAAACGTTTCAACCGCAGTAGAAAATATTAGATAAATTATATAACAACTGTGTACATTTTAATTTCGGCTAAACATTTTTGGAAATTAGTGATTATTTACACCCAGCCATTTGCCGTTTACACAATTAACTTAACAGTTTGCATTTTTATTTCGCTGCTATGGTGCGACAACAATAATAGACATTTGAAAAAAATTAATTATCATTTATTTTTAATTTCAATTTCGCTATATAGTTTCTTATATGAAATAATTTAAATATTTATTATATTATTATAATCTAGACAATTGTCTTTATCAGTACTTTGATGCAAAGTGCGTATTTTTTATTTTTTTTTTTTGAACGGTCTAAGATCGTGTTTATTCCGAATACATAACTCGATTCATGTAACAGATACCTATCATAATAATGGAACTTGCATTTATCGTTGTTTTTGGTCATTTTATAAGTTTTTAGTGCATAATTATACATTTAATAATATCATCTCGAGAAATTCGCATTAATATAGGTTTTAGTTATTTTTCGTCCATACGGATTATCCAATCGTTCAATTTATAAGATTTGATAAAGACGTTCATTTTAACTTAATTAACGGCTGTGGTATACCGACTCGAACGGATAACGATTAATCGGTATCAGATGGTGTTATGTCGCGATCGGCATTCAACTCCGTACGTACGTAATTCAATTTCGTATTTTCGCTTATATAAAAAGTGAATTTACATTTTTTTTTTTTTTTTTTAACGGTATTATTGCGGCAAAAAAAAAAAAAAAAAAAAACAATTTTCACCGCTTTTGTTTAGAGGATTTTTCGATAGTTTTCCCGTGAAGCGGGACCGTAATAATAATAACAATACGCGTTTACTTTACGATATTTTTGTTGTGGCGGAAACGACGTCGTCGCGAAGAAAAACGGCCGTTTTCGAGCGGTCCGGGTGTACGAAAAAAAATAATAATAATAAATAAAAACCCATTATTTACACAAGGTAAAAAAAAAAAAAACGTTAACGTCGTAGTATACGGTCCTATACGCCGACGTGTATTTATTATTATTATTATTATTATTATTATTATTATTGTACTGGTGTACGAGGTATGGATCGCCTGCTCCACTCTCCGTCTGCGCGTGTTGTTACGTACTTATTTAATATTGGTATTATTATATTGCTGCGCGGGCGAGAAATTTCCGGGGGCCGAGACGCGGCCGGCCGGCGGGGAGTTGTCTCTTGTTCTTATAGGGGCCAAACGACGAGGACGACGACGACGCCGCCGGCTGTCACCTACCGACGAACCGCGTCTTCTATATTATATTATTACGGGTATTACGGAATTCTCGGTGCGGTCCGAATAACTATATTATATACGTACATATATATGTATTACGGACGGGGGGACCGGACGATAATAATATTTTTATATATATATATATATATATATATAATATAAAATAATAATATTATTGTCCTGACGGTGTGGACGGACCGGGGCCCCGGGACGATATCCGGGCGAATGTCGGGAATAACTTGGTCGCGGGCGCCGGAATTCGTTTAATAAAACAAAATATTATACGATAATACGCAATAATATAGTAGGCGTATCGTATATAGGTATCGCCAAAAACAATAATATCGCACGCCGGAGTACGATACGCGCGCAATAATAGTCGGTTTATAATAATAATATACGCATAGGTATAAAACTATAATGGCTGGGGACCGTCATTCTATAACGACGATTCCGTTCTCTATTTTTTTTTTATTTTTTTTTTTTTTCGCTACCAACACCAGAATATCTTCTTTTTATTTATTTTATATCGACGAGTTGGCGCGCGCGCGCGCACACACACAAAGGTATTATCACTCGACAGTTTTTACGTTATCATTAGGACTTGTAGCTCTGAAAAAAAAAAAAAAAAAAAAAAACCACTAAATATGCAAGCACTTAAAAACCCAATAATATGTACAAAAAAAAATTTGGTCTATTTGCTATCGTTTAATGGAACAGACAACGCGTTTACTGTTTATAAATAAAAATTAATAACCGGGTAATTAATTTAATCGGCGGCGGCCCTCGAGCGTTTTTAGGAAAAACGTGTACGTCCGCGAACAGTAACTAAAACCGTATTATTATATGATAAAAATTATAAATTAATTTTAATTCAACAATTTTGGTCGTGTTATTATCAAATGAAATTAATCTCGTCGACGGAGAAATTGTTGAGAACATTTTTAATTGTATTTTTTTTCAAATAATATAAAACGGAAGAAATATGTCCTAAAAACAAAAAACCTGAAAATATGCATTTATATGCAATATAAAATTAGAAATCTAATTTTAAATCTTAGTGTAAAACGTAATTGTTTCTTACTCTGCTCTTTGTTTGATTGCGGAAGACAAATATGCAAATGATACAAATCCTCTGTCCTAGTTATTATAAACTGTGTAACTGCGTTTACTACCAAACAATTATTAAAATTCAAAATTCATTTTAAAAATGTTGTATCTTTTTTCATTTTTATAATGTTGGACAGTATAAAAAACATATTATTTCTACTAATTGGTTCGCTACGAAACAAATCGATAAAAAACTTTGAAAATTCGATTTCCATCTCTATACGTAATTGTTTGTGTGTTATGTGTTAAGATGTCCAACACTATAGTTCTTACATTTTTTTTTTAATTGTTCTGTTTTTAAAATGAAAACATCTGGTCGCCCCGTTTAAAACTATAATAACGGCGGTGGCGATCGTTTTTATATTGGCGGCAACATTATTAATGTATATTTTAGCCCGGTTTAATTGCATTTAATCGGCGATTTGTCTAATAACATTTATTTCGATTTTAACGCAATTACAATTTGTTTGCTAGTTTTTCATAAAAAGTTTATTTCAAACGATTTTAATTTTTATTATTTTCAAAGTTTTTCCATATCCTTTACGATGCGATGTAAACAAATTATTCGATAAACGCTTAAATTTATATTATTATTTCTTTATATATATATATTCGACATAGAAATTATTGGGAATTTTTTTTTATTCCGCGGGGGCGATCGCTCGCATTGCTCGCCCAAATCGTTCCAATTGTATCCGGCTGTCGATTAACTTGACCCGTCCCGGGTCATATTCGACTAACCGATATCGTATCGATTTTTAAGCGCGTACTTACGAGATCTGTTCAAATACTACCAGGACAAATGTTATTACGGCTAATCTACACGCGATAACGTTTCGAATTGTAAACAGATGTATTCCCCGTGAATTAGTGGATATTTCAAAACAAAACCCCAAGTCGCTATCTTATCTCAGTTTCATTTTACACGTGGTTAAATCCAGTCGGTCTGTTTCGTTCGCCGTTTCCGTCGACATGTCCGAAATCAACGAACGACGCGTGTGCGTCGAGTTTTGCTTGGAACTTGGTAAAAACGATGCAAACGGAAACGTACGGAAATGACTAAAACCGCTTTTGAGGATGATTCGTTAAGTGGTTCCGTGGCATTCGAGTGTTTTAAACGTTTCATGGACAGTCGGCTGAAGACGATCCGCGTTCCGGAAGACCGTCTAAGTCGTCCGGAAACGATGGTCCGGCGAGGGTTTGCGAAAAAAATGCGAAATGCCCGCCGATTAACCGTTCGTCAGTTAACAAAGGGAATCTCAATCGAGTCTTGTCGTGCAATTTTACAGGAAAATGTACAGATGAGAAGGGTCGCGCTGCCCAAATGTGTTCACCACGACAATGCACCGGCACATTTAGGCGCTGTCGACTCGTGAATTTTTAACTGATATAAAAATTGCTGTGGTCCCGCAGACTCTCCCTATTCTCCTGATCAGGATTTTTTTCTATTCCCAAGACTAAAACCTGCGCTTAAAGGACAACGATTTCAAGACGTAAAGGAAATTAATGCGAACGCGGCAACAGTATTCATAGCTTTTTAGTTTGGAACAGTTCCAAAGGACTTTTGAAAAATGACAAGATCGCCGGGATCACTGTATACCGTCCGGAGGAGATATCTTTAAATAATATGTTACTTTATTTTTGTAATTATTAAAAATGAAATCCTAGTACTTTCTGTACAGACCTCGTATATGCGATATGATTTAAAAAAAAAATAGACACAAAGAGGTCAGCCAGCGGCACGTCGGCGAACCCATCACTGATATATTATTATAGTTTCCCCGAACTCCGACAGACATATTTTACGTGTAAATAATTTTCAAAAGTATTCCGAGATTTCATTTATATATTATAACTGGCTAACTGACGTGCAACTGACATTTCACCCCCCCGTTAGATGATTTAAGTTTATTTTCGGAAGCTATCACGTAGTCTCGTATATTATACTTTACCGCCCTTTGACCCTGAAAAATCATTTAGGCGTGAAATATGTGCTTTTTAATAGATTTCGCCCGACATGATATTATTAGGTTCTGTGTGCGAAGCGAGAAATTTATCGGTTTTATTATATAAGATTTGTAATTTCCCCCCCCCCCCCTCTCACCTACATTTGTGAATAACCGTTCCATCAGACATCTTCTTTTGATAATATTCAATAGAATAAACGATGGGGAGGGGAAAAAAAAACAAGAATAATGTGTACGCAATAATGCGGCGGTGTCTGTCGATTTCGATTGTGTTGTAATTCAGTGAAAAATTATCGCAGGGACACGAAACGTTCATCGAACACTCGACTTACGCTCAGGGGCCGAGAAATAGAAATTTCTCGATAGAATATACAGTTATTTGTTACTAAACCATTTAAAACACTATATTTTTTAGTATAACCCTGTATTACAGTGATTTTTACATTTATAATTATTCTGTGTCTAATTTTTTTTAAAACAAATTTGTCGGAAATCTTGAAAAAATTGTTCAGAAAAGTACCGCCGGCCGGTGGAATTAAGTACAGCGAGAAAAAAAACAATTTGAGGTCTTTTTTTTTTTTATCGGGGCAATAAAATGGTGGCCTCGATAAACTTTAATCTCTCGGCCTGAATTTGGTTCCCATTCCGTCTCTCCTTGCCTTAGTACATTATAGACGTGGGACAACTGTTAAAATATTCTGGAGTTTCAGTTTTTTTAGTCGATTTGAAGTTGTCGAGTTTCAGTTTTTTTTTTAGGTTTTGTACGGCGTTTCAAGTTAAATCGTACGTTATACAATACGTTAGAATCGCTAACAATATCGTAATTTATTTCACGGGATTATACAAACTAACACAATACAATATCGTTGGAATATTTATATCTCGACCGACAAAAGAAAAAAAAAATTTAACCTTACTCAGCTCAGAATCGTTTTTCGTTTGCATTGGTTTTTTACTTAATATTTTTATTTATTTATTTATTTTTTTTTTTTGCCATCGATATATCGTATCCGATTAAAAAAACTAAAAAAAAATGCTAAAAATGTGAATAATGTCAATTGTTTTATATATTATTATAGATGTCTGCGCACACGCGCTCACCGGCTCGGAGACCGGTTACTGCAAAGAGTTCACGGAGGTCTCTCGTCGATATTATATTAAACGTACTTATTTATATATATATATATATATATATATTATATGCAATGAAATCGAAACACACACACACACACTGCATACACGATGCGATGGTAGAAAAAAAAAAAAACCCGAGAGAAAACTGTAAATCATAATTTTTTGCCTTGTTTTGGCATTTATACCTACGTAGTAAATTATTATTATTATGAAAAAAAAAAAAATAATAATAATAATAATAAAAAAAAAAAATATATATATATAATATCATATCGGCAGTAATAATATAATTGAACACTCCTCACACCTTCGTCTTCAATCGCGCGAAGAGGATAAAATAATAAATGTATATAATTACGTAATTATACGCGTATTTGCGGCGTCTTTTTTGCCGCCATTGCGCATATTCTACCGCCGGCTTTCACAAAGTTTTTAATGTGTGAAATATGCCCGAGACAATTTTATAAAAATATATATAATTTTTTTTTTCTGTTTTTTTACATCGTCGTTTTTTTTATTTATTTATGTGGACTATACTGCAGCTGCTGCACAGTACAAACGATCATAAATCGCTGTCACCGTACGAAAATGTCCTAGAAATCGATGACGGAGCGCGTAGTACGTATTATTATTATAGGTAGCCGGCCAAGGTCCGCGAAAACGATATTTCCCGACACACCGGCGATGGGCAAAACTCGTTTTCGAAGGGGATAAAAAAAATGTATATAAGTAATAATATTTCGAAAAAAAACCCGACAATATTCCGACTTTGTATCGGGGGGGAAATGGAAAGAAAAAAAAAGAGAGACAAACCGTCAGGTGTATACGCGCCGCCGCCGCCGCCGCCGCCGTCGCATATACGAGTAACCGTAGTATAGTTTTCACAGTGCGCCGCCGGGTTAAAAGTCAAAACGGCATTACACGATGGTATTTTATACGTATATCGTATAAAATTGTCGCGCGTACGTATACAGTTGTGTTTTGCGATATTTGATAGAAAAAAAAAAAAAAAAAAATAATAACATATTTTATGTGTATTTATATCAAGCCGGTTGTCGTTGATTTATATTCACGAGGGAGGCATACGCAGCTCTATGCGCCCGGTGTGCGCCGGTGTACGCAAAACTGTTGGAAAGTAAGTACGGGAACCCTGACCCGAGGTGCACGAATTGCGTCGCGTATAGTCATAGACAAAACACAAAAAAAAATACAAATAAAATCGTTTGGAAATAATAATAATTGTCGCTGTGATACTACGGACTGCGGGGTATGATGTGTGTATAATAACGTAGTATGTAAATTGTCGAAATCCCAAAATACGATCTATATTCGTTGTTATAGAAATTATATTTATTTAACACAAGAAAAAAAAATAAATAATAAATAAAAATGGATATATTATATATTATCGATATATACTACGTTTCGAACGGTAAAATCAAAATATCAACGCCGGGATAGATTTAATAATTAACTCCGGTTAATTTGTATTTAATTTCAATTTTTTGATAGGTCATAATTGTTATTGTCAAATCGATTAAACCTAAAAAGTCTGTGATTTCGTTGAAAAAAAGACCATTGTATTGCAGACACCCCCTCCCTCTAACAAAAAAAATCTTATTTTGTAAATTTATTATTGTGTTGAAACTTAAAGAAATTGAAATTAATTTTACGGGGTACAATTCAAAACCATCTCGTTGTTTAATAAGTTAACGCGATTTATAAAAGTGAAAATTATTTTAACTTTTTAACTCGTTAATGTACTGCGCCCTCGACTAGCGATTTCGAAATTCGAAAATTCAACGAGTTATGATCGTAGTCTGTATACATTCTGAACGAAAAAATCGAAATTTATTTGTACACGCTATAAACCCACAAGTTACAATTTGTTTTTAAAATCGGTAAAATTCGACCTAATATAATATTATAAACTTCTACCTCGTATAAAAAAACGATTGTGAATTGTATCTAAACATTGCTCATAAATAATTCAATTATTATTATTTTATTTTTTTATTATCATCGTTTTAAGCGGTTAAAGTTTATTATATTGCTAAATCGTATACTCACGTATTGAAATTAGATATTCCGATTAAATCCATAAATTATAAATCGTATACAAGAACAACACGTGTTAAATGTGTTAAATTATAATCCATAAATGTTTAATTAAAGACAAAAGTCCTATTTATTATACGGTTATTAAATATTCAGCCGAGTATCTATATAAAAACGACTTAAGTTTTTTTTTTTTACCAAAAACATCACATAAATCACACAAACCAATAAAACGAGAATATTGCAGAATTTCGAATTTCTAAACCTAATGAGTATTTTTTTAATGATATACGCGCGTTATCTATTAACTAAATTATAGATGTATTTACATACGTAATGTCTGTGTTAGGCACTATAATATTATTAATAACGAAATTTAAAATTACGTATAAAACGTATAAAACACCAATATTACACTATATTATATAGAGCCAGTTAATAGAATATTATCCGGAATGGGTGTACCACGATAAATAATTTATTCAAATTGTTGCAAATATTTATCGCATAAATCGTCAAAACGTCTGTAGGTTGAACGTGTAAAAAAAAAAAAAAAAAAAACCATAAAACAATATTGTAGTATATATATATATATATATATATATATATATATATATATATATATATATATATATATATATATATATATTAATTTTTAATTAACGACTTCTATGTTATGTACGAATAAAGACAAATACGTATACTATAATTGTTATTTTATTATTTTTGTTTAAAGAAATTTCACTCGGTAAACAATAATATTACAATAGTAAATAATCTGACCTCGCCTATAAATATGCTAATATTTTAATAATGCATTTGAATTTCTATTTTAAACCGTACAAATTACCAACCAACGATTTGATATTGCGCGCGTAAAAAATACGATAGAATAGCAAAACTATAGATACGAGATTACATAATGATTAACTTCAAATTTAGTTCTAAAGAATCGATATAGTTTGAGAGATGGTAAAAAAAAAAACCGACGTGAGCGGTTCATGCCTGGCGTAAAACAGGGATATTAACCAGTAAATAAGCGGGTGGTAGTTAAGCAGGTGATTGAGGAATACTCTATAAGGCCTCTGGGGATAAAGTAAAAAAAAAAATGTGTTCGAATTTAAAAAGAAAGACATTGAAACGAAAATGAAATCCGGAAACCTGACGGAGAGAAGCGGCAGAGAACATAATAAATACGTAGTGATAAATCAGTGACAGATATTGTATATTCGGCGTTATAGTCTTTAGGGCCGAAGCCAGACAGAAGAAGACGATTTTAAGTTTCGAAATATCTACTTAGCAAATTACTAACATTAAAATGATAAAAATTATTAAAAACGATATACTGGATAGAAAAGTATAGGTGTGTAGTTACGGATATTTCGGAAAAATGTTTTAAGTGTAATGTGCTGTTTGTTTCCACCCATCAGATTTGGTTGTAAATGACTTTGACGCCGTTTCGTCAGTTCTATTCGTCTATTTGAACATTTGTATTGTACGGTGCTCAGCAATCGTCTACTAAACACTCATCCTGTGAAAAAAATCAGTTTTACCTATTACTGTAATTCGGCGGCACAAAACAGATACGCGTAGTATGCCGGAATTCTCGTCGGATAGCGAATGTCGATTTTTTCGCGACTTGATAAATAATCATATTTTTTTCTCTCTCTCTCTCTCTCTCGCTAATAGCCGCGTCGTATAGACGCGACCCCCATAAACACACCGCGGACGGCGAAATAACGGTCTCTTAACAATACGCGCAACGGGTAGGAAGAGAAAATCGGCGACTCCCCCGGCGGCCGTAGAGTCCGGACGACGGGTCCGCGCGAAAAGCGGAGCCGTTGGATTCGGACCGGGTCGTAACGGCGACGCGACAAAACCGATTTAATTACCCGTATAATATTATTATAACACCGGTATTTTACTGTTAAAAAAAAAAAAAAAAAAGACGAGCTACACACACACACACACACACACACATATATATATAGTATAAGTAAGTACAGAATATAATAATATATACAATGAGTATGCACGCGCCAATAATATACAAGAACATAAATAACGCGGAACCTATTCCGTCCGGCGACAATATCTATTTGTATATTATACGACGACCGGACACGGTATATTATTATATATATTATTATTGCGCCGGGATAGATCCGTATCGCGTTATATTTTATATACTTGCGTGTATAGGGTATACCTTTACTAAAAAAAAAAAAAAAAAAAATATATATATATATATATATATATATATATATATATATATACCCGCGGAGTTTACGGGATACCAGTTTTGTAATTTTTCTCACTCGCTCTATCTCTCTCTCGGTCTCACTCACTCACTCTTTTCCGCTGTCGTCGATTATAATAATATGGTTTTTTTTTTTTTTTTTTTTTTATATATATATTTTTATCGCGCCCATTTCGCGCGCCCGACACGCAGTCGCTACTACCTCCCGTGTGTACAGGTATTTCGATCCCGCGTCGTCGTCGTCGTCGCGGACGACATCACGCCACCATGTGGATAAGAATAATTTCTCGCAATAATTTACACAACGTACGACACACACACACACACACGTATATTATTATTATTTTACTACGTACTAGCGAACGAATATTACGTCTAGCCACAAACAGGGCGATTTTTAATCGCGTTCATCTCACCCGCCCAACCCTCAATCGGTTTTGTTTTTTTTTTTTTTTACGGTTTAACTGTGCGTATATATTGAACAAATGGTAATTTTTCCAGAAAATTACAACGTACCGCAATCGAAGGGTTTCCCAGTTGTTCCGCTTTAAACGCCAAGGATAATATTCGAATAGCCTATTACCGCAAAATACATGGGCGGTACGAGTTTGGTATACTATCCGGTAACTTTTGATTTTTAAACGGCAACCTATACTGAACGTATTTGTTTCGTGAATTTTTATTTTTCGTTCATCCGTTGACGGAATATTATCCGTAGTATTTCAAGTGGAACAATTCTGAAACATTTTTTTTAGAAAAATCGTCCGATACCAAATTTGCATTAAAACGTGTGTAGGTTCTCGGTTGAAAAAACCAAAGTCGGTATCGCCGCGGGATACGAACTCCTTAAATGTTACGAACAACCGAAAATAAATCACTAAAATACCAAACGGTAAACGGATTCAAACCGTTTTGACTTGCACTAGTGTTAAAACAGAGTTGTACAAAAAAAAAAAAAATAATTGTTTTTTTTTTTTAAACTACATGTTTTATCTATTGCCTCACCTCCCCACCCTCCTGCGCGTCATTGGGAGATTCTGGTTACGCCACTGATTTTTTTGTTTTTTTTTTTAACCGTCTAAACTATACATTAATATTATACGGATTTAAACGTCAACAAACATTCTGTTAAAGTCAATCGCGCGCTACCGATCGGCTCGACAGTGCCGCGATACCGCGGTGCTCGATGCCACCCAAGTATAACAATAACCTCTAACCGTGTAACTATACGGCTATAATACAATATAATAGCGGTGGATTTCACTGGGAAAAAAATTATCGAAATAATACGGAGAAGAGAGAAGAAGAAGAAGAGAAAAAAACACAAGAACCCGATAACGCGATAGTTAGGTAAGTACATAGAAAAAAAAAAAAAAAAATAAAATTCTGTGTGTGTGTGTGTGTGTGTCTCGGCCGCGTTTGGATTCGATAAATTCGATCGTTCGGCCGTGTCGTTTAAAACACGAAACCGCGGGCAGATGCGATACGGACGTGTACATTTCGAGAGAACGAACGAAAATCAAATCGAATCTTCAACTGTACATTATTATTATTATTGTTGTTGTTATTTAAATAGGCATTATTACGACGGGTCGCGCTCGGGGCGTACTATTATTGGTGTTTTTTTTATTTTTATTTTATTTTATTTTATTGATTCGCGGCTGGCTGGTATATTATTATAAATATATCGCGGGCGCGCACCGAACAAGTGTAATACAAACAGCGCGTACGCGTAAATACGGTGTAGTAATTAAAACGCTACGGTTCGATTGTACTGTTACGGGCAATAATAATACGACGGTAAACTCCACATTATATTAATGTAAATGCACTGTTAAAGCACTTAAAAGTATCGCGGGCCGCCGACGACGACGGTATTATTTAGATACTCGAAATTTCAATTAGGCGTCCTCTCGATAAAACAGCGCTCGGGCCCGTGTTTCGAAACGCCGGGTATCCGCGGTACACGCCGGCGCGTACGTTATCATTATTATTATCATTGTTGTTATTATTACTGTTATCATTACCTTGATTGTATAATACGAAATGGATATTTGTCGTAAAGGCCCTCCCCCCCCCGCGCCCTGCCGAATTAATCGTTCGTCCGCCAATATCCATCCTACGTAATATTTGGCGAATTAATTAATTTAACTTTTTATCGATCCCGCGCGCCGCGGCCGGCACAATAACGTATATAAATTAACGTGACTCACCGCGGCGGTGTTCGCTATAATCGCCGGTGTAGAGACGGTGGTATAATATCATAATAAATATACCTACACACATTTATAACGATGAAACAAAAAAAAAATCCGCCGTGATGCGGTTTCGTACAAATGCCGACAAATAAAATAAAAAAAAAAAACCAACACTGAAAGCCGATCGACGCAATAAAATGTTAGTATTTTTGCGCGCGTCGGTACCGTTTGATATTATAATACTGCTATTATATGGTATTTTAATTAATATCGAGCTGTTCGGGCTGATGATGAATTTCATCATTTTGTTGCTTTTTTTTTTTTTTTTTATTAAACCGTATATGTATGTTTAACACGGGTATACGGTATTACGCGATATTATAATATATTGATCCCGATTAGGTAACATTTTACATTCTAAACAAAACGAAAAATGGTATTGGTTTTACTATAAAGGTTTTTTGTCCGTCCGCCGATAATTTTTCCACCAGATTTCTCATAGTATTTTGGATATAGTTGGTGCATTAAAGATGTCATTTTTTTTTTTTTTTTTTTTGATTTCCGTTGTAGTTATTTTAATAATTGGGAAATAATGTATATCGTTATTTTCGATTGTTTTTTTTCTTTTGTATAAAAAGGACCTGAAATTTGTACGGTATATTAATATTACGCCTTTCTAGACGTGGACAAATTGTCGGGTTATTTTGTTTTACTTCGATTTGTGTAGATTGCTTTGCCGGACCGGAAATGCACGACAATTGCAAATACACGAGGTTCGTCATATCGTAGTAGTGGAAAAAAAAAAAAAAAAGAAAAAAAAAAGTGAGCGTGATATAGTAGTTTTATAAGCGTATTAATTTAAAATCAATCAATGGAAATCGTAAAAATCACGGTATTCTAAAAAGTACGATTAACCGAGCTCGGAATCGTTTTTCGTTAACAACGATTTATCGCTGTGTACCGATTAAAATTAAATTCCCCTCTATTTCCTCGCCACCTACAATATTGGCCCACCCTCTGGTATAAAGCACGTCCGTCTTTTTTTTTCTGTTCTTAAACACATATCTGACGGCCTCCGTACAAAATACAAAAAACCACGTTATATTAACTGAAAAATCCGAATTTGAGCAAGATTATCCGTATTTGATCTGTATTACCCAATAATATCGGTATACGAATAGAAATCGATTGTTTATTCGAACTTTGATTACTCGTGGAATACTCGTCCGTAACAATTTTAATTAAATATGTTTTTTTTTTTTTTTTTTGTTTTTTTGCTAGAATAAATGTAAATCAAGTCCGTAATGTATCTAAAATCTGTCACGACGATTAAACGTCCGGGCACCGTGGCCTATTTTCAAATAATCTTTTTAAAGTATTCGACGGGCGCGTATGGTTAGGTTATTTTGTCGCGAGCAAAATCTCCAGTCGAGGATTAAACGTGGAAACGATAATTCGAATCGGAACAGTTACAACTGAGAAAAACCTAACCATACCACCTAACCTACAGCCTAACCCGACTTAACCGTAAACTGCCGTTCTAGAACGCAAATCGAAGTATATCGGTTGTAGTGAAATGTATTTAAAAAAAAAAAAAAAAAAATTATATATATATATATATATATTGCGACGTTGCACAATGATAATTTAGAAAACGACCAAAATTATTAAATATTCTGTTCAAACACCGTAATGAATAATAAGCGCGGTTATCGTATTTTTAAAATCACCATATATATATATATATATATATATATATGTATATTGTCTATTCGGTTTTTTTTTTTTTTTATACACTTTTGTACGGTTAAAACTGACGAGTATAACTTTAATTGAATAACATTTATTATATTGTTGTCGGCAACGTGTATTTCGCGGCATTTTCAAAATAATCATAACCAATTAAATATATTTCAATTGAGAATATACTACTTACGGCTGAAACAGTGACTTGTGGTGCGATAAATAGATTACACAATGTACCGATAAACATTGATTTATTAACCGATTTTTTTTTATCTTTTTGAAAACTCATTTCCACCCGACAGCCACGCGTGTATAAGTGTATTAGGTGCCTATATATATATATATATATAATATTCAAAGTACCTAGTGTATGTAAGTGTTATGTTGAATAATAATAAGTAATATTACTTTATCGTCATATATAATATTATACCATTTTATCACTATTGGTTTTTTTTTTTTTTTTTTAGATTCTGAGAGGGTAACGGAGCTTATTAGTTTTTACTATAAGATGTGGGTTTTTCTTTTTGTCGATTTCTGCGATATATTCTATGTTACAATGAAAAGAAAAAAACACCACTCATACCGGTATTGCCTTACCGGTGAACCGGGCTCGGCTCAAAATCGTCTTTCGACGTTGTAATGTTGCAATTTGTTGGTTTTGGCAAATAAACTAAACTATACCTTATACATTTTTTTTTTTTTTTTTTTTACCTCGGTGTTGCTGTAGGCCACTGCTACTACATGTATTTTTGCCGGTAACTAGATAGGTCCCCACGGCAGAGTATAAAGTGTATAATAATATCACCTATTTAAGGTATGCGAAAAAAAAAGTGAATATTTTTATATAGCCATTTTGCAAACATTACCATTACGCAACTGCCACGGCCGACACACATCCTTTTCATCTCGAAGGCAAATCCAATGAGATCTATACTATGTTGACGGATGACCGACAGGATGGATTAGCAGTGCTTAATATCAAAAAAAAAAAAAAAAAATATAAAAAAATACCTATGTGGTGTTCATGGATACCAACGGAGTCGTTAATCGATTTTCAAGTCGAAACCAATGTCGAATGACAATTTCGAGATTCGTTTAAATAAAGAATATTGATTTGTGTTATTATCATATTTTGTTAAGATTTTTACAAATACACTTAAACTATGATTGTTGCGCTAGTCCGGCAAAATGTTAAACTTCTCCTCCTTTTCATTTCAGATTCATAGACGTTGATTTTTATTAATAATAATAGAAAAAATATCACTAAATTCAAATAATTTGTAAAATAATAATAACAATACACCGTCTATGCTTGAGCGAAACAGATTAACCGAAACTTTAGTAGGTACTAATGAATTTTTTTTTTTTTTTTTAAAAAAACCCAAAAATTACTCTAAAAATGTGCAAAATATCATATTATGATTAATATACGCGAAATAAAACGTTATAAATTATACAGAACTGTTTTTGGTCGTGAAACACTACACATTGTGATACTATTCCGGCTGGTTTTCTTTTTTTGTACCGACCGCAATAAACAAAAAAAAGCCAGTCCGTGGACAATTACGGCCAATTCGGGTTTTTTGACCGCTACACCTTTATATAGTGGTGAGGGGAGTCTGTGGTAATTTGTGTATGCGAATAATACACAATTTTACACTACAACAAAATAATATTTACAATCTACTTCAATCTTTCGTAATTGACATTATGTTATAGAATACCTATAGATCGTGGTTGCAAAATGTGGATAATAATTGATATAATCTGTCTGGAAACCGTTGTCGCCGTTGGTTATTCAAACATTATTGATATATCAGACGACGGTTATAAAAGGACTGTGTACATTAACAAAAAAAAAAAAAAAAACATATTGCCGCGAGAATTTTATTGGTATGATCACGATAACTGATAATAATATCGAATGTTGTCTGCGGTCTGCTCGTCTACTGTGTAAATGTTGAATTGTTGAATTGTGGTTAACGAACAATATAATAATATACGATTTTGTGTAAATGTTATAGTGTAAGGAGTTAGTAAAAAAAAAAAATAATAAATAAATGGCATCAGTAAAGTGACTTTGCGTGTGTTTGGCTATACCTATATTTTTCAGGATAGTCACCGCCACTGCGGGATAGTACAAGTAGATCGCCCGATAAGGTAGAATATAGAGGGGAATTAAATTTATATCCGATAAAGCATCGTTGACGAAAAACGATTCTGAGCAAAATTTGGTTTTGATCGTGCTTTGTGAAATGCCCGTGATTTTTACGATTTCCGTCAAGATCGCCGCCACACTTAACTACGCTAAATTTTTATCCATCAGCAAGCATAATTTTTCCGACTTATCCTGTGTCAAATTTTCGTACATCTTCTACGGGCCAAAACGGTCATTTTTACTCACATAAAAAAAAAAAAAAAACTAAACAATTTTCAAATCGCTATAAATCGGCGGAATGTTTTGAAAATGTTACCACGTCATAGGACAAGGTTAAACGTATGAAATTCGGTGATAGTATCGTGTCACTGTAAAAAAAAAAAAACTACCCTCCCTCCTACTAGACGAAATTTGCTACCGGAAACGGCTTCTGAAATCGATAATAGGAAAAAAAAAAATAAAAAATATATATAATAAAATAGGCACACATCACGGTAAAACCGAAATACATCCCGGGCCCGTAACTTCGGTCATCACGTGTCGCGTCTTCGGCGTATCCGGTAATGGCGTATTATTTATATATATATATATATATATATATATAAAAATTCGATTTAACCGTTTCCGGTTTGCGACCGTACACGTATAATAATAATAATAATAATACAATATCGGCTGCCGGGCGGATCCGAGACGTGTTTTTATTACAATTTCTCTGTCTTTTTTTTTTCCCCTACCGCCGTCCGAATTTCCCGTGCCCTCCCCGTGGCCACCCCGTGCCGTCCATTGTGCACGGGACCGGCCCGAAAACGATATAATTTTATACGTGGACCGCACACGCGCACACAAATTGGATTTGCCGGTATTATTGTAATTCCGGGCCGGCGTATTATACAATATCGGTGCGGTCGGACGGCGGTATACGCCGATGTGTCACCCGGGCCCTTTTTGACGGATATACGCTTATTATGTGGATATGATGTGATATTCGGCGAGAATTTATTTTATTTTATTTTTTTTTTTTTTTGCTCTCCTCTCTTCGCTTACAATGTAATAATAATAATAATAATAATAATAATGTATTCGTATTGTAATACGTGTGCGGCGTACGTGTGTACGTATATTGCCCCCTTAACGCGATTTTACCGCACACGCGATTGTCGTGCGCGTATAGGTGTATTATTATTATACGGGAGGCGGCGGTGGCGGCAACAGCACCCGGCGTGTCGAATCGATCGCCGAGAGACGTGCAGAAAAAAAAAAAAAAAAAAAAAAAAAAAAAAAAAAGGTGTGCAAACAATATAATAATATTATATTTATATAAACACAAACCGGTTGCCCTTCTTCCCCCTTGCCAATCGCGACCACCGCGCCGGGGGGTATGCGGGGACGACAAAACGATTTAAATAAAATAAAATGTGTACGCGCGCGGTGCGCTCGCGCGTATTTCAAAAAATACAAAAAAAAGAGTTCACTACGTTACCTACGCCTCACCCGCCGCCGCGTATCGTTTTTTATTTATTTTTTTTTTCCAACAATTGTTCCTCCCACCCCCCCCAGTCCCCCCATCCTGCCAGTGTACGAAATGTGTTGAAAAAATTCCCGTTCGCGACGGTTACGCCGAATCGCCAATCCTTCGCCCAGCGTCTCTTCCGGGTTTCGCCGGTTTTTTTTCCAAAATACGTTTTACGCGCTATTCGACAGCTCCGCGGCGTAGCCTTTGTCGGCCGAGCAATACGCGAAATGTATTTCGTATATCTGGTCAATGTCCAGGAACTATTTGAACACGCCTCGTGTACAGAGCAGTGGAGCACCGTTTGAGTACATAAACCGAACGTGTGGTTGTGGCGAAACGTCCCCGAGTGTAAAAACGGCGTGGGGTAAGTAGGCCACCGAAAATCATTGTTAACGGATGACGATTTCTAGGTGGTTTTTTTTTTTTTTTTTACTAAGTAAAACTTATGGTGAACTCCTCTCGGAATTGTCATCTGCTCGGCCAAAACTATTTTATCTACGTGAAACCAAACACGAATTACTCGAAATACTCGACAATTTCATATAAACCGCTTAAAAATCGCTAGAACGTTTTGAAAATGTTAATATTCTGTGAAAATTGTAGGTCTCGACGATTATTTTAACCAAAGTTACAACAAAACGAAAAATAAACATAATCGTGTACATTTTCCCGTTTTTTCTCGGTTTTGTCCGACAATTATGAAAACTATAGTGAAAACCAAAAAATATACAAATGACCTTCCCATCGCACCAAAGATCACTAGATCCAAAATGCTTTCGGAAAAGATGCGCTACACTTATTGAAGATCGAAGATCGCGGTAACCGATTTTTTACGAAAACGAAATTTGTGTACACGCCACAACTTTGACGTTAGCCAAGGCCTAATCCGGATAATGTCAAAAACTCAAAGGAGTAAATTAATAACTGCATTGTACTTACGAAACGCATACCGTTAGAACCTATTGTATTTTTACAAATATATATTGTTACAAATGGAATTTCCGTGACACTTTGGATTGCACAACGCAGGAGACGTTTACATTTTTCGTGTAACGAATAAGAAATTAATCCGTACAATTGAGTTTTCGGTTCTATTATAACGTCACCGGTGAAATCGCACAAGAAATAATATCACGCCACATTAACGAAAATGACGAAGAAACACTAAACCGCCAATATAGTATTATAAATTTGTTAATTAAATCATTGGGGTGATGCTACTGAACACTTAGGTTTGTAATGTATGTACTTGTAAAAATTGTTCTGTTATTGTCTAACATTATCCACGAGAAACTGGATAATATTATCGTAAGCCGGACAATGTAAAAATAATACAGTTACAAATAAGAATGGCTAATGTAAACTTTATCCAAATACGTAACCGTTTACAACCATAACGACTACATTATTCGGTCGATAATGCTATATTTTAAATATTTCGGTTATACTATGGAATTTATGCCGATTGGGTAAATATAAAATATATTTTAATAATATCACCTTAAAAAAATCGTTTAAACCACTCCCTCGAAAAAAAAAAAAAATGCAACTCACAAAGCACTCAAAATCCCGCAGAAAACACTGAAATGAGGTAAACCGCAATATTTTGATAATTTAACAAACTAAACTTTTCTCGTTGAATAGATGAATATATTAAAAGAAGGAAATTCCATAATAAAGATAAGTATGTACACTGAACAGCCTGTGTAAAGTGTTTTAAAATTAGATAAACGTTATTTAAAAATAAAAAACAACAGAAATTGTTAAAAAAAAATACTATTTTATAATATAATAGAGTAAAAACAATCTAAAATAGGAAAAATACAATAAAAAAAAAAAAAAATCGAAACAACTTTTTTCTTTTTTTTCTTTTACTGAGTTTATATGTTACATATTTCCAATTAAGAAAGATTCTAATATGGCTTGCCATAAGCTTTAAAAAAAAAAAAAAAATTACATATGCCACAAATACATTGCCTTAATGTATTGTAAAATATTCATCTCGTAAATGATCAATATAGTTAGGTACTTATTATAACTTACACTTTTTTTCATCAAAAGCAATACCTATTTTCGTAAAAATAATTATTTTGTTATTTGGCTCACGGCAATATGTTTACACGCGGACGACTACCTGTTAATATTCGACGCTATTAAAAAAAAAACTATTTTTTTCTAATTTCTTTTGATAATCGCCAATTGGTTTATGACTTTATTTTCTCAAGGTTTTTTTTTTAAATTATAATATATATACTATATACCGATAAAATTATTATTTATTACCGCATAATATATCATAATATATATTATTGTAATCGCGAATTTTTATATTCGATAACAGTATATATATAAAAAAAAAAAAAATTTGTATTTCAATATTTAATCATAATATATAGTTATATAATAATATTTAATGTGCAATTTACAAATATTTTTTTTTCTTCTTCTTTATAATCCAACAATTCTTCAAGAACTTTAGCTGATATCGACACAAGTTAATATTCCGTCTCCCCATCTCTAATACATTCTTTCCTATAGAAGCGCACCCAGGATTGATTTCAATTTTCTTATGTTGGCGCGGCTCGGGCTTTGCTCGCTTCCCCTAACAAATAATTAAAAAAATACAAAGAATACATAGAATATTTATTTTATTTCTAACCTCCCGGGGTTGTGGTGCGCACCTGCTTCCCAAGCGATATTTTTCAAATTTTCACCGGGTTCTTGATTAATTCCGTCCGACCAACGGTCTCGGGGTCTACCTCTCGGCCTTTCGCCCGTTAGTTACAAACGTATAGCGGCGAAAATTTGTTTTTATCTTTGTCCAAAGACATTCCGAAATCGTACCGTAAGGTAAATACATTATAGTACCTACCGAATATGCCAAAGTAGGTGTACGTGATGTGTATGTTTCGAACGTGTTATAAATTATAATGCTAAACGGTTCTTTAAAAAGAATATTGTCGTATCGTTTGAACGTCTATAATATTGACTTCTATACTTTTCATTATGCAAGTGTACGTATATAACTACTAAGAAACGATTAAATAACACCATGTTGTTTAAAAACTCATCCCATTAAAAATAATAGTGTGTTTAACCGGTTTTTTTTTTTTTTTTTTTTTTAGGTAAATATATACCTATACGTGTGCGTATGGACGAATTAAATAAAAATAAAAAACAAACATTTTTGTGTTATTTTTTTCTGTTGGTAAAAGTTGTTCACGCGGTAGATAAAATGTATAGGACAATATTTTATTATCGGTACAAGGAATAAATAATTTTATACGTTATTTCATAAAAAGCATTTCACTATACTCATCAAGTACACATCGATTCGTATTTACCAATTTTTATTAATATATATATACATTATTAAACGATACCTTTAAGTTCGTAAAATTGTTTTTTGTTGTTTTTTTTTAAATATAAATTGAGTATAACGAATTGTCGTGTCTCGTTTTTACATTTTGTTTTTTGTTTTTTTTTTTTTTATTCAATAAATACACGAAACCTTTTTTTTAAAAAAAAAAAAAACCAAACAAATCTATTGCCCACATTGGACACGGTATCTCGATACGGGTATTTTCGGGGGACAACGTGAAACATATGTTTGTAATTTTGTATTTTTTTTTTCCTACAAAATAATGCTCTTAAGGATCCTCTGAAAAAAAGATCCTATCGAAGTTACATACACAATCGATCGAATGTCGAATTGTGGCAGTATACGTAGAGTAGAGTTGACCCTCCTCGTAAAAACTGCAGGGACAGGTGACATTTATGTCTTCTTATCCGAATGAAGACGTAATATATTTGGAGATTATTTTTTTTTTCTTTTCGAGAGAACGCGTGGGACCCTCCCGGTAAAACGTCTTACCATACGCCATTTGGGTGTTCCGTCGAAATCCGAAAACGTTATATTATTGTTATTTACAGAAAAAATCGTTTCGTGTGTAGCGTTTTTCTCTCCAGCGTACATCAACAAATAATTATTGACGAAATGTATTATGTTAGTTTATCTTTTCGGTACTTATATCGTTACTGGAAACAAAAAAAAATCAACAGCGTAGAATACAATAAATGTATTATTATATATTATTAAGTTAAATGTGTTCGATCAGTTTTGGATAACATAATTTTCCAATTTCGATCAAACAAAAAAAAAAAAAAAAACCTTATTATTAGCTGTCGGTAAACTGAAATAATACGTTAATTTCATTAAAAAAAAAAAAAAAAAATCGCACGTGATCTAAACAATAAAGTCATAGGCGTGCGCACGGGGCCAGCCAGTCGAGTTCAGGTTTCGTCTTGTGATTGGTCGGGGCCGTTAAAAATTAATCCTATGCGTATAATGCGTACGCATAGAATTGTTGTAAGTCAGTTTCGGTACCTAATTTGAGAAAATTTAACATTTTAAACCTCTCTCCGGTATATAGGGGTGATTCAGTTTGAACACATTGGTATTAAAATCGTATTTAAGCCGTATTTTTTTGTTCTTGTAACCGAGATAGCTAAACGGGTCAACACGAATAAAAACAACGAAATCGCGTAATTTGTTGACGGTTGTTTTTAAATTTTTTCGAAAAACTGTGTTTTTAACCCCGGGTAAAACGTCGGTATTCAAGTATATAGTAAAAACGGGGTGATAAATGTATATATTTTGAAAGATATGTCGTGTGATCGATTTGTATTGATTTTACTAACTGAAGAAGCGTTATTACCGATAAAAAAAAAAAAATGTTAATTATCGATGTGATAATTTTCACGATGGAGTCTGCGAACACGTCTGTGAATATATAAATATATAGTATTACCTATATAATAATCTGCAATTAAAACTCGATACGAAAAAATTTACCACGTCTTAAAATGTATAATACACTCGATGAAAATTTCAGGTTTCTGCTATTATTTGTCAACGAATTACAATATAAAACCATATCAAAAATGAATAAACAATCCCGTTTTGCGAGGTTTTTTTTGTCCGATTTCACCCATAATTAAGAATACCACAAAGTACAAAAAAAAATATAGAAGTATACCAACCCAATTCACCAATTAGACACAATTTGCTACTAGAATCTCCCACCTGATGACCGGAGCATGATTTATAGTAAAACCAATACATTTCCAGCTACGCTCAGAATCTTTAAACGTAAATGATTGTGTATTTTTTTGGCAATACTATAAATCGCTAATGCATATTTACTTTCAGACGCTGTGGTTCAACCCCAACCGGCAACAAATGGCCTAGTGTCTAACAAACTTGTGTACGACATATCTGGTATGACCGGTAGACGAATTGGTTGAAGGTTTAAAGGTCTGGGGAAAAATTTCAGAAAAAAAAAAAAAAAAAAAAAAACACTATAGAATCAATAGAAACGGTTTAAAAACCCTCTTAATGTGAGGTTCGACGATTTTTTTTTTTTTTTTTTGCTATTTGAATATTTCCGAACACCGTGGTAATTGAATACGCACATATATATATATAAAAAAAAGCACGTCAGTTAAATTATCGTAAATTCGAATAGGAGAATATTATTACTATTATGCTATAGAGTGAACCATAAGCGCCGTGTTCGGTTTTGTACGGAAAACCGTACGTAACTCAAACGGGGTGCCGGCGGTGGTCGTGTGCGCCGCCGCCGCCGCCGGTGCAGTTGTTATCGTATTGTAAACATTATAGATTTGGGCCGGGGGGGAGGATGGGGCGCGGATCACCCTAAAAATAACGACGGCCGAGGAGGGCCTCCGGGATATCGAAAATCGACTAAGATTTTTATCCGAAACGCGCGGGGTCCGTGTGGGATTATAGAATATATTATTATTATTATTATTGTTGTTGTTGTAACGTACGCGCCGTATTTTATGGAAACGTTTTTTTTCTTCGGTCTGGATGGAAAGAGAAATAAATAATAATAAAAATAACACCGACGTTACATTATTATATATATATATATATATATATTTTAACAAGAACCCGCGGTTAAACAAAACCGTGGAGAGTCGTGGATGATAATGCGATTCGTGTAGAAAACCGCCAGGACCCAACCCCGACGACGACGACGACGGCGTCCGCGAAACGCATATACGTTTTTCGGCCAGAAATAATGTTGTCGCAGTCGTGTCCGTCTTTGTCGATTATTGTATATTATACATTTTTATTTTTATTTTTTTTTTTTTTTTTTATGGCTATATAAACGTTAAAAACATTACCAAAACACGTGCGCGCGCGCGCCGTAGTGTAATTTCAACGAATCCGGCGGCGCTGGACGGTGGTGGCACTGACGGGTGTCGTACGAACAGGAAGTGGCGTTCGAGTGTATTAGTGTGTAAAAATACTACATATATATCGTTAGGTATGGATATAATATTTTTTTTTTTTTTTTTTCAATAATAGAAACGTTACACGAACAAGAGAGGAAACAATTAACCCCTCGTCGCCGTATTCTGTTCGGGATTTCTGTTTCTCGGTAACGACGTTTTCAAATTTCATTACCAGCGGTCCGATTTTCAGGACGTTGAAATATATATCCATATAATAGGTACACGGGTCGTGTACAGTGTAATATTACAATATTGGACGTGTTTTCGCGCCGTAAAACGATCAATTATTGACCGGATAAATATTCGATTATCGTTTACCGTATTTAACACAATCTCGTCACTGTCCGAACCGAAATAATCGAATTATCTAAACTAATTCTAATCTCGATACATTTCCTCGTGTACCGGTTGTTTTATTACGTGTACTTATTTATTTATTTATTTTTTTTTTTTTTTTACCCTGTCCATTAAACAACTTTTCTACCAGATATCCCGATCCGATTTTCGAGCGTATCAACATATCCGAACGAGTTTCGGATCTATTCGGTGTATTCATCGGGAGGACATTTTTTCAACGTATTTTTAATTTTTTTTTTATATATATATAAATAAATCGTTGGAAAAAAAGTACACAGTCGAATTATTCTGATTTTAAATTGTCATCGTTTATTTTTATTTTATTTTTTTTTTATCCGTATAAGGTTTTGTTTTATCTTTATCTTTATCGAGATAATTTACACTTTAATCTTTATATGATTTTCATGTAAACTACAGGATGACACAGAAAACCGTTTATAGTTTATTAGACTTCTTAAAAATATGTAAATTTTATTACAGAAAAACAATCTGAAATCTGAAAATATTTGAATTTATGCGGGGACGACGGTGTTGACTTCGGGGCTGTATTATTAATTCTAAACATATCAAAAAAGAAATTTAATACTATGTTGAATTCTATTTGTTTCACTGTTTCCCTTGTAAAATGTTGTGCGTTGAGCCAATTATATATATATTGTTTAATATGTCAATAATGTTCCAACACCGACGATTTTCTATCATCCGAATGAATATTTGTAAACGCGTAAAAACTCCTTTCGTCACCATAATAGGGGGGAAGGGGGGGCGAGCAATTCAAATGATACATATCAACTGGCGTTTAAATTTCTGAAATTTTTGTTCTTGAGGCTTTTGTTCGTCTTCTACGAGATGGTTTTTAAAATCGTTTACATTGCAACCACAATTTTTTTTTTTTGTTTTTGTTTGTAAAACAATTTCCAATTTACACGGAATGACATAAATTTCGTAATGTATAAACACGCGTTGAATCGATTAAAATGAAACTGAAAAAAAAAAAAAAAATACGGAAAAACGGCGATAAATGCGAAATAAAAGTTACACGAACCGAGCGAATCTCCCGTGTACACGGGAAAGCATTGTTTCGGATCGTCCACAAATACGAATAATGAATGGACTTTGCATTGAAATCCGGGCCCTGTAATAATAAGCGCGGTCGATAAAAATCGACTCTGTACGGGTTTTATAAGTATCGTTTTCGCGGGTCACAAAAACACGCGAACTTTTTAATTCGAAACACAATGCAAACGGCACTCGTTAGCGCGACGCCGTGTACTGTACGCACGTTATTAGTATTATATAACATATTATCGACAAATTTAAAACAATATCGCATTTTCGTATACCGTATGCATAATTACATTTAGATACATTGAATTTAGTAGTAGTAGTAGTAGTAGTAGTGTAGTTAGCTATGGGCAAAAACCACCGATGTTCAGTTTTTGATATATCGAAGAAAACGTCGAGGTTTCATTCCGATAGTTTAAATTTTTTTGTATTAGTATTTTTTTTTTTTTTTTTTTTTTTAATTATTTGTACAACGATTTTATAAATGTATATATTTAGACACATTGCATTTAGTAGTAGTAGTAGTGTAGTTAGTTATGGGCAAAAACCACCGATGTTCAGTTTTCGATATATCGAAGAAAACGTCGAGGTTTCATTCCGATAGTTTAAATTTTTTTGTATTAGTATTTTTTTTTTTTTTTTTTTACATTATTTGTACAACGATTTTATAAATGTATATATTTATACGGTTCGAGCCGGAAATGGGCAGGCGATTTGCTTGCGCAGTTCTTATCGCGAATCATAATCGTCTGTCCCTAGTGAATTTTTCAAAAGCGGGATTGACTTTGTAGAAACAAATAAATCGGTTAACATCTAAGCATTTAAACAAACTTAAATTGTCTACAATCCTATGATGATACACTATGGTAATGTGTTCAGTACATGTCATATTTTTAACAATTACTTACATTTAAATATAATAAAATTGAACGTACCTACCTTGCCTTGAATTAAATTGTATTTTTATTTGGTAAAACTCGAGCCCCCGTAAAATGGGAGATTGCCTGTCATCGTGGGATGACTTTTTTTTTTTTTTTTCCGGCTTGTTTATGCTATGAAAATATTTTATGTTGAAACATACGAAAAAACATCGGATGTTCTCCTCGAAAACCCGACGTATCGGCACAACTGACGTTTTAAATTTCGATGTATCGATACATAGATACATACATCGTTGTTCAAAAAGTTTTGTATATCTCTAGCAGTACAATAATACGTACTTGTATTATACGTGCTGGTAAATAAAAGCGTGCGTGTATGTGTGTCACTGTGTAACAATCGGGTTACATCATCCGAAAATTACCTTTGTGAAAATCCGTATCGTTCTCGTTGTATACAAGCGGAGGGCCCAGAGCGACGAACACACACACACACACACACACACCACCCCGACATCTCCTAACCCGGCAGCGGCGGGACACCGGGTTACAAAATATCGTTTGCGACAATAAAATAAAACAAAATAATAAAAAAAAAAAAAAAACACAATACAATTTACATTGAATACTACTGTACGTGCTCGTGCAAACGTTTCGGTAGGTGTACGAAATGAAAATTCACAATCGCGTGCGCGTTAAATTCCCCGTCGTCGGTTGTGAAATTCTCGTAACGGCCTGTCGAATAATAAAAAGCCGCAGAGTAAATAAATAAAAAAAATAATATATATATATATATGTGTGTGTGTGTGTGTGTACAGGCAATATTATAATATAGTTGTTGCAGTAAGAAATTTAAACAAAATTTACGAAATATATACTATACGTATTGTATAATATTTGAAAAAAAAAATAAAAAATATGTGTAGTCCTTAACCGCGCCGCGTTAAAATAACATCTAAAAATGTCGTACACATAATTATTTTCAAAATGTAACTATAAACGCGCAATCACGGGGAAACTTGAACAGTATGGGAGTGAAAATGCACCACCCGAGACAACATTTTTTTTTTAAAAATAATCTAGATTTTTCGATTAAATAATAAAATATTCCTTCTTGCTCCTTGAAATAGTAAATACCAATTCTGCAAAACTCTGTCGCACTGTAATACAGTGGCGAAACGACGGAAATCAGTCGAGTTTCTAAAAAGGCGTGTTGTTTTACTGTACCGGTTAGCGACGCAATAAATATTCCATAAAAATTAATCGATGGCGGGTTTTCCGAATGATTTTCGTAATTTTTCGTACGGTTTTTTCGGCGACTAGAATGCCTCGACGTTTTTGGTTTTTTTTTTTTTAGCGCTGTACCTTTCACCGCCTCATTGGCTCGTTCGGTTTACGGACACGAATCCTTTTGGTCGCGGTGTCATAAAAAAATAAATATTTTATTATGGCGTAATATTCGTATTGGATGATATTACAGAAACGACTTTATTATCATTATTATATAGGTACGGGTTGTATGGGACGACACGGCCGCCGAGAACAAAGTGGCCCAAAAAGGAATTGCCGTGTTGGAAAAAAAAAAAAAAAAAAAAGGAGGTGTTTGTATTGCGCGTACACGCTGAGACACGTATACAATCGTTGCGGTCGGTGCTGTCAGATCCGGTGTGTGTGTGGTTGTACGTATTATTGTAATAATAATACGTACACATACGGGGAAAAAAAAAAACTAAAAACGATTATTTTTTTTTATTATTTTCTACCGCGGGTCCGGCCCACGTCCGGAATTTCGCTCTTTCCGTCTCTGCCTCCGTGTGCGCGCCGTTTGACTTTTTTGTTCTTCGAAAATATTATTATTTTTTTTTTTTTTTTTTACCATAGGTATATAAAAAATATATTAATAATAACGAAAACGAGCTGGTCGCGGTGTGATAAATAAGTTTCTCCGTCCGGTGATGATGCTGCCGGTGCTGCCGACGCGCTGTGTTGTTGCGCTGCCGACGTGCGTTCCATTCATTAAAAGAAAAAAAAAAAAAAAATGAATATAATATAATAATAAAAATATATAAAACACCGACGGACGGGCGTGTATTTTTTTATATTAATATATATATATATATAATATTAGACGACTATAATATATATATATTCGTTTCAATAGGTTATATTATTATATAGTGCGTGTGTTGACTAGGTGTTTGACGCTTGTCCCGCGGGGGACCGTATAGTTTTTTCATTCTATATTTTTATTTTTTATTTTTTTGTATTATTAATTGTCCGTTTTCGTTTGTGTGCGTGTACGTATACGACGAACGACCGGTTTCTTTTTCGGGATCGTTTTTTTGTTAGTTTGTATTTATTTATTCAAAGTAGCCTCTCGCCGAGCACGCGGCCTGCGACGGTATCGTGTCCGTCTTCTTATCCTGGTTATTATTATTATTATTTTTTTTTTTTTTTCCGGCTCGTGGAAAAAAAAAAAAACAATGACAACCGGACTTATTATGATAATTAATTATTATTTCACTCTGCGGTGTTCGTGCCGATGTTTTCACCTTGAACGGTGGCCAAACACCTTTCGGTTTTCGTTTTGTTATTTTTTTTTTTTTTGTTTTATCGCGCGGCCAGAGCCCTCTAGGAGGGACCGACGGCGGTCGGCTCGCGCGCATCCCTCGCGCGCGAACCGGTTCTCATTATATCTATACCGACGTCATTAACGGGCGTCAACATAATAACACGTCAGTTTGCAGACTAGCAAAAGACATTTTTTTTTTTCTTTAAATATGTTTCGAGTGCGAATACACGACACATTTGAACTTTTCACGTTCCATTTTGTATTTTACAAATACGTTTAAAACACAATACCGAGTAAAAGTGTTTCAACTGCGTGCTCGTATGCCGAAAATGTATTCGAATATATTTATTTTTAATACTTTTACTCAAATACCTCACGAGTCCCCGGGGTTAGTGTACAGCACAGTGGTGACGAACCTTATCAACCAAAGTGAGTTACATTTGAAATTTTAAATATTCCGTGATCGACAATCTGGGAGATTTTAGGAGGAAAATTTGTTCGACGTGCAAATAAAAGGCCATCATAATCCAATATACATCTATTTTATGGACCTGTCCGTCGGGGCGGATTATACGTTTATCGTAAAAATTAAAATTATGGCACCTAAAATTTCATTTTTGTTTTTAAAGTTCGTACGTAGTGAATCGGAAACATTTGGTTGTTTCTTTTATAAATTCACCATCAGAAAATTGTTTTTTATTTTTTGTTAATAGGTATGCTACTTCGAACGAAGCAATAGTTACATTTTGGCCCAATTTATTATGATTTTTTAAAATCAGACTGCTATTGGTTCAGTTTTAATTTCATTGTGTTTAGCTTATCTTGTCGTAAACTAGAATTTTTTTGTAAACTTTAAATCGAAATCTGCATGTTTAGTTCGATAATGCCATTCTACGTATCCACGTTTGAAAATTGAATGAGTATCTCGGCATAATATACATACGCAATTGCTTATAATGTCGACAACAAAAATAACCCAAACTTCCATTCCTGATTAAAATGATAAGTTTAACACTTTTTATTTTTGTAAAAATTTAAAATTCTAAATAATTTCGGAACGTAAAAAACGAAAATATACGGAACACACAGTGTTACACGATACACGTGATTTATTGACAGACGAGTTATAACTGGCAATAATAAACTGTTCCGATTATCACGGTTGACCGTTATTAGTAAATTTCTACGATACAATATAGCAATCCAGTATCCAATATCGAAATACTTCATTGCCCGCGCAAATATTCTCCCTCGAAATTGTAAAACATTGATTTTTTTTCTCTTTGTTATTAATTTAACCGCATTACTTTATAAATACGTTTTACGATATATGTGAATTGTTGCCCGTGTTTGTATGGATAATAAAAAACCATCATGGTCTCAATGGGTAACAATATATTAGTATTGGTATTTAATATTATTTTTTTTTTTTACATTTCGACTAATTGAAATTACATTTTTTTTATTCGAATTTTGTTAAACTGTATATAATCAGATAATAATTGTATTCAACTAGATAACGCACTACACGGGTCAATGTAATTATTGTTTTATGCCCGCGTACCTTCTGCGATTGGAATTATGCGCAGGAACGACGTGGTCGTCGATGATGAGGCGCGACGATGCGACAGAACGGACGTGTTGAAAATTGCTCCCATATCTATTTTTGACTACAGATTAGTTTAAAAAATACGCGTTTCTATTAAAATAATATGTTTACTTCATACGGTAACGTCCAAAGGGTTTTAATGGTTTGACGGGTTTCGACTGTTGAAAAAAAAATAATGAAAATTAATGTAAAACGTATATTAGACTCGGGCTTGGGTCTGATGAATACTTTTTAAAAGTATTCAGAATAAATATTAGAAAACATGCAACGAATAATAGTATTCCGAATATGTGTGTGCGCATACACTTACAATGACAATAATACTTTCGGTATATTCCGAATACAATCCAAAAAAAAAAAAAATAAATGTCAAGTTAAGTTGAAACGGAAACTAGATAATATAATAAGACCGATAGGTAGGTGATTGTTAAAAATTGTCTTGAAAAACTATCGGTAATCCGGAAAAATTGTTCAAAGAGTATTCGCCGGGCGGAAAATTCGCGTCTTTAAAGGCGACGCGTTTTCACAAAAAAAAAAAAAAAAAAAACGCAAATCTTAGAGTAAAGTATTTATTTATATATGTTTTTTTTTTTTTTTTTTTTTTTTTTTTAATAGTGTTCGGAATACTATTAAAACGTGTCAGACATTCGTACGCAACGGCAACGATTAATAATAAAATGCGTATAAGTCTCTCGTATTCCGTTGATTGATTGTAACGGCGGTAACAACGCGCGAAGAGGGAAAATTCGCCATTGGAAATTGAACGGGCGTATTGAAATGATGATAATAATAATAATAATAATAATAATAGTGTATAAACGAAACGAAGATTAGCGTGTCGAAAATGGATTTACTGTTCGCGGGGGCGAAGATAATGGGGGTCCTGTGATAATATTATACGGCAGCGAGCGTATCACATCTGCGAACGATTGCTGCTGCTGCTCCGCGGGCGAAGAGCGTGTAAATTATATTAGGGGGCGTCGAGGAGATTGTAAGTGTATAAATATAAATTTCGCGGTAGGCGTCGACACACTGTCGGCAGAGACGGTTTAGTCGTCCGCGGACGCGTTTCTACAAAATTACTATAATCACTAACGGCGACGTTTTTATGGTCCTTTTTTTTCGATATATAATAATAATAAAAAAAATTATATATTCTAAACGTATTCACGCACAAACGGCCGCGGGGTCATTGTATTTTTTTTTCAATTCAATTGTCGATTTGTAATATCGTAAGTGCCTCGATGTGTACGGTTTATAAACGGTACACTGTGCGGTACACTTTTTAATTTCCGATGCATACAAGTAATTCCCGTGTAAACGTGTCCACAAAAAACAAAACGAAAAACAATTTTGCAATATAACAGCTCTGCGGACGGTTCACGAGAGGAGTTTGTGTTTTCGTAACTACCGAATAAATTATACGATTGTTTGTGTTTTCGTTTTTTTACGATTTTACCGTAAATACCGACTTAGACGCCCACAGATACAAAATATATTGCCGCGTTAACGCCGAAACTTTTTTTTTCTTTTCTTTTTTTTCGCCTCAAAGTACAACTTATGATGAACCTTGTATCGAATGTCTGTGCGTTTTCACGGAGCCCACTTAACCCAAACTAACATCATTTTTAAAATGAATTACATACATTCAAATTATAACTTGTATAAATAAATAGATAATGCTATTAATCGAGTACTTTTATTATTCGATAATAAAGTTAAAATTATTCAAAAAACATTTTTATTATTATTATTATTTTGTAGTTCACAATAGCTGTAGGGAAATAAACAAAAAAAAAAAAAATGTCTTGTATAAATTACAATATGTGATCAATTTCTAATCATTTATATTTAACAACAAGGATTTATACGGTATAATATACTGTATTCGAAATAAATAAATAAATAGAATACCGTATTAACAATTCCGATTATGATATTGCTTAACTCGAAAAACGATGGCTGCGAACGTGTAGTTAACGTGTAAAATAATCAGTTTTAACTAAAAAAAAAAAAAAAAAAAAAAAGAAAAAAAAACCATTTGAGTAAATAACACAAATAAAAAATATATGAACGATAATATAATGTCGTATTCGAAACAAGACGCTGCACGCAGGTAAAAAGGCGTGAATAATTTTAAACGTATTGCTTTTAGCGGAAGGTTATGTGACAGCGTGCAGCCGGTTAAACGAACGTAACAAGACAATTATTACGATTTTTTTTTTTATTTTTTTTTTTTTTTTTATCAAAGACACGTACGAATCAGGTTTTTATTATAATATTGTGTAGGTATTGCGCAAAGAAAAACGACTCTCGAAAACATATCGCACGGACTACCGAATTGCCGGTGCTCCATACGCGCGATTATATTCGTTTAAACGTTACGAATCCTTTACAAATATTATTACACCCCTGCGAACCGTATCCGAGTAGATAATATTATTTATTCGCATTCGTATTATAATCTGTGTAATAGTATTGCATTAATCGTTGGACGCGAAAATCCGAACGTAAAACGCGCGTAGTGTATAGACGGAAACACACATATATATTATTAATATTATTTTTTTTTTTTTTTTATCGCCCACCAAACATTTAACAATAAGATTAACAATAATAAATGAACGGTTTCCCGAAAATTTTTGTTTTGTTCTTACCGTAAACCTAAAAAAGAAAACATACGTATGCCGCGCGTTGGCTGTTGTTGTGGGTGCGATGATGGGACGGCGGGTTCGAGCCAAACATACGTTTCATCCATCGAAAAAAATAATACGAGAAATTCTATGATTTTTACAGTTTCCCGACGAAATTTCCATACTAAAATTATGTGACCGCGAATTTTATATATGACCACATAAACGACTTGTACGTTGAACCCCGGGTGAAATTTTCAAAGTATTATCGAGAAGCCGAACAAATTTGATCCACAAAAACAGAATTAAAACTAAAAAAAAATTTAAAAAAAAACTCAACATTTTATTATAGTCATTCTTATTGTTAATTTATAGCCATTACAATACATAGCTTCGAACTTGTAAAATTTGCATATTTGTTCGGCTTGTTCTACAAAATTTTGTTTCACAGTACTAACATTGTTACGTACATTCAAATACAAAATGTGTTATGCGCATATTTTTTTTTTTTATAGTTGGACTTGTATTATTTAAAACAATTTTTTTTCAGCATTACGATATTGTAATAAATTCCGTATTATTTGCTCATCGAATTATGATTAATCGAAATTCGAGAGGTTTTTCGTCGTTTTATTTTTTTAAAGTATTTTTATTATGCCGTACATTTTTAAATTGTTGAAAACGTGTATATATATATATAAAAAAAAAAAAAAAAAAAATACTATATATTATATTGTACGTAATTATGTAATAATTTCGAGATAAATATAAATTAACTAATTTTTATTGTATTTTTATTTCTTTTTAACTTATCAATTTCTCCCCTCTCTCTCTCCTATAGCTTAATGTATTTCTAGTGATTTTTACCGCATATTACGAAATTGTCGGATTGTATATTTTGCGCGCAAAACAACCCGGATCATATAATATGATATTATCGCCTATCGTATATATTATAATAAAACGAATGATACCATCATAATAACAATAATAATATTCGACCATAAACAGTATACGAACGAAAATATTAATAAATTATTTACTTTTACCATAGATAAATTGTGTTTAATATTTAATTTCGAATTTATTTCGACGGACGGCTATAAAAATATCGTCACGTTATAATACGATACCGTCCGTGCGTTATATTAGTAGGTACATTCGTATTCTTATAATATTATTATATCAACGGCAATATTTTATTACGAAAAAAAAAAAAAAACATGTTTTTGTACAAGCGGAATATGAAATCGTGAATGTCAAACCGCATGATAATATGCGCGGCGTGTGTTATTAGAGAATACACGAACTCGTCAGTTTGTCAAATCAGTTTGTTGGATTGCGTTGAAATATTATACCGACTGCCTATAGTGTAGTCGGTGTTGTCGATGTGGCTAGAGTTAAACGAACTCGTATAGTTGAATAGAAACCACCGGCGGAAATGTAATTCGTAATACATTATATCCAAATTATATCTATTTTACAAAAAAAAAAAAAAAAAAATAATAATAATAATTAATCGAGAGAGAGAGAGGGTAAAAATTTAAATTTAATGGTTATTATTATAGGTATTATGCTCTGGCTATATAAAAAAAAAAAAAATAATAATAATTCCATGTTTATTTAAATAATTATTATTACATTATGTGTTAACATATATAAACGACAATGCAAATGTATTTTTATATTACACATTATAATTATTAGATATTTATAATATTTGTCCGAAACCGGTCATAAGTATATGATTATATTATTTAAAAAAAATAATACAAATAATATATCTAATTTATTTTGTATGTTTAATTTTGCAAAAGAAATCATAAAAAATGCTGTACTTAATGTTTTTTTTTTTTTTTTTTTTTTTTTTCCATTACGCCGCGACGCACGTTATGGGAGACGCATAGTTTATTGAGTAAATGAATACATACTACTAGTATATTATAATTTTATGCTGGTTTTTTTTTTTTTTCCATTCGATAATACTAATAGTATTATACTCGGGCTTATTTATAAATAAATATAAATAAAAACTGATATTAATAAGTGTTTTTTTTTAAGACGAACGCCGTCGAGTGTGTATTTCGTTGAATATCCGACTATACAGGGCATATCACGAAGACATTGCCAAATATATCCCGAGATAATAAAAATAATCAAATTCTGATTTTGTTTTTTTTCCCCATTTTTTATACGCGACTTTATTGATTAATATTTCAATTTAATTTATATGTTTTGGTAAAAAAAAAAAAAAAAAATAGTTGTTTATTTTATTATTTTTGACAAATTTAAAGATTGCGATTTTTATACAGTTTATATAAATGCGAGTTAAATTAAATTAAAAAAAAAAAAAAAAAAAAACAGAATTTAATTATTTTCATCTCAGGAGATATCGCAACGGGTGAAATTCTTCGTGGGAAATACTTTGTGACGTCCGAAATAATGTCAAAATTTAAGTATATCAACATATTTCGCTTTACTGTAAATTTTGTACATTGTAATAGATTAGATTAGGCCATCCAAACGTTGGCCCGGCTTTAAGAATGCGAGTGTAAACGAATTCAAAATAGATAGGCCGAAGAGTAAACTGTTGTGTTGTGTACGATAATAACGACAATGAAACATTGGACATTTCCTTAAATGTGTGTTTCAATAACGTGTGCCAATAATTATTGTAAATATATGTTTAGTATATTATTATATGCAGGCGTTTAATTTGGGCTTGGGTGTTGTACCTTGGAATAGGTGTCAAAGTGTTGTAGTTAACTTTTATCAGCGTTTTAAATTCGTTACACAATGTTAAAATTCGTGAAAAACGAGAACAATTGCAATTACCACATTCGTATTCACGAACGAATACAATTTTAAATTTAAATTTATCAAAACACGTTCAACCGAACTTCGCTGAGAATCGTTTTTGTTTTTTTATGTACGTTAATCATACGTATTACGTACGGATTAAAAATGTAATTATCTTTCCAATTTCCCACCTGCAATATTGATGGTCCGTCGAATAACATTGGTACGAAGATGTATGCCGCTCTTTTGAATATCGTGGACATTTTTCAATTTGGACATTTTGTCCTCGGACGTTTTGTCCTCACATTGTTACCAAGATCCGATCGGACCGCGGGACTATTTTGTGACTTTGGTTCGTCCGGCCAACATTTCTCGTTCAATTTATAATTTTGTAAATATTTTTCTTTTTTCTACTCTTTGGTACCCGTATAATTATTATATTGGGTTTGTACGGAGTGGTCAACGTCGCAATATTTCAAGTATAAAATGTTTTCAGAGTGATTATTATAAATTGCGTTAATACGCAATAAAAAATGTTTAAACATTAATTTTGAAATTCAAACACTGTGCAACTATAAACTATAAAATCTAACCGTAATTCGGGTTACCGATTAACAGTCACATTAATCTCTGTTAAAAACAAAAATACTAATAATTATTCAATTCCGAACTATACATAGAAAATATTATTCGGTTGTTGGATAAGTTTAAGTGTTTTAACGGTACTCAGTTTTTAAATATATTATGTTAGAATAATTAGAAAGTAAGAAGGTAAATCGAGTAGGCAATATAATTTTAAAGAAAGTGTGAAAATTTAATAAATCACGGTTTTCACTATTTGAATGATTTAATAACAAATAAAAAATATTTAGTCGCGCGTCCCCAACGATATTTAAGCGCAATAAGCCGTATCGAAAAGAAGAAAAAAAAATTTGCGCAATGTCTGCACACACACAGGTTATTTTATCTAAAACATGTTTTTTTTTTTTTTTTTTTCATGCACACAACTAGGCATTACATAGAAGCTAACTATAATATATTACTATATATATTTTCTAGGTAAGCACCTACCCATATACATTATATACGAATAATTGAAATCCTGGCCGAAATCCAAATTAATAAAACAGTGTTTTTAATATGAAGTACAGCGGAATTCGGACAAATGAATAGTTTTGCTGTTTGTTAACTTTGACGACACACACAATTTTTATGTTAAACCAACGACAGTGATTGTGTGTGTTATACAATTATTATAATACGAAATCCATAGTATACCGTGTTATAATATATTCGATTACAGGTACCTATACAAAACTGTTACTGTGCGTCACAGTAATAATATTATAATGTATTTAGTTTTTACGCGTTGTTTTTATTTTTTTTTTTTTTTTACCGACAAATTAGTAAGCGCTGAAAGTAAATGAATTGTAAATTTCCTAACGGACCTGCCAAGATTTTTATTCAGTTTCTGTTATACTATATATGCAATACGGTCACAAATCATCCTACTGTTTTTTAATTTTATTTGTTGAAAAATTATAAATTATATAAGGTATACAGATGGGATTTCGATGAATTTTGCATTTTTCGTTTTAAACACGTGTTTTTTGTTATGTTTAAGGTCATTTTTACAAATACTACGCTAATTTCGTACGTTCAAATTAATTTTTGTTTTTTTAAGCTTCTTTTTTTTTTTTTTTTTTTCCGTACCATTTGTAATTTTAACTTATCTCAATACCCGGATCCGATAATCTCAATTACTAAACATAGGATTTGTATGACCTAACCAAGCTACAAATTTGTTCCATTATATTATAACATTTAAGAATGTGCTGTGGAATTATTATGCATTTTTTCTTTTGTTAAGTTAATTTTTACAAAAATATTACATTATAGATATGTAGAGTATTTTTTATGTTAATTTGTATTGCATTGTTGAATGTATTTTTTTTTTTTTTTCATCAAAATCCTATCTCTATATACAAGTAATAGTTTTTCATTATTTTTTTATTTTTTTAAGACAAATTTCTAAACTAAATCGAAACTAATTTATGATTAGGTTATAGGGCAACTTTGAATTTCGCTTTTATACTTTCAATCAATATCAAATAAGTATTAATTCTAATAGTAATCTGAATACGGATAGCGTTGTGAGTATTAATTTTATATTTTATTTAGGCACTTAAAACGCTAATGAAATAAATAAATATATGTTATAGTATCGATAAAATATAACCAATCGTATACCAGTGTATTACTTGTAAACTCTCTGTGAAAATACATTAAATTAAACATTTATCAGTTTAAAACTATTAGTTGATGCTATACAAAGAAGTGACACCATACGGTTTATAAGTACTTGCATTAGATAGGTACTGTGCGTATTATGATTATTTGTACATGTTTGACCAAAAATTTTAGGTGCGTCTACGCCCTACAGATATTCCCTATATCAATAAACGTCACGCATTGCTGTATAGCAAAAACGATATAAATTTTATTTGTAGAGGACTGACAAATACATTTCGATTGAATAAATTCTGAACGAACCGAGGACGTATTAGTTTTACTATACGATGGATGAGTGATTTTTTTTTTTGTGTGTATCCGTAAACGACTTATCGAGCAGAAATATTGCTCCGACCATCGACATTATACGGGGCGATTTCTTTTGATTTACCTCGTACTTTTCTTTATAATGAAAGAAATCCCGGGGGAAAAAAAGTCGGTAAAACGAGAATATTTACGAGACAACGGGTCGTGTTAAAATCGAAAATGTGTTTTTTTTTTTTTTTAAATTCAAGTGAAAAATATTTGTAGTGACCTGCAAATTTTACCGAACACAATTTATATTTGCTATTTTCAGACGTAGTACGATTTTTAAAATAATCAGACGTAATAGCCATTAGAAACGTTCGAGGGTTTTGTTTTTTTTGATGTTATGTTAAATAATTGCGGATAATTTGTTTTTTTTTTTTTTTTGGTTTTTCAAAAAATACACGTAAAAACGTCGCGCGCTTAGGTATGTCCGTCAAGTCAAAGCCGGCAATTTTTCGCTACCGGCACTTCAAAAACGGACACACTTTGTCACGGTTTCGCTGTACGTTTTGCCGGAATTCATCGTAGTCGGTCGGAGTCGTTCGGCGCAAAATGCCGCGGTGTAGCACCGGTAAAGTAACAAAATCTGAATATGCCGTAGCGAAATCGCGACTCCGCTTCCCTCCAACGTTTTTGGAATTATGGTAAAAAGTGCCCCGGGTCTCGACCGGACAATATCGCGACGGGAATTAACGGACCGCGACGCGAAAAAAAACCGCTACGCGTCCCGTGCAATTTAATTAAAAAAAAAAAAAAAAAGAGAGTTAAAATAGAGAAATGATTTAAAAAAAAAAAAAAAAAAATATAAACGCAAACAAATCCGCCGGGATTTATTACGGGCGCGCGACAGACGCCCCCGGACGTGTGATTTCCGCGCGCGGAATATTTCGTTTTATTATATTTTTTACTCTCGAAAGAAAGAGACCGCGGGAGAACGACGCGTAATAATTCCGAAAGAAATACATAGTCAAATATATTACAATCGAATATTATGTATTTTTTTTGTATACAATAGATAAAACAAAAAAAAAAAGGCGTTTTACGAGATGGTGTGCAAAAAAAAAAAAAAAACCCGTTTTGCGCGAGAGTGTTACCGGCTATATAATGATAAAAAAATATTTTTTACTCGCACACGCGTTCACAAAAGGACTCCCCCCCCACACACACACAACCGCCCACGGGTTCCGGAGCCGTTCACACGACCGCGCGCGTTACGTACTTCGGGTTTTTTTTTTAATTTTATTTTTTAAATTTTTTTTTTATTATTTTTTTTTATTTTACTTTTGTCGTTATCATTGTACCGTGTGCACGCACACACACGTACGCGCGTGTTTAAACTTGGGCGCGCGCATATATCATTCGTGCGCGCCAGAGTCGCTGCCGGGGCCCACCTGCGGACACGGTCAACGTATTTGTTGACATCGCCCGGCGCAATATAATGTCATTATTATTATTATTATTATTATTTTTATTAATTTTTATTTTTAATATTATTTTTATTATTATATAATATTACGTACGGCGTTTGTTTTTTTTTTTTTTTTGTACATATTTCCAATCCATCCGGGACGAAATGAAAAAGTTTGCCAACAAACATGCGAAAAAACTTGAGCTGCATCCCAAATGCTACTGCTAAACAACTTCTAGACAACTCGCAAGACATTTGAGGCGCCTCAAACGCCTAAAGCCATACCGACTTGGTTTAAGTGACTCAGGCTAAGGCAAGGGGCCAGCTCACTGGAGGTACAACCCCAAACATGTCCGTGTACAATATGTATTATAATTGTCGTATTGTATTTATAAAGATTTATTTTGATCGTTTAAATAAAGATGCCTTAAGCACATAAAAAAAAAAAAAAAAAAATTCCAATCACTGGCGCTCGAGATCCCGACCGCGCCGCCGACGACCACAATCGTTCACGTTATTACTACCGGCCGCCGAGTGATTTTTTGAAACCAGACTAATTTTTTTTAATGTTTTGTTTCCCCCCCTCGCCCCCTTCCCCCGGAGGCCCGGTCCTAAACATTCGTATTGTGGTTTTTCAAATCAGTTTAGGTCACGACGTTCGGTACGGTATAACAAAAAACGACCAATTTAAACGGTAATTGACCGAATTAATAAACTGAAATTACGATTGGAAAACATTTTGATGGCTGTGAAAATAAATAATAATTTTTGAAATACCGAACACATTCCGGAGGGGTCCCGGACCCCCCGGACACGGCAATGCAATTTTATAGCATTTCGCCAGTTCCATTACATAGGGGATACAGATAAAAATTCCAGAGCGAGCTGTACAAATTTTATTTTACGCGTACAATTGTTTGATTGCACGCGTATTTTAGATTTTTATCTCTATTTTTCGAGTTTTTCGAGCTTTTTTTTTTTTTGCTAATACGCGTAATGATAAAATTATTTATTTTGTATTTTTTCATAAATCTCGTTTAATCGAATGAAAAATAGTATAAACAAATTTGTCATTTATGCGAATCCATAATAAAAAATAAAAAAATTATAACCACAAAAATAGTTTAATAAATATAACTTTTTTTTTTTTTTAAATTACTGACAGATGAAAAAAAAAATAAAAAAAAATACATTTTCGCTAATTTCCGCGTTTTTATGGCATATTATAGCGCATATTTTCGTTATTCTTAGCGCTATAAAATCCTAGTCCAAGTTGTTACGTACCTATATACAGGAGCCGGGCGCCGATCAGTAGTTTCCTTATCGTAATTTATTTTTTTTTTTTTTGTGTGTAATTTCGTAATGTAAAATTAAAACTATATCCGCTGTTTGTTTCCGTATTCGCGTATAGTGGACTATAACTACCGAAATGTCGTAGTGTATTGAGAAGTACATTATCCGTGCCTTTTTTTATTTATTTTTTTTTTTTCATATGGCATATTATTATTAATTGGTGAAAACTTTTACATATAAACATATATAAAACTTTAAACAAGAGAAAAGACTATAAACTATGAAATAAATATAAACATAACATATAAATACAATAGAGTGACTGCAAACACATCTCTTGCACTAAAGGTGAGCTTTCAGGGTACTAAGCCAATGTTGTGGCTCGCTGTCTCCTCTGTGAAGCCTTACTATCCCTCCTTCATACTTTGTAAGAGGGCATACCTCTGCAACGTGTTTGATGGTTTGGACCTGTCCACACCCGCAGAGTGGTGTATCTACCATTTTCCATTTATGTAAAAGGAAATTACATTTTCCCTGTTCTGTTCTAATTCGGTTTAGAACGGTCCACATCGCCCGAGGGAGTTCAAAACCTGGGACTCTCTGGGTTGGATCGTTGACGAGAAGGCCATTTACGGCGTTTCCATCTCTCCAAGTGCCTGTTAATAGTACACGAAAACAATCGCAAAGTCATCGGGTCGAAAACGTTCGGTTATTTCGGTGTTTCGATTTACTTGTGAAAAAAAAAAAATATTAAAACGCACGCTTACGACACATAGGTAAAGTTCTGCTTAACCGGCCGCGATGATCGTGCCAGAGTATAGTCGTCCCGCGCAAAACTCAAAGTCGCCTAAATCTCAAAGCTAACGGCACTGCAACCGTGTTCATAACCGTGGCCGCCATGCGGTTATTATAGCACGCAGTCGCCGGACAAACGATTACTTACGCGTACCGTTGTACGCCTGTACTCGGCCCATACTTACCGGGGTGCCGCGGGTTTTTCGCGTGACTACCCTGCCGGCTGCAGGGGAAGAAAAAAAAATATTCTTGCGGACACGCGCGGACCGAACCCGGTCCGGGCCGCCGTCGCGCGCGGAAAACGACTCCCGTCCCGGCGACGGTAACGGATTCCTCTAACCCCCTATGTGCAAAGCGCATTATCATACGCACGAAGCCTCGACTTGCTTCGGTTCGAAACCGCAATAATCTAATAATAATAATAATAATAATAATAATTAACGAACGGCACATTAATAATAAAATACCGCACGATAATATCATCGGATTGTCTCCTATTCCTGTCGGTTGCCGTCGTGGCGTGCCCGAGAATATTATACGCACTTACTTGGTCCGGAAGTTCGACAATACATTATAACGGTGGTTATCGACCATTACTATTATTATTTTTTTTTTTTACGACGATATCCCATAATTATAATATCCATAGGAACAAAAACGGTGAAGGTACACTCGAACACGTTAAATTGCCGATGACGTCTGTTTTGTTTTACTTAGTATTCTAGTGCTCGATTTCATTCTTAAATATTGTATTTTGCCCAATATACCGATTACCTACATTTTTTTTTTTTTTTTTTTTTTAATACGCAATTTAAATTATACAAATATATTCGAAAACAATTTTTTCTGGCAACGCGCCGGTTGAGAACCACAAGAGTTCTAATACGAACTAAACTGTACAAAGGCTTAACCGAACAAAAGTAACGCCAAATATTCCAAAAGCATGACCTTGAATTTCAATAGGTTTTTTTTTTTTTTTACCGCATAAAAGAATTAATATTGTTATACTTGTTATTGAAAAATTTAAATTTTTAAAAGACAATTTTCGGTGCAAAAGAAAATTGTTTTAAATTGAACCCCTCGTTTTGAGTTCAAATTTAAATTGTATTAATTTTTTTTTTTCAATAAAATTGACTTAACAAGTTTTTCTACCTTAAAAATTGACCAATTGAAAGCGTGTTATAGTTTCGAAAAATCATATGAAATCACCTGCAACTTTGTAAAATTGCAGATTGACTTTTAAACAAAATACGTTAAATATACCATGTGTAAACCGACATTTTAACTCACTTTAATGTATACAATTTTAAAGATACAAAAAAACTATTTAAGTCAAAATTGTGTAAAAACATATTAATGCAATAAAAATTCTAACTCAAAAAGGGAAGGTGCAATTCAATAAAATGTTCTAAAAATACTATTAACGCAAATCTATACGCAAATTGAGTACAATAAGCAAATGGGCGGTAAGTAAAAATTATGGACATGAATATCGGTGAGAAGGAAAGCAATCCAGTGATAAGATCCGAATATGAATTTACCGTGCAGGACTAAGAAGATCCCGTCACCAACGACTTTTGAGACGGCGGCGAGGAGGATTGTTTGGGATTTAAATAGAATTTTGGCTTGATATTTATGGGTTTAAAGTGGCAGAATAACTTGGAATGGAACTTTTTGTAATGAGCTTCTGCTGAATTGGCGAGAGTCTCAATATGTAGGTCCCCGCGGAGAGAACAATTGGAAACATAACAGGAATTTACTTTAAATTATATACACAGGTTATTAGTCAAAACAAATTGTTATTTAAACTAACTTAGTTAATATTTAAAATGATTCGTTTCTTATCACAAATTGAAATTATTTCGATTAGTCGTTGGATATTATTTTTCAATTATTCTACGGTATAATAGATTTGTTCAGAAATTATAACAACGATTCGAATGGTTAGTTGAATCGGCAATCGCCAAAATGCATGAATACAGACGATTTTTGTAACTTAGGTTACGTGTATATTTTATTACGAGTTACAAAACAAATTGTAACGAGTTACAATTTAAAGTTAATCGTATATGTCGATACTGATTAAAAAGTAATCGAGTACATAGTTTTGTTACTGATTACTGTCCATGCCTAAATGGACTAAAGTATGGGTAAAATGTCCAAAAAAAAAAAAAACAAAACAAAATCCAGTACATGTGGACTGGTCTCTTTGAATGTCACTCTTTTCGACTGCGGTTTCACAGTGAACATTTTGGAAACTATTTGTGTTTGATATTCGCTTATTAGTTTATTATTACTTCTTAAGGGGCTCGGTGCCGGTATTTTAAATTGTGTTCAATTTTGTAAAACTTGAAAAGTATTTTTTAAAAATTTCACCTCTACATGCGTCACAACAGTCGTTTACACAAAATTTAGATACGGTATGTATGAGTTCGGCAAAACGGGTCTAAAAAATTTCAACAAAATGCGTGCCAGTCATTTCATTCGTTCTTCAATAAACGTTCCCAAATCGTACAGTATCCATTCACAACGATTGGCTAAAGAAAATAAAAACAATTTTAAAATGGTGGGAAAATAGCCGCGGTACAACAGAGACAAACAGATAACTGGATACGAGTCCATTCGAATCGATGGCGTTCAACTATACAAAATCAACTGAACACAACGACAATAGTGGTGCGATTGATTCGTGTTTGAAAAACCCCACATGAGCAGAATTTTATGTCCAAGTACTTTGTGATTAAGTCCAAATTATTATCGAAGAGAACATAACGATAGTGCACGAAAAACGTAATATGGACACCGGGTCTGATAGGGTTAATTATATAATAATACTTCTATGTTATACTCGAAAAAATGCGAATCACGATGTACTATTTGAAAACGATAGGTACCTACTCGGTTTTGTCGACCCGTTTATATTGGAATAATATGTGGAACGACGCCATTCAACCGGTACGTTTGAAAAGTAACGTCGTCGAATTAACCGACTTGAACAATACAAAAGACAACCGTATGGGCGTTGAATACGTAATACCGTAGTAGGTAGGTAGGTAGTGTCCATGGTTTTGAGAAATATTTAATTGTATCTATTTTTTTTTGTTCACTGTAGACACGCGGGAAGGTTTTTTTCTCGCTATATAGAAAAATCTGTTATATTATATAAAGTATTATGTTTTAGATTTAACGTTGTGCCGTAAAGGCGTTACGCGAACGTTCTATTATTGTATTAGAATATCGCGAAGAAAATGAAACAGCCAGGAAGGTAACGCCGTGTTAATTCTTTAATGAAACCGTCGAAATCCGAGAAATTATTTTATTTTTATTTTTTTGTCATATAGAAAAATCAGTTATATATAATATATTAAGTTTTAGATTTAACATGCTGCCGTAAATGCGTTACGCGAACGTTATACTATTGTATTATATTGTATCAGAATATCGCGAAGAAAATGAAACAGCCAGGAAGAAACTGCGTTAATTCTTTAATGAAACCGTCGAAATCCGAGAAATTATTATTTTTTTTTTTCGCCATATAGAAAAATCAGTTATATTATATAAAGTATTATGTTTTAGATTTAACATGCTGCCGTAAATGCGTTACGCGAACGTTATACTATTATTATTATTATTATTATTATTGTATTGGAATATCGCGAAGAAAATGAAACCGCGAGGAAGGTAACGGCGTTAATTCTTTAATCAAACCGTCGAAATCCGAGAAATTATTATTATTATTTTTTTATCATATAGAAAAATCAGTTATATATAATATATTAAGTTTTAGATTTAACATGCTGCCGTAAAGGCGTTACGCGAACGTTATACTATTGTATTGGGAATAATCGCGAAGAGAATAAAACAAATAATAATTGAACACGACGCGCCCATTACACGGAAATCGCACGGTGCGCGAAGATGTCGTACGTTTTTCTATATCCGTACAAATATTGCGTTGGGCGGTAAGCGCCTTATATATATATATATATATATATATATATATTATGCGAATAGCGATTTTTCACGCACAACTTCGTAATATTTTTTTATTATTATTATACGAGTACACAGTAATATAGTGTCTGGAAATATTATATAATATATACATTTGAAAATGATATATTATCCACGGTAGGTATATAAAACTGCGTCACGTGTTACCTTGCTAACCATATGTCAACAGTCGTGACACGTGTGTAAACCGGGAGGGGGAAGATACGATAGTATATGTGTATAATAATATTATTATTATATTCCTCGTTTTTTTTTTTTTTTCCATCGCAAATTTTCTCGATGAATATACTTTTTTATTTTATTATTTTTTATTTTTTTTTTTTTTTTTTTTTTTTTTACTGCTGTTGCCGCCGCCGCTGGTGCCACTGGTGCTTTCGTCGGGCGCGATACAAGCGCGAGAAAAATCATATAAAGTCATCATATGGTCCAGTGAACCACACCAGACGAAGGATATTAAAAAAATATTAATAACGAATTCCAGTTATTTATTTATTATTATTATTATTATTATTATTTTTTTTTTTTTTTTTTTCCGTACACGGTAACCGTTCGGACTTAATTTGCAGGCTGCATCGGCAGTAAGGTTATACTCGGAAAATGTATTTCCCTTCTTTTTTTTCTTTTTTTTTTTTTTACCTCGTAAAACAAAAAAAAAAAAAAAATATTTAAATTCAGCCCTTCGAAATAATTTTCAAAGTATTATGAAATATATATATATATATTTTTTTATTTTTTTGTTTATACCGGTGACGGAGACAAATGCGACCGCAATATAGCCAATACTATTCAAATCGTTTGTGAAACGACGGCGGGTGAATTCTTATAATATTAGACAGCGAGACGTACTGCATTTTTAAGACGTAGAAAAAAAAAAAAAAAAAAACCGAAAAACTTGATATTGAAATGTAGAAATGAGAACTTTTGTCGGATTTTTTTTTTTTTTTTTTGTTTATTATTAAAAAAAAGAACTCTTATAATACACGCATTTATATAGGCACTATTGAAAATGCATGGCTCCCGACTCTGTGTCGGGGCCGCCCTCGTCCCTACCCCCTTATATCGCCGATGCCGTCTTACGCAATATTATACATATATTCTTAGGTGGCTTATTGAACCGTCGCCGCAATAATGAGAATAAAAGTTATTATTGCTGTGCAATATTATATAGTATCCACACTGGTTATATTAGAATATTTTCGAGTAGGTACGTATACACTCTTATAACATTTTTTTTTTTTTTTTTTTTTTCCAGATTCAAAGATAAACAACTGCCGCGTCTCGAGTCTTTTTGCCGCGGAGCGTCGGTGCACGGGAAGGGAAATGCAATTATTATTTGAAAAACCCGACGAGTAGTTATTGCCGACGTCTTATTTTCTGACTTGGCGTTCGAGATGTACGTATAAAACTGATCACGAACAAAAATAATAAAAAAAAAAAATTTATTTTCACGAAACGCGCGCATTACATTATTATTATTATTAATATTCATTTTGTGACGGTTCGACGGGCTAAACGCGGTTAACGTTATATTAGCATACGATTGTTTTTCAATTATTAAAACCTACCCGTGCACGCGTATATTAATAGCAATAATAATAATAATATACGGTCCAAAATTTAAAAAAATTCCATTCGGGACAACAAGAAAAAAACGTGTGTCCGACGTTTCGAATGTTTAGCACTTTTACGTTCGTTCGGGCAAACTTTGGAGTAAGTATACAATTTCAACGGTCCGTTGACACGTGTTAGGCGGAGATGACTAAAAGTTTATCTAAGTAATGATAAAACACTATTTGTCTGGATAAAAATTTAAAATTTGTATTATTTACCTACATATATTTTTTTTCTTTCATCAATTTATTTATATCAAAAAAAAAAAAAAAAAAATACGTTTTCCCAATTAATAAGAACGAAATACAACGAAAATCGAAAAATGACCGCCTCGCCGCACCAATAATATCGAAAACATTTTCAGATCAGATGCTACACTTGAAAGTCGGATCGACATTTCTGGTGGACAAGTCGTTTACAGGCAGAGCGAGAGGAAAAAAAAATAGCACAAGTAATAAAACTAGTGCATAAAAAAAAAAAAAAAAAAAAAAAAATCGTCCTAGATAAATTAGTATTGGGCACATAAATTGTCCGTCTTGGATAAATACAAGAAGGCCAATTTCGTTAGCAATCTAGGTAGATAGAAATTAAATAATCAATTATTCAACTAGGAAATGTCCCGGACGCACCGTTTGTATAATACGCACACGGACAATCGGATATATTACGAATTGAAATTAGTCACGATAAAAATATACAATAGTTAACAATGGGCCGCGGGATATCGTATCGGTTCGATTATGGTTTTTACTTCGAAGACTCAGCCACCCTGTATGTCGTCCAGTGTGCATATATATATATATATAATATTATAGGAGGGTCTCTTTTATTTTACAGCGGTAGATATCCATCCGTACATCATTATACACACAATATAAAATCGTCATTACAATATTATTCAATATATATATATATATATATATAATATTTATACGAGAGGCGCGAAATACGGGGGTGCGAGGGTCGTACAAAACACTTATCGGTTACACGACGGGATTGTCGTGGAAATTCACCGGCGGCAATAATACATAATATATATATATATATATATATATATATATACGCGTATACAGGGCGATTATACGTATTTATATCGTTTACGGTATTATTTTGAGTGTATTCGATTTAGGTGGCGTACGATACTGATAAATCTATAGTAACTATTTTATTTATTTAGAAAATATCTATTGTAAATGTATTAAATGTATGTTATTATTTGTATAATATTACTAGTATAAATCAGTGGCAGATTTTAGTGGAGCGACGTGGCGATTTTTTTGTTAATTTTTACTCATTGGTAATCACGTAAAGTAAAATTTCAAGAACGGGATAGTCGGGGAAACGTATTGTTCAAATCGTTATTCGTCGATCGCTTTATTTTGAGGTGCACAGAATCCTCGAATTATGTATCCGGTACACAATGAATGGAAAGGGGATTTCGGTCCCCGGCTTGGAAATTATTTTTAGGAAAATTAGAGAAAACGAACGTATTGGCGACACCTATGCCAAAGGGTGAGCTTCAGATCGGCTTCATATACGTTGAAATAACGGCAATCTTCATTGAACGATGCTATAAAATTTATAACGGCGGCGAGAAAATCGAATTGTACGATATGATATGATTTCCGATGTTTTCGATATTTCGCTCACGTTCCGTTTATCGTCAATCGGGTTAGCATCGCATATAGACGAGCTGCGACGGTTCGCGATTATTATTTAGATCGCGGAGATGCGGGTCTGAGGAACATTATCCACTTATATATTGTTGATATCCAAAGTCGATATGGTCCGTGGTTTATAATAATTGCCGGTACACGAAAATAAGGGCGAAACTGACGGAGATATATTCGTAAAAATACACGATAGTTACGAGGACGAGGAATTAAATAGTAAACCGTATACATACTTCCACTGCGATTCGATGAATAAATTTAAACGAGTAGTACGAGTTCGTTTCAATTAAACGGGCTTCCTGCTTGTGTGTATTATGATTTTACACGTTTTTTAATTTTTTTTTTTTTTCTCACATAATTGTATACGACTATTATTGTATGTCAACTCATTTCTAAAAATAAAATAAACCCCCCGGTCTGGCACATAAACGACAGCGGTCGAAAATATTCATACGGGTTTTCCTTTTGAAGATTTATTGTTGGACGCAGAACTTTCTCCTCCGATCGTAACCGAAACGAATTATTCACATCGGTAGAAGTGTGACGACTATCGTTTGGTCGATATAAATCGGTCTTACGATCGAATATATTTGTACTCGAACGTTTAAAAAGGCACCTAATTCATTCAATTGTAGTCGAGGCGATTTATTTATTTTTTTTTTTTTTTTTTAAATACTGAAAAAAACTATAAGTATCTATTTTATTTATTTATAAAATATCTATTGTAAATGTATTAAATGTGTTATTACTTGATACATTACGTTATAATTATTACTAGTATAAATCTGTGGCAGATTTTAGGGGAGCGACGTGGCGATTTTTTATTTTTTTGTTAATTTTTACTCATTGGAATTAGTATGTGTGGAATCACGTAAAGTAAAATTTCAAGAACGGGATAGTCGGGGAAACGTTTTGTTCAAATTGTTATTCGTCGATCGCTTTATTTTGAGGTGCACAGAATCCTCGAATTATGTATCCGGTACACAATGAATGGAAAGGGGATTTCGGTCCCCGGCTTGGAAATTATTTTAGGAAAAATAGAGAAAACGAACGTATTGGCGACACCTCTGCCTTTATAATACATTATATTTTACCGTATACGCGGGCAGAACAAAAAGTGATTACAAAAACTAATTCAATTACTTTTTTCCCTTTTTTTTTGTTATTGGTTTGTTTAGTTTTACGACTGTTTCCGTATATTGGCGTTAAATGTAGACATTTACTCCTCGCAGCCATTATATCGTTTACACTAACAATATTTTATTTTTGTTTCTCGATATACATCTGTTTAAAACGCAAAAATTGTCGCCATCTAGAAATTATTGTTTTAAAGGGGACCACACTATCAACAGTTATTAGAGTTATTACTTAATTCGATGTTTCGCATAGGCAATTTTAACGAAAATTTGAAAAACTTAAAAATGTATAGACTCAAAAACAATCAAATTCATTTTAATATAAAATTATAAATGATGAGGTTCAGATCGGCCACTGATTAATACGTTAAAATAACGGCGGCGAGAAAATCAAATTTACACGAAATCTTCGCCGGGGGTTTTCGCGATGATAAAACATTCACCCTGTATACATTATATATATATATATATATTACGTATATTAATGCAGACGAACGGGACGACGACGCTGTTGGTCGCGCGATAGGGAATTCCGGGACTTTGGCGGTGTGACGGGAGGGTTTGGGCGATTGGATACCGGGGTCGGAAGGGTTGTGCGGACCCTCCGAGAGGCGCTCCGCAGTTTGCGGTGACGGGGCCGCCGAAGGATTTCGCGCGACGGGACGACGCGGCGTTTAGTTGCGAATAATCGTTTTTTCTTGCAAATGAGAGATTTCCCGCAGAATAGTGTCGTAACAGCGTAAACAGCGTACGGCGGCGGCGGCGAGATCACAGCCTCCGCACCACACCGTCGCCGCGGACGCCCGAGTGTGCGTCGTCCACCGGTTATATATATCGACAAACGGTTGCCCTGGCGATGCACCGCGGCACCGTTTCGCCGGCACGCCGTTTTTTTTTTTTCTTTTGTTTGTGTCCGCGCGTCCGTTTCTGCACTCCGCGTTTTGTAATTTTTAAGTCCTTATACCTTCCCGCCCGTCCGGCCAACACTTTTTTTTTTTTTTTTTTGTCGTCCGTTCTTCTACACCGCGTCCGCGGTTTTTGTTCAAAAAAAAAAAAAATATATATATATTTTTAGTTTTTTTCGTATTTTTATATTTACATTATACATTGTGGTTTTTTGCCGTCGGATCGAGGACATTATAAAATACAGCGAGCCGACGAGGAATACGCAATTATTATATTATTAGGGTTCATAACGAATTTCACCGGATACACAACGCTAAACACGTTTAAACGCAGTAAGCTTTTTACCAATTTAGGTGCTCAAATTGTACGGTTTTTTTATGAAATCACGCGTAGAAAATTGATAAAACTATAAATAATAATTATTGACTAAATTTTAGTCAACGCGTAATACATTAACAATACATTGCTGTACGATTTTTGTACGTGCATTTTTACAGCAGGGACGGGCCCAATAATCAGTTACGTAACTCGGTTACTTTGTGTAACTTAAAACTTGTAACGATATATTCAAGTAACTTTAAAACCGTAACTCGTTACAAATCGTTTTGTGATCTGTGACAATAGAGATACACGTGACTTAAGTCACAAAAATCGTCTTTAGTCGTCGTTTCGGTAATTGCAAAATTATTGTTTTAATTAAAAATTGATAAATACGAGCGATAACGAATAACCAAGATAATTTAAATTTGTGATAAGAACCTTTTTCCGTTTTATCAATTCATTATAATATCATAAGGTTAGTTTACATATTTATTCCTTTTGGCTAGTAAACTATTGTCTAATATATTGTATTTTATTGACTTTTTTTTTTTTTTTTATCAATACATTTTAATTTGTATGCAACTTGTAACTTACAGTTACAGTTACAGCAATTGTACATTGTACATAGTTATACTGTAACTCGCCAATACCTGGCATGCATAGACTACACACTGGGTTTCGATATACCGAGTGACTAATATTTTTGTGTTGACGGTAATTTCCAATTTGGACTTGTCGGTTCTTTTTCTTCGCCCTAACTCTACAATTTCAAAAGTGTTTTAGCATTAGACCTCGGCCTCTCCTGTTTTCAAGTGGTATTTTATCATATACTCGTACGTATCAAAAATTGAATATAACAGGCCTATATTTTCTCTTTTATGTACCCGAATTGTACGAGCATCCGGCTAACCTGTACTATATAGGGTCTAAATTGGTCTAAGTTTATACTTTGTTCGTACTGATTTCGCCGGGGCGAGTTAACTGTTAAATGCAATTGCGCATCTTGTGAAAGTTGTTGGCTCATTTCGGGTCTGGTAAACCGCCACCACTGTATTGGTTTGAATCTTTCTCGGAGGGTGCAGTTTGCATGCGGCGGATGTAAAGTCGTTTGGAGTAAAATTTCCACGCGGCTTTAATTAGGTACTTTCAGTGTCCCGCGGGGTGCAGGTTAGATTGCGTTTATCTCGGCTAATTTCCCATCTTTTCGTTTACAGTGTTTGTCAAACTTAGAGCCATACACACATTGGGCATGGGTATAATATTGGGTATCTAGACAGTACGAAACTATTTTTTTTTTTTTTTTTTTTTTTATCGTCTAGTACAAAAAATTAATTAGCCATTGGCGCCCGTTTCCGAAATAGCGGATCTTTGAAAGTCGTTTGTTTCGTCGAGTAAACTAACTCTCGGCCGACTATTTAACGTGGGTTTTGTTAGTTGTTGTTATACCGTTATACTCTCGTCGTTATTACCGTAGACAATTGTGATTTGTGTAATTGTGTATGTGTATATGTAATAATAAAACACGACTAAATAGTATTGTTATAATTGCGTACGCGTTGATATTAACGGTCCGTACAATACAACACGTCCGCAGAACATACAATGGTTTTTGAGTTATAACCGCCGGGTACAACTTTTGAAAATCCAGCACCGAACTCGTTAGCAAACTCTAATTCGAGACTACTAACTACTGTATAATATTGCACGCGATGAAATCGTCCGGTGCACGGTAATTACCGTATATATTCGTCTGTATAAATATAATATTAATATCGTCCGTTCGCGATCGTCGGGTTAATGTTTATGATAAAAAAAAAAAAAAAAAAATATTACTTAAATCTTATTTAGACTCGTTTCGTATAGGTATACACGCGTTCATTTGTCGTAACGTTTTATTGGTCGCGTTTAACACTAAAACCGTTCCCGTTTTAGTTTAAACGTCTCTACGGCGTGAATCGTGACGGTAATATTATCGTGCAGACAGTGTCTGAATGGTACACGCACTCACAACGATTATGATTCTACGCGATTATCATTATTATTATTATTACTATACGCACCATCTGTTGGAATATCGTTCACCATAAAACATACACGAAATATAAACGAAATTCGTTATACGATTGCGTACGTGTGTATTATAAGGCACCTGTACGCTATAGCGAATACATTAAATATTATATAGGAGGCGGGCACTTACGTAATTTAATCTAGCATATAAATAGTCTAATTAGTCAAAAAGAAAATAAATAGCTGTAAATTGTTAATCTATTATATATGAATCGGTTATTGGGGGGGGGGGGGCGATTAGTCACACATATTATTGAGAAATAATCAAATGCACACGTTTAGTTACTACTCGAATAACATTCAAATAATTCAAATAAACGAAAAGAGTTAAGAGTCCGTATATAAATTATACTCGAGTAATAAATTTGAAAAAATTAACTTTAAACACCGATTGTCATACACTTGAACAAGTGTGTTCTTAGAATAATATTTTTTTTTTTTTTTTTGTTTTTTTTTTTTTCTGAACGTTTTACTTTTCGGACTTATCGGACCATTTTATTCCTACTATAATATTAAGCGAATAACAGACTGACCTGTAATTCTGGGAGATGTTGGATACGTTTTTCAATATTTTATTTAGCTTTATGGGGATTTCGTCAAATTCGTCGGACTCTAAAAAACAAAAATCGTACATACAAAATAATAGTTTATGTATATATATATATATATATATATATAGGTACCCGATATTAAAATAATCACTATACCTACCCGCTATCGAGTTTCAGACGAATAATATATTTGTATTGTTGGGGAAAAAAAAAAAATAATAATAATAAAAATAAAAATAATAAATATACGATTACGGTTTATTACGTAAAACGTTATAATAGTTACACACGCACGCACACGCACTCGTTTTAATATTATAATACGTTTATAAAAAAAAAAAAAAAAAAAAAATCATAATATTATATATATATATATATATCGCGTTTGAAACCGGCCGATAGATGTTTGATGTTTTGTAGTTTTTAAATATTATACGTGTCAACGTCGTATTTTTATAGGATATACGAGTATACGACGACGTGTCAAGTGTGAGAGTGTTTTTCAATGTTTCGTTTTGGTCCGCGTGTTCCCGAAAAGTAAACACCTGATCGGACTCGATATATATCTACATTATACACATATATATATATATATTGTACCTACTTTATATTATACACGTGGACCATGTGTTGAAACGCATAATAAATTAATAACATAACCGTCTATACAAATATACAGGGTGATTTTTTTTTTTTTTTTTATCATGACCGATTATATATATATATATATATATATATACCCACGGAGTGCGCTTGGTTTTTGGGAGTTTTGTTTTTTTTTTTTTTTTTCGTTATAATGCAATCGTTTGTTGGACGTCGAATCGTTCGGATTTGTCATGATTGCGTTGACGGTTGTAAATAATAATAATAATAATAATAATAAAAACGCAATCCGATCCCTCGTGAACCGGCGTGCAGCCAATGGACTCTCTCCGCTAGATTAGTTGACGACCAATATATTATTGCTAGAAACCACACGGTTGTCTTACATTCGAGTGTATAGTAAAACAAAAAAAAAAAAATAATAAAAAACAATACGTCATCCGTTAAATATTCTTTGGAGTTATTTTCACGAATAACTCGGTGTTTGATAATCGTATTTTTTATACGACGTGCAATAAGACTTCTCGCGCAGGTCTCGGTCGCGTTTGTCGCAATTCTGATGATTTTAATAGAACATCTGTTGTCTCTGTTTTATATTTTATAGTCGTATCGTTTGGTCTCCGAATCGATATTATTCAATCGATGGGCTAGATTCTCTTGGAAGTGGATTCTGTAAGTTCTCGCGGTTTCAAAACAGCGGGTTTTTTTATTCGATTTGTTACGACGGTAAGTCGTTGTAGCGTTTATTTTAAAATTAGTTAGTGTAAGCTAACTGTAAGTTCTCAGAACAACTCTACTTCGCTGTTCTCTCAGCTAACCCCGAAAATCTCGACCAACATTATTTTCTCTTCCCTTCCACCGAACCGTATAATAACGCGCAGCCCGTTTGGTTAGAAACGCGTGATTTATTAATCTTGCTAGTTATGATTTATTCGTTGAGTCGTTATTAGTAACATCATTTCACAAGGCTATACAATGCAACATGTATAAAAGTTAAAATTTGTATAATTCGTCATAGTCCACAATATTTTATATTGTATCTGTAATTGTTCGTATTTTAGAAATATTCGCGTAAAAAAAAAATACCAACCGGCGTTTAGTATAATCGTTGATAAACACATTCTCAACATATTCTCCTCGTTCCGTACACCATCAACCGATATAATCACATCTTGGCTTTTGATATTCAAATAGTATTTCCCGCCCCCCCCACCCATCATTTCAAACACAGATATGAATTATAGTATCCGCTGTAGGCGGATTTTAGATTCTTTAGATACGGTATTTTAACAGAATACAATCGATAATACTGCCTAATTATATATTTATTAGAACAATTGTAACATAATTTTATTATACTAACAAAAAAAAAAAAACCCGCTATATTTTTTAAAATTCATTAAAGTCAAAGCAACAATATTTGGCGTTGAACCATAGTGATGTGTAGGTTGACTATGGCGGGATGACGCAGCTGTTACAATATCGTGTATTGTAAGAGTCTGATTAATCGGGTCGGTATATGAGAAGTACCGGGGAGTAATTAATTTGTCGAGCCAACTTGAACTATAGAGTTATAATATTATTAATACAGTGGTTTATTAACGACACGGTGCGTGTGTATAGTAACGACGAGCGAATAAATTGAATAAATGTTCAGATAATTTATTGATAAATATATCGTTAACTTATTTGGCGTCGTCTTGTATTGATTTTAAATAAAGCCTTAAAATTATTAATTTAAACTTATAGAGCGTTTGTGATTTTTTTTTTTGATTTTTCTTTGTACACTAGCAATTCATTCATATAACGATAAAAGTAATTTTTTTTTTTTTAAAAATGATAACAAATTAATATCAAAAGTCTCGTGAGGTGTGGTTTATCTGGGTACTTGTGTTCCTTTGTAGTAGACGACCTTAGAGCTGAACATTATAGACATTAAACATTACAGTTACTTGATAGTATTGTTACTACTGGCTGCCCTGCACGGCATTGGCAGAGCCGTTATTTGGTTACCACGATAACGACACTCGCCGTATCTCTATTTAAATTATTTTTTTATTATTATTTTTCGGTTGCCACGGTAAATAAAAAATTGAACAGAAATAGAAACAGAGAGAGAGAGAGTCAGAGAGAAATAGAGAGAGAGAGAGAGAGAGATAAACGGATTTTAATTTTTCACAGGTTTTTTGTCGACTAATGCGTGTTCCTAGGCTATTCATACAGTCGAGGCAACACGCGGAAACAAAAATAATTTTAAATTCGAGTTTAATTAGTTGTTCTACTGGTTTTCCGTCCAATTTTCATTGCATCCGGACAATTTGTTGTTGTTGGTTTTTTCAAAATGTAGTGATATCGGACAATTATTGTCGCACTAACCGCACATCGCTCTGCTAGGTATGTAGACAATTTTACCACATCTACCCTCGTATCCGCCATACTACTTTATTTTCAGTGTTCATATTCAAATTCTAATCTAGTTTCGACATTATTGTAACGACATTTATACTTCTGGTATTCGAATTTCATATTTTTATTTTTTATGTTACGTACTAATTAGTATACGTATTAAATAAAGTAAATACGACTATATTGTTATAAAAAAAAAAACAAAAAACATGTTAAAACTATTTGTGTGTAGAGGGGGTTTGAGCCCCTCGATCTATTATTAGATATCTAATATTGTAGTTTTTAAACGGTCTCTTCCCTCCGCGTCACTGATGTGTATAAACATAATGTAATTTTTGTTGTGTTTAAAATGCCTTTATTGGCATTTTAATGGTTTTATTATTTAAACGACCCGGAGGTCTTTGTAAATATGTTTGACAATATATATATATATATATATTACATACTAGACGTTAATGTACACTTTACACGATGATGAAGTCGCACTTTCAATGAAGCGGTTTCAGCCCTTATTTAACGTTTTTTTTTTAAAACTAAGTCGTATGGTTTCCGACGATCGGGACGTCTAATGTTATTGGATTTGTCCAGTAATTGGATTGACACGGTGATCTATCCCGGTCTCGTGTTTGCGAGCAAACTTTTGGATTTCGTCTGCTATTGTAGATCATATGGCGGCGAACAGCGTCGTTTCACTCAAACCGATAGGGTTTAACGATGGCCCGAAGGGCGCGATGTTTCGGCAGCGTCCTATGTCATAGCAATGTTAGACATACGCGCAAAACCCCACGGTTGTGAACGCCATCGGATCAAATCGGTATTATAATAGCTACGCGCAGTTGTTTCCTATAGTTGACTCGGCGTGGGGTCCAACCGACCGATAGAGTATCTCGTGATTTCTTTAATCTGTATATTATATATTTTTCATTTCCCTGACGGAGGACGTGGCGTTTCCGGTTCAAACGAGGCTCGGGATGACGCGGTACCTCGGGTATTTTTCCGCGGGATCGATGACATAATATAGTGTAATAGCGCGATCACACACCGCCGGGCCGGTTCGCCGTCGAGGCGCGTTAATAATATTCGTATTACTGTCGTCGATACGAGAGAAAACGACCCGATTATCCGGCGCGGAGACATCCGCCGCGTCCGTTGTACTTGTACGACCGTATAATATTATTATTCGCTTTATATCGTCGGCACTCTCCCGTGTTCGGTTTCCAAGGCGATAATTTCGCTTTTCCGCTGTGCCCACCTCCGCCGCCTCCTTGTCAAAGCGGACGTGTATATTATGCGCGTGCGTGCGTGCGCTCGTGTGTGTAATCGAGGAAAACTTTGTCGAGGCCGCCATTAAAATCCCGCGAACGCGTGTGTGTAAGTATATACGAGTATAGCGTAGCATATATATATATATATATATAGACGCGTGTGTATTTTAACAGCGCGCGCTCAACTCGGCGGCAAACTCTTGTAAATTACATCGGCCGCAAATGGCTTCCTGTCGGGCCGAGGCTTGTAATTGTGTATATATCCCTTTAAATCCCCGAGGGACGCTTCGCAGTGTATACATACATATATACATACATACATACATACATACATACATACATACATATATATATATATATATATATATATGTATACACACACGCACACACGCGCTCGCGCGCCCGGGCGATATAAACTGCAAACATATTTCCACGTGTGTACCGCGACGCGCACACGGGCCCCCCCGAACACACTCTTGCACACACGCCCGACAATTTATATACAATATATATATATATTCGTAGGTATACTGTATTCGTATGTATGTATGTATGTACGTATGTATATGTATAGGGCCCGGTGAAAAACGTGTGTTAACATTCAGCCAAACAAGTTGGAACACTGGTCTTAAACGCCGCGCGTATAAAGCCATTTATTTCCTCGGGTTTTCCCAATTGTGTGCCGCCGCCGCCGCCGCCGCCGCCTCGCCTCGCCTCGCCACGTCTTCACCGCCGTACACAATAATAAAAATACTAACAATATAACGGCGGTCTCCCGTGCCCCGCTCGCCTTCCGTGGAAATTTTCGGGCAAAAACCCGATTAATAAAAGCCCGAAATTATAAAAAAAAAAAATAATAGTCGAACACTATCGCCCGGTCAAGACCGGTCGTCGTGACTATAGGACAAAAAAAAAAATCTATTGAACCCACCCCGAGGTTTTAATCGACGGGCCGGCCGAAATCGGTAATCCGTGCGATTCCGAACGCCGTGATTGCAGTGTACCACCGCCGAAACAAAATAACGAATTTCCGTAACAGATTGTCCTTATTGCGAAACGTTAACAAATTCCAATTTCTACTTTCATCCAGTTTAACACCGACGATATAAAAATCATTTTTGATCAATCAACCTGCACTAGACAGTTTTAGTTATCACCGATATATTCCGCACACAACTAGTTTTAATTAAAATAGAATAAAAAAACAAGTTAAAACTAGTCCAGACGTTGAGAGTCCTGGAGTTAACTCTAATTAACTCTAGTCGACGAAACGGTTTTGTGGAAACGAGTTTTGATGGTTACCTTAAACTGTAATATATCGCGTTCCATTTCAAATTTCGTGCGATTTTTACTGTGACCACGGTTTTTTTTTTAAATATACGATTTTCACTGCTAGGACTAAATGCAGACGATCGCAATTTTGATTGATTACAACAAAATGGCTATCGTATATATATATATATATATATACAGTCAACATACGAACGTTACGATAACTTTTAGTCGTTTGTTCCATGATCGCAGTTTTTAAATTGGCCGTCGTTGACGCATAGTTTTTATACGCATCGGTTTTTATACTGTGGCTAGACACTGCGGCCGAATACAACGTTCTCGTTGGTTATCAATCATAGTGACGACAAGTGTATACATATTAACACATTGTTAATTTTGTCGGATTTTATTTAAAAATATATTATTTAATCATATCAAACCACGATTTTCTTGTAATTTTTGGTAGCCATTTCCATTTAAAACACCATCTCAAATACCTCCTCTGTGCATACTATTGCGTATCATTGCCAAAACCGTGCAATCTATATTTTCATTTGTGGTGTTTCGAAAATATGTTTTCAATCATTTTAATGTTACGAAATATATCGTTAACTACTTGCAGTTGCCACTGGACAGGTAACTATAATCTGTACATTTTTCGAAAGTAGATAGAGATGCATTAATCAAGCATGTGATAACTGATTTATAAGACGGTTATAAACGATAAATTAGCGTGCGATCATGACGACCCGTCTTTTTCAGCATACAAATCCCCGTTATAATTGTTTTTATTTATCATATTGTATCGACCGTTTTCCGGTTCGTAAAAACGCTAAAAAAAAAAAACACACATCCGCACGGTATACAATACGTAAAATACGTCGAATTCCACACTTGACCATTTTTGATATTTATTACCGGGCGGGGTTCCTCCTTCGGTTTGGATACGCGGACAAATAAACGAGCAATGTTTAATAGCGAATTATGTACCTGACAAATTACAATATTTTGCGTTGGACGCGGCGGCGGCGATTACGTCCTTGCACGCGAGTTATTATTGTCGACCCCACACACGAGAACGCGTGACAATAAATGACTATTCCGTATATCAAACCGCTGCACGATGTTTATAGTATATTAAAAAATTGTTTTATTTTTTTTTAAATGTATATTTGTGCGCGCGCGTTAAATATAATTTACTATCGCGGCGGACCACACGGGGGCTGTCCGGACGTCTGGCCCGAGTATATCCGCGCGAGTAAAACGTCCCGACGTTGATGTTCGTTCTACACGATACGCCGAGGGGTTTTGAATGTAACACCGCGGCTTGTTCGCCGGTACGTGTACCCGAAACGAAACGTGTATTTGTTTCAATGCGCCCGCCGTACACAATATAATAATATATAAGACGCACGGGCCGCGAACCAGAAGTTTTATTATGTTACTCGATAATAAAAACATTAAGGAAAAAAAAAAAAAAAAAAATACATAACGATATGCAAATAATTATTATTATTATTATTATTATACACGGATATGATATGTGGCCGATGAATTATATCGAATTTATACGATTCCTATGCGCCGGTATACTTATAGGAAATACGCAATATATAATACGTATATATCAAATTTTTATTTTTACGTCCAAACCGTTTTGCGTTTACAATCCGAAACAAAATACAAACGCGGTTCGGCGTGCACGTCGATTCTCGAGTTTAGTACGGATTATACGATTATCCCGTCGCGTACCGATTTTTTTTTTTTTTTTTTTTACAAACACACGGCGTACGCGCGTAGTGCTGCCTGTCTGCGAATAATTAAGACGGCCGAACGAAACAATCACTCCGGGAGTTATTACGGTCACGTTTGGGAATTAAAAGCGACAGTTAAGAGTAAAAAAAAAAAAAAAATAATAAAGTGTAGAGATGGCACGCGATTCCGCGCAATAAAATACATAATAACATTACAACGGTCCCGCGAATTTCCGTTACACAAAAAGATTTATTTTTTTTTTTTAACCCGAAAAAAACGCGTTGATGTTCCTACGACGTTGGTCAGTTATGGTTATCGTAGTGTACGGGCTTTTCACAATTTTTTTACCCGCGATGCCGTACACCCAACTCGCGATAAAAATGTGAACCGCGTGCGTTGTTTCTCATTAGAGTTCAATGTGTTCATTATACATTTGGTTATTTACTAGTGGGAGGGGAGTGGGGTAAAGAGAATGAATCCCCCCCCTACAGGCCCCAATTAGGCAAATAATTATAGTTTTCACTATTAGCAGAAATAACAATAATAATCTATGGCGGTACTTAATCGCCATGAATTTTAAAATAATTTATTGTTGACGATAGATTATAGTGCAGTTGTTTGTATTGAAGAATTGCAGTTTGTGGCACGGATCTTTTATTGGAAAATTCTCTTCGTCCAGCTAACGATAAAATCCGAAATACGTCACTGTAACATTTATGCAATGTTTTTTATTTTGATTTTAAACAAGTAATATACAGTGTGTATCAGTGCACACAATGAGCGTGTACAGGCTAAGAGTAAAAAAAAAAACACGAGTCTATTTTGAAGAAAGCAGCCACCCACCCAGTGGTGACACTTTCAAATGTATGCAATGCAATCGATATATTATTTCTATACTGCGAGCAACGATAAACCGTAGTAAACAAAAAAAAAAAAAACAATTCTGAGGGGAGCTCGGCTAACTCGGGTCGGGTTAGACAACTACGCAATAAAGTGTTTTTTTTTTTTTTTTTTTTTTGTTTTCGTGTAACCAAGGGAACGGCTTCAACATTTTAAATCTCTATCGTCATTTATGCGGTGGACATTATAATTTTTAATTTTTTTTGTTTTTATTCTGAAAACCGTAGGGGATCGGGAAAAAAAAAATTTTTCATACAATCTTGTTGTATTTTTTACTAACCGTGAAATGCGTTTCCCGGGGTAAATTCCCCGTGTATTTAAACGAACGTACACGTTTAGCGAATTACCGTCGCGATATAAATATAATAAATATTATAACGTTACATTATGTCGTTCGGGGGTGACTGTTGCCGCGAGCTCTCGACCTTTCGCCGCCGCCGCCGCCTTTGCGCGTCACCATGGTTACCACCGTGTGGAAAGCGAAGACGACTACGACGACGACGACGACGACGACGACGTCCGGTGTACGCATGTCTTTGGCCCGTCGGACGCCTTGTTCCCGAGGCGACACCGGCCCGCCGCCACCGCCGGCCGCACGTCGCACGGCCGTCCGACCCGGCCCGGTCGCCGGGGGTGTCTCTTGCCGGGCCTGTACCGCGACGGGCTCGAGACAAATCGCTCTGTTGCTGCCGCCCGCGCCGCCGACGCCACCCGCCGCCCGTACTAATATTACGTCACTTTTCGGTATACCGACACGGTAATATTGTTATAACGGAACACTTTGGCCGTCCGTCCCCGAGACAATTTTTACCAAACCGCCGCGTACCAAGGGCTATTTGAATGGCATTTTTTTAGCGGTAATTTTTTCATCGTAATATATAATTTATTATTTATCGGGGAATATCTATCAACGTTGCCGAAACGTAGTGATACCGGGCGATTTTTGTCCATACCGATCTAATCGAATCGTCTGCGGCGTATTTTTATATCTCGCAAACCTGTTGCATATCAAATGTGGATGTGGGGGGGGGTAGTTTTGTTTGGAAAAAGTAGCACAGAAGAAGACAATTATTATTATATATATATATAAAAAAAAAAATATATTTATAACTGTTGACGTTTTTGTAATGGGGGGGGGGGGAGAAACTCTTTGCGATATTTTGGGGTATATTACAATTTTTTAACAACCCCCTCCTCTCTAACGATTGAGCTTCAGATAAGCCACTGGCGTATTTTCATATAGACGGATATCGTGTTTTTTTCAACTCGATGGGGGAGATTAGGAACAGAGTCCGGCATTAACTGCGAATACCGATGAGGGGTTGTGATTGAACATTTTGCTGACTTCGAAACGGGTTTCATTATTTGCCCTTTTGATAAATAGATTTAAAATATTAGATTATCTTTGAATTGCCGACTCGACACAGTCTAAATTTCATAGTTTGCGGGGGTCTTACGCCTCCCACCACGCACTCTCGTATCGCCGACGGTACAATATTTATGAGCAAATAAAACAATTTCTATTTCGAAATCGATGTATTTGATCGACGTATATTTTTTTTTCTCATACCTATTCTCTAAGTGGGAGTCTTCGAATCTCCGGGGTTTTGTTTAGGTGGCGGTTTTACGAAAATCACAAATTACTGTAACGCGGTGTTTTTTTCCCTTGTAATTTCTTCGGAGTAACGCGTTACTTTTGACGTTATTTGAATTAATAATTATGTTCCAAAGACAAAAAAAAAAAACCAAGGGAAACTTAGCTTGCTTTTGAATCGTCGTTGCGTTCATCTACTCATGTTTAATTTGTATTTCTCGTTGAATAATATTATTAAAAATGTTCCATTTCACGTACAGGCATACACTCCAATTCGATAACAACGATAACGATTACCCGCAATATTAACTAAAAAGTGTTACGCAATTTTGAACGCCCATTAGAGTAACGTGCAAGTAATTTAATTACTGTTTTTTTTTTTTATTATAATAGTGTATAACGTAATTTGATTACACTTAAAATGCAATTTGCCCAACACTGCGGACATGCGTATCATCGAGCAACACTGTTGTTTATTACAGTTTCGAGATTGTTTCAATGCTCCGACTACTTTTTATTTATATTTGAAAAAAAAAATTCTCGACATTTACAAGTAAATTATTTAAATAGTATACGGCGCGTAGAAATATATTTCGTAGTACAGTTTTATTACAAATGGCATTCCGTTTTTAATATATGCACGTAAATAAAAGCAGTAGGGTTATATTAAGTGTAGGATTTTAGTATCTTTAAGTGTTATAGTGTTATTAATCGCTATCAAATACGACAAACAAGTATATAATAGATAAAAATCAATAAAAATAAATAAATAAATAAATAAAATAATAGTAATAACATTAGTGTGTGTTATATTAATTTTTCAAACCGCCTATAAAGAAAAACTTGTTCGAAATAACCGTGTTTTTAATGGTATTCAACATTCTTGCTTGTCTCTAAATCACGTCGAATAATAAAAAAAAAAAAAATAAAATAAAATAAAATAACATACTGTTATATTTGTGTAGACTTTATAATAAATAACCGACAAGCGAGTAAATAGATTCTACACAAGTATAGTATATACTACAAAAATTATTAAATTCTTCTGTCGATGCGACCGCACGTTTTAAATAATCTTTCACAACAAATTATTCCTTATATAGCTTTTCATAACCAAACATAATATATAGGTAACATATTTCTTAAAAACGATTTGAAGTTTACAAGTACCGTAGTGTTCGTAATAATATACATAAATTATGTAGTAGGTATATAATATTAAACGTTTTTTTTTTTTTTTTTTTTTTCGTTGTTTTTATTATAACAATAATTAAAATCCATCATTTTATCGAACATATACTTCGCAACATGGGTAGGCCACTGTTATTATTTATTTTCTTTTTTTTTTTTAGAAATTCTGTTCAGAATGTACGAACTGTTGTTCAAATAAAGTACGGCCGAGCAATAAATGTCCGCATATTTCAATGCGCGACGTGAATAATTCGGAGCATTTTTACTAACCGAAAAGTATGTTAAAAAAATCAACGTCTTGGAAGAGAAATTAGAAATTTCGAGAAAAAAAAAATTGTTAAATACACCGTATTTTTTCTAATAAGGCGCGGAACGAAAATAATCCGAGTGTTTTTTTTTTTTTTTTTGACTAACCGGAAAAAACGTTTACCAAAACACATCTCGTGTAAAACTACTAATGTAATTGTATAATTGGGTTCTTTGGTACGCGTAGAGTGGAAAAAAAAAAAAAAAAAATATGAAAATTGTATTACATTCAAGTCCGATAAAAGTGTACAAAAAAAAAAAAAAAATATATATATATATGAAGAATAAAATGTATTACCCGACGGTAATAATAATAATAATAATAATAATGTAATTTTTTTATTACTAACCTAACGTCGGCACGAGTTCAATAAAAAATTATGCGTGTCGTGTCTATAAGCCTCGAAACGTGACGGGGCATGGCCCGTAATCGGCACACGGTAACCCGGCCTAAATATAACAATAATAATTAAGGTACGGTTGTGTACCGATAATATTACGAATATTATTATTATTATTATAATACTTTATAAAGACAAACGTGTGGCGTATGTGCAAACTCAATTATCGCCCGTGACAGCAGGTATATACCCGTACGCGAAAACGTCTTCGGCGGAGGGCCTCCCGCATTGCTTCCCGCCCGACGGTTTTAGCGTTTTTTTTTTTCTTTTTAAACCTCCCCCACGGACCCCGGAGGAGCCTTGTTGACATTAATTATTACGGCGAGCCGCCCCGATGAATACTAATAACGCGACTAAATAACTGCGAGCGTACTACACGCCTCTCGGTTACCGAAAGACTTCGGAGGCGTAATCGTTTTTTTTTTTCTTGTGTCGGGCTTTCCGGGCTGCCGCTGGCTGCCGCGAACGGGCGCGTCCCGTCAACGGTATAAACCCCGCCGTCGTCATCATCAGTCTTTCGGCCGCTTGCCGCCAGCGCGTTCGGATCGTATAAATAATATTATTATTATAATTATATAACAGATTGATATCGTCGCTATATTAATTAGAACTCGCTTAATCGCCGGCGTTTATTAAATTAATTTGAAAATTATTAACGCCCCACAATACTGCGAGTGAAATTGCGCGCGTCAATGGGTAAACATCGCGAAAACGGTAATTTTCGCTACCGAGATCCGACACACGTATCAACGGAACAATTAATTTCGTCGATCGTACCGGGAAAGATTTTTTTTTTTTTTTTTTAATAATTTCGTTACCGAGTAACTTTTAATTTCGATTAGGGTACGTTTTAAATTTATGTTGTATTTTATACGCGTAATAATTTATACCGCAACGATCATCACCCGGTAAATTTTAACTTTCCGTAGACGTTGCACGGCCATTAATTTATCGCGGAAATGATTTTTTTAAATACCAATGTACAGAACAATATTTTTTACACATCTGTTTCAGATATACGTACGTTGAAACCAAAAGCGAACAACATCGCATAATATATTATTACGAATTATAAAAGGCTACGCGCAATATAAATCATCCAATTTGCTTTCGTGCCGTCTAATTGGGATCTTGGAAACCTTTTTCTTTTCTTCTTTTTTTTTTTTCTTCTTTTTTTAATTTATACTTTTTAACATACTAGCTAATAATTTACAGCTCCCGGTCGACACCGGTAAATTAATATTCTAGAATTGAAAAATCAACAGTCGGACATGTTTTTGAACACCTGCTGACTACAGACTACAGACACGCTACCTAAGTAGTTATAAAATATATTAGTCGCGTCAGACCGCATGAAGAAAACAAGATGGCTCGAAATGTATACCGTTGGGTGTATTTAATCTGTTGCTAAAAAAAATTATACGCCGGTACATTTTAGACGTAATGGATACAAAAAAAAAAAAAAAAAAACAAAAAAAGTTAACGACGCAATGTAGATTTTAATAAAATGTATTCATAATATTAAAATATGTAATTGTCTGTGTTTCGGACGATTAAATATTAAACTAGGTCAATCTGAAATAAATTTAACGAATTCATTCAAACAATAAAAACTCAACATATACAACTATAATAATAATCAACAAAATTCTTTTCTGATGCTGAAACGATAAGCTATGTTTTACATAGATAAACAAATACATATACTTGTAGAAAAACTATAAGACACAATTCCTCTTGTTTCGAGCTGCGTTAGGAAATATAATTATTTCATTAATTGCCACCTGGTTGAGTTTTAAATGCTAAGATTTAGATGTTTTCACGAAATAATAATAACAATATTGAACAAATGCAATTTGAAATTTCGTGGTGCGACAGAGCAACGAATGAAAAAGTGTTAAGAAATATTAAAGAAACAAGGAAAATTAAAAAAAAAAATATATATATAAAAGGGATAATATGACAGGTAACATCATTGCGCCATGATTGTCTGTTGAAGATAATTATTGAACGATGGTAAAACCGGAACAGGAAGACTGAAGATGGAATAATTCTACCAGACACTATGGTGGACACGAGAGTGGAAAGTTATCGAGATCTGAAGGATATGAGTAATGAAAGAAATGCTTGGAGAGCTACGGTCTACTCCAATCGAAATATTGAAGACCAAGAAAAAAAGATTAAAACATGAGCATACGTACTTTGAACCATCGCCATGGATGGGCCACTGTTGTAGGTGAGAAGTTGGGAAGGTGAGTTTGGTTAATTGTGTTTTGAAATGCCGTAATCTGTATGATTTCCATTAAAATTTTAACTTTAAACGCTTATAAAAAAAATAAAACAAAAACAACTACTACATGACCATTGACTATTTTTTTTTTTTTTTGACTATTAAGTACGACTTGTGGTGAACCTCGTGTAAAATTGTCAAGTATTTCTGGTCGATCAAACCGATTTTATCCGTATAAAACCTACATAAAAATTCGTAAACATGAAATCGTTGCCCAAAATGTACTACGACGTTTGGTAATCGGGGAGAATGACGTCTGGTAAAAAAGTTGTTTGCAGATAGACAAAAATAAAAATACACACCCATCGTAGTACGCCGAAGATTTCGAGTAAGCTTGATTATAGTTTGTTTCCACCCGGTCATTATAATAGAACATCAAACTATTTCGATTTGTTACAATTGTGTTGACGGTGGTAAAGAGAAAAATCGCAATCTCTAGTTTTGTGAACCGGTATTGAGCTAATGGACTATCTTCGCTAAACGTTGACAACTAATGGTTCTATTCGATACATTTCGTTAGAAACCGCATAGTTGCTCTTGCTTTCGGGCATATAGTAAAAAAAAAAAAAAAAAAAAAATGACTTAAGTTTGAAAAACAACGTGTCAACCGTAAGACATACGTAAATGGACTTTTGTTCTCGGGTAACTCGGTGTTTGACAATCGTATGTCGTATTGTTCGACGTATCGTAACAACAAGACTTGTCGCATAGGTCAACGTTTAGTTTATGGCAATTCTGTCGATTTTAATAATAATGAAAAAATTTGAAAAAACGAAAATTTATATAAATATTATTGTAAAAACCGAGCGGCGGTGGCGTTTTATACGTATACGATTAAGGAGGTATTTGGAGGTCGGAATTTTTCGGAATCCGCACACGACGACGGATATTATTATATTCGAAACACAATAATAATCGTTGTGGTCGCCGAGGTGGGATGCCCGCCACTATTGCTCGAACATGCGAATTTCCCGGTCGGCACAGCCCTCGGTCGTTTTCTACGGACCGTCCGGGGTCCGGAATCCGGCACACGGCCCCCCCGTCGCCGACACGTACGCGCCGGTTTTTTTTTTTTTTCGCCCGGTGGTTGCGGGCCGTTCAAAAAGCAATAAATTTCCCGCAGTCGCCCGTGTACGCACAACACAATATTGTATATAAATAATAATAATAATAATATTGTTGCTGTCGAAGCGAGAGATGGGGGGGTGGATGGGAGAACCGTCTCGCACCGTCGCCCGTCGTCGTCGTCGTTGTCGTAGTCGTAGTCGTCGTCGTCGTCGTCGTCGTCCGAACGTATCAATTTCGTTAAACAGATGTTGTTCGAAAAGCGCACCTAAACAACAACGATATAATAATACCCCCCCCCCCCCGAAAGACGAACGGGAATGAATAAAAAAAAAAAAAAAAGGAAATTTTAACATTTTTAACTCCCGGGGACCATTCATACGGCCAACAATACGCAGAGAGCGGCGCGCGCGCGTGTGTGGGCTGTGGGCGGCTTCCCGGCCTGCACGCAGCGCGTAATGATAATAATAATAATAATAATAATAATATCATTGTAAAAACGGGCGTACCTCTTTCAATACCTCGTTTTCATTCTTAACGGCCGCGTATATTATTACGTATATATTTTATACGTACTATTATTGTTGTTATTATTATTATTATTATTATCATCATAATCATTGTACGCACACGCGTTATTATATTACATTATATAATGGGGGGGTGGTGGAGGAGGAGGAGGGGGCCTAATGTATAATAATTTATAATATAAATATATATATATATATATATATATGTTTTTTACAGTTTTGCGTTTAGCCTCCCCCCACACCGGCCCGGCTTCCCATCCCTCATAATTCATCTCGCGCGACTTCCACCAACCGCCGCCGGACAGACGACCGGCACGCACGGCCGTCGTCGTATTATTTAAGCACGCCGGCCAGTAGTAGTCGTCGTATTATAGGTATAGGTATATATTATAATAATTGTATAATAGCAGCAGCAGCAGCAATAGTAGTAGTATTAGTATTAGTAGTATTAGTAGTAGTAGTAGTAGTAGTAGTAGTAGTAGTAGTAGTAGTAGTAGTAGTAGGTAGTAGGTAGTAGTAGTAGTAGTAGTAGTAAGTCAGTCGTCGTGGTCTCGTCGTCGTCGTCGTCGTCTTCGACGACGTTATTTATGTATGGTTTATTATTTATTTACACAAAACACTGCTGCTGCTGCTGCTGCTGCTGCTGGTGCTGCGACCGAGCCAAAACCGTTGAATGACTCCTACCGTTTTTATGAACTGGTTTTTCGTTTCACGGCTTTATATATTATTATGTACACGCACGCACACGCAGCCCGGGTCGGTGGCGATAATAAAAACGGCGGGGGGTCGGTGCCTGGGACGGCGGCAGTAGGGAACAAGAACAAGAACAAGAACAAGAAGAACAAGAAGAAGAATGAGAAGAATGAGAAGAATGAGAAAAATAATAATAATAATAACGTCAATGAATCTCTCCGGAGACGGCTGACGTTTCTCGCGGAATCGCACCGCGAGACGTCGCGTCCTTACAACGCGACTAAACACGGTGCCCGGCCACTCCACCGCCCGCCGCCCGCGTGAAAACACTGCCCGACAGGTCATCGTTATTCCTCGACCAGTCCTATTTTTATGTATTATTATTTTTTGTTTTTTTTTTTTTTTTCTGTTCGTACGTCGAATATACCATCCTATAACCGGCGGTGTTGCGCCGAGACGACTAAAATTCATATCTTGCATGTATCTGCATACAGATAAAATTTAAATTGTCCAGATATAGATAAAACACTATTTATCTAGATAAAAAAAAAAAAAAAAAAATATTACGTTTTTAATTTTAACGATTTACCTAGGCATAAGTATTGTATAAAAAATTAGCCAAATGTTTAAACATTACATTCCGATCATCGACCGCAGAAGACACGTGTATTCGTGTATGCCCTTTCTCCCCTTCCACCATTTGAACAGACAGAAATAGAGGATCCGTGTTAACATTGCTACCCCATCGTTCGTGTATGCCTACCACGAGGAGACGTGAGACCAGATATTCTATAACTCTACAAGTACCCAGTAGCCAAACGTAACAGAAAAACAATTTCCCGGAGGGAAACACTAATAATATGTAGCGAAGAAGCTATTAGGCATACGGAGTTACCTATGTTTTTTGGTCAGTAAAAGTGCTACTTTTTTTTTGCACGTTATACCTTATGTAGATTTTTCGCCTAGCAGTATTTTATTTGAACATTTTTTTTAAAATTTCCAATACTTTTCCCGAAAATTTGCTCTTTATGTTTGTTTGTTTTTTTTTTTTTAAGTTATTCAACCATTAGTACAATATTTGAATGTTTAAATGTTAAAATTCTCCAGTTCAAACACTAATTAATAATTCCTAAGGAATTTCTCCAAATCTAAAATATTCACCTGAAATTCCCCCGGACCACTGACTGGCAGCATGTGTTTCGAAATGAATATATTTTTATTATTATTAAAAAGGAAAACGTGCAAAATCAAACCGTTTAAAAATACCTTTTATACAGTATATAATGGTACACGTCATATTATTATTATTAGACGGAACGATAAAGTTATTTATTAGATCATAAATACTAACTATATAGGTACATTTCTCACAATGTTCATTGAAATCAAATTTCACTTTCCCACGTACATTATTGTGTTTTTTTTTTTTTTTGTCAACCGTATACCACCCACTGCCAATCGTATAATATTATTATCATTTTATTAAGCAATAAAAACGAAATACCTATTGAACTACACAACTGCGTAAACTGCTCCCGGATTACCATTTTTTTTTTCTTTTATACAAACTGCAGGCACGGAGATAGTGATGGCGGTGCGAGGGTGACACCCCCCAAACTTTGAAAATAGGACTATCGAATCGGCGTTTCGACGAAAATTGAATTTTAAAGTAGTCTATTGTTTCTTCTTTTTTTTCTATTTTTCAGTATTTTAATACCTGTTATATTACTATCGTAAAACGTATAAATCAAAACCAATGGATAAGGAAATGTGTAAAAACCTTGAGTGAAGTCAGTAAATGTGCAATTACCATCCCTCCAAATGGCTCCATCGATATTTATTAGCGTCGGTTCTGGCGCCCGGGCTCTTACCTCTGGTCAAAAGAATATACGTAAACTGTGCCCGGTTTCTTGTTAGTGATGGAATGAAAGGGTCATTGTAAACTGCGCTCGAAACAAATTTATGAAATTACAGTAAAACTCCCTAACCTAAAAAACGAATAAATATTATTATAGAAATATTAATTTTGACCGAAACTTTAGGCCTTAAACTAATCACGCAGTATATTGGGCTTTTGCGAATTATACGGATGTTCGGATGGATCATAGCGCGGAAATGATCGAAAATATTAAATTTCTGGTGGTGATAAGTGGCGGTGTTCAAATTATTGGTCCGTTCGGGATTTTTTAAAGTTTCTATTCATACTCAATTAGTCATTATATTATATTATATTTATTCTACTGTCCTCCCGACAGGTTTTTCATTTTAACAATTAACCGTTCCACGTGATATTATATTTCGTTCCGTCCGTAATGGAAATTACGTATTGTGATTTGTGTCTTGCAATTACGACAGTAAAACAAATATGGCGATAAGATACGAGGCGCAGTTTAAGTATACACTTTTTGACCTAGATTGGGTTGCACGCCGTGGCGCAAGTTTACACGTGCAATTTTGTTCTTACATTTTTGGGCGCAGTTTACGAACGCCGGAATTTCATTGCCTACCCCGGCCGATACAAATTTATAACATCGGAATGAACCGTGATAATTTTCTACGGGCTGGCTAGAAAATTACGTAAAACCGAATCCGTCAAACTATTATAATTACGTTTTGTTTGTGTGACGTAGGACGAACACGCGAATTAAAAATGGACATTCAATGAAATAATGAAATTATACCGGGATAATAATATTACACGGATTTTTAATCACTGCCTGTTATTAGTATAACAATACGGTTTCGTCTGCTAGCTGCGCGAGACTAAAATCCGATACGAGTGTCAAAAGTCGAATCGATCACGAATCCGCCGAGCCGTATGTTAGAAACCGAAAAAAAAAAAATAAATAAATAACACGATAGAAGACATCATGACAAAAGGTCTGTGTATGTGTGTTATTAGTATTATACAAGGACGACGGTTTTTATTTCTCTTTTCCTCTATATAAATACCTATCGCGGCAGTTAGTATAATCTTTCCCCCTGTTATTTTATATATATTTTTTTATTTTTTTTTATTTTATTTTATCGTCCAACCGAGCGTAAATAATCGTGGCCCGCAGAAGGCGGTTTTTTCTTCTTTTTTTCGGGAGGCAGGGAGCCCGGCGGGCTTAATAAATCCGATATTAAATACCCACCGTTCCCGACGAATTTTCTAACACATTTAACACGAATAAGGAGGGACGCGCTCGGTGGGCTTTTTTTCTTTTATAGTTATATTATATTATAATATCATCATTTTGTTTTTTTTTTTGTTTATATATATATATATATATAATATCGAAGGAAATTCGCCGCAGTGATTATACTACGGGCGCATTTATATACGCAGTCGAGGGACCAGATGCTCGTGGCGGATATTAGACGCGACGAGTGTCGAGGTACCACCTATACGGGGTTTAAGGGTTGACGAACGGTATTAAGTGTCTTTTCTATATCGCCGAAATCACGGTAATCGCATTCAAATCCGTTCGACTACTATGCAAATACGTGACGATACCGCCCAAGCTATTGCGTGTGCGTGTGTGCTGCTGCTGCTGCTGCTGCTGTTGCCGATATTAGACACGGGTAATCCGTTAACGAGACGTGATTAGAAACTGTAATTTGGACCGCGGCGCGGTCGGGTCGGGTACGATGAATATCAACGAGGACACGGAGACGGCTGTTCGGGAGTTGTGTAATGATTGTTGGGGGGGCACCTGCCTATAACGTAAGAGGTTTCGCAGCGGGATACGTTTAAAATACGCAAATTACTGTCCTCCGACCACGGGTTTCCGCGACGATCGACAGCGCGAAAATCCCTATCGTCAAGATGATCGGCCGCCCATGGCCCCGAAATTACCGTCTCGGTTTAATTTGCCGACAGCGTAAACGGCGTGCCTTTGTGCGGCACGGTTGAGTGGATTGAACGACGGAGTCTAGAGCGGAAATCGTTGTGGACATTTCTTTTTTTTTATACTCGAACTTATTTCCGTATCGAAATATAGGAAGTTATAGAGAAATCGTTAAAATTCGTCAAACATTATGTATTTAAAACAAGGTTTTTTTTTTTTGTTCCGATCGATTGTCAAAATGTCGCTTGCGCCCTGTTTGCCCGCCGAGACTCTGATATAAATACAACTAATAAACGACGATCAGCAAGCCAAAAGTTATAAAAAAAAAAAAAAAAACACTACACGCTACGTAAAAATTAAAATCAAAACTTCACTTTTAAAATACGTGTAAAATAACGAACGTTGCGGTTTTAATTTCAAACGCGTAATATAATAACGGTATAGCTATCATTTCGTTTATACGCGTTAAGTCCCTTGGTTTTTTTTTTTATGTCTATTTTAAATTAAGAACTACGGGCAAAAAGGGTTATCGGGTCTTAAAAACAAGAAAAAAAAAAGAAAAAAACTAAGTACAATAGACATAAAACGTATATCGTACGCAAACGTCCGAGAACCGCCGAATAACCGATGTTTTCATTAGTCACGAGTACAAAGAAATGACTCATGTCGTATAATATATCACGATGAAACAATACGGTAAAAAGGTATCGACGACACTAAAAAACAATGCCGAAATATTATCGTACGTATCGTAATAACTATATATTATTATGTACTTAGATTATAAATATAAAATAACAACTTGTGCGAATTTATACAGAAATAATTGGTTTTATTATTTTTTTTTTTTTTTTTTTCATTACGTTTCTGTTACAGTTTTTAGTATATTGTATTTTTACAAAAGAAAAAAAAAAAATACTCGATTCTATGTCGACTAGGTAGGTGGTGCCTAACCTATTCGTGTTGTTCGCGCACGTATAGTTTTTTTTTTTTTTTGTTTATTGAATTTATTTATTTTTTTTTAGTAAATATTAATATTAGTTTTATCTTACGGTATATTGCTGTTTGCCATTTGTCACAACTATTGATTTTTTTTTTTTTTTTTTTTTTTTTTTTTTTTTTTTATCAACACTCAATATAAAGATAAGGCCTGTGTGTTGGCCTTTATATTATGCCGACTGATTATTTTCGCTATACATTGCTGTTCAGTGCGAACAGTGTATTAAAATACTATCTAGTGAGAACACGTTCTTTATGTTACACACAATGTTGTCCTATTAAATTCGAGTGATTACCGATTTCGAGTTTTAACTACCAGCCGTTATTGTTCATTAAGTCATGCTTTGTGCATCCTATTATGATAAAATTGTACAAGTGTTCTGATTGTGAACACAAGTGTAAATTGTTTTATTTTAATGTACCAACATCCTATAACTGTATTACGCCAAGGCTGGAAATTAACTAGTTCTAAAGTCAAAAGTTAAATCAATTGTAACTTTTAACTTGAGCCTAGAACCTTTGACTTTTCATTAACATATATTTTTACATTCGTTTAATAATAACAACGTGTTGATTTTGAATTATACGTAGTCAACTTATTTTCAATTAGTTTTAACTTTTAAAATCGTAAAAATAATCATTTATTTTTACACGGAGTTCCGAGTTCTAAACAAGTAGAATTTGATATTATCCCCTTGTGTTTAAAATTGTTCTTCATCCTTGTTTTCGAAACATTTTAAGTTTTAAGTTTAATCGTTTTCACTATGACAAAAGCGATTTTTCAAAAAAAAATCAAAGTAACGACTTAACTTTTAACGTGCCAACTCGTTTACTTGTTTTAATTAACTTAACATAACTAAGTCGATATTAATCTCACTAACTTGCTCAATAGTACATTTTTGGGGTTCTATAGAACATCAACTTACCCATTTTGTTTATCACTTGATTGTATAATAATTTGTAATATCTCGCTTACCGTTTGGATTGAATTTTTAATTTGAATTTATATTCAAGTATAAAATAAATTTCAAATTTGTTCTTGTTCCGATACGATGAAAATTAAATTCGACTGTAAAGCAATTCCGATTGTTGTTTATGATTATTTAACTACAAGTAAAACAATATAGTGTTAATATAATCTACTACGGGTAAAACATTACGTTTTTTTCTTTACGGGTATATATTTTATCTAGATAATTACGAAAAAGATCAATTTTTATTTGTTCATCTCGGATAAACTTCAGATAGAATCCGAAATTATCGTCTAGACAAGATGCAAGATAGAAGAACAAAAAATTAATGTCATCTAGAAACTTAAGCGTAATAAAAATTAATTAGTTAAATAAAAATTAAGCGTACGAACGGGTTTGCGTGCGATGCGCTCTAAAACTACACAACCGACTTCGATAAGATTTGGATCATGTGTGTGATTTGGACCAACAAAAAATATAGGATAGTTTTTATCTCGATAAGTGACCGTCGATTTTTTTTTTTATTGCAAATTAAAAAATTTGTTTATAGGAAAAGGGTTGTAAATTTACACGAATCAATAATTAATACGTTACTAGAAGCAACTATCGTTGCTTAGTTATATAAAAAAAAAAAAAAAAAAAACATATATCTTTTTTCTCGTTATTCTGCAGATATAAAAGCCAAAATACCACTCAATCGTTCACCGATCAACGCCCAGACCAATCCGCTAGAGACGTGAAGTGTCGGTGGTGTATACCGTACGGTGTAGGCCTTTTTTTCTTTTTTTTCCTTTAGAACCGGCAATACCAGTCGCCATTATTTATTTACAAATCAACACGTACAAATAAGTACAAAATATAAAATACCCGTAATTCCAACATGAGCGACACCAAGTCGCCCGGTTCGTAAGGACCGATCCTCCGGACCAGGCGCTCCCTGTCCCGGTCAAACGCCTCGCAGCGCACGAGCGCCTAACAGCCTAACAACAGTGCCAAAACGATAAACGATCGTTTTGGAGTATTGATTTTTTTTATTTTTTTAGTCAAATGCCGCGACGAAAGTCCGATAAAGTCGGCCGAGGGATATGGGGGTTAAATCCACGGGCAACGACGTGCGGGACAGCTAATATATTTATACGTACGATATTTAGTATCGAAACGGACGGAAATCACCGTCGCCGACCCGACCCGGCCGAACAAACACCGGGGAACCATCAGCATATTATACGTATATATTAAAATATACTATTATTATTATTATTATATACGAATCGTCGTAATATTCACGGGGCGGCGTGTAACTAGCAGTCGTGCATGCGTAAAATAATTAATGATCGTCGTCGGGTGAATCGTCCTCGTGCGTTCGAAACGTTCTTCTAATTCGGAACAGACGGCGGCGGCGCGTCGTCGACGTCTTCGCGCGCCGTTGTTATAATAATATAGTCGTCGTCGACGTTGACGTCTTCGTCGCCCGTATATGTATATGACGCGCATAATAATAATAATAATTCAACAACAACAACAGTAATAATAATAATAATAAATATATATATTATATATGTGTGTGCGCGTGTGTAGAAAAAAAAAAAAATGAAAACAACGTCTTCGTTAACACAAAAGCTCTCCGGAACCGCGGTGGCTGTATACAGAGACGCGAGGAGGAGGTATTGAATAAAAAAAAGAAAAAAAAAAAGACAGGTGCCCGGGATTGCGGCGGCGATGGATTAATTTAGTAGTAGTCGTCGTGTCATTGTGTGACGGGCCCGGGCGTTATAGTTATATAAAATAGAGGTAACCGCCGCCGCCGCCGCCGCCGCTAATCAACGGTGATTAATAACGCGATCCGGGGTATATACGGGCGACGGCGGTGTGACCGAGGAGTTTTGAATAAAAAAAAAAAAAAAAAAAAAAATGACTGAGAGAGGCCGAGAGAGAGAGAGAGAGAATGAAAAAAAAAAAAAAAAAAAAGTGTATATGAACTAATAAATAGACCGGCACCGGTGGCAGTTCAATGGTAAACCGATGAGGCTTTTTTTTTTCTCTTCTTTTTTCTACTCTCTATCTCTCTCTCTCTCTCTCTCACTCTCCGTTTCTGTCTATATATATATATATATATATATATACATATACACCTACTATATACGCGTACGCTCTTCGTCTCTGATGATGGTAAGTCAGGTAATTGATGAAGGGCCCGAATCATCAATTCATGTCAACCGGAATCCGAGCGGCGCAGACAAGGTTTACCCCTAGCTATAATATAACGCGGGGAAGTGTATAGTGGTCTCTATCTCACTTACTCTCTTTACTCTTTCTCTCTCTCTCTCTCTCTCTCTCTCTCCCCTTGCCCCCTCCCCAACCCTCTACAACCGCCCCTTCGGTCACCTTATGGTAAATCGTTTTGTATAATTGTTGTACGGCGACATCGCGGTCGGCGGCCGATGAAAAATGACAAGACGCGCGCGCGCATGCGGTTTATAATAGGACTTGCGACGACGACGACGGATGTAGTAAAAACTGCCCTCGGCCGCGTTATCTCCGGCTAACTAGGTGGTGTTTATACGGTACTTTGCCGTTTTCGACGGACAGAAAAAAAAACAAAAAAAATTTAAAAAAAAAAAAAAAAAACCGTCCCAGATACCATTCACACGCTATAGGACACGCGGGCCGCACACGTTCGGCGGTTGTGCTGCGGTCGTAACGGTAAACGCGAATTTTCTCACTTCGGTCAGTTCATCCGGGCCTTTCCACCGCGTTTTTCCGCCAATGTTATTTTGATACTAACCGTAAATCTGTAACTAACCGGCGCCGGCAATGCTAAGCGAAATAAATAATTGATTGAAAATCAAGTTAAAACAAAACAAAAAAAAAAAATTATCGTCTTGTTCAAACGCGTATTGTTCGGATTTTCGTGAAGAAAACAATTTCGGTCGTACGGATAACGTGTACGGCGAAATTTCGCACGACTCACCCGCACAGCTTCGCGTCCAGTTCGGCAGCAACTACTCTCTGTGCATGTAATTTTTTTATTTTTTTATGTGTTTACGAGTCGCCTCAAGCCCCCGGATCCTACAGTTTTCTGTTTTTTTGTTTACAAAGCCATTCAAACGGTAACGAGCGTCATCCTTTGAAAACGCACTTGGATTGGAAATCTCTATCGTCGTTTTGCATATCCAGGGACCAGTCGGGACGCGTCGACATTACTTAACGTCATACAATCGCAGCTCGATCATGACGTTGTCGATCTCGACCTCTCGGTCGAGAAGGAGTCCCGATCTCGGCGACGACTCGCCGAATAGTCGTCGTGTCGTGTATTATTCCGACATTAAGCCTAATTAATGTCCGACCGCTATAGTAGGAAGAAACGGGAAATTCATCAACTCAATTCTACAGCGATTGTGTTTCGTTTAAATTCGCACGGGCCCGCCTTTCGATCGGCCTCGTATGATGAAGATAAATTTCAAAATTAAAAATTGCTAAAATAATTATCTAGATGAAGATTATAGGATACGTTGAAATTTAATTATCTTAATAACGATAAATAATCAGTAACTTTTTATCCAAATCAAATTTGCCGAGTTAATTCGTTCTCACGACCCGCGGATAAAATCTAAAATATTATAGTATTTTTGTCGGCCGGCCGCAAGTTTTTACACGATTTTTAATAAAACCCGCGATAAGTTGACAAGCGCGGGCGAGTATTTTTGCAAACTGGCTATTGTGAAGTCTACATTTAGAAGCTACGCTACAAGTCACAAGAACATCTCGACTCACTTTTATGATGATATTTATCGAATAAAATAATACCTCAGAACAAAATATTAAAGAAGTTATATATATATAGATGAGTTCAAAGTGCACAATAGATATTAGCTCGTAAAAATGTATTCTGTGTTAATTCTATTGTATATATGTATTGACATTTTAAATATTATTATATTGATGTTGTGTATTTGTATTATGCCATACGATAAATAAATATAAGCTTAAAATGAGTTAGTTAAATTTTTAATAATTTCACACGTCATATACTGATACCCATCGACGCGATCAATTGAAGAACTATTAAAGTATTTTCAAAATTGATATTGCAACGGTTCGTTTATGGGTTATCGTATAGTAATTTAACATAATACTTTAAATAAAATACATTTAAACGTCAAATTTTACATAACATAATAACCGATTATATAACTACATAGGGTACCCGTAAATACTAAAATAGTAAAATTTAATCGTTTTCAATCATCGCACGTATTAACAAACATTATAATACAATTTCACCTTAATAAATCGAGGTCGTATAGCCGACACAAAATCCCCCAAAAAACCGTATTAAATAAATGTGAAAAAAAAAAACGGCTGAAATAATTGAACACGAAATTGATTTTTGAGATTGCGTTCGGTTTTTAAAATTTAATTTTATTTCAATTTTACATTAGTTCTATATAGCGTTCGGTAAGGTCTACACATGTGCGGGCAGTCTAATAATCTAATATTTATGTAGTGACGGTAACATTAAATTAACCAACTATAATATTATCGGCCAATAGAATCTTTAATCTTTGTGAACGTTTAAAATATTACACAACTTGTCATTGGATAGTTCTAACAACCGATATTAAAAATTGTTTTATGTATTCTCGAACGAATTGAAATATTACGACATTAAATGTTTATATTTAAATATACTTCAAGAGCAAATCACCAGAAATTTAATGACACAACTTGTGTCACACACGAGTAAAAATATTATATTAAGAAGTTTTCTTATCGGTTTAAACCATTTAACATATTATTTTTATTAGCCATGGCGTTTTAATGAATAATATTTAAATAAAATAAGTATGTGTTTTTTTTTTTTTTGGTTTTCAATTCAAGTACATATACATATATATATATATATATATATATATATATATATATATATATATATATATACAAGTACATAGATTTAATTCACTGATAAATATTGATTAATTTGAAATCAAAGCTCCAAACAAGTTATAAAATATTTAATTTGTATTAATATCATCATAAAAATAAATAATAAAAAATTCGAAAAAAAAAATAAAGGTTTTACTACAGGTTTCTTGCCGCATATAAATTATATTCACCGGGAGTGGACGCATTATATAATAATACTTGTAGATTTTTTTATTAAATAAAAATTATATTATCAAAAAAAAAAAAAAAAAAAGAACCATTGGTACTTACCTATAAGTAAAAATACTAATTTTGAAAGGCATTATAATAGTAGTATATCTATTTATAAAGAGTTGTGTTTAATTCGAAATAATTGGATACCTACGATTTTGAAACTAAATCGTTTTAGGTGAGTATCTGTATAATTATAATACTTTGTGTGAACAAATGCCACGTTTACACAATAAACGCTTGGCTTGCGATAAGAATATTTTTGAACCGATAAAGTTTTATGTTTTCAAAAAAAAAAATTTCGTTTAAATTGCCTATACACAACCCCTTAAATATTGGTAGCGTGAATGAAAATAAAAAAAAAAACCTAACCTATTGGAATAAAATCGGTACTTTTAAACGGCTGGATGGATTTTAATAATTGAGATGTTTCCGATTGCTACATAGACAATATTGCTATACATATATAAATATATATACATATATGCCTCCGACTGCATCATGTTTGCATCATTTGCAGATTGCGTGCATTTTACAGAGCTCACGACTGTATTCACATTTCAAGCGGATGGTGTGAAGCACAATTGTCTACCACAACTTGTTTCTGGATTTTTTTTTTTTTTTTTTTATATATGCCATTTTATTAACCGTAGGGTATAAAGTTATTATCGCAGGATATTGGTGGGCTTGAAATAATAGAATGCAAGAACCTACTGCTATACTATTATAAATGCTATACGATCGGACAATGCTGGATAACTCGACAAGTCAATTGGTAATATGCACAAGAATAAGTGTCTGCAATTAAACGCATAATAACGTCACGGCCGTCTGCAATTCATTGCGGTAAAATCGATGTTCGCATATCATTTTTAATATTGAATTTTACCCTTACACTACGAACGTTGTCATTGTGTGAACACTGAACGATAAACTATAAAAAAAAAATACATCACGACGTGCAAAACGTTTTCTAACGACACGAGCAACGGGACCAGAACGAATATTTATTACTCGTATCTCTATACTTACATAGGCATAAATCATATTTCATAATATTTTATACCTACTCGAAGGATACCATGAGGAGCAAGTTTCATGTATGAATATCACAACCGTCGACGAAATGTTTGGAAATCAACAAATTTCTCTCAACATTTTGTTTTTAACAATTATATCTACAACGATAAGTGTGTTATTATTGTAAAAACTAATCGAATGAAATAAAATATATTTGAGTTTCGTTTATTGTGTTATATCATGCGGTGGTGTACACTGGATAATTATCAATCACGACGTAACTTCTCTACGTCGTGAAGATGAATGTTTGGCGCGCCAAAAATTATTGTTTCATAGATTTCTTTTTTCTTTCCAATAAAATATTTACAAAACTTTGACTTAAACAATATTATTTTAAACAATGTGTAGGTATACTTTAGCGCATTTTAGTGACAATAATTACCGACTTTAACGGCATTGCTAACGAAAAACGATTCTAAGCGAAATTCGGTTAATCGTGTTTTGATACGACGCGATTTTTAAGATTTCCACCATAATTTGTACTTAAAACGTGCTTGTAAAAAAAAAAAAATGTATTGCATTACACTGAAATTTGTCCACTTTTACCTCCAAATAACTTCTGTTGAGCCTTGCGTCAACATTTTCGTACATTTCCGAACGACTGTAAACAGTTTAAAAACCGTCAGAATCTTTTTAACATATTTTAGCACGTCTAGACAGTGCTAGTATAAATATTCGGTGAAAATTGTAACCATATACGGTTATTTTTAACCAAGTCACAACGAAAAAACCACATTGTAACGTGATAAAACCATAATTGCGTACATTACCGGGTACGTTCGCATCCGTTTATTCCTAATTATTAAGAAATCACAAGGAAAATCCTTGTGTACCCATATGTAAAATGAAAATTTTGAAATGCATAGTAATAGTAGTATGCACTTATAAAGAATTATGTTTCAATCGGTATAAATGGATACCTACGATTTTGAAACCAAATCATTTCAGGTAAGTATCTGTACAACTATAATTCGTATTATTCATTATGAACATTATTTCGAAAAAAAAAAAAAAAAAAAATGACAAGTGGCACAATATTCTGGTCAATGCATTTAATTCTCTCGGGAGTTTTTTCCTACAATAATAATATGAATAATTTAAAATTATAAATAATGGTTCTTTTTTTTTAATGTAGACACATTGACTTTATACTGTATTAGGTATACTATTATATTGTTGACCTTGAAAAGTAAATTATTTAAACAAACACATATATTCGCGTTATTTCCAAGTGATAGTTCAAGGGTGTTGACAACTCTATAGTGTAATAAATCGAATAAAATAAGATGTAGTATTATTTCGCTGGTCGTCTAATAAATAGTATACGATTTCGAGTGTATAGTAGTGGATTATTATATTTCGTGTTAAATATGCGATAGTTTTTTAAACGAACCTGCTGCGGAAAACAGAAAACTAAAACGGTTTGAGTGCCGAAATAATAATAATATTATTAGTAGGCACGTAGATTACGTATTCTTGGCAACACGCGGCGGCGGCGTAGGTGCGAAACTTAAAAGTCGGGTTCAATTTTCGATACGATGTAAACGTATAATTATTATACAGTTTGATTGAATTCGTCGTCGTATCGTTACGACAAATAACGATGGAAACGGAGTGAAAAAAAAAAAAAAAAACCGCGTAATTTAAGCATCGCGGACTACGGCGGTCAATTCGACTAAAGGCCGCATTGAAATCATATTAGACGCGACTCGAAAGACGAACGGAAATTAAAATAAGCGCGATTCATCCGTCGTCTGGCGACAGTCGTCGTCGGTGTTTTAACACGTCGCCAGACGAATTTGCATATTGTTAAATGACATTCGCCACCGTCGCGTCGTCTTCGCGTTGTAGTAATTATTTTCCACGGCGTATTATTTTACACGCATGACTTATGTACACACGTACCCGAACACAATACAGCACTTAGCCGTCGAATTTTATTATCGAACGATCGAATAGGCTTAGGAGGTATAGAAGCCCGGACGGACGGACAGGCGAACACCGACGGCACCGTACGGCGGCATTCGTCTTTCCGGTTACGTAATGTCAAATTAACGTCGTGTTAACGTTGGATAATTGAAAATAATATAACGTTTTTTTTTTTTTTTTTTTTTTTTCGTTATTTTATCCGAATATAATATACGAAAACCTACCGGCGCGCGGCGCGCGCGAGCCCGCTCGTGTATTTTCGACGACCGGCCGTATAGATAACCTATTGACACCGGATGGACGTCTATTATACCGTACCACCACCTACCCAATTAGTCGTTAATTTATACGACGAATAAATATCGCCGTTGATAACTATTACGTTTAATTGGCCGTCGTTGTCGACGTTCTCGGTTGTCGCTATACGGACGAGAAAGATAAATATACAAAAAAAAAAAAAAAAACTATAGAGATGGACAGAGTGAGACAGAGAGAAAGAGAGAGTGAGAGAGACGGAGACAAAGGACAGGAAAAATTAATTATATTTTATATATACATATATATACTTTTTTTCTTTTTCTTTTTTTTTTTTTTGTATCCAAAACCACCTTCCTTTTTTTCGCCCTGTCGTCTGTGTATAATATGTCAACCGTGTGTATATTATATTATATTATGCCCGGGACAGATGAGAGATTAGCACCGGTTTGTGTTTTGACTTGAACTGTTTTTTTCTGAAATACACGTATACAAACACACACACACACATGCTACCCATTCTGTATAGGTATTTTTATTTTTTTCTCATCCTCTTCTCATATGTATTACTACTACTATTACTACTACTACTACTACTACTACTACTACCATTGCCGAGGACACACAAACAAAAAACAACATACGATAAATCATGTCTTTTCGGATCACGGTTTTTCTAAACGGACACAATGGGCAGCTCTGTGTGTGTGTGTGTGGGGGGGGGAGGGAGGTAGAGAATATTGCGTTCGCCACGGTCTGCGTATATAAACGAGAAAGAATTATATCAGGTCACGATAGTGATAGAAATTTATGTATTTGATTCCCGAAAAAAAAAAATAAAAAAAAAAAATACATTACTACCGCGCCGCCGGCCTGTCCTATACAACGTTTTGGCTTATAGATGTTCCTTTTCGTTTTACACAGTCTTCCGGATAATAGTATTTTATATTTCCCCCCCTCCCCCCGGTCTTACAAAGCTTTACCCGTCTATTCACTCGGAATGAAAAAAAAAAAAAAAGAAAAAAAGATCTACGTACGGCGGTCAAATAACGATCTTTTAATATACACCGAAAGGATTTTCGAGAAAAAAAAAAAGATAATGTACGATAATAACGTATCGAATTCGTAATCCCGTCGTACAGGAGTTTAATCTTAAAAAAATATAATATATTGAAACTTTGTTAACTACCCGGCCTAACCTGACCTAATCAGGCCCGGAACAGTTCTTTCGTTGAGTGATAACGTTGCTGATAGTGTCGGGAATATGAATACACTGACTGTGAAAACGTAAATCCTCATGAAATGACCAAACAAAAGTAAACGTTTCTTCACAGATCGTGGAATAATGTTTTTGCGTTACAAATCGAGGTCTACTTTCGACTATTTTCCGATATTAGCTCGCGAAGTGAGCGATTGGAGGAGGCCGATGACCCGCGGACGAAAAATCCGATAAGTGTAACACAGTAACACAAGTATAACAGTTTGAGAAGTTTTGGAATTCAAAATAATTCTTTTAGATTAAAATTTCATTTTTACAGTTCGGTATAGTCTCCCGAAATATTGGAATCTGTTATCATAGCGGAACAACTGACCCTATCCCATGACAATCGTAAAGACCTATTGATCTTTTAAATCAGTGCCGTAGCTAGGACCCCCGAAACCTATTTTTATTGGTTATTTAGGTTATTCGGGTGTATTTTATCGTTCTAAAATACAGTAGGTAAGGTTAATAATTTGTATTATTATCGTCCGACGTTATCGTCTAAGACCGTGATCTCGAACAAAGACCGCGGTCGGTGGTGTTTTAATCACGAATTTGACCGTAGTTGCAATCACGGTTATAGATAAGACTACCGTGGCTGTAATTATCGTTTTGTCGTTATCGCGCATATTAAACATCTTTTATTGTCTATGGGTTGAACACAAATGTATTATATACATTGGTAACACTGCAACGGTTCTGCACGTGCATTTTTAGTTGAAATGAGATAAAGTTAAAAAAAATGGTAATTCTTGTAGGGGAAAAGATAGAGATGCGATCACGTACTTTGCGCAACGAGGTTCTCACAGTTGGTATAGGAATAATACATTTCAGAATTTCAGGACGGGCGCGATATTTAATCACATTCGCCGAGGAACGTTCGTTGTACAACATTTGATTTTCGGGGGAAAAATCAAAAAAAAAAAAAAAAAAAAATCATCTCGATAGCTATTACTTAGGTGGTAATAGGGTTGAGGAGACGTCGAGTATTCGGCCGATTACGATGAGCACGTGTAATTATTACGGGCCATAATATGTTAATTTATAAAAATAACCCGCCGAAGAAGTGTTTAACCGTTTCGTAATATGTTTTTATGAGTTTAATAATAAAAAAAAAAAAAAAAAAAACCCGGTGAAATCGTTTTCAACACGGCCGACATATTATACAGCGTATGCTTTATGGTCCTCCCACTCGTCCACTCGTAAAGCCTTCCGAAAAAGAGCGTAGACATCACACCGTAGCTATAAAACACTATTTTATTCATAATAACGTAGGCAGGTATTTATATATACGTACGTTATATTATTTTTTCTTTGATATTCTCATCTATTACCATCACACGCGGTGGGACATTAACGATATAGTCTATTTGGCTCTGTTTGTGCACGTTTTTTATTATTATTATTATTATTCGTATATGTTTTTAATTTTTTTTTTTTTCTATTATCGTAACGTTTAAAAACTTAAAAAATAATTTGTTCTTTTATAATATGCGTCCGTTTGTCATAAATCCGAATTGCGCACAAGAATTATTAAACAAAACTAGCTGAAACCGTTGTCCTGTTCAAATTTCAATAAATTTGTTTGCGATCGTTTTGCGAATTTGTGAAAAAAAAACTATTGGAAATGTGTAAACAATGAGAAAAATGAGAGAAAAAAAAATGTATTTCTCAGCGATTGTGGATATGGATATTCAATTTCAAAACTACGCCAATGAGAAATTTTACATGCGTAATGAATTCTATCGTCAGTACACCGGTGAAATGCAAGAAATGTGTGATGTCCCTGGAATGTGATCGACTTGGAACCATGCGGTTTTGTTCCAAAATTTTAGGCAGAATTTCATGTTGACCAAATGATTTATTTCCATCCATTTAATTTGAAATCACCATGAATCGACAGGAATGAAAACGATTTTCATCGAGATTATAGTCGCCGTTGGGTGGAAACATCCACTGCCGATACACGTAAATTTCTATACAGAATGATATTTTTGCATACAGTGTGTTCAAGCGTAAAACGCATTTATGATTAAATATTAAACCATAATATAATAGCGTTGAACTCTACGTGTATGTCAAATTTCAGTAATTTCGCGCGTATAGCCGCGAGTTCATACGAAAAAATCACTTTTAGTAAGAAAAAACCTTTTTCGGACTATTACGAACAATTTTTTGTTATTTTTAAAGTCGTTCTGGAGCGATGGCGCTTACCAACGAACAGCATTCAATGTTTAACTATATAGATTTTCGGTAATTTAGCAGATACCTATTATCGGTACGTGTAGGAATTCCAATACGACTTTTCGATTGGAATTAAACAGTGAGAAAAAAAATCTAAATAAAAAAAACCCGGTGATCCCGGATGGACGTTGGCGTTTTGTAAACGCACGTCGGGTTACGGCGACGTTGCATATTAGTGTATTATTTATTAGCGAATGTGGAAGTGTAAAACCGCGTAGGGCTGATGATATTATTCGAACGTAAAATCATTTGGGGGAGGGTTAGACCGATCATAATAATAATAATTCGTATCGGTCCGAGTCGGATTACCACTGTTATATTATATACGGTTTCTCGGTGTTTGGCCAACAATGCCCGGGGCGTGCGATAATCCGATTCCGATTGTACGTACAAATCACGCGCTCGCACATCACGCACACGCGGGTTATAATATAATAATACACACAAAACGGGCTACGTCCGCAGACACACGGGGGAAAAAAAATAAATATATATAAATTTCCACTCGCGTGTGGGAAATATTATTATTATTATTATATAGGAGGTGTCCGCGTGCAGTGAAATACTCGTATACGTATCCCGTGGTAACGTCTTACCTACTGCGCTACACGCGAAGGATTATAAAACGCGTCTTAAAAAAAAATCGTCGTTTCAGATCTCTCTCTCTCTCTCTCTTTCTCTCTGACTTGTATCGGAATACAAATATTTGTGAATCAACACGAACCGCGTCTAAGTATAAGTAGTGCGCGGCAGTGTATGCCCCCCATAAATCATACTGTAGAGCCGCCGCCGCCGCCGCCGTAGCGCGTAAACGGCACAGAAGTGTTCCCCCGCGACCGGTGTTGCTACGCAATACACAATAGGCGTGTATATATATATATATAAAAAAATATTATACGTATAGAAAAAGTTTATAACACACACACACACACACAACGCCGTGTCACTCTGGTGAGGCGAAACCGTTTGCGTGCAACTCTCGAGTTCCCACATAGTGGCGACGACTCAATAGAGCCCAATAGAATACCAATAATTGTCATATACGCCATGCATGGTTACGACCTACCGATACGATATGAAAATATATTATAATTAATGTTTTGACCGTTATCTAGATTCTAGAAAAACGGGTAAATAGTTAATCGTGTTTTCATTTTTTAAAAATCGTTTATCCCGTGGTATATCCAGACACGTTTTGTAGCTACTTTTTTTTTTTTTTTTTTTTTATCGAAAATTGAAATACTTAGTTTTATACGCGGATATGCGGGTCGATAGTCAATTTAAGAGATTGACAATAATAAAATGTTTTTTTTTTTTTTTAACGTTTCATTAATTTTATCAGAAAATTGATTTTGTACAATTGTGATGAATTCTTATATCGGTCGATCTACAAAAAATGTATTACTATTTGCACGGTTAAATTTTATTATACTACACGGTAGTAAAAAAAAAAAAAAAAAAGAAAAGAAAAAGATAGGATACATAGGCGAGCCACTGTTGTAGGTGCAAAGTTGGGAAGTTAGGGAAAAAGAGAGAAATTGAAATTTGTATCCGTACGCAACTCGTTATTCTGATTCTGGAGCAAAGTTCGGTTAAAATATTATATGTTTCGATAACAATTCAAATTGAAAATTAGATTAATTTGTATCACATTTTGAAAAATCATTTTACTAACGGAATTATTCTAAATTAATTACGTACAATAATTGTTCGGTTTTGTACTATTATATTTTGTATACGAAGAAAGTGTTAATGTTCAATTTCGTTAGAAGCGCAGATAGCGATGATATGTATTCGTAATAGACTTTAAGATAATATTTATTCCCCGCGTAGATAGGACAATATTATACTTTGGTGAGTACACGATGTTTTAATACGATCAATTTTATTTAAGTAATGATAGTATATAATCGATTTTGAGTTTTCTAAAGTTTTTTTGTTTGCCGTTTGAAAACCACGTGACGGTTTTTTTGTATTAACATCGAACGAATATTTCCGTCTTTACGACTAAGAGGATTTTGCTTATTTTACGATACGGTGGGACCAGAACAAAGAATCAACTCATACATATAGTAACCCCAAACAGGACGGTATACCGTTAAGCTCTCGCGGAATATAATTTTTTATCGATTGCCATTTGTATTGAATGATACCATAATATTATACCGAACAAGCGCCGTCGAATAGAACAAGGAATTATTTCTATTAGTTCTCTCAGCTAGTATATGTTTTATCGTATTAGCCCGCCCGGCGGTCTCACGGTGCCCTTGATAAAACTGAGAACCTTTTTTTTGTTTTTGTTTCGTTAGATAAAAATATATATATATATATAAAAAAAAAAAAAAAATTAGAATCGATAATTTGGAAATATTTTATTTTATAATAATCGAATATAGTTTTAGACTGGTCGACGGCGCCGCGCCCCCACAAAGCCGCCGCGGCACGAGTACCGCTGATCTAAACTATTATTATTCATAGTTAAAGTCACCTATCGAAAAAATACAACTATGAATTGTCTACGATTTGATGATAATGAACCCGAAGTGCCGTCTGAAAAACCGTCTGCGACCATACGGCGCGTGTCAATACCGGCCGACCCGCGTCTGCCTGGCAACGGTCGTCTTACCGGGCGACATTTATCAACGTCAGCTCATGATCATCCTCGTGGTACATAATTTTCGGACGTACCTTAAAATTAAGAAAACCGTAATTTTATAAAACGACATTAACAAAGTAATCGTAAATTCGGTTGTTTTCCAACGTACGCCGGGCGTCTTTGTTTGTATATGTAGTTCAATTACGCACACTTCATATTAAAAATACCCCATCACTCCCCGCCACTTCTGATTTATTTTTTTAAACAAATTTCAGGTTGTAGCCCTTAAAATTTTGTCGATAAGATGCCGCGGTAAATGATGCCGGTGGACGGTGGAAATTCTACAAAAGCAAAGAAAATAATTACAATATAAATAACATCATGATAATTTTTATTAGTTTTTGCGACATAACCTACAAAAAGGTCACCCGCCCCAGTACGCCGATACATGTTGTGGAAAATTGATGGTTCTCTCTTCGCCAAACAAATAACACCGTGGCCATCGATGAAATCGGCGTTATAGATAGGCGTGTCCTATCCGTATAATTATGATCTACGGGTAATATTTAGGTGCGTAACCTTCGGCAGGCACTTATAATAATACGACGAGTCCATTGTTTGTTTGCTGACGTTTTTATAATTATATCGTAAAACGCCCGCGTCCAAAAAAAAAAAAAAAAAAAAAAAAAAAAAACAGATAGATTTCCACGGGACATTATTATAATATAATAACCAGACCCGACCGCGGTATCGTCGACCCGGGCGATGTCCCGCCACCTGCTGCCCGCGGCCGACATGTACGACATTTCCTTGTACACGCGTATACATTTTAGGAACAACCGGAATTTATAATAATTATCGGGCAATACAGGCCGATTATAATATTATGCGGGCGAGTAGCCAAGGGGGGGTTGTTTCGGGTGTTAAAACGCCCCCGTCGGCTGTATTTAAGCCGGATATATATATATTACGCGTACGTACTAAATAATGTTTCGGGGGAGTAGGAGAGGGTTTTTTTTTTTTTTTTTTTTTTTAAATGTGTACTCATAAACGATTCTATTTCATAGAATTGATATTTATCGCGAACATCAAACGTATATGTGTTTGTATATATATATATATATATATATATATATATACAAAGATACCGGTTGTGGGTTATCTTTTATACCGTATACCGTGATGGTAACCCGTGGAACCAGCACCCGGCCGCTGTTTTTTTCCATTCGTGTACGACGTCGCGCACGACGGCGGACCGTCTCGAAAATTCCAGAATTTTTTAACACGTCGACGAACAATTCGTCACTGGTCTTTAAAAACAGTCACCGGTTTTTGGGGTGCGATAGGAACAGCGACCGTTACAACTGTTTTAACAAATTCAGAAGTCACGTTTATTGTGGCGTTATCGGTATTCGAACCAACTTAGTGTCCAATCGTGACTTAATGTCACTGTCTGTGCAAAAATTGTTATCAGTCTTTCAGAAATAGACTTTTTTCCTCATTTTTTTTTTTTTTTTTTATTTGTTGTAATTACTATACTTATTCAGTTACATGAGTGATTCTAGAATTACACTCAAGCGCCGCGGTATATTTTAGGCGGGTGTTCTCCATATCTGGACATCCCTCGACTTAAAAAAAAAATAAACCAACAAAGAAATTATAAATTGACCAAAGTTTTTGAATTTTTCGACTGTAGGAATGTTTAAATATAAATAATATAAGAAGGTAATTTTAAAAATAAATGTTAATATTAACGTATTAAGTAATAATTACCTTCAATATATCTATTATACTATGTACCAGAGTATTAAATGTAAAATTACTTGTCAAGTGTTGACGTAGTAATTTGAGTAAGTATATAAAAGTAAGTTCAGCGTTTTTTTTTTTTTTTTTTTCAGTCAATAATTGTAAAAACTGGTTGGTTAGGTTCCTGAAATTTTGAAACACTTCCCCGTTCCGAATAATCATCTAAAATATGCCTCCGGTCAAGTGCATAACTGCTGTAGCAGTGAGGTCCGTCGACGTGTTTAGGCGATAAGGATGTGTGAACTCGCCCATCGCGAATTCATGTAAATTGTAAAAGTAAAACACCTCCCTTTAAAAAATCCTGGCTACGCGCCTGATATTATTATTTACGTGTATCGTTATTATTCCGTAATTTGAAATAAATTCGGATGATCTAAAATCGGAAAATTTGTATTTTTATGAGTAAAACAACGTTTGCCGGGTCAGCTAGTAATATATTATATAAATTTGAGTGTAATGTCTATGATTTTCTTTTTTTTGTACTTGGTTTTTTAAAATAAATTTCTATTTGCGTTGTTTTATTTGGAATTGTAAAAACGTATTTATAATGTTTTGCACATTTAATGCTATTTACGGTAAGATAAAAATAATAGGTTTATGAAGATTTGTTAAATCGTAATTTTTGAAAAACGAAATTTCGATACAGATAATAATAATAATAATAATAATGAGATTATCAAATCCTCGATCCTTGGTGTGATTTACAAACGAAAAAAAAAAAAATGTCGGATGTCGAATTTCGGTATCTTTCCGGTATATTACCGGAATTGTCGTACTCCGGTAAATCCGGATTTATTTCGCCCAATTCGCGATTCCGCGACCCGGCCGTCGGCGTATTTCGGTTCCATAACCGGCGGCGGCGACGGGCCTACTTACATCTCGTATTGGTATTATTATTATTATTTTTTTTTTTTTTCTTTTCGAAAAATATTCCGAGACACATTCGTATATATATACGAGGTGCGACAATAAAATAACGAGACTTTTTGAATAAAACCTAAACTATTAACGTTATCTATAAAACGATTACTGAAATATGATTAGAAAACACTTATCTAAAAGTACTATGAACACTGATGGCATCGATTCATTTTCTTATACGTTAGTAGCCTTGTTATTAGTGCGAGTTCGACTATACTGCCGAAAAATGTTAGATATAAAAATCGAACAACATGTGTTAACATTAAATTTCTTGTTAAATTAAAAAAAACTGCCGCGGAATCGTTTCGTATGTTATGTGAAGTTTATGGCGAAGAATGTTTATCAAGAGCTCGTGTTTTTGAATGGCACAAACGGTTTTGTAGTGGAAGGGAGGACGTCGAAGACGATGATCGTTCTGGACGTCCTACCACGTCTTCAACAAACGAAAACGTTGAAAAAATCGACAAAATTAATTAATCAATATTATTATAAAGAGGTATTAATTAAATTAAGAGAACGTGTCAGAAAGAAGCGACCAGATCTATGGAAAAATGGCTGGGTTCTTCACCAAGACAATGCTCCAGCTCACAGTGCATTTTCAAAAAAATTTCTGTACTTCAACATCACCCGTACTCGCCAGACCTTGCTCCTTGTGACTTCTTCTTATTTCCTTCTTATTTCTTTTCCCATTTTCAAACAGTTGATGACGTAAAAATGAAAACGGCAGAACTTCTAAAAGGGCTGAATGAAAGCAATTGGCAACACTGTTTTCAAGAATGGCAGCGACGTATGCAACAGTGTATTGATGCTGAGGGAAGATACTTTGAAGGTGATAATCATTAAATTATAACATTTTTAAAATAAACAACTTTTATTCAAAAAGTCTCGTTATTTTATTGTCGCACCTCGTATATATATATATAACACGGAACGAATACCGACACGTCGTCGTCGTATTGTTATTCGTAAGTAGAAATATGACTCGGCGTGATATTTATATATACTATTATCGCCTATATACCGGGCGCGCGCGCGCGCGGTGAAAATATTATTTATGTAACGGCGGGCCGTGGCGTGCGCGTTGACAATAATATTATCGTCGGATCCCATCGCCGGCCTCGGGGCCCGCCGGTCACAGCCGCCCGGGGCCCGCCGATTTATATCGGTACACCGCCGAAACGGTGTACGCGGTGTATACAATAATAATATATACATAACACCGTTTGATAATATTATAAAATACGATTAGGAAAGGCCCGACGACGACACGGGGCGGGGCCGTAAGCGCACACGTTTACCGTGTTTTTTTCTTTCTTTTCTTTTCTTTTTTTTTTTTTTTTTTTTTTTTTTTTACAAGTCGAAACGGCCGACGATGAATCGGCACGATTTCCCGACGACAACGGCCCCCGTGCTCTCGCGGGTATTAATAACAATAATAATAAAGACGCCCGCGGTAGAAAACAATATTTTGATGTTTGTGAAGTCACGCCGAGTGGCGGAGGGTGTCGACGGCGGCGTGCGTACACACCTACGTGTATTATGTTTTATTTTATTATTATTATTATTATTTTTTTTTTTTTTTTCCCCGTACAGAGTGATGAATAGCGCAGACAGAACCAATTTATCTTCGGATTTTTACGTCGCCCTGGAATGAAATCCTCCAGAGACGACACCGTGTTGTTATATACACACGTATAGCAAATATAGCAGCCGAGACGAGCCGAATAACAAATTATATTGTCCGGACTGCGCGAACCAGAGGTGGTAAACATAAAATGAAAATAACAACGAAAAAAAAAATAAGAAAATAAGAAACGAGAAAATATTGTCATAATTGAAGAAGGGAACCCCGTCAAAAGAGTGTAGCAGCGGATGTTGTCTTCGGTGGGTCAACACGTGTTGGATGCGTCCCCGGGGAACCCGGTCCATTAGTGTTCGTCGCCCGGGCCAGGTGATCATATACCCGTAAGACTGTATAATATATATATATATTTCTATATAATATTGTTATCTAGATGATATGCAAACCGTGCACAAAAGTTACGACACTGTGAATTATTATTATTTTTCGTATTACTATTATACGTATTATAAGTAGGCGGTAGGCATTTACTCTGCAGTTTTCTGCCGCCGAAAAAAATGTGGGGAAACGTATGTGTTCACCTCGATAATGATATTACAAAAGCTTTATAATACGTAACGACGGATTTTTATAGGGTCGACGCGTTATAATCGCATCTAAAATACAAACGTATCGTGTCGTTATTGCCAACGGACATCGGTTTTAAATTAAAATGGGACAGCAGGATTCGTTGGCCAGAAGGGTATGCGGACATATACGTTAATTATCCGCGACAGAAGCGGCGCATCGAACTCGGAATAGACGAAATCCGTACGTTAAAAGAAGAAGAAAAACTTAATTTTTTCCGGAGCCGGAGAACCGTTTTAAATGGGTGCGGCGTTATAGTGGCCGGCAAATGAAAATCTTGACGAAATATGTCGAATAAAAAAAAAATGTCATCTTAAATTACTGGCAAATCCCGACTATTATAGTGGGGAATTCGAAGGAAATAAATAATCGCTCGTAGAATCGTAGTGTGAATCCAAGAAATTTGATAGTTTTAAGTAAGTCCAACACTGCCAGGGCGGCGCTAATTGTAAGATAATACTGAATCGTCGTAGCCTCTCCTACCCCCCCCTCAGCCTCCCCAATGACCGTTTAAAATAATTATTGCCACTTTTAAAAATAGTAGAAATAGTCTTGCACCTATAGTCTGCACACGACAATGGCCGGTGTATAGTGTCGGGAAATCGCTGTAAAACAACCAAAATATTCCTTTAGTGAGCGACTGACTCAATACATATATTGTGTTATTTATCAGACGCAGTGGAATAAATTATGTCGCCATTTTCGTGTGTACTTACCGACGACGGGGCTACGTTGTCGTTTGAACACCACCGTCGTCCATCACCGTCGGCGGTGGTCTTGACAAACGATTATCGCGACGGCACTTTATGAATTTAATACGTAATAATATTGACGTTTACACCGCCGTATAGAAGGGGGGGGGGAAAAAACGAACTTTAACACAATAAAAGACAAAATCAATTTGACTTTACATAATATTACGCGCGCACGAGCGTGCTGGCTGGCCGCGGGATATTACAGTCGCGACCGGTTCCCCCCCGACGGCCGACGATAACTGAAAAAAAAAAGACGCGTTTGGAATATTATTTTTTACGGCCGCGGACCACTTCGGGCTACTAATTAATCAGACCAATAGGAAACGATAGCGTCGTTGTACGGCGTATTATTTCCCCGGCGATGGGTTTTTTTTTTTTTGTTGTTTCTGTACAAAAGTTCCCGCAAATACCGAGGTTATAGATTATGATCCTCGTCTGTACAACGCTACGCATGTGTATAATACGTTTTGTACATACGGGCCGACTCTGCCTAACTCTTGTAAAATCCAATCGTGGGAAAAACAAAACGTTGTACAACGACCATCTCGTTTTCTATTGGTTCGATCCGATAGAAGCCCGAAGAGGTCCGCGGCGGCCGTAATGCAACGTATCGCTCTCCCCGCTCTCTGCTCTGCGGTCTTCTCGGCGTTCGTCGGGACGCGTTTGTTGCTCGTTATTGAACCAACGGTGTTGGTTTTTTTTTTATTGTTTCCACGTGTCGTCGTTCACATTTTTCTTTTCATTCACCGTAAACGCGTCGACTGCATATCAAGTTAATAAAAAAAACCGTGGCGATAATCGTCAAGAAACGACGGTAACTGGGCTGACGGTTAGTATACCAACCCTACCACCACAACGGATCCCTAAATCCGTTCCTCAAGACCCCGCCTAAAGAAAATTCCAGTCAGCAGTCGAACTTATTTTATTACAATGTAAAGCTACTCATAATTATACCACCGACAAATTGTATTTATGGAAATTAAATATTGTGTAACGTAAAAACGATATTATTGTAGGTATATTATAAATTAAAGAACGATGAAAAGAACTACCAGGAGAGTGGATCAAGGTTAATTGTAAAAACTAAAGCGGAATATCGCTGTTAAACACGACATATAAGGTGTTCAGACAGATATTACTAGGGAGATTACAACCCTTTGCAGATGAATGTATAGGTGAGTGCCAATGCGGATTTCAAAGGGGAAATCGACAATAGATCAGCTGTCGGTAATTGGACAGATTATAGAAAAATAGTTTGAATACAAACCAAATATGCGGCAGGTGTCTACTGGTTTCAAAAAGGCATATGACAACATCCATCGAAAAAGTCTCTCATAATATAATGTATGAATTTTGGATTTTTGTAGTAAGCTCATTTCTCTGATAAAATTATGTATGAACGGTACAAAATATCAAGTAAGAATCGACAACATACTGTCCGAAGAACCCCAACTAATGACGCCCATTCACTACTACTTTTTTTTTTTTTAAATCGCACTAAAGAAAGCTGTACGGAGTGTACGGTGAGATAGATTTAGTATCTATATCGGCACATACGAGATTAGTGTATTAGGTTTTGCTGACGATATGAATATAATTGATAACGACGAACAGAGTAAGCCCATAATACCTCAATTCTTATCAACGAAACAAAAAACAAAAATGGTTGACTGTGAATGATAACAAGACACAAGATATGGATTTATTATCGAGCAACAGCTATGTCGATAATTTAGTGATTCGAGAGCATACATTTGAAAAAGTTCACCAATTTACATACAAAAGTGATAATAATGACGGGTCCGTCGAATCATAGAGCCGAATCGTCAAGGCAGAAAAGCCATCATTTACTTCAGCTAAACACCACAAATCTAAATTATTGCCTAGGAAAACCAACATACGGATGCAATGTACGGACTTTAACAAGTCGAATGGAGCAAAAACTGATATTAAATCGATAGGATGTGTTTTTTGTATCATATACACAGCGATGTTCCTAGCGTCGCACTGTCTATATCTATGAATAAAGGTCGCGTACAGTTTTGTTTTTTTAATGCGTTGGTCAAACCTTAAATCTAATAAAAAATTAAAAACAAAAAAAAACCAATGAATAATATTCTTAAAATACGCGTTCGTAAATTTACATTTAATTATATTTATTCCGTCGTTATTTTACACATTATATTTATTAGTTAATGTAATATTCAGTAAATTACCTATTCGCCTCTCTTGAATGTTATAAAGTTTGGACACACGCCTCTAATCATTGATTTATATCTTAAGTAGTATACTAATATAATACCCGTAAATACTTAAAACACTATTATTATTGTAAGAGGGTTTTATATTATTATAAATTTCTAATTAATATTACCATTCAATTACGCAATTATATTATTGAATTATTAAAAACGCGAGTAAAACGGACGGAAAAATCGAAAACTGTCATCGAAACTTAATATTGCGATGGATTAAGTTCAATTCCATGTTGGGCGTGCGTCGGGCCGTAGGTATATTAGATAGGCACACACTACGGCCGACCGGGTGATGAATAAAAAAAAAAAATCCTCGTTATAATATGCTTAGAGTCTAAGACTATTAAACGTTCAAATGTTTTAAATAAATGCAAATAATATTTTTATGTAAATTTTATTAAACTGAAAAAATAATCATTCTCATTTAATTAATTGCATACCTGCAAATATAATGTACGTAAATATAATTATTTACTGCCCGTGTTAAAGTTCACAAGGTTACTTTTCTATGGGTTGTTACAAAACTACTTAGTTACACTATCAAACCGTGTAAAACTCATATTAATTATTCACTTTAAACAAAGCTTGCATATTTTACACAACAAAATATTTAGTTTCGTGTTATCAACGTCGTTTTATGCTAATAGCGAACGTTTGTAATTTAGCCACGCTAATTTTGAAACGCTTTTAGCCCACTAATAGATTATAAACTTGCTGCAGCCATCTGCCACCAGAGGTGGAAGTCGCGAATCTCAACGTTTTATCGCGTGAAATGAATAATGCGCATTTTATATAAACCGTGTAATTTAATGAAACTGAACAACGGAAAAAAAAAAAAAAAAAAAAAAAAACACACAGAATACGCCGTGTAAAATTACTACCCTCGCGATTGCACCGTACCTACTTTTATTTCTCCGTTTTGAAACGGATAATCTCCTTTACCGTTTTTAAGAGCTTATAAATATATATATATATATTATATATTTTATATATTTTTTTGTAAATTGAATTATATAATTATATAAAACAGTTACTGGTTAATTCATAAACGTGCGCATGTACTGTTGGCATGGGAGGCGACGATCGTTGAAATTAGTCCTGACTTTTGTAAAACATCACGGATAACAATAGACGGTGTGTATTAAAGTACATATTTTTTGTTTCTCAAATTTCCTTAAAAGCCGTTTTGAATAAGTCCATTTCAATAATAATGAAAAAAAAATAAAAATATATATATATATATATATACATTCAAAAAACTACGTATTATAAGCCTTTAAATGAAAATAAAACGGAGAAAACGTAATGTTAACATTTACAACAATAGACTATATGAGTTCCGCGTGTCTCTTGACGTTACACGTGTATGACAAATGTCAAATCTAACACGTTGGAAATATTGTTTAAAGAAAAATATTCTTTTTCGTAGTGCTTCCTCCGAGAAAATTATTTAACGCGTTGTTTAGAACTACTCTCAATAAAGCACACGCGCAGAATATGAATATTGATTATACGTGTCTAATATTTCTGTTGAAATATATTGTCAAACCTGAATATAATATAGGAAACCAATTTCATTTATCGACGGGAAAACTTTAAATGTCCGAACCCTTTTACTAGTAAGTATATATATATATATATATTATGTATATATATATATACGCGACTGCAGTAGTAAACCGCACGTGTTGCTCGACCATAAAGGGTAAGTTTAATATTCAAATAAACGGGGTCGTTTTTTCCTTATTTTATTATTATTATTTTTTATTTTTTTTTTTTTCAAACGACGACGTCAAAATACTTAAATAAAATTAATAAAATAAGAGAGGGCCGGCGGAGAACGGTTTCATGTCGACTCGGGTATCGGAGGGATTATAATATCGTATTTTGGGGGCAGGGTATAAAAAGCGTCGAGGGTTTAAGACATTCCCTTTGCACATTCGCAAATCGTCAACACACGCATCCACCCCTCGGCCGTATAAATATACTCTCGTATACACGCTCGTATTATCGTCCGTATACCATCTGCAATTGAATTGCCGCGTTTAATTGAAAAATTATATTAATTGAGAATGTTTTCAACGTAGGGCGTCCGGGGTGTTATTTTTTTATACATTTAAATGCAATTGGATTTTCATGGGCGTTACGCCGACGACGTGCAAAAAGGGCTCGGGGACACGCCGAACGACAGCCGGAGACTGCAAAAAACGGAAAAGAGATTATACGTGACAATGTGTTAGATTAATTCCGTTTTAAAGCTATTAAACACGCTATATGATTAGGCCTGTTTTTTTTTTTTTTGTTCATTCAAAATAATAAAAGACGATAATTTATTTTAACAAGTTGTTTTAGAACGCCCGGAGTTTAAAATGGTTTTGAAATATTGCTCGTCGCTTTATTGTGTATATAGACTGTAATGTACATAAAATTATGGCAGTAACAACTTTGGTGTTGTTCAACATGTGCTTCGCGAATTACGCGCTCGGTTCTCCGGGGAACGAAATAACCTTAATAATTTGTTTAAAATTACACGAGTAAAGTATATTATTATAACACTGTTATAAGGATTAAACTGCTAATAAAAATTTAATGAAATACACGCGAAATTCGTTTTGAAAACTAAGTACCTAGTCGTATTTAAGTAAAAACGCTAAAGTTTTAATGTACATACTAACTATTAACGTCTAAAATAACACGACGTAAATGTATTTGTAATCGTATTTTACTTTCGTGGGTATATTCAATAGTTTTTTTTTTTATTTTGACGATACAATACAATATGTTAAATAACATAAAATGTACTCGTATGCATAACATGAACATTTCGAAAACGTAATGAATTATTATCCAAATTTAATTTTCATATAAATGTATTATACTATAATTTATTGTACATCGATACATATTTTATTTACTTGACTATTTTGAAATTTGCAGTTTTCGAATTAACTTCGAATAATTAGATTATGAAACCCATTTGATCTTGTTCGTAATAATATATTAAGTTCATTCGAGTTGTGTATTACACTATGATAATTATTTATTATTATTAATTATACACTTGATCGTTATAACGATTTTCTTTATACGTTAAATAACGCACCCTCGGTAATAGACGTATATCAAATTATTAGAGGGGGAAAAATAAGAAGAAAGGGGACAAATACCATTTATATAATCTCGTAGGCGGATAAGATAAACGTTCTATTAAACGACCGTAGAAACATTAAAGAATGCATTTATACAAGTTTAATATTTTGTAATTTTGTCTGTACTTGTAAAAAATTCTAAAACATTATCATGTTAAACTTCCGTAATTAATGTTCTGCAGTGTTCATAGGTTTGTTACTTCATTGAACATGATAAAAATTAGTACCTATTATTAAAACAACGATATTACGCGTTTAATGGTGAAATAACGTAATTTAAATTTCACATTATCTAGAGAATTAAATAAAGTACCTGTAAATAGTTAAAAAAAAAAAAAAAAAACATTTCAATACCAGACTACAATTTTAAATCGAACTAAACGCGTTTCTAAAAACAAATATAAAAAAGTATGTTGTAAATTCAATACGATTTCTTCTTATACAAAAATGATATAAAACCATTTTTTTTTTTTTTTTATGTTGAGAACTTATCTTTCACAACAAACAAATACCTATACCGTTGTCGTCATAGACTGAGTCCCCGGGGTAGTACGCGGTTTTCGTTTTAAAAATATGTCGTAAAAATATGTTTTATAACTCTTAGAAACATCCCAAAAGTGTGAGAAAACACCACCAGCAAACACCTCGTGGGACTAATAAGGCGCCACGTGTTGCCTAGCCTAATGGTTTTTTTTTCTTCGTAAAAGGGGTTCAAATAAATATCTATCGAACTGGTTCCGCAGGGACAGTGACTTCCGGGGAAAAGCAGTAAATAAAAAATAAAAAAATAAATAAAATAAAAAGGGTTTTAACAAATCGTTATTAATGATCCTTTTGTATACTTGCAGGTCTTTCCGATGGTCATCATTCACTCAGGACTTGGGTTTTATTTTTTTTTTTTTAATTTTGTATTATTATTATTATTCCCACCAAAGAATTAAAAAAAAAAATAAAAAAAACATAGATCGTTCTCTTTTCCCCCAAAATTTTTTTTTGTGAGCTCATCACCAGGAAGTGCACCGACCGGTAGCTACGCGCGTATCAATGGCCGTTCACAATGGAGATCGTCCATTAATTTCGCTTCTAATTTAATTAACAATGGGCAAAACTGAAGAGAAAATAACAACAAAATGAAACCGCGTGTTCAACTATCGTATATGCTTAAAAAAAACAAATGGCGTTTCGTAATGGTCTGCCTTTATGGACTACATAAAAAAAGAATACCGGACAGAAACCTTCTATTTTTTACGAATCATTGTAAAAAAAAAAAAAAAGGTGCAAATTCGAACCCTAATTTCAGAGTTTATTTTTTTTATTTTTTTTATTATGAATCACTTTTTTTTCTAACGACTAATTAACTTTATATTGTCAGTAGGTATATTGCCTTTTGACGCACAAAAGGCATTGAATTGAAAAAAATAATTGGTATCGAATAAGGCTTTTAGGTGTCCGAACTGATACTTTTCCAGCACGTGCGTATTGCTAATTTTATATACTATTTTTACGAGTATATATATATATATATATATAGAAAAAAACCACATTTGTATATTTTCCAAAGAACAAAAACGTATAATCGATTATAATAAAAACGTAATATGTTAGACTGGTATCGTAAAAATGATAGATAACATACTAAGCGTTATGTATATATTTACATTTAAATAGGTAAACACGATTCTATTAAAATCTTATAGACAAAACTGTTTGCCGCGAAATTTAATTATTTTTATCAGAATTATTTTCAAAATGCTACAGTATTTCTACAGTACCATCGAAACATTACTTGGTTTTTGTTAAATGAAGGCAAGGGGGAAGTATAAGGGGTTATATTATTGGCCTCTATTGGCCTCAAAACATAACAACTATGTAGTATTGTTTCATTAGCAATTCAATTTCGAAAGTGTACACATCAGCCAAGTTTCGAGGAATAGATTGATTGAGTTTTGGATCCAGATTCCCATTGACATGGGTCAGATAGGCGTGCAAGAAAATTCTATACGATTTGTTCATGACTATTATTTTCTACGTCGTTTCCCATAAGAAAATTCTCGGTCACGTCACTGGGTACAGTCTAACGGTAGATACCTATATCGCGGCGCATAATATATCGAACAAAACGCGAACACAAATATAAAAACAGATAAATGATAAAAAAAAAGAAAAAAAGATAAACTCGTTTTAATCTAGACGTAAAAACCGGATGATCGTTAAGTGTTTTGGTTTATTGATAATGACTTTCACAAAGTAAATGCAAAACACGCGAAATAGTAAAACACAATTGTTTCTATGTATTACCGATTTGATTGCGGATTACAGTTTATCGATATAATACGTTCGCGGGGTCGTCGTAATTTATTATTTGTTTGCCGAGCGTTGTAATTAAAAAAAAAATAAACGCATACGTTACACCGGCCACCCCGTCGACGGCCCCGAGGTGAATTTGTCCGATTCGGGAGACGGGCGAAATTTCGCCGATTCCGTCAAGTGGCCCCGATTGGACGGATTCGCCTAGGGTGGAGCGTTAAACGCACGCGCACGTGTATTATCGTGCAGAACAAATTCATTTCAACAAAAAAAAAAAAAAAAAAAAAATGACGAATTTTCGAAAACGTCGAAATTAATTAATTATCGGATAACGGGTTTTATTTTACCGGATTTGTACGTAATTACTACGTGGACGACGCACGCCGTCCCGGTTGGCCGGGCCACACCGGCGTGTATAACGCGATTCGACGTGAATCATCCGGAAGACGTTCCGTTTAGAAATCCGGAGCGGGGTGCAATATTATAGTCGGCCGCCGTCGGCAAGGAACCGGCCGGCCGTCACCCGCCCGCCGCATTAACGTTATTATTTTCGTATGTACACGAGAATGGGAGCGGAATACGATTATTATATTATTATTTCGTTATTATAGCGTTAATAATATGATAAATTATCGCGACAATAGTAACGGGCGCGCGCGGAAATAAAAACGCGTCCATTGAAAACGGCCCGGCCCCGGGGGCTATTGTACGACGACGGTAATAATATCTTTAGGCATAGGTACGCGTGTAATATTAGAGGGATGGAGGAGGTAGGGGGGGGAGCCTATTAGCGCGTCCGTAAATGTATATATATATATATATACATATAAATAATATCGTAAAACGGTTGACGATAATAAATATATATATATTTATGTACAGTTGTACGATATTGTCGTATAATAAGAAGAAGAAGTAGAAGAAGGCGTATAAATATTGTATAAATCGTAATAAATAAACGTATAATGGTGTAGAGGTTATTGTGGTGCGGCGGCCGGTTCGCCGGAGACGCGTCTTAATAACACAATAATGCGCGCGCATATTATTATTGTATTATTATTATTATTATATACGTATAAAATGCATTTGAGATATCTGTTATGTACGGGAATCCCGGATACGACAAAACGCGAGGCTCATCGATTATATTATTATTATTATTATAATATTACGAGACCGAGACGGCGGCGGCGGCGGCGGTTTAAGACCCGCGGGGCGGGTGTCCGGGAGAGACCGGCGATATCGTCGGCCCCCGAGAGTGTTTGCCGAACCGCGGGGGGGCCGAGTTGCGCGCGCGCGGAGTGTTCTAATTGTAAAGGTGACAACAATGACGGGATGGGGGGGGGGTGGGAGAAATATATATATATATATATATATATATATATGTGTATGTGTATGTGTATGTATTATATATTCGCCGTGTATATACGCGGACGGGGTGAGACGAATGGTGGGGGAGGGATGATTTACGAAAACGAAGAAGACGTCGTCGTCGTCGTCGTCCGGGTGCGCGCGCGTTACTGCGAACGCACGTCGCGTTTCTGGGAGGTCTTGACGTAACCCTCGCGCGCCCTTTCGCCTCCCCACGGCGTTGGCCCCGATTTATATTGTACGCACACACACGCGTATAATACTACACCAGTGCCCCGGTGCTGCTGCTGCTCCTGCTGCTGCTGGTGGTGCCTGTGTATAAAATATATATATATACGCAGAGGTACCCTCTTACGAGTACAATAATAAGAAAGAGACGTTTCTGCCGATGACAATGATAATAACACCCAGTATTGTAAATACCCGCGTGTACAATACCGCCCGCGGTAGTATTATACGGTAATTTCTTTAGACGTCCGATCCAATCAAAACACCACGCGCTACCAGGTGCGCGCGTCCGCCGGGGCCCGCCGATCCATCAAGATCCGCTATACAACAAAAAAAAAAAAAAAAACGTTATTATTGTGCACGTCCGGCCCGACGCGAGATATTCCGGTCAATAAAAACGTCTCTAGGGCCGCCGTAGCTCTTGCGCGGGGTGCCGGCTGATGTCCGCGAACCCGCGCGCGCGCGTGTGTGTGTGTGTGTGTGTGTGTGTGTGTGTGTGTCTGTGTGTGCGTGCGGGGGGACAGCTGCACACCCTGTATAACATCTCTCTCTCTCTCTCTCTATCTTTCTCCGCATATACTGTCGCCAAAAACGGATAAGTCGATTCCCATGGATTACTTATATTATTATTATTATTATTATAATACCCACGTGTGTTTTATTCGATATTTTCCCATGTATAAAAATTTGTTTTGGAATGCGCACTTGTTGTTGTTATATATTATTATTGTATTATATTCCGGCTACCGCCCCCCCGCACGGCGACATAATATATATACAATTTTTTTTTTTTTCGTTCGACGTACGTCCATTGTACTCGTATTATTATTATTATTATTATTATAATATATTCGCCGGGATCGATGGATTTTTAAGTTATGCCTTCGGGGGGGGGGGCGGGCTAACCCTATGAATTTAATTTTCCCTCGAACGTTTCGTTAGAGGCGCGCGACTATTATCAGTCGCAGTGGCCGGGGGAGTGCTCGAACCGCGAGTCTTCAACGGTCGATTAACCGATCGTCACCACTGGATATAATCTATTTTTAAGTAAAAAAAAAAAAAAAACAAAAAAAATTTCAACATAAAATACGAACCGTTGGTTTGAATATAAAATTATACGACTATCTGTAGTTATCGCAATCGAAATCGTAATGCCAATAGAAAACATTTCAAATTAATACACGTCATCGTTATCACAGTCATTGTTCGGGTCGTTCGGGTCCAAACAATTTTATAGGCGATCCCATTAATTACGCACTAAATATATTTTAAACGCGAGTACTTACATTCTAAGATTTGATTATTATTACAAATTGCGAGTCACTCAAATGAGAGGCTTTTGTCGATAAAATATATATCTGGGTAAGTACTTCATATATAGAACTTGAAAATATTAAAGTTACTTCAAGTCACATTTGTATTTGTTTGGACCCAACCAACATATTTGATAGGGATTTTTTTTACACATTTGGACGTCACGCTATCACAGCGTATTATTATTCATCTTTCAATTTTTGTTCAATTAAGGGTGGGGTCCGTGATATTGATTATTATTATCCAATGACGAATAAATATGACCTATAAACGTTTTTTTTTTCATACTCCACAAAGTGTGTTGTACTTCGTGATTTTTAATTACGGTAGTAATCTTTTGAAAAAATATTCGGTAATTTTCAAATTTTTTTCTTCAACATTTTATGATAGATGCTCAAAAAAAGTACAAAAGCTTAAACGCTCACCACTGAATATACAATGCCATGCACTAGCCTTACAAATTGTACACATATTTCGATTATATTGAGTCGTAGCTCGTTGGGTTCTACAACTAGATGAATAATTATTATTGCTTAGCAACCATAATTAATAATAATAATTGATTACCCTCGTTATTCACTCGTCTTAGTATTTCACGTGTTTTTTTTTTTTTTTTTGTTTAAACAAAATCGCATAGCTTGTAAAAAGTATAATATAGTTGTTAAAATGACGTATGAAAAAAATTTGTTTTTTGTTAAAACCATTTCATCCTGTATTTCGTACACAAAATGTCAACATCTTTTACATATAGAAAATATATTTTACATTTTAAACATAAACCATTGCTACGTTGGAAAATTTGATTTTGCGTAGACATTTTCATAGTATTACTCGAAACATTGTATATGATCTAGTGTTTTTTTTTTTAGTTGAAATATATTTATTATTTGAATGGCGGTTGAAAAATATAACCTTCGTATTTCTATGATTCACAAAATTTAATAGCCCATATGAAAAAAAAAAAACACGAGAAGTCCAATTAGACGATGTAGTTTATTACTTTCTCGACTTTTATTGCGGCAAACTAAATAAACCACACTAAAAGCACAAACCTACGCGTTCGAAATTATGATAGATTTTTAAGACAGGAAATAATAATGTAAAACTCTAAAGCAAATTGATGTTATTTTAGCACGATTTTAGACGGGATTGTATGTTATAGTGAATTAAAATAATAATCTAATCAGATAGAATTCATTATATACATATATATATAAATATACGAGTCAAAAGTTAATGTCTCAATTCACAATAGTGGAATAATAAAAACTAAAAAATGCCGGTCTTGTACTATAATGTCTGTGGTCTTTATATCGTCTCGGCGTATTACAAGTGTTCGATCTTGTTCCGACTTAATTATTATACGAGAGGCTGTAGGACCGAAAAAAAAAAAAACGAATACCGGACGCACTAAAAACACGTTTTTAATTTTTACGAGTTAAGGGCGAGGCGAATAGATATCCGGATTTTTGTTTTGTTTAACTCTTCTGTGTTTATAAGTATTTTTTTTTTTTTTTTTTCAAAAGAACTTTGTGCCGAATGAATATATGATGTAATAATTGCTTTTATCATAAACCTCTAATTACCACAAGATTAAAATTCAAAATCGAAATTCAATAAAAACTATATACCGCGGGTGTATACTCACTAAAAATGCACGACAATATATTATAACACTAGTACCTATCCAGTGTTAGGCAAAGATAACTAAAAAAGTTAAATAAATTAACTAGATAAAGATAAAGATAAAACACTAAACAATTGGCAGGTTTCTGCGATTATTTTTAACCGAATTACAAGAAAACAAAACGAATATAAAGAAATCGTTATTGCTGTAAATTGTCCGGTATTTCCTACGTTTTCCCAATTGTGCAAACAATGATCTCGTCTACGAAACCAATTAGATCCACAATTCTTTCAGATAAGATGAATCATTATTTACGTTGTGTAAACTCAATTATCCTACAACTTCCTATACCTTCCTAACTCCCTCCGTACAACAGTAGCTTACCCATTGGGCGAAGTATGTCTGACTTTTCGTTTTTTTTTTTTTTTTTTTTGATACATTTGATATAATTCGGTAATAAAGACCCGTCCATATGATAAACTAATTCTAATTCGGATATTTGCTGGAATTTTTACGATTTACAAAACGAAATCGCAGTTGTTTAAATTCGTTAAAATTGCAATTAAACTGTAATTTTTTTATTTTTATTGTTTTAAATTAGATTTAAATAGTTTATTTTATTTTAATATACGTGATTGTGACATTTATATAGAAGTATTCCAGAAGAATAACACGTATTATTGGGATATAGCCAGAACAGCTTGTAATAGTTTGTCGGAATTTCTATAAACACGCGCGGAGTTGCTGTATCATCCGAATCTATAACGGTGTTAACACAAACGCGCAAAAATAGTACAAATAAAATAAATAAACGTAAATCGGTAAAGTCGTATAAAATAGAAGTAGATAACTAAAACTAACGGACTAGCTGTTGAAAAAAAAAAAAAAAAGACCCTCGTCAGACCAGTAGGGATAAATAGCTATATATCGGGAGGGGTTGGTTTATGGTCGTTAAATTAACTGACACTCGTAAACGCCGTCGTAATTATTGTTAAACACCAATGCGCCGACCCTTTTTTTTTTTGGCAAACTCGTACTTTTCCATACGGTTATAACGGTGAAAATTACATATTTGTTATAGACGGTATATTATTTAACCGATCATTTAGTACGATATCCAGACGATCAAGGGGCCGCAGTGTTTCAGATTATGATAGATTTAAAAAACATCTCGATAAACATAACAAAATTTATCAACATTTTATTCAGATATAAAAAAAAAAGGCAGATCATTTTTACACGTCAAGATTTCAAAAAGGTTGTGGATCAATGTTGTATTGATCAACAACTGGATCGATGTTACTCGAATCGTATTAATTAATAATAGTATAAATTAAATATTTTACTTATCGTTTCTAATCACGTACAGGGCCGGATTTACAGGTGAGGAAGCCCTGGGCCAACAAAGGGGTGAAGGTCTCTAATCATTTTTTAAATAGGTTAAATCATTGTGGCATTAAATCGCTCCAAAATGTTATCGAAGCGAATTTCATACTAATCATATAATATTAATCAATGTTATTTAGTTTTCAAATATAAATTTGCGTGTTATTCGGTATGGTCAGGAAATTCGATTGTAGGTTGTGTGTGTGTGGGGGGGCCCTTTCCCGTGAAGGCCTTCCTCTAAATGATTTACGTTATTAGTATTACAATTGGAAATTTATTTTAACATTTACCGTACGTCCGGTACAGTCTGTACCGGGCCAGCGGGGACCCGGGACCTTCGTCCGGCCCGGTATTTGTACTCGCGCCGGCGTGTCCAATCGAAAACCGCCATAATAAATCGCCCCTGCCGAATATCGTATACGCACTCTGCCCCGCCGTAACATTATTTATAATAAATATAATATCGCGCTCCGGACGATTGTCCTATACATATTATCGAAGATTACGTGCGCCAAGAATACCTCTATACTATATAATATATATATATATATAAGTTTTCGCCCTCTTTTCTTTCTTTCCCCGCGTATTTTATTATTATATATATATATTCGGAATCGACGACTACCGTATATTTATAACGTATACGTGTATATATCGTAGAGAAAAATCGTATTCATAGGGTTCCGCCGCCGGGACGGTATAAATCAAATTTGACGTCGAACGATTTTTCCCGTTCCGTCGCGGATTTATACTCGCCACCGGGCCCCGGTTTTAAAGATTCGAAATATTCGTATATCTTCGCGTTCGATATTTTACAACACATTATAATATACAATATATACGGTACTATATATTTATATTTAAAACGGCACGCGGCGTTTTACTATCTCTGCGAAAATACTATATAACAATAATACTACGGGCGTATTGTACGCGCGTGCGGTGCCCGTCGATCCGCCGAAATATTACACTTAAAGGAATAATATTAATAATATTATATTACGACGAGGAGGGTGTGAATAACGACCGCCGGGTCCGAGGTGCCGCCGCCGCCGCGTGTTAAACAATGATTTCCCCGCCGGCGGCCGCCCGGGCGATAGAAACCGCCGGCGGCCGAGCCGTAGCGCTCCGACACGTCTCCGGCGCAATAATAATAAATAGACGGCGAGCGCGAGCGGCGCGCCCGAGCACGGATTTCGCATTTCAATATCGCGTATAATAATATTTTTTCCCTCGTCCCCATAACCTATTGGTTTGTATAGGTATGCACATGTATATATATATATATGTTACCGGCGAATATAGGAATTCTATAGCGGAAATCCCGGGCTATTCCGGCTGTAGAGAAACCCTCTTGTACGCTAACCGGCAAAGCCGCGGCCGTTTTCTTCGCCGGATCGGCTCCGAGTCGAACTATCCCCCCGAAAACACGCAATACAATAATAATATAATATGCCGTTAATAATCTTGTCTTTATTATTAACATGCACACGGTCTGTTCCAAATAACGCATTAGCTATAATAATAATACGACATGAATACTTGACAAAAGAAGAGCCACCCCTGGCTCTGTTGATGACACTTTTAAGCGATTATTATTATTTTTTTTTTTTTTTTATCTATTTCCAAATTCAAGTCGGTTTTTTTTTTTTATACCGCGTGAGTACGTAATCAACAATTTTTTCCGTATCTTAAATCGATCCCAAACTGCGCAGATATTTTTTTTATTTACCATATAGACCGATAATAATCGAATTACGCGTTAAAGTCAATTTTAAAATTATACGTGAATTCGAGTGACCAATCTTAGGTAATTTATCTCAACTTTTGCTCGAGTCGAAACTTTTATTGGTTTAATTTTTGTTTTCAATTACCTTTAACCGGCTATAGGCACCACTCGTGAACGTATTCTTGTGTTTAGACTTTTATAAACTTTCCGTCGGTGTTGTGTACAGATAATTTTAAAATTATCTAGATAACAAGAAACAAAAATTATCTAGATAAAAGACACGATTAGTTTTTAGGTTTTTAATGACTATCACAAAAATGTAAAATCTATGAAATAGTAAAATGTAATTTGTTCTATGTATTCTATACATTATTACGATTACATCGAAATTTATTTATTTATCGAGTATTGAAAATTAATAATAAACATTGTTATAATAACAACGAGCCACAATATAGCTTTAATACTTTATTCAATTTAACCGAGTGTACACAATATATTTACAATTGTTCGTAATTTTCACGAGTTTTGTCAAAATTTAAATTTCAAACTCTTATTTAAAAAAAAATCGTTATACTTTTAATTCGTTCGCTTTTTGAACCAGTCACAAAAACATATGTAGATTTTGAACTTTCGTGTGTGTTTAAGTTTTTTTTTTTTATCAAGCCAGAAAGTTTTTACAACTTTATATTTCGGCATATGTCTGGGCGGACTTGTAGACTGTGACCAACGTGTCATTTGGGCAAATGACCATAACGTCTATAAACTTAAACATTTAATAGTACAGCGTTTTTATTTATTTATTTTTATACACGAAATGTATATAGAAAAAACTATACGATTAATAATATAAGCACGCGATTTGACATATCGTTGTTTTTTTTTTCTCCAAATATATGTTCTGAAAAATATTTATGACAATTTATAATATTTTAACGTCGGTATTTTATTATTACCATTATTTTATTATTTTTTTTTTTTTTTTTTTTAATACGAGAATTGATTTATTATCGCACACATTTCAAAATCGTCAAATATGTTCAAATGTAAATATATATATATATATATATATATATATATATATATATATATATATATATATGACTTCTAAATGGATTTATGAAAGATAGCATCAATATATATTATTATAATGGATAAAATAAATATTAACTGTATACTCGAAATTATTATAATTATTGTCTCTCTATTTTATACAAACATCGCATAAATATTTTATTTATTTTCATTGAGGATTGTTTTATTGTTTTTATGAAAAAATAAAACATCAATCATCAAATTGTTTAGTCGGTTAATCAATCAAATAATAATAATAATAATAATAATAATGAAATAATAAAGCTCGCGATGATCAGATATATTCAATTGAAATGTATTCACAAAAATACATTTAATAATACAAATTTCAATCTAATTGAGTTCGTAATATTTAATTTAAACGAAAAACGTTGTGCTATCAAATGTTATTATTCGAAAAAAGATTTATAATAACAATACAACTCAACGAAGCGTATCGCGCGACTTTTATACGAAGATTATCTTCACTTTAAATTAAATAATATAATTGTTTGGAAAAAATAATAATAATAATAATAACAAAAAAAAAAAAAAAAATCATCATTATCTGTTTACGAAAAATTGTTTTAATTTAATTATTTCTTTTTCGAATTCAGAAAAAAAATACATTAATCGTAACTAAGCTGAGTCTAGAAAGGGTTTGGCATCGAAAGTATTTCGAGAGTATTTCAGAAATGTCAACGAGAATAAAAAGCTGAAAATACTACGCACCATGGGTGGGCCACTGTCGTAGATGGAATGTTTAGACAGTATATAAGATTTACAGGGAGTGATATTTAATTTAATATATACCGAAGTCTGAAAGTAACGCAATAAATCCAGCGGTGTGTTAAGTTAAAGTTTAAGCTATCAAAATTAAGAATTTATTATTTAGTGAACTACACTATGTATATACATCCATTTTTTCATATTTCAAACTAAGTAATTACCCCTATCTTTCCGATTTTCCACCTTCAGTAGTGATTTACCCGTCAGCAGTACAGCCAATGGCGTAGCAAGGTGGGCCCACGGGGAGCCTAACCCTATTCATAGGCCGTATAATTTTATTCATACTTTTATCATAATCGTTTATCATGTTTATAGTACTTTATGGTGTATGCTATTTATTTTCATATTTTCATATTTTACCGAGTGACTATAGTATATTTTTTAATGTAATCAAAGAAATATACTTTGACGTCCAATTTTGGGTTTGTCTCTCCCCATTGAGAAACTCTGGCTACGCTACTGATAATAGCTCGTTTTTTTTAGGTTTTTTTTTGACGTCTGTTATCGATAATAACGACCGGAGATTATGACGACGGCAGCTCCTGTAGCGCAGTGTTCCCCAATCTTTTTAGACGGTGGTGCCTTTTTTTAGGTAGAATTCAGCCGCGTTGACCTCCTGTCAAAACCTCGAAGAAATTTGAACGTTAAACCCTTATAAGAAAACATACCAACATAACGTCGGTAACATTTTTTATTTTTATTTTTATTTTTTGTTTCCATTCGGTACAACTTATGACGAACCTTGAATCAAATTTTTGTGCATTTTTATGGGGCCAAAATAATTTTTACTTACATCATACCACAATATGCTAGAAAATATAAAATATCTATAAACAACGTAAAACCGTCCAGAATATATTGAAAATTGCATCACATCAAGAAAGCGCTGATATAATTATTAACATTTCACGATTGTTCATCACTGATTTAAAACAAAAATACCGAATCGAAATGAATAGAAACCGTTAACGCGTTCTCTGTTTGTTTCGGGTTTTCGCCATTTTAAAGAAAAGTGTAGGCAAAAATCAAAAGTTGACGTCCTATGCAACAAATGGATAAAACGTTTGCTAGATGACACTACCTCTGATTAGATGTTGACGATTGAAGCAATATTTCTGGTGAAGTCAAAACTCGTCGGTCGGCTCTGCCGCACCTTGTATTATCTCGGTGGAGTTAATTACGGGCGGAAAAAAAAAAATTTAAAAAAACAATATACACACATCACAGTAAAACCAATAATACATATTATTCGCTTGGATTAGGTTGGTTTAGGTTGTCGGGAATCGGCAGCAGCAGCAGAGGCAGCAGCAGAGGCACCGCCGGAGCGTCGGCGTCGGCGACGGCAGTAGCATTTGCTGCCCATATTGTAAATTTTTGTAAAGAGTTTGAGAATGTATATTTTAATTCCGTAAGATTTTGTAGTTTCTAGGTTAAGTGTTTGTTTATATTTTTCTTTAATTTAAAAAAATTAAAAAAAAAAAAAAAAAAAAAAAAAGAATGTACATACTGTAGTTTGTAAGATTGTATATACCTTGTAGTAGTAAGTACTAATGTGAGCCCGCCCCGCGAAGGGGAAAACGGGATTTTTATATCGTGTATGTATTTATTATGTGTTTTCATTTGAATAAATGATGGTGGCGGGCCGGTAGCATTTCCGCAAGGCCAGTTCCCGGCCCGTCATCGATGCCACAAAAAAAAAAAAAAAAAAAAAAGATTGTCGGGAATATAAATATGTAATTTTTCGTACGGGCCCACCAACGGTGCACCACTTCGGGAACCGCCGCTGTAGCGCGTCGTTAACAGTCGACGGTTGGCAACATTGTAACGCGCCGTACGCGAAATACCCGGAGCACGCGGTATAAGCAAATTAAATTTAAGTCTAAATAAAGATCACCCCGGTGGAGACCGGTGGCGTGCGTACAGAGATTACGGACGGTTTTGTAAACGGGTTATTATTACACGGCCCGGGGAGGTGGGCGACGACGGCGACGGCGGCGGGCCGTAGGGGTGCGTTATTATATTATACACCCGAACGTATGTAGCTACAAGATACGCCACTGAGACACTATATAATATAGATATATATATAGGGTTGTGTATACGATCTACTACGGGCTTGTTGTTATCGTCGTCGGATTCGGTTATCCGGGGGGTTTTATATCAATACGTATGTGTGTGTATACGTGCACATACCGCCGTCGAATAAAGGAAGCGAGCCCATATAAAGGCTTAACGGGCCGACGACATCGTCGCAAACACCAGTAATTAAATCCCTTCGCCTCTGCGCCGGGACACCCCGGCCGGCGGTACCGTCGACGGCGGTTTAAGACCGCTAAAGACTCCGAGGACGCCGAGGCGCATACGTGTGTGCGTGCGCTTGTGCCGGAGAACTCGGATTTTACAAGTCCTACGGGTCCGCGGGTAAATTAATAACTCGGAGACGCTGCGCTCCTCCTACTCGCCGTATACGCTCGCCCGATACCACTTCCGAGGCGCGTACGACGCCGTCCTACCCGTACCGTCGTCTTTTAAAGGCCGGATGTTAAGTGATTAAAATCCGCAGTATACATGCACATGTATAATGTATACCCGAAAGCTTTCGGGGTTAGGTGTGTTTTCACACCGGTTTAAATTTCTATCCAACAAAATGTTTAACTTAACCCTATATATATATGCGGTTAACACGTCCCTCCGCTACCGGGTCGAAACAATAGCGACTTTTGAAAGAAAAACCGACATTTATTTTTTTTTTTTTTTTTTATTACCGTTTAGTTTGGTAAAACGAAGACGCGTGTCTGCGATGTACCGCCGAATACTACGGCACGAGTAAATCGGAATTTTCCGACGTACGAGGCGATCGCCAGACGGGAACTCGGACTTCGAAGCCGGCTCGCTCGTATCAAACAATTTGGACTTAAAATACGAAAATTATAATTCGGTATAATACAGTACGTGGTTTTATTTTTTTTTTTTTTTACGTACTGGAAAACAATTGGTACAATAAACAGAACGTCCAACAACTATTTATTATTCATATATATTTATTTTTTTTTTGTTCAAGATTTACTAAAAAGTTTTCAAAGTTCTTCTCCAGAGGACCAAAGTATAATGTCAATGTTTTATTGTATTCACGCGTTATTGATATTTTATAAGAAGAAAAAAAGAAAAAAAGAAAAGTAAAACAACAACTAACAAGTACATATTATATAATAGTTTGAATATAATCTATAATAATAATATTATAGTATTTATCTATATATTATTCAGTTTTACATAAACTTTTATTCAAAACTACATTATTATTTTTTCAATGCGATATTATACAGGATTGTTATTTTATCATAGACCGTCGGCGATTATCTACAAATAAATTTGTTTTTTTTTTTTTTAAATAAAAAATATAATTATTTAAAATTTACACCGGAGGAATTGAGTTATCTAAAAATTATCTTTTCGAACGCCACTTTGATAGTAATATGTATTGCTATTTGAAAATCAATAGCCGATGTGCGTTTGCCCTTATTAGATAATACGTACAAATAAATTAAAAATTATCTTATGTAATAAAATCACAGTGATGAAACCAAAATCAAAAATGTATTCGTAATATTTGTTGGTTCACGGTGTAAAATAATCACCCTGTATAATATATGCCGGCGCGCGCGTGTGTGAGTTTAAAATTCGAAAGGGAATAGGAAGAATAATATTCTTCCATCCGGTCGTTTTTCATTTTTTTTTTTTTTTTTTTTTTTTGTTCACTGGCTTACCGCTCTTCTCCTCTGCAGTTCGACGTGACGTTACAGACGTTTTTGATATAACAATGACTAGTGAATATCATAAAACGCGCCCGGCCGAATCGGGTCGTAATATTTCACTTATAATAATAATAATAGTAGTAGTAATAATAACAAACGATAATAATATTCGAATACCCGTGTGTTACGACGAGATGTATAAAAAAAAAACCTTGACAAATTATGTTCGGTAAAAAAAATACGGATGTATTTACCTAATATCATAATTTAGGTTGCGGGTGCGTAATCTTTCTACTACAGGGTGACATTAAACAACAACACGGACGACATATAATCTACGGTATTCGTATTATAACCGTTTTGCATACGTCGAAACATTATATACCCTTATAAATCTAGGTCGCGAAATAAGTGACATAAAATATAATTATATGGATACAATGGTTTCGAGACGGCATCACCGAGGCATACCGGATTGTCCAGGATTCCGAAAAGGAAGGCTCGAAGTCAGCTCGGCAGTTGGCGTCATGTGAATCAGATATAACAAAAAAAAATTCTCGTCACACACGACGCATGTTTTGCTGCTGGACCGACAGCGGGAAACTGTGATGTCTTCAGTTGAGCTGCTGGATTTACCGAAAGGACTTGACGTGCTACATCCTGTGCTTGAATCCTCGCTAGATGTGAACGTGGACAGTTCGGAAAATTCAACAGCATTCATACGATATTCGGGCCGTGCGAGATGTCGGACCGTCCTATTGAAACCAAAAGTTATTATTTTGAGGATACCTACGTTAGTTTACCCATCGAAAAATTATTGATAGTATGTATGGACTTACCGATCCGTGAGGTTGAAATGAACGTTGCGCGGCCACATAACTGTCGTTATGTTCGTAAAACGGTTTTGTCGGAAAAGCGCGTCGTTTGACCACTGCCCATTTGTACCGTGTTTACCGGATGGCGCGTTATTCTTAAGCACCGTAATCATAAATCATTGCGAATATCTATTTCGAAAACCGACCGTTTAAGTGCCCAAACCCTGTCGGTACATTTTGATATTCGATCAACATCCAATATAGGTAATATTTGTACGTACTATTTGGTTTGCAATTGTCCTGTGGAGCATTTCTACTAGACCCGGGGAGCAGCGACAAACGCCCTAGTTTCGGAAACGTGGCCGGCAGACACTCGGAGCTATTATTAGCTCGGGGCACGATCGTTTTTGGGGTTTACGTCGCGTCGGCGAGCCCCATCTGTGTCCCGAACCGAGTACTACACGCACGACGACGACAGTGTCGCACACGTATAATTACCTATATGCCCGACTACGGGGGTGCCACCCCGACTTTACTTTTGCACCCCTACGCCATTGTAATTTCGAGTATTTATAGTTTCAACAATGTAATTTTATTTTTGAAGATTTTATTATTAGTTGTTTTTTTTCTTTCTTTCTTTTATTTCTTGTCTTGCCTACAGATTACAATTTATATTATACTATTACCATTATAGTGAATAAGTAACATAATATCGCCGTGTTGCGATTACCGGAAGTCGAATAGTTTGAGACATTTCTATTTAAAAACGACTACTGGAGCTAAGTGCGAAGAACAAGCAGTGTCAGCAGAACCAGTTGAAGCCCATTGCAGGCGCACTGTTCGTTTTCCAATTATTGTCTATATTGATAGATTCATACGGCCAAAACCATTGATCATTTTGTGAATATCGATCATGAAAATAGTCAACATTTTATTCAGCATTATAAAGCATTAGAAAAAATCTATAATATTCTATGATTTCAAGACATAATAAATTCAAACACAGAGTGTTTAAAAACAGAAATGCTTGTAGCAAAAAACAGTACGGATGATATAGAAATAATAAAAAAAAAAAAAAAAAAAAATGCTAAATAAAGAAGTTTTTCCAAATGTGTACAAGTTAACGCAGGTTGCATTAACCGTACCTTGCGAACGTAGTTTTCCCTCCACGAGGAGGTTGAAAAACTGACCGCGAAGCAGCATGTTACAGCAGCGCTTTACTAATCTAAGTATCGTAAATATTGAGAGACCCGTAGTTAGTAACCGGCATAGTTCCTGAAGAAATATTAAACACATTTGCAAATATCGATAGAGAATTATGTTTGACACTTTCAATAGTAATATAATAAAAAAAAAGTATGAAATGTGTTCAATATTTGTCCTCCAAAAATGGTATTGTGAAAACAATAACAGTATAATCTAAATACTGGCGATATGTTATGTTTGGGTTTTGGTGGTGGTGGGTGTGGGGGAGGGTTAGGTTAGGTACCCGCGACTATGTAAGCGATTCATAATTTGTAGCACCCCCCCCAAGATTTGAACTCTAGTCACGGCACTGATACTTTCGCGAGTCGGTGTTGGATTTCTCCGCGGCCCCCACACAAGGGGCAACGTAGTTTTCGTATTGTTGGCCCTGGGCATTCCGACGCGAGCACGTCACCATCGTCTTCGCACACGAGCGTACGTATACGCGTATACTATTCGACAGCGCCCGGCGGCGGCGGCGGCTGCGGCGGCGGCGGCGGCGGTCGGCAAGTCTCCGGCCGGCGGCGGTGTAAGCGCGGCACTGCACCGGTGCCGCGCCGCGGCGGGGTGGTGAAAAAAAATCGTTAACGGGCGCCGCGGCGCGGTATATTATTCACACGCATACACCGACACGGCGGCGGCGTGTTACTTTGATTGGCCGCGGCCGTCTTGGGGCGACGGGGGCGTGAACCCGCCGCCCGCGTACCGCTCCGCCGGTCGCGGGGTCTCCCCCCGCACAAGAGACCGTTCTGTGCGACGACTACGACGACTACGACGACGACGACGACGACGACGATCAACCCCCCGGGCCACGCCGCCGCTCAAGTGGAATAATGAAATGTGAACCGCCCGTCCGGGAAATTGTTATTGCGTTTTTCCGCCCTCGCCGCCGCCGCCGCCGCCGCCGCCGACTCTTCCGCGCCGCGTCCCCGGCCGTCGCCAGAGATTTCCCTCCGCCCGTTTTGCTCGCCGCCGAAAAACGTCGTGTTTCTCCCTCACGCCGTATGTATATATATATATATATATACCCTCTGCTCTGTCATTCTCCGGCCGTTTTCATCCCTTATAACACCACACACACTTTCTACTATACCACAGCTTGTGCGTGTGTGTGTGTTTTTTTTTTTTTTATATATATATACGTATAATAGAGCGGCGGTAGTATAAAGTCGTGTAATAATATCTTCTCGTCCGCCATTTTTGATGCCGTTTCTCTATACCGTATACACACTCGACAATGTCATATAAAACACGCACACGGACGCTGCGCGCATTCGGATGGGAATTATTATTAAAAGATTACGGGGCCCCGACCGCTACCGCGTCCCGCGCCGCCGCCGCCGCCGCCGCCGCCGCCGCCGCCGCCGTTCGACGACGTTCGACTAGCGGCGGCGACGGCGTAGACGGCGGGCGGGGAGGCCTCGGGTTTTCGTTATTAATTTTTCGCGTTCGCCGCCCAGCCCTCGGCGCCCGGCGACACCGGCTTTTATTATAATTGCCGCGCGGCCCGCCCGCCCGGCCGCTGTGACGAGACAATAATTATTATATAAAATAACAAAACCGTGGCGGCGAGGGCACGGGCAGATGGAGTTTTCGATTTGCCCGGGGTTTTCCTAGGTCGTTCGCCGGGATCGTCGTATAAACGAAGGGGCCTCACGGTACACCGTACGCGAATTTGAACAGATCGATATTATCACTGTCGTCGTATTGGTTAATCGCGCCGCAAAAACACCATTATTGTCGTCTATCCGAGGGACCACCGAGGGATTTTTATTCGGCGGTTAGCCGGATACGACCGACCGATATTCCGATATCGTATCGTTTAAACAATATGCAAACGATCCATTAAAATCTGTTATTACACGCATGTTTAATCGTTGTTTGTTTCCCCGCCGCCAAAAACTTAGGGTTTTCCCATTTACCTAACCCTCAGAGTATATATATTCGGCGACACGCTAAAGCGTCTGAGACTGAAAATCCAACGGAAATGTGTAAAAACGACGGAACACCACGCATCGTTCTGTACGAACACTTTGCCGGCAATATCACAAACGATTTATTTCCATACCCTGGGTATCGGAGGAAGGGAATAAAATTACGAATCGGGACGCTGTCGGGACACCCCGCCGGGTTTGGTATGGTTGTACCGGAGCGCACAATTACTAAACACCCTGTACATAGGAACCGTGTTGTATAATTGGGAACTAATTTGCTCGCTTCCTGAATACATCAGCCGGTCGTACGCTGTTGTTATTATCTCTGGAAACACAATAAACCCACCTCTGCGATACATTTACGAGATCGTTATAACCTTGTGTATACCACCGGGCTTAAAGTATCTGCACCTCGCATAATGACTCGTAAGTGTTTCCAAAACATTGTAGAGCTCCGCGTAATCTGTTCCCGCGATACGATCCGATGCTGCGCTGCAATCCGACTACCCAAACGCGTGCGCGTAGGTCAGAGAAATGATTTTTCTTTTTTTTTTTTTTTTTCAGACATTTAAACCGTGCGCGTGTACTATTAAGTTGACGGTCATTGTCAAAAGAAATGAAAACAAAAAACAAAAACAAAAAAACAGTCGGACAATACGTTTGTTACGAGTAATATTATGCTGGTCTGAAGTACATGGCGCAAATCAATTGTCGGCACTTGAAACATGAATGAAAAATATTGCGGGAAATCTTGAGACAAGTAAACGATAACATGGCTAAGGAGCGGAGACTAAGGAAAACCACCGAGGTACCGATAAAACATATTTTAGAGATCATTAAAAAAAAAGAAAGAATGCGATGTAGCGGAAAAGCCAAGACCAACTATTACGTGGACAGCGCTGGAACAGAACTCGAAGACTTTAAGAAAGGCCTAAATACCCCCCTCCCATCACCCAAAAAAAAATTAAAAAAATGATTAGTACCAAACTAATGTAACCAAGAAATTATCGGTAGCAGTTGTATACACGGTATTGAAGCCGAGAACTCTGAGCTAAGGTAATCGTTGATTTTTGTATTCACATATAAGTACCTTTATATTTTAGTACGTATATATACTGGTGATGTAACATAAATCCGGATTATTCGAAAATCTAATAAATCTGGATGTAAGATTTTAAAATCCGAAAATTTATGTTTCGTATTCCAAAATCCGAAACGTTGTATTTTTATGAGTAAAACAACATTTGCCAGGTCAGTTAATAACATATTATATTAACTAGAGTGTAATATGTATGATTTTTTTTTTTTGTTGTTCTTGTTTTTAAAATAAATTTCTACTTGTGATATTTTTTGAAATGTTAAAACGTATTTTATGTTATTAACAATAAGATAATAATAATAGTTTTACGAGAAATGAATCAAAGAATATAAAATCACAATTTGAAAAACCCGAAATTTGATTCAGATAAAAATCCGGATTCATGAATCCGTTTTACATTTACAATAAATGTCGGATTTCAAATTTTGGAATCTAAAAATTCGGATTCTCGAACTTTGTCAATTCCGTGTTATTCCCATCACTAATGTGTATATACGACTTTTGAACGTAAGTATATGAGATTGTTTTCGAGAAGGAGGAGGAGGAGGTTAAATATTTGAAACATGTTGCTATTTATATTGTATTGTTTAAGAAATTAAAAAGAAATATAATTTAAACAAATTAAAATTAAAACAATTATTTTTTTTTTTTTTGTAAATTACATCATTATAATGATTGTTAATAATCAAAACTGGAATCGCCGACCGATTAATTAATAACCGATAACGTTAAAATAAAATACGTTTTGTTAATGATTTTAACTGTGGGCACGTATATGAATTGTACGCCACGAAAAATGAATTATAATTTTACAAACGTGTTGTTATTTTTTGTTTTTTGTTATCGATTACCCGCCAAAGATCCGACTGTATAGTATTATGGACTCGTACAATAAATTAAAATAACCAAGTTAATCGAAATCCGCTCAGAATCGATTTTTGTGCGCAATGATATTTTATCGTCGGTATCCTATACCTTCCCGACTGTCCGCCTATATAGGACTGAAGAAAATACTATCTTCCCCAAGAAGATTACAAGAATTACTACTATATGATAGGTTACGAAATCGTTTCGTACGGGACGACAAAACAGAATTAAGGGGCCTCGTGTACACTAGCACAATTATTATCTCCGTGTCTCTCGCGTATAATACAGGGACAAATGCATTCCGCGTTTCCGCGATTACGTTTCTCTGGTCGAGTTTAGGGCGAAGGGACCCGTTACGCGTTTTATAATGAACAGTATTTACAGTATGGATCGCACCAACGATTTTGTTTAAATATTTTAATTTAACTAGATTTTAACCGTTAGAAAACTTATTAAAAAAAAAAAAAAAAAAAGGTAACGACAGACACGCTTGTAATTAAACGGAATAACGCATTCGTATAAAATTTAATCAAACTCAGGATTATCGGCAATTTTCTCTCTCTCTATATATATATACGATTCCCTCGCCCTTGTAAAATACGATTTCGCGCCCGCCCTGACCATGCGTTTCAATAATAATTGTCGACATAATTTCGTTACGAGTAAATAATATTGGCCGTGCGTTTCGAACGGAAAACATTGTACGCCAATAATAATAATAATAATAATAATAATAATAATTACCGTAATCGTTCGGCGTTAAACTTCCGGGTGTATAAAATATTTATAATATTATAATGTAGAAGGTGTTGCGCGAACGGTATACTGTAATTGGAACACGTCGAGACGGCGGCGGGGCCCGGCTGCCGAGCAACTGTTGCGCGGCGAATCGCAATAATAATTTATAATTATTCCGTACGTATAATTTGATATGCGCAGGGCGAGGTATGTAAGAACCGCAGTGCCGAGACACGGATAATTGAAAATGTAGAAAATTAAAGAATTCGCCATACGTCAATCGCCATTACGTAATTATACACGGGGCCCTAACGGTTTCGGGCCGGGAAATTTGTTTTTTTCTCGACGGGCCAGTGTAGTAAAACCCCAAAGCGGTAAAACGCCGTTAAAATCGTTCTCGACACGATATCGTTTACGAAATACTCTGCCGTTTCCGTCTCGACAATGTCCAGTTTATTTTGCTCGGTTTCAGGCCGATAAAAACGTTGGAATACATTTTTCGTCGGTGTTTTAATTTCAAATTTATACGGAAACAAGCACATTTATTTTAATACAACGTTATAAATCTCGAATTGTAACCTAACCTAACACATACACGCATTGGGCATCGAATTTCGATTTTTAAATAGCAACCCGTCAAATTTTTAAACTCGTTCACGAGATGAACACAAGTCCCTAGAATCTGGACTACAGTAATTCTCAAACGTAATAATTCGTTTGTTAATTAATGTTCGTTCATGAGCAAAACGAACGGTATTGATCCGGTGAGTCGCCAAAATTAAACGTTATTCATAAATAGGTTAGGCAGTAGTACCGTCAGGGCCGGTGCTATGCATTTTTCTGGTTGGGGGGTAGGGTGTAACAAGCAATTTGCCGACTATATTTTCTTACAATTTGTCTCCTAGGAATATGGTGTTGTTAGAATAGATTTGTGTATTTGTTATTGTTCTACTGCATAAAGAGGAGATAAAATGAATAAACATAATGTATAATGCATGAAATTAATAAATTATTTATCTGATAAACTAAGTTTAATTAGTTAATTTAACTAATTAAACCTAATTAGTTTAATACACATTTTAAAAATAAAAAATGTACATACTTGAGTATATTTTTGTCATGGCAATGATAGAAACGGCTAAAAATAGAGTATCCGGGTCCCCTAGAATGATTGACCAGCACTGTTTTACCGGCATGTTGTTTTATTCCGTATTTTCTCTTATAATCATTGTCAAAAACACTATTGCACGATAGACACTGTAACTTGATTATTTTTCTCTTTCTACTATTCATTGTTCAACTATAAAATTTATTAAATTATTATTTAAATAAACGGAACAAAATCGAAAATTACATAATTGATAAACGATTTAAAAAATTAAAAACCGAATAAACATCATGATAACATAACTGGTATTGCTATGGACGTTTTGCATAGAGTACTCTATGGTGTATTGTTCTGTTCTTATCATAAAATGAAATTATTTTGGTTATAGTCGGGTGAATGAAAAATGGCCGCTGGCAATTTTTTTTTTTCGATAAGCCATGGGTTCTCAAAGTGAATCACGTAAAGCGCGATTGATAACACCATGGGCATCAGCGGCCACTTTTCATTCACCCGACTATAGTCGTTCTTATCGATAATCAATATGATCTATAGAATCGTGACGTAAAATATTAAACAATATTTGATTCTCTAATCAGACCTGATAAATATTATTATTAAACATTTATCGAATTTTTATTTGAACACCTACCTAGTTGAATCAATAACTGAAAATTTGCAAAATTTCACAATCCGTGTCAACATTTTAGATAACATCTCCCCCCCCCATAAATCCGGGCCTGAATACCGTGGAAATAAGTTTGGATACCTTCTTTATTATTTCCTAGTATGTCTAGGATCTAGTATACCTAGATAAATAATAAATGTATTTTAACGCCAGATCAATAAACCACAAACTGTTTAAATCGAGTCGAGTCGAATATTATTAAAAAAACATTACATCCGCTTCGTTCGGCGAATGATGTATGTTTAAGACCTTTTAATCTTTTACGAAACTCAGTATTTATCAACGTAACATTTAGTCTTTTAATTTAAAGTCACTGCAGTATCGCATTATATAGAACTCACAAATGTTTCCCGAAACAAAACTTTCCTCAGATATATTTTGTTTTTGTTTTCGAGAAGTTTGTCCGCTGGAAACGTTAACTTTTGTAAGTACCTACAATATATAGCCGTTTATACTTTACAGAACATGTTATCTGACAGAAGTCGCAAACAGTAGTCGCGCATTTAAGTTTAGCACTGTCATACAAAATAATTTATAATATATTATATAGTTGGTAGGTACCTATCGATATAAAATAATATAATATTCCGATTTCTCATTTTAGAAGCACACACACCGTAATTATATTTAGATAGTAATATTATCATTTTTAACGACGACGACGACGACGATAGAAGTATAATATTAATATTAACTGAATTTTTTAATTTTTTTTATTATAATATAAGATGTAATCCGGGTTTTGAAGTTTTCTTTTTTCCTAAATATATCTCCAAGGCAATAACTAATATCTTATTTTCTGCAAGAATCTACGCTTCCATAAGAATCCGTTCCGTATCTCATACCCAATCGTTCGTTTTATTCTCGATCCGTTATTTTTAATTTCTAGTTTAAACCTCAAACAAGTAATTTCACATCTCCCTTTTTTTTACATCTTTCCGTTTCCTCCTACTATGCGAGATTGTTTTCTATTCTATTATTATGAACTCCTTTTGGTCTAATTTTCTTATCTATGACCATAACGATGTTTTCAATTCGTCCGGAAAGTCAACTTAACTAAATGAAGGTATATTGCACTTTGATTTTGTATTGAACAATTGCAATTTTTGATATTTCATCTAATTTTCCGTCTAAAAATAATCAAACAAAATATGTTTTTTGTTTTGTTTTTAATATCGCCTTCATTAGAGTGTACCGGTTGTTTCAATTTAAATTATACGCGATAAGAGTTTCTCAGCTATGTATCTGAAGACAATTCGTATCGAAATAATTCTGTATAGGAGGTATAATATAGTAAACTGTGAAAAAATAAAAAATCATCACTCGAACCGAAAAAAAAAAAATATATATATATATATATAAAACGATTACGTGTCAACAGCGTGTAGGTAACGTATTAATATACGTTTTTAATACTTACGTGTCTTGTTTGTCGTGTGACGGGGAGAGAGAGAGAGAGAGAAAAAAAAAAAAAACCGTCTTCGGCGGCTTTTTAAAAACGATCGTGACATTTTTATTTGTTTCCGCCGCCGTTTTTCGTTTTGATGTACTGCGCAAACACGCGTATATACTTAATAATACTACGCGTATCGCATAGCAGTTACCGACGTCGCAATAATATAAGTTAACACACAAACCGCATATATACGGTATACCGTCTTTTATTTGTTTAGGACCGATAACGGAGCGGTAAGGGCGCTAAGGTTACCTCTATGTATAATAGTAATATATCGTATACACGTGCGCAACGAGCTCTCGTCGTTTTGTTAGAATATTTCGCTCCGGTTTTTTTTTTTTTTTTTTTTTAATATTTATCATCCATCAGCCATCATTCGCGATTATCGATCTATTCGCGTGGATTTCTAGTCGACATTCGATTTTAATATTGATTTTCCGTAACCGAGTAATATTATAGAACATCAAATTGAATATTTACAAACGTTTTCCCTGGCTCATAACATTATAATATAGGATTTTTTTTGGTTGACGATTATAACTACCGGCGTTTCTAATGTGAATATCGATTGAAACGATTGGACGGCACACAAGCATATAAAACCGACTGAACGAGTACATCTGAAGCCCGGCAGCCGTACTCCAAGAGCTTGGAAATGTTATTGATTTATCCATGAAATATTCGTTTATGCCATGAATTTAGTGTCAAATATACGCGACAATAAATATTTAATATTAACCGCAAATTGTTGTTATACTATCTCGTACGTCATGGCATAGACAAATATACAAGCTAAGTGGGTACAATTTTGATATTTTTCTTATAGTATATAAGCTAAGCTGCCGAATGTTATAAAAAGTGTAAATACTCCTTATGGAACAGTTGTCATAGTAAAATCGGATTTACCGTTTGAATTATTTCGACCGGAAGAAGAACAGAGGTTGATGATAAATTGCTAATATCCGTGTTCAGAGCCGGCCGAATAGTCAAGTATAGTGTTGTGTATAACGAAATGTTAAGGAAAAAAAAAACAAACTAAAAACGAAATGCGTTTACCGGTTAAAATGTATTATCGTAAAAAGAAAAACAAAAACAAAACACCGTTCAAACCGTCCTTGTAAATACTGCTGACCGGAGAAAAACCCCAAAAACATTACTCGTAATCGTCACCGGTCTACGACAGGCGAATCACCCTGTATATAATCCAATATAATAATAATAATAATGATATGTAGTCGGCTATAGAAATGTGTCGACGGTGGCTGCAACGTTCTACATACGATATAGTCGTATTATTATAACGATTAACGTCCCTCTGGCACGAGAGCGTGCCCGTGATACGCGTCAAAGACGACTTAGAATAGTAATTAAAACGCGACGGCTACAGCGGGGGAGGGTGTGTGTTTGTTTGCGCGCGGACGCGTGTGTTTGTGTGCTCTTTGGATAGATAGAGAGAGAGAGATAGATAGATAGATAGATAGATATTTAGAGAGAGAGAAAGAAAGAGAGAGATAAACAGAGAGATGAAGTCATCTCTCGGCGAAGGATTACCGACCCCGGTCACGTGTCTGCTGCAGGGGTGAACGCCGCCAACGCCGTGGTTCGCTACCGCACTGCTATACGCCACCGCCGCCGCCTCGAAAGCGTCAACAATCGCTCGTGGATTAACTTTTTCGGACGTATATATATTATTATTATTATTATTATATACTCGTACGTATACGAGGTCTGTTCAAAAAGTACCAGGATTTTATTTTTAATAATTACAAAAATCAAGTTACATACTATTTAAAGATATCTCCGTCAAAAATACTCTCCTCCGGACACTCCTATGCCACTGCAGTGATCCCGGCGATCTTGCGATTTTTCAAAAGTCCTTTGGAACTGTTCCAAAAGTTAAAGCTACGAGTTCTGTTGCCGTGTTCGCTTTAATTACCTCTACATCATGAAACCGTTGTCCATTAAGCGCAGATTTTAGTCTTGGGAATAGAAAAAAATCACATGGGGCCTGATCAGGAGAATAGGGAGAACCCGGGGGACCACAGACAATTTTTTATCAGCCAAAACTTCACGAATCCACAGCGCTAAATGTGCCGGTGCATTGTCGTGGTGAACAATCGCGGAACGAATTTGGCAGCGCGACCCTTCTCATCCGTACATTTTCCTGTAAAATTGCACGACAAAACTCAATTGAGATTCGCTTTGTTTACTCACGAACGGTTAATCGGCGGCCATTTCGAATTTTTTTCTCAAATTGTCGCCGGACCATCGTCTCTGGATGACGTCGACGGTCTTCTAGGACGTGGATCGCCTTCAGTTAACCGCCGACTGCCCTTGAAACGTTTAAAACACTCGAAAGTCACGGAACCACTTAATGAATCGTCCCCAAATGCGGCTTTAATAATTTTCGTACGTTTCCGTTTGGTTCATTTTTACCAAGTTTCAAAGCAAAACTCGATGCACACGCGTTGTTCGTTAATTTCGGGCATGTCGAAAACGGCGTTGAACGAAACAAACCGACTGGATTTAACCACGTGTAATATTAAACAGAGATAAGATAGTGACTTCGGGTTCTGTTTAAAATATCTACTGGTTCGCGGTTAATACGTCTATTTACAATTTGAAACGTTATCGTGTGTAGATTAGCCGTAAAATCATTTGTCCTGGTACTTTTTGAACAGACCTCGTACACACACATTTACATTATGAACGTGTAAAGACGTGCAAAGACGTGCCACCCTGTATACCGTGTGTAAATTGTATGCACGATCGACGACGATCCGAGTCATCCACGTGACAGGCAACACGCGTACGTTTTTTTTTTTTTTTACTTTTCCCGCCGCCGCTGCCACAGCCGACTAACCCTGCGCATTCTATACACGAACTCCTCCCGTTTGATTATTTCATTTTTTTTTTAAATATATATATATATATAAAAAAATATCGAATACGAACCGCCAATATGGTATCGTTATCGCCGGTCCAACTCTGTACGATCTTCCGCAATCAATTTTCTTTCGAACCGATTTTGTTTACGCTTAAAAATTATATTTAACAAAACCTCTCACGTTTATTTCAGTACCGTAACCATACGTTTATACGGTCTTAATTATGTACGGAATCACTTCCATAGAGAACGATGTGACTTATAACGAATGGACTTGAAATACCGGTCTGATCAAACAATTTTTCCAGCTATCTTCCAGCTGAAAAATCGTCAAATCTGGCCTAGCATCCGTGAAAATTTTTTCTACTTCTTCCACCTCATCCTCGGCCTCCTTCTCAAAGACATTCTGCACGCATGTTCAACAAACATTATCTGTAGCTCTTTATTATTTTTTCTTCGTCTCCACTCTCCGGTTATGTTATCCTTTACCGGTCCAGAGATCTTCAGCAATTTTTATTATTTTTATGTACCAATAGTTTACTGATCATTATTTTGTCTTAAATTTAAATGTACGTATATTGTACTGTAAACGCTTTAGGCTATTATAAAAATAATTCACCGAATAACATACGGAATGCTATAAATGTTTAAAAACGTAGCTCTTCTTGTAGCCCAACTTATTTTACAGCTTTGAACACAACCGTTAGAGCTAAAGTATGTGTCAAACATTTAGGGAATCGTGCCAAATGTGTTCGTTGACAATGATTAATATTGTCAGACGTAATTATTATGTTATAATAGAATCTCTCGTATTTGCTCGTTTAGCTTATTCACTAAGTATTTTATAAAATATAATGATATATATTTAGCGCCTTCAATTCACAGACTTTGGAAAATATAATATATAGAATGCCCGTATTCAGAGAATCACTCCAGAGTTAATCCCACCATGACCAGAACATATTTAAAACTTGAGCAAATTATTTGTTTGCGTTTTTCACATGATTTAGAATTAAAATTAAAAAGAAAAATGGAAAATCTTTATTTTTTGCTTTTGTGTATTCTTTATAATATTTACAATTTAAATACTAAATACAAGATTAAATCATTTCGTATATGTAGTAAAATTGTGTTTTAATATTTTAAATAATAATACATTGGTCTAAAATAAAATATATATATATTTTTTTTTTTACTTATTAGGATAAATTGCGATTTTATTTCTACACGTATACCTTTGGAAATCTGTAGTAAAATGTAATTACGCCAATAATATTATTTAAAAATTGATAAGTATATATATTATAGGCGAACAAATCGCATTTATAGTATAATAAAATATTATATATTTTTTTTTTTTTTTTTAGTCCCAATATGAAATTATTCTGGTAAACTGTGCGGTTAGGTTCCAGCTTTCGGTTCCGAGACCAAGCCCGGTTTTGGTATCCGAAATTATAAAGATTTGGAAATAGCCGAAACGGAAACTAGTAAATATATACGTACGCTATAAATAATAAACTAAACTTAAACGGAACAGTTAATAAATGTGTATTTCAAGAACCCGGTATCGGCGATTCAAAATATCATATAGCGGTTTTATCAAAAGTTTCTAGGGTCTGTAATCTATACTATCGAAGATTAACCGAACTGAACTTTGCAGTCTATGCACGCATCAACTGTTGTACGCTTATTGATGATGGCGATTTCCCTTTCGTGCCCGTTGATTCGAAACCATCGAGTGTAATTGATTTTCCTTTATTTAATTTTTTTTTTTTGAATTATCTGTTCGGGAAATGCAAAAAAAAAAAAAGAAGCATTTTCTCGAAATTTGTAAGGAATTTTTATAGAAACTCGTGGACGGGTTTATAGGGGTGATAAATATGGCCCGTCTTGCCCGTGACAAAAAATCATGGATCGAAGACCGTTATATTGGTTTTACTATGATGTGTGCTATTTTTTTGTCGTGACATTTATAATTTCGTTAGCGGTTTACAGTTTCTCCGCACATAATGTTTGACGTTTTTTTTTTTGGTATTCGAATATATCATTGGATTGCGTATGAAAAACGTGAAAAAACCTATTATTTTAAAACGAAATTATTTTTGGCACGCGCGGTGCCACGTGGTGTGCGATTGTAAAATACTTTACGACAAATATAATAGATACACGGTGTCTATACGACGACACGGGAAACGCTTAGAAATTCAAATCCGGCGAAGAACATATTTTAACTTTGTGATACTTTAGCGAAGCACCGCCGTAGAGTTGTTTTTGAAACTTTCTTCTTATATTCGCTCTATGTACGGACGCCAGCGCGCGCGTATGTGTTTTCAATCCTATAATCCTGACACGGGCTCTACCGCCGCAGGGCGGCAAGGGACTTTGAAAACATTTTGATGGCCCGACAAACTTGCCTATCTCCGGCTATATACGAGATTTTTATATACATATATATATATATATATATATAAAAAATATAGTATATCGCAAAACACTACGGGCACGACGAGACGGAACGGTTCTAAAACTTTGCGATTATTGTTTGTTATTGTGTCGAACACACAGCCCAAACAAGCGCTAGGCGAGGTCCTTGTGCGCTTTTCTACCGTGCGTGAATTGCCGTAGGAATTCCCGCAAGATAAACAACAAAAAAATAAAAAAAAAAATAAAAAAATTCGATTTTCAAATGCGTTTTCTACGGAGATTTTCCTACGTTTCCAACCTCCCCCCCCACACCCCAATAAAAAAATTATTAGTACAACTAGAAAAACCATAAAAATTACCTACTCGACACGTCAACTAGAGTTTTATAACTTGACAATTATTATTATTATTGTTATTATTACTATTGACATTAAACAGGAACAAATCCTAATTCGCCCGTTGTTCTTAATCCGTGTATTGTTTTTATAATTTTCAGTTAAAAATATATGGGTTTTCTAGCTGTTGCTGGAGTTAGATGTAAACGCGCACGTACGCAGCGTTTTACACGTTTGAAAATGTAGACTTTAGTTCAAATATACCTTTACGTTTTTATAAAATTTTGTTATTTTGAAAGTAGACTTTGATGTTAAATTTCCTTCAGATTGAATTTCATCATAACTGAAATCTTATTACGGATTTCTATAATCTTATTATTTTATTTTATAGGGTCTGGTCTCTTTTACCTAATAAAAATAATTCGAAATATCTAAGTCGACAGACGACAAGTTTTTTTTATTTTTTTTTAAAATTGTTGAAGTAAATTTTTAAAAGTATCGAATTCAGAATTGAGTGCATCTCGATCAACTGTAGTTAACCATCACGATGCAATTCGTTTGAATAAATCCGAAGAATGGGTATTTATCAGCAAATCGATCTGGCGAAAAAATATGATACTGATTTTAAAATATCTTCAGCGTGGTTATTCGGTAATTATTATTACGTCTGTCTGTAGCCTAGAGATTTGTTAATATATATTAATCGTTTTTCTTTTCTACAATTGCAACGTTATTAACAGTGACCGTTCGAAATTTTTTACCACGGTCTCGGTATAGTTTATATTACAAACCATTCGGTTATGTCTACCACCGCTATTAATACACCCAGTACGAATGGTGTACCGAAAAACACATTTAGTAAAGTCAACGGTCGTTGTATAAAACAAAACCAATATTGCGGTACAATGCAATGCAATTTAGGACTCAACGAGGTACCATCCCGCAGTCGGCTTATGTATTCACAAAAAAAAAAAAAAAAAAAAACTTTTGTATACATATTATAATTACGATTTATACAAATAAGAACATTGGGTTCGCGGCATGTTGTTTAAATTAGTAAATACAATTTACACTCTATAAGTTATGCCGGCGAACAGCCGAATTCGCTGGACAAGCAACAATTATTGCATAGATTTTTTTTAACGCGCGGTCGGTATGTTAAAATAATAATGAAATCCCCGGCGTATTTCGCACCGTAGGCCACTGTTATTGGCGGTAAGTCGGGAATGCATTTAAGGGTAATTTAGTTTCAGTGGCGTATTTACTACGGTGGTGTGGAGGATACGATGGGAGACGGATCCCCGAGGAAATATATTATGTCCATAGTTTCAATTGCTCACACAGGATATTTTCTTGTGCAAGCATGGGATTGTGCCTTTATAATAAATAACGGTGAAATAATCAACCGGCAGATAACGTATTTTGTATTTATGTCGTCTATAAGCTACTATAATTTTTTACAATTTCGGGGATGTAAGGGGGACAGATCCCAGCTCAAGTCAATGACTTCTGGATAAATATATACGTATCTACCCCAAGACAAAATCCAATATTCGCCATTGTTCGTAATCGTTGCAAAAAAAAAAAAAAAAAAACGTTTCTTAGCGGAGTTCAATAAACTGATAAGGACGTGTTTTTTTTTTTTTTTTTTGTTCCGTTGTAGCCATATATCAATAAAAAAAAAAATACTAATAAAACGTCAATACATCATCTGATGTCAGTTTTTCTTTAATTTTTAATAAAATGTTTAAACTTTTTGTGAAAACACATCTTGGTAAAACTAATTAGCTCCTCCGCTAAGTTTGCTACACTCGGAACATAAAATATTCTGCATTACAACTGAACACATTAGTTATTGTTTTTCCTTTTTTTTTTTTTTTTCTCTTAATTATAATACTTTAGATCACAAGACGCAAACGAAAATATTTTCGTCTTTGATTTCTGTAATTTCCGTTTGAACTCTGTAATTTCAATCTAATCGTTACACAATTTTAAAATCGTACATCCGTACAAATCAACAATTACAATTACAATATCATATACAATTACTTTTATATTCAATGGGTACTATGTGTATCGAATACATCGCCTGTCGCGCGATGGGATTTGAATAATCGAATAAGTTTTTAAAACCCCGTGGCCGCGACAGCCGGTATTAATATACGTATAAATAATCTATATTTAACGGCTCGATCATTTAATACGTTACGTAACAATCACGTGACCAATGGGAACTTGAAATGAAAATAAAAAATACGCAATTTTCACATTATAAGGGCAGAAGTCATGCGTGAGCACCCCTTGAGGGATTGAATTTCGAGGGGAAAACATTATACGCGCCTGATCGCCGGAATATACGAATTCGGCGGTGAATCTATTACGGCTGAGCCTATGTGTGTACGCGCGTACGTGAGATCGTTTAAAAATGTATGAATTCAAATTGTCGACGTTTTGTGAAAATAATTAATTATTATAAAACGCAATAATATGCGTGTAATATCATCTCCCGAATGGCGCTTTTGTACGTATAAATTTTAACCTATTGGAATTTGTGTTTTCGCCCACCGCTAATATATTCGTACGTTTTTTTTTTATCGTCGGTTTTCGAACTGTTAAAACCGTACGCAAAGTACAAATAAATCCGTTAAACGGTGTACACACGCTCTAACACGATCGCTGACAGCGACAGCCGGATAATGCAAACAATTATTATTATTTCGTATTAATATAACCTATAAAAATTATAATAAATTTATTTATTTATTTATTATTATTATTATTATTATTATTATTCTTTATAAAAACTGTGTTTTAAACGCCGGGAAGTTTTTCCGAAACCCCCCGACAGCGTTACACTGCGTTTTAAGCCTCCGTCCCCGTCCCGTGTACAATATAGGCGAACATTCGTTGTCTGACGGTTCCCTTCTGCACGGGGCCCCGCGCGCGCGCCGATATTATGCAAATGGTTATCTTCTTTTAATTCTCCGTTTATGACTGCCGACTAAATCCGGCTGACGCGAGATCCTATTAAATCGCACTCTGGCCAAAATGTAAACTGCCGAAAACTGCGGGCCGCGTGTTATAGTACGCGAGGGGGAGATAACAAGTCGAACCCTTTACTCGGTCATGGATTTGATGTCTAAATAATTAGGTATAACGTGGTTGTGTCTCTTTTAGGAGCCCCCCGGACTTCCCTTAGTTTTACGATAGAGTTTTTTTTTTTTATCCCTCCAATTTTTACTCGTCTCCCGCGCACGCACTGTTTCTCCCACGTCCGTTGTTTGTACGACAGCGCCATCGCAAAATATCTCGTGTAAAAATTGATAATGTTTACCGTTTGGGAGCTGCCAGAACTCAGATAAGCGCGTATTAAACGCGGTTTCCGGGGCCGTGATAGATCGGTAGGAATTGAGTTGATAGCGCGGACGTTTGTTTGCAGTAAACCGCGTAAAAAAAGACTATATTCGTATATATATATATATATATTTATTGCCGGAAAAATAAATTTCACGGATCGTTATAATTATTTTATTATTATTAAATGGGAAAAAAACTATTAGAAACATATAATCGTCCAATGTACGAGTAGTTTAATTTTTTTAAATATATAGGTAATTACGATGGAAATAATACTTAAATTCGATTATTATTAAGCGACAACGATTAGTTCGTATTCATCGACACATAATACATAATGTATTATATCGGTAGATTTGTTCACGTATTACTTAGATAATATTCTACCACGATTGAATTATAATATTACTTTTAAATATTTTTCAATTCACACGCCAAAGACAATATTTAAAATTATTTTACATTATTTTTTTGTAATTCAGTGAAAAATAATCGTAGAGACCGAATACTAATAAATATTATCACTGCTGTATAGATGTGGTCAAATTTTCAAAGTATTCTGGCTTTTTTGAGATATTTATAGGTTTTTTTTGGCTACGTATAGATAAACGAAATTCTCGAGGTTCCTTAAAAGTTGCTATTGTGGTAATATAAAACTATCGAAAATCCATAATTACTATATTTTTTATAAACAATTGAGTTAATTTTATGACGGACATTGTGAAATTCGCCAACATTTTGCATAATATTTTTTTTAATTGTTAAAATAAAAACATAAGTATATAAGTGTCCTGTGTGAAAAAAAAAAAATATATATATATATATCACAAATAACTTCGATCTACATAGAATTTAAACACTAAAAGTACAAGTACTTTTTTTTTATTTTAAACAAAACAAATATTAATAAGCACAACTATTTTTAGTAACTTGAATATTTGTTTTTTTTTTTTTAATTAAAAGTTAACGCTTCAACAGCAAATGTTATTAGCCTACTTAGACTAGGATTGTAGATGGCGAGAGGTGAAATACATTAGTTAAAATTGTTTGCTTAAATTTATATTACGAACAAATCGGTATATTGTTTTCACATTATCAAACTTGAATATTCTATGCCAACAATTAGTAAAAAAAATAATAAAAATGCTAAACTACTAAATTAACCGGGCGCGTAGAAATACATTTAAATCGCACGATTTATTAATCAATATTGTTTTGTTTTTTTTTATTATTATTATTAAATCATCTATTCTATTATATTTATCTCAATTCGCATAACGCACGTAAAATTGTCACATAATATTTCATTTTATTAAAATCGTTAAACATTTTAAATTGAAAATCATATTTCAAAATGTATATGACACGTGAACATGACCGCACGGTTTATCTGCGCAGAGAGGAGAATGGCCGCCGGTAAATCTAGTCAATTAGGGTAGTTTTTTTTTTTTTTTTTTTTTTGCAGCAACCCTCGAAAATCGCCGTCAACCAATATATATTACCACGGTTGTGCCCTTCGCCATGCCAGCGTTTAAAAAAAAAAAAAAAATAATAATAATAATAATAAAAAAAAAAAACCGAACTAAAACTTATTTACACGTTTGACACTCGCATGTTGACACATCGGTGACCTTTTTTTCATTTGGCCTGTCACGGCCCCGGGTCGGCTCTAGGTCTAACGGGCCGTCCGCCTCTTGGTGGCAATTTTTTTATTTTTATTTTTTTTTATCAAAATTGAAAAAAAACAAAATAAAATAAATCCTTCTACAATAATCAATACAACGACAAAACGATATCGGTCCGCGCGCAGAGAGATAAAAAAAAAAAAAAAAAAAATAGTCATAAGTGGAAGCGTAATAATATATTATGGTCCGGTTTTATCGGGAGGGTCCCTCTATACAATAAAAATATATACACACATCAGATTTTTATCGGCGGTCGCGTGTCAAGTGCGAATCAATATCGACAATGCAAATATCCGCTATAATATATAAACCCCTGAAATTATTGTATTTTTCACCGCTCGCCCGCCCCGTTTCCCGAATTCGTTTTATCGCCGTCGTTAGAATAGTCCGAATCAAAAAGCTCATTGTTTTTTTTTTTTTTTTCAATTATCATTGTGCGTACACCGTGTTGACTAAGGCTGGGTTTCCTAGTTATCTATATTATACACATATATATATATATATATATATATATATCCACGGTGAATCGGATGATAACCCCGAGTCAGGGGGATTGGAAATTTATCGCCAATTAATCGAAATTTATTATTATATTATTATATACCGACGTGATATGTACACACACGGTGATAAATCACTGAATAGAAGGAGGTGTACACCTCTATACCTTCTATAGAGTTTTTCCCTTTGAACGTGTTTAATATATATATATATAGGCGTATTTCATTTTTGGGCTAATTTTATTTATTATTTAGCCTCCGGTTTCGAATTAAAACAAATATCCTACGTTAATATCTACTGGCATATGGTGTATTGCAGGCGGGTAGTTTATTTCAATCATTCGAATGTGTACTCTTCGACAAAAATAATAATAATTAAAAATGTATATATAATTTTTTTTTTTTTTTTTCGTACAGTTTGGTTTCGTCATATACAAATATCGGAAATCCGGAGACGAATTTTTTTTCATTTTTTTTTTTTTTTTGTTATAAGCGTTTGACGTTTAGATTTTCAAGAAAATCGTTAACAAAACATCAACATTACACTGCATACTTTATTTTCCGATTTATATTAATTAATTGTTATGTTTTAAAAGTTTGATAGAAGATTTACTAATATAATTCGTATTTATAGTAGTAAAAATAAAAAAAAAAATTGTCGTTATTAACATTATTTTTATTAGTTTAAGTTTTGAGTTTACATTTAATAAAAAAAATTCGTTAAAACACGAACTATTGTAATTTTTTTCATATAAACTTGTTGGAAAAATAAATGTAAATAATTTAACGGTGAGCAATTGTCAATTTTGTCTAAAAAAAAAAAAAAAATGAAATAAAATAAAGTTTACTATGATATAATATTTTATAAATCAATGTGTCCATAATTTCTAATTTATACACAAAATATAATTGTATTTACTTACAAAACACTGTAAAGTTTGTTCATAATAATAATCACTTATATTCTCTTAACAAAAAAATATATATTTCATGGTATATCTAACACCATAATTTTTATTTATTATTTATTTTTACCGGCCTTTTGAATATAGTTACTTTTACTTATAAATGTATAACTTACAATTCCAAGTTTCGGACAATTAATTACATTCAGTCTGACTAAACGACAAAAAAAGGATCAGCATTAGCAATAGTTAACAAATGTTCGAAAGGTTTATTTTATAATTGGCGGTGCTAATAGGAGCGCAAAAAGGGATTTCAGAACGGGTGGCAAACCAGGGAACTTCAAAATTAATCGGTAAAACCAACGTTTGAGAATCTGTTTCGCCAATTGTATAAACGTTTAATATTTTTAAAGCGTGTCCGCGATCCGCCAAAGAATCTAATCTAAACACCGCAGCTACAGCAGTTATGTAGTCGTGTTTTGAATGAGGAATATTAAGTGCCAATAACCAGCAAAATTTAAAAACCTACGTTGGACACGATCACCTACTGCATATGGTTCCCAAAACACTGAGCCATATTCGAGGATTGGCCAGACCAATGAACAGTACAGAGCCGTAATCGACATTTGATGCCGAAAACCACTTTACAGTGTTTATTTTTAAAGAGGCTTTACACAATTTAATATTAATTTATGTATACCTAAATTATGTTTAAACATTATATACACATTTGTTCAATAATAATGTACTCGATAGTATCGTTTTGACTAATAAAGACAGATAAATATGAGGTCTAACCTGCCACAGCTGTTTGAATAAACTATTCGGACATCATCGCCTATAGGAATACTACGATATTTATAGATTTGGGGTTCAAATGGTCTGTTTACAGATAGAAAAATAAAATACTGCGGCAGAGAATAGATCGAATGGCATTTTTTTTCGATCCCTACCCACACCAAGAAGACAGTCACGCGTAAACACCGCAAATACGTTTACTCGGCCGGTGAAAAATAACGCCGGCTGTCGGATAATTAGATTCGAAGGCGAAAAAATAGATGCCCTCTTTGACATTTTCATGTATTACGGCATTTCGTCCACGTCCGCATTCAAAGATATACCTTCTCCTCTTTTTTCTTCTTTTTTTTTTTTTTTTGCCCCTGCCGTATCTCACTATCGCTACTTCTTATATAAAGGGCTTATTTGTATTCGTCGCGTGTCCGGTGTTGGCGACGCGAAAAGCCCCGCGATTCCAGAGATTTGATTGTCCCCGGGACCTTTTTCCAAGCTCTTCGATAATATTATACAACAGCCATACTACACGTATGTGTGTGTGTGTGTGTAAATATATATATATATATATATATAAATAAATAAATAAAGAAGAGCTGCTTGTACGAAGGTGAGGGAAGGGTCGGTCAGGGCTATCATTGTAATGGCGTCGTGAGCACACTAGATTCTGATCGTTTTTCCGGTGCAAGAGTTCGCGTGTATGTATATAAAATACGAAATGGCCGAGGGATGTGGAAAAGGAAAAAAAAAAAGAAAGAAAAAAAACCGATCTCCGGGGTGAGGTTTATCCTCTAGCGAAATTTTGTCATTGTCAACGGACCTGGAAAAAAAAAAAAAAAAACAAACAAAAACGTATACATAGAATATTATTTATTTTTTTTTTTTCTATATATTCTTTTAAAAAAAAAAAAAAAAAAACCTCTTTATAAGCTAGGGCGAAAATTCCCGTCAAGTAACTACAGTATAGTATATTTTGGTCGGTTTTAATATACAATAAGCGGTGTATAAATTAACACGCTCGGAACTTTGTACAAAAGTTTTTTTTGTTTCTTTTTTTGCCACACGTTCGAACGCCATGTTTTTATTTTATTTTTTTCCGCTGCATGGGGTCGAAACGGCATTTTGGAAATTCAAAAAAAAAAAAAAAAAATAATAATAATAAATAATCATAATTCATTTTAATGTTGACTGTTCGTTTGAGATAAAGGGATCCCCGACAAAATAGCTCTTTACAAGTCCTCCGGGTGTTAGCAGCCGTACACTACAGATTATATTTTATCCGGTAATGTATTCAAGAGCCCCCGGGGGCCAAAAGCCATTCTTAAAAATAAAATAAAAAAAAAAACAGTAGTGTTGTGTGTACGCGTAAATTCTATTCATTAAACCTACTCACCGTCACACGCACAGTAACAGATTACTCCAGAGACGTCATGCCGAGAGGCTTTTGCCTGCAGGGGGAGGCTTTTCCCCGGACCCGTTTGCCGCCAAAAAAAAAAAAAAAAAAAAAATATATAAAAATTCGGCCAATGGTTTAAGCACCACACCTATTTTATATTATTATAACCACCCCGGTCGTTATTTCCGTTGAGGTTTCGTATTACGTGTTACGCGCTAATGGAGAAGTATCTATTGTTTACGCAACAACAGATGTCTAAATCGTAAATTATATACCGAAATTGACACATAAAACGGGTGTAAAACGGGCGCCGCCACTGGCAAATCCATTCGCCGAGCTATACGCATAATTTAATCTTTTAAAAAGTTTTTTGTTTTTTTTTTTTTTTTTCAATTATAAACGATATTCTAATTACTCTTTAGAACCGAATCCGAGCCAATAATCTTTTAGTATTTTTTTTTTTTTTTTGGTTTTCACGATAATATATATATACATGGGGAGAAAAAAAACCCTTTCGTTTGTTTTTGTTTTTTACCACCCCCGTCTCCGTGCACCGCCGTCCTTTCCGCACCGCACCCGTTTAATTGGTTCGTTTCGAATGATAAAGAAAAGGTTAATTAAGGCTGAAAGAATAATATTAAAAGGAGTTTTGTGTAAACGAGGGCTTAGATAAAGGGTGAACGAGAAAAAAATACGATGGAATTTTTTTTTTTTTTTTTTCCCTCGTCGCTCCGTTCAAACCTACCAATTGCTTGCCAATTAATTCACCATTACTGGTCAGGGTTGAAAAAAAAAAAAGTAAAAAATAAAATAAAAAAATAAGTAGAAAAAAAAAGCCATAAAAACCAGCTACCCTTAGCTTGGCAACGTTACAATAATATTCTTAATGCTTTCGCGCAGCATTATAATGTTGTAAATATAATATAATATTATTATGAAACAGAAAGTGTCTGTATAACCGCAGACAAATTAGTGTCATTATGTATATATATAAAAATATATTATAAAAACTGTATAATCTAATCGTCGGATTAGAATATTAATCGTATTCTTACCGTTTATTTGTGTAACATACTTTAGATGCAATATTACATAATCTAAATTCCTATATCGATAAATATTATAAACTTGCGATTATTTGTTTCTTATTTATTCCGTGATCCGTGGAAAACAACGTTCAGTCAAAATAGTACATTTTAGAATTTTTTTTTTTTTTTAGCGTTTAAACTGTGTGCAATGCAATTTTAGAAACGCAGCGACGGGAATGTATTGGTGTATTTTTACTATGATGTGTGTTCCATTTCGTTTGCGAACGACCTTTCAACCGGAAATCTTGCTCCAATTGTCCAGTGTACCGTATTTTTCTGATAGCATTTCAGATCTAGTTGGTATGTTTAGAGGGTTATATTTTGATTTTCATTGTAAAATTCTTAACAAATGGGAAAGATCGAGAAAAAACGTAGGAATAACAGGACAATTGACGGCAAAGTGACGGTTTTTTTTTTTTATTTTCGATTATTTTTGTTAATCGGTTAAATTTAATCGTAGATACCTAATTTTATCGGATAATATTAATATTAGCTCTTTACAAAGGTGGGAAATTTAAAGATAATAGCCTTTAGAAATAATCAACAAATATTTGACCAAAAGACTTAACAAAAAAATAAAATTGCTTTTTAATTATTTATTTATAGTGGTAACACTAAAAAATAATTTTTCGCCCCTATAATATAAAGTAGAAATTATACTCTTTGACCTTTGTCATTAAAACAATGCTGTGATCGTATTTTTGACTGAGTAATCGTGTATTTTTTATTTTTTATTTTTTTTGGAAAAAATAGTTACATTATTACATTAAAAATATCGTTTTAATCTTAAACTGGATAAATGTACATTTCCAACATACAAGTACATGGGTACGTATATGTGTACATTATATTTAGATCTTTACCATGAATAAATGAAAACCTAATCTTTCTTAATACTTAACAATAAAAATTAAATTTGCGAAATATTTCATAATAATTAAATAATAATAATAATAAAAAATTACATTTTAATAAAAACAAACTAATCGAAATTTAATGCCTGCGCTCATTCTGTTATCAGCTTTTTCGGTTTGTCGCTGCGGTTGACACACAATTAAAATTAAATTATTGGCGTGCACAATTAACTATTTGCCCAACATTATATTGGTTCAATTTTGGCAATTATTTGTCTACCAAATACTCAACAATCAAAAAGTGCTCCAACAAATGTAAATGACGACCACCTCTGTTGTCCCTGCAGTAGCTATGCCGCTGAAGTGTTTATTTGTAGTTCGTCGAATGTAGATATCTTCCTAGGCGTATCAAACGTATTGAACAAAAGAAAAAAAAAAAAAGATCGTTTGTAAAATACGTTGATATTAATCTATTGTGCGGTTTTGTATACGGTGTGTATTTTTTTTTTTTTTTTTTTTTGGTTTTTTGTTTTGTTTTCGGGTGACTTCCGGATAGTTATTCCTCGGCCGTTTTTAGTAGAATGCCCTAATATCGTTTTCGATTCGGTTTTTTTTTCTACCGCAACACAATAGGTTTTTGTTGTTGTTGTTGTTGTATTCGTAATACGAATTTATCCGTGTCACAGAGCGGTATCGCCGGGTGTACCCGGGAAATTCACAACGACATAATAATGTTTAAAACCGCCATTGTACGCGCGTATGGCGACGAGACGGGAAATATTATTAGAATACGCCGGGTATTATATACAGTTACAAGTGAGAGAATTCGGTTACGGGCGCGCGTATACGATAATCATCGGCCCGTATTATAAAATACAAGACGGTTGGTAAACGGCCAGGGTGTTTGATTTACGGGACTATCGTATATGGCGTCTAACACGCCTACTTATACTCGGCGCGGGGCCGCGGAAGATTTGTAGCGCGCGAATTCGTCGTGTTTGTCCCACGGTGCACGGCGCGGACGCCGGGGCCGGGCGAATAATATCGGCCGAGTGATTTACGTCCGGTACGATCGCCGCCGCCGCCGCCGCCGCCGGCCGGGGAAACGATATACGCCGCTGTACGGGCCGTTATATGCCTACCTAACTGTTCTGTTTATAGGCATCGTATCCGCGGCGTATTACGGGCCATGGGTAAACCAATAATTGCGTACAGTGCGTTTCAAAACGATTATCGTAACAATTATAAACGGCAGAGGTTTAAAATCGATTACCCACAAGTGGCGGGATTAGGCGCACCTCGGAGTCGGGCCGAGTTCAATCGAGTCGTTGTCGACACGTCGGCCGAGCAACGAAAAGCGTTTCGCGTGCTCCGTTACGAATAGCGCGAACCCCCGTTAGTACCGCCGTGCCGCGTGATTCCCGACGAAAGTCGGACCTCCGAAAGCAGCGCCGGTAGAAGAATGTCATCGGGTCGGCCAAGAACTTCGAACAAATCCGACCACGTTCCGTAGGAAGTCCGCAGAAATCAGGTAGCCGTGCATCCGGAGAACTTGCTATTACACAAACAACAGACACCCGAGATAGGACACCGCCGCGTTTGTCCCTACAAGTCTGCACATTTCTTAACGATCAGCTACCACCACAGCGATGGATCGGCCGTTGTAGTGCTAATTCTGTTTTTGGCCGTCCCGTTCACCGGATCTTATAATCTGTGATTTTTTTTTCTTTGGGGTTATATAAAAACCATTTTGTACCTCCCCTTCTAAACGATCTTGATGGATTGTAAAGTCGCATTACACACGCCGTCAACTTGATTACAGTCGACATGATTCAACAGGTTTATGAGGAATTTGAATATCGCTTGTGTCGTACAAGTAAGGGTGGTCACACTGGACATTCATTGTGAATATTATATCTAAACCTTCATGTAATCGACTAACTTGTAAAATTTATCCCAGCTTGATTATTCAAATTTTACAATGAATATAACTTATGGAAATCGGATGAATCATTTTGTAACACGCTGTATAATACTATAACGATGTTCTCGTCAAAGGTTCAGCCGCGAGGCTGCCGAAGTGTCCCGGTACCGGGGCGAGTTTTTTTTATTTTGTTTCCATAACTCGTCAAGTTCCGTTAATACGGACGGCATTTAAGACGTAATACGAAATTCAATTTTAACTGAACGCCAATCAATATTCTGATTTTATTGTGTATTCCGGAAAACATATCGAATAATATTTATTTGTGACAATCGAAAATCCCGCTCTCTTTATCGATTAAAATTCTATTCTCAACAATAAAAAATATCAAAAGCGAACAATCAAGTTAACTTAACGTTTAGCGTTTCAACTCGCCGATGCCCAGACTTGGGTTCAGGTATTTCGATTATACGCCATATGGTACATACATCCCATTTAATTTAAAACAACCGTCAACCATGGATATTTTGATTCCTGATCATATAGTGAATAAATGAATAATATAATAAATAAGTTTCGACCGAAAGACTTATTGATCCGAGCCTCCAATCGTGAACATCAGGAGTGGTTACCGGTAGAAAATGTTGAAGAAGACCTGACAAAAAAAAAAAAAAAAACGGAAATATTTCCGCAATAACACGCGTGACGTTCGTATAGGGTTTTTAAAATATTGCAGGTTTACAAAAAAGCAATCGACTCAACACTTTGACGAAATGTCACTACGGCAACTCGCCAAAAAAAATGATCAAGTGCCACATTTTATTGTTTTTTTTAATGATTAAATACGAAGACGGTCAATATTAATTGTGTTAAGAGTGATTTAAATACTATTTATGATGTCATTTGGAAACTCGTTTCGTATATATTCTATAGAGTTGTAACAAAAAAGCATTTAAACGGAAGGATTTCGGAACGCTCGAATTCGGAAAATTCAATAGTTACACCGTGATATTTACAATAATAAAATAGACGAATGCGCGTGCATACGAGAGTACTCGGAAAGTAATAAAGTGTAATATTTATGAACATTTTATTTATTTTTTTATTTTTTTCAACCTCCGCCACCATCCGAAATGTATATTCCCGCGTGTTCGCCCTCGGTACGCGGTTTCGCGATTGTTCGCGTTTTGCAGACGTTCACATTTGGCACGACGAACGTACGCGATATCCGCACAGGTTTCGTACGTACTCGTGCATTTCCCTAATATATATATATATATATACGTATATATTCATTTTGAAAAGTCAAGGAAATCCGGGGCCGTTCCGGGGTTAAGCGCGTATATATATATATATATATATATTGTATACGTATAGTGTACGATTATAACTATAATAACGAGTGGAAACGACAGAGGTGATTTTCAAGAGACGGATCCGTGCGTTTTATGGGACAACGCGAACAACAATGGTCGTTCGGCGGGTAAGCGGGTGCGGATTACTGTTGGCGTGTTTGTGATGCGTCTTTTATAATATATTATTATTATATATTATATTCTAAAACAACAATCGTCGATCGTCGAAACAGTTACGAAAAGGCACCGGCGACGGCGGCGGTGGCGGTGGCGGCGATTAGCCGGGGCCGGGCGACACGCGCCCGCCCCCGGGCACCGCCGGGCGCCGTCGGCGAGCGGGCGGTAGTCGTCATTGTAATAATATTATTACCCGCCGCGGGTTTTTCAACAATCGCGCCCGCCGTTTGTTTTACTCGGGTCGTAAAACCGGCAGGCCACCACCACAGCCGTATATATATATATATATATATATATATATACGCGCTGACGATGACACGGTAACATTAATAATAAATAATATATAATATTATACAGTATAAAAATGATACGACGACCGACTCCCCGGTAGTTTTTATATTATTATCGTCGTCGTCGTATCGTTACGATTATTCGGATATTTGGCTGCGGGAGGCGAACGAGTACGAGTACGAGTAGGAGGCCGTGGGGGTGGGGGGTGGGGAGGGGCGAGGCGAGGCGCGTATACCCGAATTTTTGGCGGATTAAAAGCCGCCGCGGCGTAGCAATAAAAACGACACGGGCACGAGTGCCGAATAAAACACCACACGCACCGCACGGGGCGACGGCGACTGGGTGTTGTATAATAACAGTAGGGGAGAGTGTTATAGCGAAATAAAAAAAAAAAAAAAAAAATCATAATATAATATATTATATTCTTTATATTATTTCCGCGCAAATTAACCACGGTTATTATTATTATTATTATTATTATTATATATTACGTATGGCGGGAGAGGGCGCCCGGGAAGAAAAACCCGGAGGAAACGATAAACCCCGCCGCCGTAAAGCTATTATTATTTTTCTCGCTTCGCCCAGCCCTCGAAAGGTATAGGTATTTATATAATTATATATATATATATATATATATATACGGGTAATCAACACAACACGCCCGGCAAACGGGCCGCCGCCGTGTAAGTTATCGACTGGTTTTTATTTTTATTTTTTACGACTTTTTTTTCGTCCGCGCACGACAAACCCGTGGCGTTCAATGGCCGCCCCGCTTGTAATTATTATTTTATCGCAGCCGGCGAGCGGTGTTATGCAATTCGCGGTTAGAACGTGACGGACGGGCCAGTCGCCATCGCGACAATTTCAACGAAAATTATTAACTTGAAATTGTTCGAGAAAACAATTTTTTTTTTTTTTTTTTTAGAAAAATACGTACGCGTACCATACGTTTTATGCTTTTTATCGAAATATCGGAAATCGTTGCCGGTGTTATTGGGCTACATTACCGCGAATACAATTTTACAATTTTACTCCGAAAGACTATTCGAACAGACCTTTTCGAATAGTAACGGTTTTGTGATTATGATTATAAAATAAACGTATTCTTTACAAAACCTATCCGGAATCTATTATCAGTGAAACTTACACGCGTAATGAATTACAAATTTGTTCAGAAAAAAAAATGTGCTTATTTTACCCACGAACCAAATGGCTTAAACCCGTTTTAACCCTTTTAACGACGAGCATTATCAAAAAAACGAAAAACCGAAATTAATAACTTTATATCGATAAATATACAATCAAATTATCTATTTTAACAATTAAAAAACCGATAACAATCGTTAATAACCTAACCTAACCAAACGATTCAATTAAATACGAACATTTATTTTATTGTAAAATTAATGTAAACGTTGTGTGTCGGTCCTCGCCCGCAACAACAAATATCCGATCCTGGTTTTGCACGTGATTTTCTATCTCAGACGTTTTTTTTTCTATTATTATTATAGATGATCGATTTATTTTGCATTTTGTACGGCTCGTTCATTTTTTATGCGCATTTTAATCCCGGTCACCTAGTAACAAATTTATATTAGTTTTAAACGAATATATTATTTTTTTTTTTTTAGAAAAATCATTGCATACAATAATATTATACTGGTAATAGTATTTATTTTCGAAATTCTCGCGGTTTAGAACCGCAAACCCGCAATATCGTTACGTTTTATTATCATTAATAATATTATTACTTGTGGAGTTATTTAATCGTGTACACTGTTATACAATAATATTATATTGTCGTCTTGTTCTATCGTCGTGTTTTGTACTAACAATTCGTATTGTGAAATAAGTTGAACTGAACTACACTGTAGTGGTTTTAATTTAGACGTGTTGCGGCTATAGGCATTCGATTACACAGTATGTCGGCTTAACAGTTCAAAAATAACAAATATATGCATAAGTTTCGTAATGGTATTTAATATTATTATTATTATTATTAATGATCGATTAACGATTTCGACCCAAATAAAAATGTTGTCCATATTCAATAAAAAAAAAAAAATTATATTTACACGCGTCGTGTACAAATAGGTACTTATAGACGATGTCGCGCAAAGTTAACTAAACATTTATCTATATTAAAAAAAAAAAAAAAAAAAAATACAATTTTTAAATTTTAATCATTTACTTACGAATTTCGTTATTTTAATTTAAAATAAAAAAAATAAATTAACAATTATACTCTATATTATTTGTTGTTTATCTGTATTCGTATAATCATTCCCGATGTACCACGACTGGATCCGAAATGCTTTCAGAAAATTTGTCTACAGACGGGACAAAAAAATGCACACGCACACCATATAGTAAAATAAATAAATCGAGATAAACTATATAGTTCGGACAATACAATTATTCGTCTAAGATAAGGATACGATAGACAAGTTTGTCTAGAAAAGACAATAGATGATTAGTTATTTATCTGGATAACACTCAGCGGCGCTTTTGGTAGTAAAAACCCTGTATGAATTCATATATACAGGGTACAGCAGAGCCGACTGAAATGAAATCATTAGTTTATGATAGGATAAACCCAGACCTATATGAGCGGTCTATTTTGAATAACACGGTTATGCTGTTCTTAGTGGTAATCATGGTCTGGACAGGTGTACATCGAGGTTTCGCCGTTCGCGCGTATTTTGAAAACAATTATTCCGTGATTGCTACACAAAGGGATTCTCGTCTACATCTCGGCATTCCACGCAACGAATCTGTCCCTAATGGTCACACTATTTAATTTCGGATTCGAAAATTGAAAAAGTCTGGAAGTACCCTAAGCGGACGTGGACGCGGAGCGTCCGGAACGGCAAGAACCACCGAAAACGTGCAGTAGGTTAGAGAGGCGATTTTAGCGGTCGCCAAGTCGCTCTGCCCGGAACACGCGGTCGCTTTGGGAATGTTATGATGTCGGGAACTTGTTTGCAGCGCAGGTTGGAGGAAATGGCTGAAGAACATGACTTGGGAGACGTGCGGTTTTAACGATTCGGGGCCAAAGCGCACACAATTCGAATTTCGCTTGCCGTTTTGCGACAAACGTTCCCCCCGGGCGGTTGGTCTTACTGATGGGTGACCGTAGGCCGGCCGGCACGCTCCCCCGATTTGAGCGCGTGCGATTTTTCCTCCGGTGGTCGCTTAAGAATAACGTTTTCAAACATCGCCCCCTATACGATAGATGACCCGCCGGAGAGAATCACCGAAGTAATCGCGGCCGTACCAATCGTAACGCGCCGGAAATCGTATCGAAACTTCGGAGATTGCCTACAGCAATGTATTTGCCGCCGTCCCGACGATCTCGTTTTCACAAACATAATTTGAAAAGAAAAAGAAAAAAAAAAACTGGGATTTCCTAATAATTCGGAGTTTTAATTGTAGCTGCTCAAAACTCATCGGCCGGCACCCTGTATCATGCAACGGTAGTGAATGTGAATTCGGTTTTTATGCCGATAACGCCGGAAAACAATAACGTGTAGGTTATATTTGTATAATAAGGGCAGTAATGTTGTATACCGATTAAAATGCGTACGTCCAAACACATAATAATATTTGTGACAGCGGTAAAGCCGACGATGGACATCCAAGATAAACAGTGTTTCGGCCAATACGTTATTAATGCGCGTTAAATCAAATATTAAAATGTGATATTCGCGGGCATTGTTTTCTTTGCGTAATAATTCCGACACGACACGGCCGCGTGTATACAAATTGACCGCATAAACACGATGTCGTTTTATTTATATGATTTATACCTTGTTCCGGTTACCGTTTGTATATTAGCTTAAAATTAAATCAATTCGATTCGGGTATTAACAAATCTACAAACACGCCGAGTCGATTGTTTCGGGGGGGGGGGGTTTTTTTTTTTGTTTTGTTTTTGTCATGCGTAATATTTTTTAATTTTCGATGAGTTTACCGCAAACAGAGTGTTTTTTTTTTATTAAAAATTGAACGCACTTGCAATTATTTACGAACCGTACGTATTACACACACACACATAATATATCCGGCCAACAGCCCACGTGCATTAAAAATGCAGAACGTTATTTGTGAGGGGGGGGCAGGATTTTTTAAACGGGTACGTTAAACAAAACAAATAAAAATAAATATACACTTCGCGATTAACTGCAGTAAACAATAAAAGTTTAATTTGTTAACAATAATAATTAAATGTAATCAATCTTATTTAAAACAATGTTCATATTTTCAATCGTCCTAATATAATACAGTTCCTAATTCTTCTTCTGCTTCTACTTCAAAAAAAAAAAAAAAAAAAAAAAATTGCCTTCAAAATCCATTGCCCGAGCCGTACGACTTCGACAAATTCGGGCGGATTTTGTTATAGAACAAAAAAAAAAAAAAATCGGTGGATTATTTTCGTTTGCCAAACACTGTGCGATCGCTCCCAAATCCGATTCATAAAAATAGTCGTACGTGTATTGCATTTGTTTTACCGTGTACGTGGGAAAAAAAAAAAAACGTTTGTAACTATTACGGTACGTCACAATATAGAGATAATGCGGAGATTTATAATCATTCTTACGGTTTGGCAGAGTGGCCAAATAACAGTAATAATAATAATTTAAATCACGAAAAACACGTTTATCGCGGTGTGAGAAATACACATATTATAATACACTACCGGACCGGATACAAAGAGATTTTAAAAATTGATTCGATCCCAACGTATCACCACATACGTTTATATTTTATAATAAAGAGAATTGTATTGTTTATTATTTACGCGTCGTTATATTATGCACTCGTGTTGATTAACTGGAAATTTGCTAACGAATAATTCTCGACGGATAGTTGAATAAAACCTGGCATCTGGATTTTGTTGAAAGCCGACCCTACTCAACGATTTTACATTTAAAATGTATGATTTCCCGATTAAAAATTACCGCTCTCCTCGGCGAATATTTATATACACATATCATATTTACCACATGATTATTTCGATTTCGAATTTACCGTTATTATTATTATTATTAATTATTTTGTACCCGTACGCAACGGGTCGTTTATCACAGGCATAGGCGCCATGTACAGGGAGATGGGGCCTAGAGCCCCCCATGATATTTATCAGACGGGGCACCTCCATGATTTCTATTTAATAAAGCATCCGTACCGGTCGCGTATACTTTCCCACTTTGGTTCATTTCCAACATGACAAAATAATAATAATTCACTTGTGATTTTCGCAACATTAAATTTATTACTAAAATGTTATAAATTACAAGAAAGAAATAAATAAAAAAAACATTACAATGTATTTTAGACGTTATAGTAATTATAATAATTGTTTAACGGACAATTTAAGGATAATACAAATAGAGAATATAATATGGCAAGAGTCAACCTAACTGCTGTACAACCGAATATGATTAACGGGTCGCGTTAATCGTATTTATTTTATTTTTATTAGACTAATTTTCTCCGTTGCTAAAGACGAAGCTTAAGGACGCGGTGCGCATTACGACAAGTGACGATAACCGATAACCATAACACGTGTAACACATATTAATTATTATAGAAAACTCCCTACGATTATTTCACGAGATTCTCAGTGTATCACAGCGAACGGTCTATCGGTTTTACTATGATAATAAGATGTGTTTTTTTCCCTTAAATTCCAATCGGTTCAAATATTCCAATATACACACAAATCATCATACACGTTTTCAATTATTATATTATTTATTTATTGCCCACAACCCTTTTTTTCTCTCTCTCTCTCTCTCTCTCCTTTTTTGTTGTGTAAATTCTGGACACGCCACCGTGCATTTATTGTATTATGAACGAATACAATACTACATGTTAAGAATTCTAAAATTTATACACGAATGAAAATAACAGTTTTCAGGCTTATTTATTATGACGATTAGGCACTGGCTGAGCAATGGGCACGGTCGTTTATATTATACACAGATTTAGAACAAAACCGTATTATTATGCATGAGACTTATCATCCAATATACCGACGACGGTACCCACCTATATCGTGTAAGAAAAAAAAAAAATAATAAAATAATAATAATAATATTAAAGGTTCGGCGGTATTATTTTGTAACCGATTTAAATATAAATACGCGTTTAAACGTGTCGAACGATAAGTACTATATTATATTATTCTAATATAAAATATAATAATGAAACTAAACAAAAAAAAAAAAAAAAAAACAGGAAAAAAATTTAAAAAATGACGCGAACAAGCTATCGAACGTTCTCTGCGGCAACATGTACGTATATAATATGTAAAAAAGATTACCGATATATATATATATATATATAGTATTTATAAGCGGATTAAAGAATATAAGAAACAATACAATAATAATAATGAAAATAATACGTTCGTCGGAGATTAGAAAAAAAAAAAAAAAAACAAACGAAAATAACAAAAACAATACGTACACGCAATGTGCCGTTTTTGTGTGGGCGGACCGAATTTTTTATTTTTTTTTTGAAAATCCTTCGTGCGTATGGATTACGTGAGGTTATAACAATAATCCGATATTATAATTAGATAAGATATACGGCGCCCTCTTACGAATAATATGTCGTCGTTTTCTCCGCGTAAAAATGTGCACGAAACGAAAAAAAAAAAAAATAACCACATATTTTACTGATTTGTCGCAACCGCGTGTGTCTTTCCGTCTACTATATATATATATATATATATATATATACGCACGCTGTATAATATAATGTTATTATATTATATTATATAGGTTCATTAATCGTTGTAGTTTCTTGCAGACAACGGTCACGGTGTATATGCGTATATGTGTGTATGTGTATATGTGTGTATGTGTGTGTGTGTGTGTGTGGATTTTCGTTGGCAAACCATCCGGAGCCCATTCGTCTTGTACTCTCGAGGAGAGAAAAAAAAAAAAAAATACTAAAGAAACAAACTGTCCTTTTTTCTTCTTCTTCTTCTTCTTTATGTCGTATATAGAAAATATGGCCTGTTAATTCATTTGTTGATTTATATCGTGTGTATGTGTATATATATATATATATATATATATATATATATACGGCCGTTCTTCTATAATAATTATATCAATGCGACCACCTTTTTTGTGAATATCTAATGGCAATCGTTGAAAAACATCGTCATTTCGTATATTTTACGATACGTAATTTATTTTCGAGTTTTGTAATGATAACTTTTCAATGGCTGTATACGTCATACAGTGTGTAATTATAATAATTTCACGTATAAATAGATTATATTATCATCGTATTACGCAAGTTTTACCGGAAGAACAAAAAAAATTTAAAAAAAAAACTATATTATGTCAAATACACAGCGGGTAACATATATAATCAGTGTTGAGACATATCTAGATAATATTTTTTTTTTATCTCTTATCTTGTCCCGGTGAAAGTTTTGGAATTCATCCGAAGTTTAATCTAATTAAAAAAAAATCATTATTATTTTTTTAGTAATTATTTAGATAAAATTTACCTATAAATAATTGAATATTTTACCCATAGTGGAAAATATTAAAATTCCTACCTGGGTGATTTACACCGTTGCATTTACAGAGTTTTTTTTTTTTTAACCGTTTATGTTTTTATATTCCTGATATAATGTTCTCAATAATAGACAATTTAAGAAAAATATATATATATATATATAACACTAGATAAAAAAAAAAGTCATACGAGATAAACGATTAAATTAAATCGTACTTAATATGTCTAATTAGAAATAATAGCTAAAATATTTTACTTGCCTGTATAAAATGGTTTGTAGATTAATTTTCAAGTTACATCAATCACATAACATTTTTGAAACCAAGATGTGTAGTTTTCGATAAAGTAATAAAACAATTTTTTTTTTTTTTTTTTTAAATACATATTCAATTCTATCAATTAAATTTGACCTTTACCTTAGTTATTTTAAAATGTGTCTGTATACGACACTGGTTATTATAATGTATGCAAATAAATAATTTCGTTACAAAAGGACACTGTAAAATACGAGTATTTGCTCATACAACTAACGATGAGTTTTAACAAAAGTTGCTACCAGTAACAAAACAGTCGTTCACAGGCATAACAAATTTAAAATAACCCACACACACACACACATCATTGTAAAACCTGTATATTCGTTGCTACATTCAGAACCTAAAACAATATAATTTTTATCGATTAAAAAAATATTGATATTTAAAAATTTAATTGTAAACATGTTATTGTGTAAAAGTGAAAAACAATATTATTTGCAATTATTTTATTTTAAATTAAAAAAAAAAACGACAGTAATTTTACTAATCGAAATTAATTGAAAATGCTCGCAATTTTTTATAATATTTTATAGAAATAATAACAATAATATTACCACACTTTAACGTTTCGAAATAGAATGTTATAATTTTTTTTATAGCTAATGCATAACATTTGGCATAGTTTTCCCGTGAGATAATCTATTATTAATCGCATAGGTGCAATGCCAATAAATATAGTTTATTTAAGAAAAAAAAAAAAAAAAAACAAACAAACATATACGAAACATAAAATAACATTACGAAAAAAAAATTTGTAAACGTATTATATTATACGATTAATATTAAAAAAAAAAAAAAAAAAAAAAAAAAAATAGTGTATACAAAACCACATACAATACGCATAATATTACTAGCATATTTAAAATCTCAAACTACACTAACTATAGATTATTGTTTCTGTCAAAAATCACAACACTGTTTCTGGTTTTTTTATTTTTTTTTTTTTTTTTTTACCACGGCGGTTAGGGTATGAACGTACGGATGAATGAATCGTCGTCTCGTGTGATCGTTTCGAATAAAAAAACCGGTACCTAATACGCCTACGTGGTGTGACGATGCCGCCGAATTATGTAAATAACCTATCGATACACACACCGCATCACGAATTGAATAGCTATCGAAATTCAAGTTATTATTATTATTTATTTATTTGTTTTTTTTATTTTTTTATTTTTTTTTCTCTAAAGGATCCATAAATATGTCAACGGATTGTGTCCAGAAGTCTACCGACTATTAGGCGGGCGGGTACCAACCTATAGAGGATCCTTCTCCGCATTATAATGTGTATAGGCACTGTTTAAAATATAAAAAAAAAAAAAAACGAAAACGAGAATAAACCGAAATCGTCGTTAGCAATGTCCGCAGTCTTCCAAAAAGGTAAAAAAAAAAAAAAATAAATAACACGAGTAAAGTGAACTTGTTTACGAGACAAAAAACTTAAAATTATAACATTTACATAATATATACCGTAAGTACCTTAGGTCGGTTTTGTATACGGTTCGGAATTATCGAGTAAATTGAATACTTGTAGCGGTTAACATTGTTTTTTTTTTTTTCGAAATCTCCGGGCGAATATAACATTTAAAATATTTTTTTAATTCTAAATTTATGTACTTGAAAAATCGATTATTTAAACGATATAATTTTTTTCCATTTTTCGGTTAGTAAAAACAGGTTGTAAATTGTCTATATCGCACTCTAAAAGATCCGGAATTTTCGCTCGGCGGTCCATTATTCGAAACATATGTTTCTATATGCCCAACGGTTTTTCTAAAAAAAAATTTAAAAAAACCGACATCAAATAACGATACAACGGATTTATATTTGTTGGTTTATATGTTATTTACTTGGGCGAAACATGTCCGGTTTTTTACATTAAAAATGATAATATTATATTAAATATTTTAAATATATTCACATAGCGATAAAATAAAAAACTACAATATGCTTATATATTTTTATATTTAATATATAGACGTTTTTGTATAGATTATAAAAACAGTTATATTTTATAATAAATAAAAACCATCATTAATTTGACCGTTGGGAGATTTAGTTTCTACTTTGAAAAACGGTTTAAATGATTTTAAAAAAAAAAATGATATGAGTTTTAATATTACCAGTCGTATCTTCGTCGAAATCATTTCCCACCCCCCCGTTTTTTGTTGTTGTGTGTATCTACTAAAAGTTAGACAAATTTTTATGAAAATTGATTAAGTATAAAATTAAAAACTCTGCAGCACGATGGTTATAATATACGGAAAATGTGTACATTGGCACAGGACTAGACTATATATAACAACGAAAACTTTTTTAATTACATTTCAGATTATTTCATGATGGATTAAAAGTTAGTTATTATTATTAAGCGTAAAGTTTTTGTAATTTTATTGTAAAATTATTTATGATGAGCGACTTACACGAACATTATTAGAAATTATATTATAATAATACGAAAGTTATACGAATACGAGAATTATTTCAACAGGGTGTATTCGTACAATGTTAACACCATCAATCATAATAGTTTATTATTATTATTTTTTTTTTTTATATTCACACAAAATAATTAAATTCAAATATCTATAACGAACGGTTAAAAATTAAAATAATTATTATTATGTAAATAAACGCTATATTTACCACAAAAAAAAAAAAAAAAACCATTGAATACGCCACTGTTGAATAGCTGGAGGAGTTGGGAAAGTTTTAAATAATTCAGAAAACGCGAAAATATTTTACCGTCTCTCGAGTGTGTTAATATGTAAGTGTTCAGTGAAAATTAAAAATCACAATAAACAGACACTGTTAATTATTGAGTAAAATGTATTCCCGGCGTTGTTTCTCTCCCCCCACCCCGGTTATCTCATTTTATTAAGGAAATTATAAGAGTAATCTAAAAAAAAAAAAAAAAAAATACCTCTGCGACGCACCAACCGGACAAAATTCGGTACCGGAAACCACTCCTGAAGCTGTTGAAGTTGACGATATTGGATATCCTATCCACAGGTGATAGGATAACAAAAAAAAAAAATAGCGCACATTATAGTGTAAATACTAATACATTCCTCCTAGCTTTGCACGGAATCTAAAACATAATATTATACAAGTTAATCGGTTTAAAATAATAATAAACTCGTAGGATGTGTCGTGTGACAACTTACAAGCAAAAAAAAAAAAAAAAAAATTAAAAAAAAAAATAAATAAAAAACCATTGTACTTGTCATGGATTTCCTGTTACAATACGTACGTACCATACATGCGTATTTTTATTACTTCATTACGGTGCCCACATTGATTACCCAAGTTACTTCTTGAAACTATTATAGCGTTGTCACATTAATCACTAAACTATATATGGTACAAACTACAATAATTCCAAAACGCGCCTTTCTTATACAACAATATTACTTTGAGACACATCAATATTCGTGTATAACTTAAGACGGGACTTTCTTATACCTATTCGTATACGACAAACTAATCGCTTGACCTTACACGTTAAGTTGTTAACGGTCGTACAAATGTATAACTTTCCAAACGAGATTCTATAATCTATATATATATATATATATAAACGACTACAATATAGGTGTTTTTTTTCATTTTTTTTTTTTTTTTTACAAAAAGACACTCAATACAAATTTTCATTGACAAATTAGACGTTGTACGAGATTACGTTTAAAAATATCTAGACAAACATAGGAGATAATATTGTTATCCGGATGTAGATAAATTATATACAAGATATACCGATATTTATTTATCTCGATAAAGATAAAATATACAACAACCAGAAACGTTTTGTGTCTGGATAAAAAAAAAAAAAAGTATAAGTTATTTTTGCCCCCCCCCCATTTCCTATCGTATAACTATAATTACTTCAACGCGTACCGGATAGTTAATTTATGAACCACGTTAATATTAACGATTAAATTGTTACGTTATACTTTAAATATTACTTACGGTTTACGATTTTAACTAGATAATTTGCTTATTTCCCGTTTATCTGGATTGAGATAACAATTTACTTATTTAGATAATCGATCTAAACAACAATGTAAACGACAGATAAACCAATATATATATTTTTGACACGACGTATCGTCGTTACTCGTTCGTTACACCGAGTGATCAAAAGACTTTCTTTTTTTTTTTCTTTTTTTTTCAAACTCGAACGATTAACATCATTTTTCAAGACGGAATTATTGAGGTAGTCTATAATCGCAGTTATTACGAAATGTATGCAATTTATAAATATTTTTGTAACTGTTAGAATTAAACAAAATATTGTTAAATAGATATTTAAAGATAAATTTGTATTTTAATTACTAAACACTGTGTCCTGTCGTCACGTTTTTAATGCATATATATATATATATATATATATACAAATTAAAATTGAATTGTTTGTTACAATAAATTAATATAAATTATAGATTTGAAATTATAACGCAAATACGCAATAATATAAATTGATACGAATAATATAGACTGCAAAATTATATGAATATCAGCAGTTCATATGTAAATTCATTTTTTTTTTTTCAAGTATTCTCAAACATATCGGTTATAATACGAGTAGCCCTATAGTATGCTTGAATACGTGTAATAGACTTTTTCGAACATGTCGAATTGGTTATGTCCGTCCTGGGGGATTTCACGACGACGGCGATATTAATAATAATATATCGGTAAAACGACTACTCCTATATAGTAAAAAAAAATGTTTGGTCGCGCGAAAACGCGCGGGTATAACGGCATTGTATATTATTTGGCGCTAAATACGCGGCATTTTATCGGTTGTTTTGTGTTTGGACGAGTCCCGGCGTCTTTTATTATTATTATTATTATTTTATTATTATCGGCGACGGTGCTCTTAAGAGGTCCGGTCTTAACGTAACCACGTCGGGACGTCGCGCGTCTTGTGGCGGTAATCGACACCGGCCGTACCCGGGGAGCACTCGAGAACGTCTCTGTAGCTCCGCGATGTCGTCCCGAGTGGATCGTGTAATGGCCGTGTCTGTTTCGGAGAAGAACACGTGTTAAAACACTCCGTTATTATCGTGACGGTAACGGTGTCGGGGACGTTTTTAAGAGGAACCGTATAATATCGTCGGCTATATTAATATCGTACGTGATTTATGGTATTTTAAGGTCTGACCTACGGTCACAGCCGATTGTTATGTGTATTTTTTATTATTATTATTTATGACGACCATATCGTTTGTGCACCTAACAACGGAGCACGTAACAATAACGATGATAATTTTTTTTATAGATGTCTCGAATTAATACGTTTGCCGTCAGTCCCGCCATCGACGGCTCGCGTGTTTACTTATAAAATATATAATAATAATAATAATATTATAAGTGTACGGGGGATCGACTTTATTTCCAACCCTAAACGTATACGAGAAATAAATTACCTATCGCGGCGTTTGTTTGACTGGCGCGGGTACTTACATATATTCATACGTTTATATGTACATATGCCTGTACACAAGGGGATCCGAGGTTTCGTCACTTTATTTGTAGATGCTAAAACTATTTGCTCAGCCGAAGATGACGACAGTAATCTTTCGTTTGACACTATACACGGATATCGGCCATCGGGTCTTCAAACGATTTTAAATATTGATCCACGTGTTAGTAAATAATATCTTTAAAAGTATTTTTTTTTCATTTTTTTTTTTTCAATAACACTTTACCTACCTATACAAAGAGCTATGCTATATGGTAGATACTCGTATATATACTTTATCGTGTATGTATGTATGTATGTATGTGTATATGTTCGTTTTCTCTCTTTCGGTACCACCTACCGCAGAGAATAATAATATATTATAAACCATATATAGGTTTTAACGAACGTACACCGTTCGCGAAGAAACGAAAATATTAAACTTTTTTTTTTTAAGCCGAATCTATACAGATTACATTAAATCGCGGTGGTTGCAGATGTCACATATTGGTTTTTTTTTTTTTTTTTTTTTTTTTAAACTGTACCGTGATACAAAATATTTCTTTCGGCGTCAACCCGTACGCTATTCGTATGGGAGTAGATTTAACCGCACGACGCGGAATTATTTTTGGTTAGTAGCAAATTGTAAATCGAATATCCGTCTGGAAATTAATCGATATTTTACGATATTTTCGTGAAAATAATTCGCTGTTAATTTTTTTTTTTTTTCAACTAAATAATATTTCGAATGCAACCTTATTAATTAATGAAATTATTTTAACGTGTAGAGGAACGATTGCCGGCCGTCCGAGCGAGACCACGTGATGCTTTTTCTTAATTATAGTAAACATTTGGGTGTTGTAATATAAATTATCATAAACGGTACTATAAAGATAATATATAAATCGTGGTCGATGTACTGATCTTTATATAGGTACTATATACTCAGTACCTAGACGTATTTAAATTTGATTATAAATCGGTATACTTATATAATATATATATATATATGTACGGATAAGAAACCTCGTAAAATGATTTCAATAACTATAATAAGCGATTGAATTGTAAAATAAATTTTACAGGTTTATATTAGGTATAACTATTTTTATGCGTTTTATTTTATTGCCCCCTTTTTTTTTTTTTTTTTTTTTTTTTTAGTAAAATTAATTTTAAAATTAAATTCCACATTTCCTCCCCCCTTCCACAAATCTTCGTAAACGTACGAGCAATAAACGTATTTAAAACTATATACACATTTTGTAATATAATTTACCTTATATTATAACCTATTCATGTAAATTAATAATAACGTAGTATTTTTTTTTTTCTAATAGATATTCGAACTGCAGCAGTTACTTTATATTAATTATTTAATTTAGAAACAAAAATAAAAAATAACAAACTGGAATGTACATACATTTTATGTTTATTTCTAATACATTATTAATATCATTATTATTATTATCTTTTTAGGATTCGGTTTTAAGAAGAAAAAAATGTTAATTTTTAAATAGAACGAGTTTGGGATTATTTTTTTACATATATTAATATAATATATCAGATACACGGAAACACTATCGTGTTAATATTATACATTTTAGAACTGTTTGCGCTTCAGGCATTAATATTATAAACCGTTAATATGAAAGAAAAAAAATAATAAATAACAAGTATAAATATATTAAATCGATCGCAGGTGTATTGATTTCTGTAATATTTGAAAACAAATATTATTTTTTTTTTTTTTTTACAAAAACGGTATATTTAATACGTAATATTTTGTATAAATTGGTCGATGTTCGAATCAAATATTCAAATATATACGCACAGTTTTATTTGTAAACGGTAAAATACTCTTAAAACCGAACCGTTGACATTATACGTATAAATAATGTTTTTATTGTCCGTATAATAAACGGTAATGCGTTATTGGCCATGCGTTTACCAGCATAATGCAAAATATAGTTATATTATTGCGTTCGTTGCATTCAAATTTATCCTCGTTTTATTATAATAAATATTTTATGAAATTGAAAGTTTTTAGGCCTCTGAGAACCATCAGAGTCTCACGCCCAATCCTCCGACCTTCTCAATCCGTTGGTTTCCTTTACCATTCGATTAACCTTCGCCAAGTAATTTCCCTGTTTTTTTTTTTTTTATTTAATTACATCTTCCCATCTTGTTCCGAGCTTCCCCAAAATTCTTTTTCCACGTGGATTCTGCTCCAACACCGTTTCTAATTTCTTCTGGCGTGACCCGATCGTTCTATAACCGTCATCTCCTTATTCAGTCTGTACTTGAGATATACTTGTTACTTTGGACGTCCTCTAGCACTGCATTCATCGTTGTTCTCCGTTTTCCATTAATCTTCATCCAAGGTTGGCCCAAAGATTTTCCCCGAGATATTCCTTTCTAGTGTTAAGAACTTTTACTCGTATATGTTTTTTTAGTGGCCGTGTTTCAGCCGAAATCACATAATACTACGTTGTGTCTAATTATACGTGGGCGTTTTTCATACAATTCCAAAATAGTTTCAACGTTTCATAGCAGTATGTTTAATATGTCGAAAACAATTTTAGTCGCGTACGGTGATTTTACACCAGACAATAGTAGTGCTGGGAAATCATAGTTTTGTAAATTCAAAATCTGTCAGTTTGAAAATATAAATCCGGATTCCGGCGTCCGAAACGATCAGCCGATTTACGATAAATATCGGATTCCGTAAACGGAAGACACGAGTGAAAGGCAAAGCTATACGGACTTTTCGTTTCATTTGGCGCGGGAAATGCGCAGATTTCGTTTAAATGTTTTATTCCAATAAGTTTATGCCGCCGTATGTTATTATACCGTCGTTATACCGATTTCATTAAGGATATAATATTGTAATATATTATAATTCCTTCTCCGTGCCCGCGATTTTATTAATCACGCGCGCCGGCAATTTGTCATGCTCTCGTGATATGCAAGTGCACACGTGGTAGAAATTTATTATAATATTATAACAGTCGTCGTGGTGTCTGTCTTAAGTTATACTATACGAATACGAGTACAACCGATGGCGACGACGGTCGTTAATTTTCCAAAAAGTCGCGTGAGTACCGCGCGTGAGTACCCGTGTACCTTATATATATATGTATATTATATATTCAGACACGAGTATATAGTATTCCGAACAAAAAAGTGTTCTGAATATAAAGTATATACGGCCGGAATACTTTCTAAACAAATATTTTATTCCTTAAAAAAAGAAAAAAAAATATTTAGTTTATTTTTTTGCCACTATAGTTTTAGATTCCGAGTGTTTTACTATATATATGATGCGATGTGCATGTTTACTATCGTAATTCATTTTTTTTTTTTTTTTTTTTTTAATGATTATTATTAAAGATGTGGATTAAATTCTGCCCGATGGTACTGTTAGGAAAATGTTTCTAAATTACAAATCTAGTTTTTCTATCAAATTTAAAAAAAAAACGGACAACAAATGACGATACACGCCGGTTATACTTGATCAAATAAATTACCCGAAATCATAATAAATACATTATCTAGTTTCCTTAAAAGTCATCCAAACTTAACGTTACATTTTTTTTTTTTTTTTTTAATATTGTATTCCTAAAATATTCTAAATTCTTTTCGCAAAATATCGGAATGTTTGGAAAATACTATAACGTTGTTAAGCATTTGAATACATTTATATGGGCCTGATTTAGGTATTTTGAAGATCTAATGCAAGATTGAAAGTGCGATCCCTACTAGTCAAGTAAGTCAATTTCATACCAGGAATGTTCTATACTAAATAATAATAAAAAAACTTTCCGCATAAAAATCCGAGGCCTCTAATAACGGAGACTATATGGACAGTTGTCTATCTTACCCTATGTCCCTGAATACATATCCGGAATACTTTGTTCTCTGTATGTATTCGAATATACATTTATTCTAAATAATTTTATTAACACGGTACAATATATAATCAGCCATCTCGTTTAGTGTCTCCTCCTGGATAACGCTAATAGGCTAAAACGGGAAACTCAACTCAAATAACCCAAAATTATTTGTTTGATTATTGTCGGACTCGTCTGTTCAATATATTATTGAAACTAGAATTCAATATTCCCGTTCGACTTTACCAATATCAGTATTGTGATATAAATTATAAAATATCAAGGTAAATAATTTAGAATTCTTTATCCAGTTGACAAAAAAAAAAAACATGTTTTTTTAATTTTTTTAAATTATCTATCGCAAAACAATATGTACCTACGTACTAAAAGTTTACAAGGTACACATTAGTTATAGATTTCAAAAAGTGTGTGCGACCGTTGTAACTTTTCATAATTAATTTACAAATCGTCGTATTAATATATATATATAATTTATATTTTATCTAATCCCTTTGAATAAATACATTAATTACGATTTGAAACGGTTCAATTATTTATATCTCGGACGACTGAGATTCCCGTTTATCTGGATTTAAGATAAAATATACATATTATGAGATATCGGAGGAAAAGTCTAGGAGCTTATTGAAATCGCGACGGTATAAAATATTACATAAAAATAAATAAATAAAAATAATGCAAAAAAATCGAATTCAGTAAAAAAAAATGCCGTTCTATCAGGTTTAGACGGACGGGTAGGTTTTTCAATTTTTTTTTATCGAAGCCCTCGGTGGCTTTTCGTCGACCGAACAGTATTTTACAGTTTCAGGTTTGCGTTTAGAACACTGAAATTTCCTTAGAAAATGATCAGGCACGGATCAACATAATTGTATAAATATTACATTCGCATAGGGTTTCCCGAAGCATAATTCCGCGATGGATTGACTTAGGAAAGTAATGCTGTATTTTAGGCAGTAGAGACGGTTTTTTTTTTGTTTTTTTAGCGAAGATCCACTGCGTGTCCACCGTCCACTTGCCACTGACACGAAAAATATCCTCGCCAGTAGAAAACCCCAATCTTACCCTGAAGTTCGGTCTTATTCCGTTAAACTCGCCCTCGCTAGTGAAATAATTATCCACATCGATAATTCGTCCGATTCCAATAGTGATATATCGTGTGATATAACGTCGCACGGACAAAACGATTATTTTAGACATTTTGACGTATTTTTACACAAATTACGTATATAAAATAACGAAATACCATAAATATTTTTTAAGTAAGTATATTTTTTTGTACCGCATATACCGTACCATAATAGCCATTTTTATCGTCCAAAAATTCCTCGATTCCGTTTTCAGTGTCTGTAATTTATCGTTTATTCTGCCGGGCACACGGCGAGCAAAATACTCTTGGCCCGCCGCCGGTCGGTCGCCGTACTCGTACGGTACGGTTATAAATGTCCCGAACTGGTTCCCGGATTGTTTGAAAATATCGATTTCGGTTTTCCTCTTGCCGGTTCCCTACAAACCGGCTCCGTAATGTACGGCTTTTCGAACGAGATATGTAATATTCGAGATACCTAACTCGAATTTATCAAAATAAAATAAATACTTCGAGTTACCCTATGTAATGAAATATAATTTCAAAAATTTTACGATAAAAACGTTATGACAAATATAATACATTTATGAGATGTAGTAGAAAAATAATTTGTTATTAATTTTTGGTTTTTTGGCTGTTTATTGACAAAATCTTCTAATTTGCCTATGGATTCGAAAATAAAAGTGTCCACGCCAGATTCGACAGATTCAACAAATTGCCTAACAGTTTGTAATGATGACATTGTATGACAGTACTGAAGTAGATAAAACATAATACATAATAATTATCACGGAATACCCAGAATATCCAGATATAGCAGATATAAAAATATACTTCGACTAAGCTATTCATCACAATTTTATATTCGGGTTAACAAGACTTACAATACATTGAGTGTTATTATAATTTCTAGGGGAATTAAAAAAAAATATCGAGTTGTCGAGTTCTTCGAGTTATCGCGACTCGACTGTATATATATATATATATATATATATAGGTAAATCGGAAACGTATAAAATATAATGTAACCTTTTTTTTAATTTTTTTTTATATGTTGTAACACGACCGCTGATATTTAGTTTACGGACGATTCTAATCGACTTTGTCCATTGATCACCGCAGACATCAATTGTTTTTTCAATCCTTTATTTACTATATATATATATATATATATATATATTTGTTTTACAATGTACGCAATAACGACGGGCGAACGTATTTAAACCGAATAATATTATTTGTAACGTTTTTACCGGCGGTTCGTCTGGTTTCGAAAGTGTTTTGGAAACCGGACGCGTGGCCGCGGCCGACGTTCGGACGGACCGCCGATTCCTACGGGCGCCGCCGCCGCCGTCGTCGCGTCCCGACAAAACCGTCGCCGGTGTATTTCATTTTCGGCGTATCGTTTCACGCGTCGGTCGCGCGCACACGCGCACGGGCTGCGGGCGCGCGGCAACACCACGACACCGCGCACCGGGCCGCTCGCACACGCACACACTGCGTGCCGGCCGCGTGCTGCCGCGCGGTGCACCGCACCGGTACCGTGACCGCCCACACGGCACCGGGAAACACACAGGTGTAGGTATACATATATATATATACATAGGTATGCGCACGCGGGACGGCCGGCGGGGCGCGGTGTAATGGGTTGTGGTGTGACGGGGGGGGGGGGTGGCGCGGCGGCGGGGCGGAGCGTGACGGCAAACAGGTAGCCCGTACATTTGTCGGACACCGGGGCGGCCACGCCTCCGCGCCGAACCGTAATTATTGCGGCCGCGCGTGTAAAGCCGGCCGAGTCAAACGGTACCGGTGTACGATAATATAACGGGGCCGCCATCGCCGCGACACTGGCCGCAATAATAATTGGCCGACAACCGACGTGCTCGGCGGCGGCGGCGACGGCGGCGGCGGCGGCAGTATCAACGCGACTTTCCTAGAAATACCGCCGGTCGCCTTTATACAATATGCGATCGGCGGCGCTACAACGTTACAATACGAGTACGACGCGCCTACAATTATTATTATTATTGTCGTTATTATTATTTTATATCGAACGTTATAATTATATTACCGGCGGGGGGTAAAAAATGCAACAAAAAAAAAAAACAAAAAAAATTATGGGGGTAACATACTTCGGCGCCACTGTTGGTCGTACGGGCGGCGGGAGTCGGGAAGTTGGGATATAGACGGGGAATTTTATTTGTAGCTGTCTGCGACGATAAAACCGTTGTCGACGACAAACGATTCTGAACGAAGTTTGTTCGCTTAATATTTTCCGGTTTTTTTTTTTTTTTTTTTTGTCCAAACGATTTCGTTCATAATTTACACAAAACAGAATTATTACAATATCCTCAATTTCGTATCTCTTTCGCCCATAATTTACGATGCCAAATTTTCGCGTATTTCTGTTTGGCAAAAACAGTTCTATTCGATTAATACGGGGGGGGGGAAAGAACTTAAACCACCTATAAACAATTGAAAAATGGCCGGAATATTATTGAAAAATTGTCCGCGCGTAGAAAAGCCTACTATTGACATTCGGTGAAAACGTCAGTTCCCCGCGACTATTCGCAACCGAGTTACGACAAAACTATTGCTAATTACATTTTCTCCGGTTTCCCTCAATTATCGAGGAAACTACAACGAAAATCATAAAAACTAATTTCCAGCCAGATCCGAAACGCTGTCTCGGAAGGTGCCACACTTGATAATCGGTGCAGGATGTCTGGTAGAAGAGTTGTCCACTGACGGGAATAATAAAAATAAAAAATAAAAAACCAATGGTTCGTTCAGAATATATATATATATAAAAAAAAAAAACCCGTATATAATTTCTAATACGACGTGTCTGCGTCGTCAGCCATAATATGTGTATAAGTATTTTTATATACGCATTCGCATTTTCATAATGATCGATAATGATTATTATATTTTCTTTTTCTTCGTCGTAGGTCCGTAAAAAAATACGCCGTCGGCGCGCGTCGATTAATTTTTTTTTCGTTTTGTTCATTTTTCAATAATATTCGGACCGCGTTGGCGAATAAACGTACGGCCGGCGGCGGTGTGACGGTGGCGCAATACCTACCAAAAGAAGAAATACCCTCCTACGGGTCGTGTCGTCGAAAATGCAAACGCGGGTTTAGATTTTACTCGAACGTAACCCAACCTAACCGAATTAAACAGTTTTGACGTGAAAAAAAAACAAACAAATTTGATAACGAAAAAATTATACCATTGATAACCGGGGGAATCAATCAGAAATTACGGTACCGGTGACGGTCACTATCTTATTTCTAGGCCCTCTGGGTATACCTATTACTCGATTTTTAATTCATCTTGGTTTTGTAATTATTTGTAGCTGTTTATTAGTATTATTTTTTTTAAATTTTTTTTTATGTCTATTAATCTTTAATTGTGTTATCTGTATAAATATTTCGACAATAAACGCATTTGATATACCGTAGAGTTAGACGTCATTTACAACGTTAATAACAGAAATAAATAAAACTAGGTTTAAGTTGATCGGAATGGGCTTGATTGACATGATTGAAGATACTTTTTACGACGCAAATGGATGTGGTTAATCAGCGGGTCTCGACACCAACATTTCAAACGCCCACCGGGATTACCCTGTAAGAGATATCCTGAACGAGGGGATTTCGACGATTTGCGAATTTGAAACGGAATCAATGTATATTTTACCTACGGAAAACCCAATACTATGTTGTTGAATATTATCGGTTTAAAAAAAGAATATTTCAAAATAGAAATTTATCATTATCGCGGTTGGTTTTAGCGAGATCGCCAAACACTTATTCATTTGTACCTGAGTTTTTTTTTTTTGCCAGCTCAATTACCCGAAAACTCATATGTGTGGTCTGCGAAAGAAATCTCGCTTATATATATATATATATAAAAGGTTGGAATTAATATTAATATTAAATATTATTCGATTTCTTTGATATTAGTAGGTTTTATAAAATTTATATCATATTATAGATGGCGTTTGTAATAAAAACAATTGTACACATTTGACGATTTTACTTTTATATTGAGCAACAAATGCTTATACGTCCATGATAATTAGCAGTTCCTAAACTATAGTAAATACCTACACCGTAAAACGTATGTGCCTATAGGTTATTCGATAAGTAAGATAATACGGTTTTGAGTGGTACGTGAAAATGTTCAAAATTTGTAGGCGGTACTCGGATAAGAAAAACGGTCGATGACCAATTGTAATTGAACAATTCTGTGCGTTGCACTGTGAATCACACTGAGAATTTCGTTGGACCCGACACCGCGGAGCCCAAACTCAAACAAACAATTGAAACTTTACGGCTTCGTGTAAAAATTAAGTATGGAATAAAATCGGGAGGCGCAACAACAATTCTAGAAAGGCAATCAAAAGATTATCAATCCTATTAATACGTATGATGAAGCGTTTTTACGTAACGTCAAAGTTATTGTACACGCGCCGAACATTATCAACAAAACCTGGCAAACGATATTTCCTGTAGACATTTTTGAAATCGAAGACGTTTTCAAGTTATCGCAGTCATAAGTTATGATTTTTTTGGTTTTTTTATGGGGCGCTCTTGGGCAATAAACGGAGATCATTTTTAGAATAAGCCCTGAAACACTCGAGCCCTTTATGTAATAACGGTTATGGTTATATATAACCGGGTTGCCTAAGAGTTTTTAAGAGACTGTATAGTAAACAACGTCGCCGTTGTCATCCCGTTTACGATATAATATTATAATATTACACGACTACAGACTAGGAAAAAAAAAATAAATAAATAAACAACTCATCATATTGTTTAGCGTATATATTATAACAGGCCATACAATGTCTATTACAACTAAAACACTCTTGTATATAAAGAATATTTTTTCATTACGCTGTTTCACATCTGTAATTTTTATTTGCCTCTAAACAACTATACTGCGGTGAGCTGATCTAAAATACGATATTAATTTGTCGTCCCGAGTGTGCTGTTGTTATTATTATAAGTCGTTCGCACGGGGCAAAACTATAGAGGGGACTCAAGGAGCAGATTGCCCAATAGACTTGCCGGAGTCGGCCAGAAGGATTTAAGAAAACATAGGTGTACGAATTTTATTATATTTATTTTATTTTTCCGCCTTTCTGTCATAAGTTTAAAAAAACATCTCGCCGAGCATCGACAAAATACCCAACAGCGTATTATTTAAGGTGTCGTATAATGGAAACTCGAAGGATTTCATGGCAACCCTGGGCCACTATTACGTCTTAACGACCAGCCGAATGGTATTCAATATAATTGGTTATTACCGAATACAGTAAACAGTATTTTCCACGGGTTTTTTGGTACGTGGGCTTCATGAAAATGTCTCACACCCCGACCAACATATACCTAATTGCGGCACTGCTTCTTGCACAGCATCCGTTTGCTTCGGGACCCGTTTACGGTTACACGTCTAAATCATTAGATCCGCTATGCAGAGTATAAATTGTACATGTATTAACCTGAAAAACCTCCTTAAAATTTACCTTAAATCACCTCCTTCTAGTTTTACCACCGTTGAACACGCTGAATACATTCTGTATGAATGCATGCACATTATGATGTGCAAATTTAAGCCCCGAAATTTGTCTCTGCCACGAACCACAGAATCCGACAGGACGGTTCTCATAATGAACTCGACTGGTAAAAATTCGGTATATTGTGTTTTATAACAAAGTAATCGCGGATATAAGGATTGGTGGGAGAAACAATAAATTACAAAAATAATGTTGGGTTTTTTTTTTAATAAAAACAAGTCGTACGAGTGTTATGGCAATAATGTGGTTTTACCTCGGCGGACTACAAAGTTGGAATATTTTTATTATTAATTAATTTACTACTATATGTTTGTATACAATTTAACTATCATTAATAACAGTGCCGGATACAAATACTACCATTATTATTATAACTGTCGAAAATCAAGAAAATCATTGTTATTTTTATTGCATATACTGGTAGATAAAGATATAAACTCGGCCGCGGCACAGACGCGCGATATCGTTGATAAGTGTACTATTACGATAATAGTCGGGAAAAATGTATAAAAAAAAAAAAAAAAAAAAAAAAAAAAATAGATATACGGGAAGATATTTGCTCGAAAACGAATGACTTGTTGTCGGGTTATTCGGCGGTAACCCGGTACACCCATCAACTATTATAAGTAAGGTATACAGTTATTATACAACCCGGTGTCTATGCCTATAGGTGTTTTTTTTTTTATTTCTTTTCTTTTCTTTTAGTGCGACCGTATCTATAAATCGATCTCACGCAGTCGTATCGTGCCCGGGACGCGAGTATGAAAATATGCACGTGCCGGGGTTTTTTTTTTTTTTTTTTTTTTATCGCGATTCTTTATCCGATACGCGACCCGCCGCGGTCGTTTGCGGCCGCGGCGGCGCCATCGCCGGGAGATATCCGTGTCGATTGGCGCGGCGCGGCATCGCCGTCGGTCGCGCTACGGCCGCAGTCACGGGGTACCCGTTTAGACTTTATGCGCGCGCGCTCGCGTGAATAAAATTAATAATAAAAAAAATAAATAAATTAAAAAAAAAAACCTAGAAAATAGGTGTCGGCGGCGGTTACCCGCACTCTGCAGGGGCGGCGCCCTAAATGGTATACGGAGCGACGGCCGTGTATTACCTCTCTCACACTCGCTCTCTCTAATATATACGTACGCGCGCGCGCGCGCGGTATTATTATTATTTGTCCGACGACGACCGTTGCGCGGTCGAGGCGTATATTTTATACTTATACCTATTATTATTATTATTATATATATAAATCAATTGCCCTATATGACCGCGGCGGTGGTAATAGTAGTAGTAGTAATAGTAGTAGTAGTAGTAGTAGTTGTACCTAGTACACCGGGCAAGTAGTACCTACACTACACCGGCTATTAGAGACGAGTATACCGGCGGTGTATTATTATACGCCTCTCTAGTTTATATTGTACTCACTTACACCGTATACCTACCGCGGTCGTCGTCGTCGTCGTCGTCGTCGTCGTCGCCGTCGTGGTCGTCGTCGTGGTCGTGGTCGTGGTCGTCGGCGATTTATACGGCGCCAGTGCACCGTGCATTGTCTTGTCCGTCAGCGCGGCCGCGCGGTCGATTGCCGGCGACGGCGAGCGCGCGGGGTAATTGCCGCGCGGTAAACACAATGGACCGCCGCCGCCGCCGCCGCCGCCGCCGCCGCCGCCGCCGGTCACTTGTTGTTTACCCGGTTATCGCCGGTTTTGTCGGTGGTTCGCGATTTATCGGTATAAATACTACTACACTCCTCTGCCGCCGGCCCGCCACTACCTCCCCACAGCATCCTATAATCGACACTTCTCTCCCCCGCAAAAAAAAAAAAAATAAAAAAAAACCTAACCGACAGCGTCAGATATCTCGTCCCCGTGTACGCGCGCAGCCGACAACATTAACGCGAACAATAAAATTCCGTAAATTGCTAGCCGCGGTCAACACCGTCGTCGCTGCACCAGCAACAGCAGCAGCAGCAGCAGCAGCGGCAGCGGCAGCAGCAGCCGTAGCAGCCGTTTGTTTTGTGCGCGCGAGTTTCTCACACCTTTGGATATCGGGTTTTTTTTTTTTTTTTTTATTTGTATTATTCGTCGTCGTCGTGGTTTTTTTTTTTTTCATCCAGCCGCCGCAGTCTCACCGCTCTCCGCGACTTTTATATACTCGTGTGATTTATTTTTGAACCGTTTTTAGTGTTGTGCAGCGCGAGCGCGCGCGCGCGCGACGGTTAACAAGTGGAATTTACAACAAAAAAGCCGTCCGCCGGCATGTGTCTGTCGCGTCGTCGTCGTCGCAAAAACGGTTTACTTGCAGACGGCCGCGGCGCGGTGTGCGGTGTGTAGGAGTAGGACAATAATATTATACAGTGTGTGTACACTGCTCGGGGGCACGCGGCCTGTTACCGATATTTTTGCGGTCGTAATAAATTTGACGAGATTGTTCATCGTCGTATGCGTCGGCCTAGAATATTGTATTGTTTTATAGGTTATCGCGACAAACCGGCAACGGGACAGTCGGTGCCTATACAGTGCAATATAGCCATACAGAAGTGCGCCTTCCGAAATTCGACGACATATTCTATAGCCGCCGCCGAACAGAACAGTTCGGTGGGATTGTCTTCCCACTCGCCCGCCACATGGACCGTAGTTTTATAAATCGGGATTATATATATATATATTTTTCCCCGAGTTTTAACACAGATTACAAACACTCGTCTTGATAAATCCGTTCTAGTATCGTTGATTTCATACGAGTATATCCTCTCCTAGTGCTCAACGCCTCGGGTTAAACCTTGACTACCGCCTCCTGTCTTGGACACCATCGAACACAAACGATTACTTTGACGAGACATTTCATCGTCTCGGGTCTACCTATAATAATATATTGCATAGGTTATCGTGACAAACCGACAACGGGGCAGTGCCTACCGTACAATATCCCAACCATAGATTCGCCTTCCCAATAGTTCAGTAGCGGTTATAGGAAGGGAGAGGGTTGGTAGCAGGTGGATAGCCCCTCCCCGCTATTATATATTTTCCGAGTTTCACCACATAATTATAATCACTCGTCTTGATAAATCCGTTCTAACATCGTTGATTTAATACCAGTATATGCCTATCCTCACCTCGGGCTAACCCTTGACCAGAGCCTAACTTGGGCACCTCACAGCGAAAACGACTTCTTCGTAACTCCAGATGAAATTGGGCTCTGCATTTACTGTTTTATGAAACGTCCAAACTTAATATTAATTCTAAAATTATCTTGTACAAATCGTTATTAATGCCGTTCCGAATCTACGGCATACAAATCTGGGGTGTCGCTAAAATTTCAATTATGATGTCAAGTATTCATTGAAATTGATTAAGACATTTTTATGCTGAAATATACTAAAGATTAGATTAAAAAAGGCTAGTTTTTAAATACTTATGTAGTTTTTCTAGTCGCCTTAAAAAAAAAAAAAAAAAACGAATATTGTTAAATATTTATAACACTTTGACGAACAAGTAAATTAATACCCCCCCTGTCATAAGCGTGTTTTAAATATAACAAATATATCAATTTAAACTGTCGCGATATATAACTATAATCTCAAAAACTGTAATCCACAATCGTTTACCGGAAATGTAACAATAATTAAAATGATAAATACGAGTACGAGAGTTAAACTTTTAATATTCTAAGCTCCACTCAGAATCGTCCTTTAAATTTTAAAATAATGTAATAGGTATGTAATTTCCGATTTTTATTAGATTATTAAAACAATACTGTTGATTTGGTACAAATTATTAAAATTTAGAGTTTGCATTTGAACAAAGTGTAGAATTAAAAAAAATAATAAATAAATCAAATCCCCCGAGAAAATTATATTATAATTAATTTCGTTATTTTAAATATTGCTTGATAAAATAAGATTTTAAAATATTATTTTCGTTAGATTTAACTTATTTAAATAAAAAAAAAAATAACGTGATATATTTTGTAAAAATAAAACCCTCGGCAAAACGATAATAATATTAATAAAAAATAATATATATATATATATTATTATGTTTTATAATGTTGCGAAAAATCATCGGGCCAACCAAGGACGATGGTTGTGGAGAAGAAGAAATAATACAGAGTTAATGGCCTTATCCAAAATGCAGGTATAGTAGACGTAATAAGATGGAGAAGATTATACAGTGGGCGGGACATGTTCGTAGGAGTTAGAATGAGCTAATAAATGTGGTCACGGAGTAGCGTTGAAAAACACCTCTAGGAATGCCTAGAACGAGACGAAAAGATTACAAGATGTAATAAAATAGAACGCGGAATAACCTGGTAGAAGTTCGAATTGGAAAAAAATAAATTTGTAAGACACAAATATACAGAGAAGGAAGGGAGATTGGGTGTAAGATGGAACTGTACTTGGAGGCCTGGAAACTAGAGAAAAAAAAAATAAGACGCGATATTATAAATTTATAACCGCATACTATAATAGTTTATTAAAACTTTGTATAAATATTAAATAGCGTTGTATTTATTACACTAGAATTTCAACGGATTTAAATTCAATATGCCATTGCTGTACTCGCGCGGTAAAATTATTTACGTTTGATACATTTTATCTACCTTATTATTATAAGTGAGTATTCGTAATTTTTTTTTTGTTCAGATAAGATATAGACAAACGACATTACCTCGTGTGTACTTACAGTATATTCGTATAAATGTATTAAACGTTTTACAAAATATGATATATGTATATTGTATATAAAGATAAATATATTACAAACAGTGTATTTATTAGAGAACTATAGTTATACCGATTATATTTTATTATCGTTTAATCAAAATTATTAACTATAAGTGTTTATATGAAAAACCTTGACAACAAGTACCTAAAAAAAATAACTATAGTGATAAATGAAATAAGATTTTTTTATTTCTTTTTTAAGCGGCTAAACAAACATATTTTACCAGAGAACCCGTTGAACAAGCACAACGTGCTTTATTGCTACGTTGGCAGTAAAATAACGGTCGATATGATGAAGCAAGTTATAGACTTAATAAGTAAATAATTTAACAGGGCAAAAGAGCTTTACAAAACAAAACTCACACATTAACCGCGGACCGCGTTTAGACTCGACACTGGGAAAAATTTAAGGTATAGGTATAGGTATACGTGTACAGTGTGACATTATATTATATACGGGTGTGAAAACTGGGCGGTGAGAGCACAACCGAGAAGAGTAAAAGCTAGAAACGTTAGACCACGCGGTCGCGTTACTGTAAGGATGCTCGAGGATATCGTGGTACGGCAAACAGAAGTAGTTTAGGAGTTTTAAGAAGAAAATTTACGGGGGAGGGGGGGAGGAAAGAAAATTATGCAAATCGATGGGATAATATGGATAGGTCGCGTATAATTGGTTCCACGATAATCGGTTGAAAATTGGTGGTACGAATTGGAGAGGAATACCGAAAGTGGGAATATATATATACACGAGACCGTGGTGGTTATCGAGAGTTTAAGGATTTGAGTTGTGTCGGTGAAACACGCCAAGAACTACGGCGGACAAACCGACACAAATGATTGCAGACCGGTAAAAAGAAGAGACGAAATTCGTATTTTACTTTTTGTAAATACTTTATTGTGTTGGAATCGGCAAAAACCAAAAAAAAAATCGTATACGATATAGTCACGCTTACACGAGGGTTACAATGTAATATTTAAAATATTATTATTAACACGTGTACACGGTGCCTATATATATATATATATGTATTATATTCTGAAATTTAATATAACGACGAGCTGAGGTCGAGTTAATTAGCCCGACACATATAATAATAAATATTTCAGTAACACTATAAATACACAGTGTGTCTGCCTGTAACAGTAAATTTATACGATAAATTATCGAGTGTGTTTAATTAAACGCCTTTTTTTTCATTTTTTTTTTTTTTCTTTTAGCCGGTGGTGTACATTATTGTTATAATACAATACGAGTGTGAACAAATTCAATGTATAAATAAAGTTACACTTAACTATACGTTAGCATAGTGCTTTTGTCTTTTAAGTCTCGTTATGGGTGTAGATATCCTTGAAATTGTTTTCACCATAAAAAGACCAGTATAAGTCGGTATAGATAAAACTGTTAGTTGTTATACTTATATTATACCGAGTAGTAATATTTGTGTAGTATACGTATATTATTATCTATACGGCGGCGGCGTACACACAAGACAAATATGACGCGATTAATAATATATATATATATATAGAAGAGTTTCTATATAATTAATATAATATATGTATAAGAACATAAGTCATTTATTATTTTTTTTTTTATATATATACTCGATAAAATAATACGAATCCATAATTTTTTTATTTTTTTTTTTTATTTTAATATAATATTACGAGTACATACATAAAAATGTGTTAATTGAATATTTTATTATTATTTTTTTTTATACGTTCGCAAACGGAATAGTTCATTAAGAATAAACCAATGACTGTTAGATATAGGAACGTAGTTAAATTGATGTGTAAATACATTTAAAATGTAAAGCCATATATTTTTTTTTTTTTATTACTATTTGTGTTAGCTAAATATACAGGAAAACGCGGTGACTCATACTGCATAAATTCGTTCAAAAAGCCGGACATAATTAACCGGGCATATTTTAGGTCACTTGTATTTGTTTTTTCGTTACAAGAGCACAAACTTACAGTGTTTTATTATTATTTGAAATTTGGGCCGTCTCCCATACAGTGGCGCCGGAACGATTTTTGAACCGTGTGGACTGAACAAAATAATTGTTTAACGCTTGCGAAAAATGACGTAATTTAATAATCTAAAAATGATTTCGAAAATTCTTATTTTTTTTTTTCTTAAATTGTGTCCGTTATACAATTACTATAATGTCTAATGCAGTGTTTCCCAACTTTTTTACCACCACGGACCAATTTTTAATAAGTCGCGGACCACCTCAATTTTACAAAAAAACTAGGAAGACTTAATTATTATTATTATTTTTTTTTTGCTTATAAACAAGAATACATAAAAACAAATTGATAAAAAAAAAAAAAAAACGTATTTTTATCACATTACTCTACGACTTTACGTTTACGGTGTATTTAATTTTCTTATTATTATTATAAAATATTTTTGTGCTTGACTTTCTTTGACCGGTTTTTGAATGCTAGGATTGATACTGTTGCTCACAGCATAATGTAACCGTCCTATTTTTTTTTTTTTTTTTTGGTAAATTTGTTTTAAATCTATGTGACCCCGCGGGGACCGCCTACGGCAGGCCCACGAACCACCGGTTGGGCTAATGTGTAACGTTGAAAATAAATCTAATATTTTGCGGAAGCACGTGGCAGACATGGACGCTGTATTAAACAGTCGTTATTTAGAACCATGTAGGACTGAGCCCTTGTCTTATAAATCTCACGTGGGACGGTCGGAGGAGGGGCGGGCTACAGGTGGGCACCTCCTATGGTCCTACGCCGGACGGATGGCTCAGCTCGTTTATAACGATAAATAGACGATATGTGATTTCCATACAGTTCCCGATGGCCTATTTTATACCGGCCGGACACAAATGTCCGAATAGGGATTTTCGAAATGGGTTTTTATGCGTTTAGATACGCCTATCTCCGGCGGTAATTATTAATAATCGAACGTACGCGCGTTCGTCATTTGCGTTTGTCGAGGTGCCTCCTCTATACCTCGTTGCGGTGCCGTGTTGGCGATCGCCGGCCTGCGACCACGGGGAACAATCGGAAATCGTGTCGTAACGCACGAAAAAAAAAAAACACATTATCATTATTACAATATAGGTTATATTATTATTATAATAACGTTATGCGCGCATAAAACCAACGTCGGTTTAATATATTTTTCGCCATGTACGACGGTGTGCGTTACGATATTATTATTATTATTATTATTATTATTATTATATGCGCATATAGGAGATACCTATATAATAATGTCGTCGTTGAATTATTATTAACACGTGTCCGATCCGAAAGTCCGTACACGCCGGCACGGTTGTGTTTTATTTTATTTTTTTTTTTCTCTTCTGTTCTCCCCGTCTTGGTGTCGTTTATTCTGCATCCACATATACGTCGAAATTTATGTGCCTCCGCGGGTAAACACACACTGCACACACGGTGTCGTTTGTAAAACGTACAATAATTCCGAGTGCGTGGGTAGTGCTCCGGTCATATTATTATTATTATTATTATAGTCTTAGCACGATAAAATAATACCGAGCCCGGCCAGACTATCCCACGGCTAATTCTTACCGATGTGCCGGCGTGTACGATGATTTACGGTTTACCGGCACCGGGAGTACGGTTTACAATATTTTTTTTTTTTTTATATTTTTTCACTTATTTTTATCGTCTTCCTTTCATCCTTCTCGCCCGCCCGCCCGCCCCGACACCCGTCCTCCTGTAAATACCGCGTGCGTTTTAAAATAATATTATCACGAACGGGTTCGAACGACCGCAGTGCGTGTCTATTTATAACAAATAGCGTACCTATATACATTATTACTGCCTTTGCCCGTGACGAAATTCGCGTTCCGAACGAATGATATTGGTTTTATTATTATTATGATATTTATAATTTCGTTAGTGGTTTTAGAGATTCTCTGTGCACAGCGTTCGGCGTCTTTCGATTTTCTCGTAGCATTATATTATATTGGTTTTTTTTTTTTTTTTTTTGCTCCAGAACGTCCAACACGTGATAAACCAACAATTTATATTCCGTAGTTCAAATAATCGTCTGACCATCCGCTAAGACTCGCCAGACCGTACCCCGCGATAGCTCGACCGCGTTACGTGTAAAAAATGTATAGTCCGTAGCACAATTGTGACCCATCTAACGGCGAAAGAACTATTACCGATCGGATATTTAGTTCCGGAAATTACCGCCCACGTACACACTCGCAAACTAACAAATCTTACATCTTAATAAATATTAGTATACGTACGCATACTGTCGGGACGGCGTAAAAAGAAAAAAAAAAAGATACCTTTTTGCAAGTAATAAATTCAACCGGTAAAGTGCGTCACGGTTTTTATGTGTGTGTGGGGGGGGGAGGCACAATTCGGACCAGGTTTTGGATTAGGTTAAATGCTTACAATTTTAATAGTTTTCAGATTATTTTAAAACAGTTAAATATATAGTGAAAATATTATATATTAGTTGTATTTATTATTAGTATAGCAATAATTTACGCAACTCATTACGTCTGTCGAACTAGGCGTAACTAGTGCGCAATTGGACTGCCCGAAATGGTATTCCTGGACGCAAGTACGCTATGGGCCTTTATGAACTGTTTTTTTAGCAACTCGTCTACTGAGATAGTAGGCATTGACGAGTTGAAAAATTTCGAATCAAATTAATTTTAACGTCTAACCATAGACCTTATCGCATATTCCATTATCTTTTATCGACTTAAACTTGTTCCGTTTTTTTTTTTTTTTTTTTTACAGTGATATAATTTCAATTATTATTCATATCGACGTATAATGTAGATTTCAAGTCGCTAGCGATCTACAGAATTAAAAGCTTATAATCAACAAACGCTGAAACAATTTCATTATTATTATTTAGAAAATAAGGAAAATCGAGTTTAAAAAAATCCACGTTAATTCCAAAAAAACAATACAAACGATAACCGTGATTGAAATATAATGTCATTTGACAGTAAAATAACAGAACATAGTAAAAATGTAAAAGGTGCGACCACACACTCATGTCCCCTCCCCTTCCACTGACTTATTCCGATTCCGATTGTGGCAAAGAGGCAATTCAAGGGCTCAGTGCAACAACAAGACGAGTCAACTTTTTTTTTGAAAATTACTTTTTGATAAAGTTTTTGTTTTTTTTTTTTTTTTTTCATCATTTAATACTACATAAATTTAATATGGTGCAACAATAATTCAAGTCCGTCCACTAGATACGGAGAAAATAGTGATTTTAAATAATTGTAAAAAAAAAGCACAGCCTCTAATTTGTATAGCTTTCACTATGACAATAACAATTTGACAAAAAATTAAACTTCTTATTCAATTTAGTTGATTAATTAAACGATTAACATTTTACGAGATAACTCGTTCGCTTTTTTTTTTTTTTTAAATTAACTTAACCGAGATATTATTATTTATTTGATATTTGCCCGGTCTGGGTCAAATCTATGTTATATTTGGAGTTTTGTTAAAAAAAAAAAAAAAAAAACTATTTGTTATTGTTATTATTTTTTCCCCCCGTCGATTGTCTTTATTGCAGTCTGCTATTGTAGCTGTTAACGGGTTTTCATTTTTATACTTCACGCATGTAAGGTGTTCCGTTTAAATTATTTCGGTACGACATTTTTTTTTTTTTTTTCTGTTCATTTTCAATACCAAGACGAGAGAAACCAGTATCGGCATCCGGTGATGGTATATAGGTTTCATATATTATATACATATATAGGTACACCGTCCGCGCGCCGAGTCGAAAACTCAAAAAGCGTGTTTCCCATTTTTTATCGACCCGACCAATCGGAAATTTATTGCAGTTGAACGGATCAAAGGCATTCCTACGCGTTCTCGATTGTGTCAAAACCGCGGTGTGGTCTGTGCCCGTCACACAATAAGGCGACTGGCCGCAGCCAGCGCACGGGCACAACGGACAAAAAGAAGAACTAAAATAGTGAACTTTTTTTTTCTTTTTTTTTTTTTTTTTTTTCATATATTTCTTTAGGTTTTGTTTTGTTGTATTTTTTTTTCGTCTTCTTCTTCTTTTTCTCCACGTCCTTTCCCAACACTATACGTATTCGCCAAATACCTGCGCGTACGCGCACGCTACAACAGTCGTTCTTCTTTCGTATATCTCTCCCCGCGGTCCGTCCGTCCGGCTCTCTCAGCTGCATTTCGCCCTGCCCTTCTGCCCCGGCGGCGGTATGCGCCCGGCTTTAGGTATCCACACACGGACAAGTCGCGGTATGATCGCTATTTTATTCGTCGCCAATTCCGCGCACTAATCGCATTCCTTTTTCTCCGGTCGCTATATATTATTATTATTATTATTATTATTATTATTATTGGTGTTGTTATTACTATATACTACGGCCGAGACCGCTTCCGATACGGACGCGGGGGATACTTCCTATTTTTTCTACGGGGCGTTTATTATTTATAATAGTAATATTTATCGCCTATAAATCACCGACGGCCGCTAATTGCAAAAAATGTTTTTACGTCACGGTGTTGTACTAGGCGTACACACGTACGCGGCCATACACATAATGGACCGACTTCAATACGAATGACATCGATATCGAGTAACGCGGAATTTTTAACCGCCTCCGGAAACTCGCCTTCCCGAAAATCTGTATATATGCACCGAGAGCATATTGTACGGCTGTGGACGGGACAATTTTCACTTCCATGACGTCGTGAATTTAAGAATAACTATAAGTGAAGCGCGGAGAATCATTTCAAACCGCAACGAAAAAAAAAAAAAAAAAAAACCAAAAACTGATTATTTCAAATTTCAAGCCTCGATTAACTTTATAACACGCCAATGTACACACACGTGTGCATATAAGATATAACATTATTGTAATTGGTTATATAAAAAGTCTAGATTAACCGCGGTTTTCATTTATCCGTGTGACCCCTCCCCGCCATTTCTATCTGATTGGCGAGGTTCTACTGTATATACTATGTGACTGTTTCGAATAATACTCGCAGAGTATCTATAATCTATACACGATACAAGCACACGAATACCGTTAATTGGGTACAAAAAAATTGGTCGTTCATTTATAAAAATAAAAATTAAAAATAGTTTTGTTGAAATTTGTTTCCAAGAGACTTTCGTTTTTAGTGATCCCGATCCAAGTATATGCTCGTAAATACTCGACAGACTAATTTCGTCCGTACGATTGCAATTTTGACCGATAAGTCATGACATTTTTACCGTCTTACGTCGAATACTTTTTATTGTTCAACTATCAATAAAATATATTATCCGAGTACTCGAATGGGAAGGGGACGCAGATGGAAGGTCTTTGGCGCTCATATGTCGGTAGATTTTAACGTACGACTTTGTTCAATTGATCCAGGAACCAGTGGCGGATATGCAGAGGAGGAGGTGGGAGTTTACCCGACCCGTAATTAATTTTTACTAGTAAAATTATTGGCCTCTTATAAAAACCCTGGAATTCTAATGTATTTGTTTGAACGTTATCTTTTGCATAATTAAAATAGGAAAGATATTGTTCAGGGTTTCTTCCAGGCAAGATAGCCCAGAAATTAACAAAAATAAAACCGATGTATTGTCGTGTTTATTTTTAAGTTATTTTTTTTTTTTTTAGAAAAACTGTTGGGAATCTTGAACAATGTTTCAAATAAAGTACAACCGGACGAAAAAATCCTCATCGTTCAAAGTACGATTTTCCGGAACACAGTGTTACGATATTTCTACTCAGAATAATATTATTCAAATTTGATCTCTTAAGTCAATCGATTTGTTATTAAGATTACATTATTATTAGTAAGAATGCCGGAATTAAATTTGAACTCGGGGGGGGGGGCGTGTATAATACGGCAGCTATCAGCTATGAATAATTTATTAAAACTGATTATCGGTAAAAAAAAATACCCGGCACTTTGTATATGCACAGAGTTAGGCAGCGAGAATTTCCTTGATCGTTCAAACGCTATTATAATATATTGTAAAGGACGCGCGCGTCATCAATGGATTTACCGAGTCGTCGAGGGTCAGAGATGAGCCGAGAGGAGGAAAAGCAAAAAAAAAAAAAAAAATAAAGAAAAAAATTAAGTATATATACATAGGATGTCAAAATTAATGAAGATTATGCTTCCTGAAACCGAGATCTCTCCTTAACCCTTTTTTTATACTTATTTTATTATATATATATATATATTTTTTTTTTTTTTTTTTTAAGTAACCGGAGAAAACTTTATTGTCGACGACGAGACGATATAGAGTTTCTCTCGCTTTACCTCGCTCTCTCGGTCTCTCGCTCTCTTGTTGTTCCTCTCTGTGTACACCTACCCCTTTCATTTCTGCCCGGGAAGACGGAAAAAAAAATATCCTCATCATCGCCCGACGCCCCCCCACCCCCCGCGCCACCCCGCAACCAGTGCACTTGGCCGTTGTAATATAATGATATTAATATACAGACAATTAATATCAATTAGAGTTGCAAGAGTTTAGTAATTTCGTTCCGTAATTAATTATATTGTTGACGTGTTGGAGTGACGCGCGGAGCCAAGAATATTATCTTTGGAAAGTTGAAGGAGGCCGGCGGCGGCGGCGGCGGCGGGGGGATACCGCGGGGAGGAGAGGAAGGAATGGGGAGGGGTAAAGGGGAGGTAGACCTCGTTATCAAACACAGACATACACACACCCCCCCTCCCCCGTTTGTCCCCATTGTTTCGTTTTAATTAATGGACTCATTTTGCTTTGCAGCGTAGTCATCGTCGTCGTCGTCGTCGTCGTCGTCGCCGTTGTATATAAAAGCACCGCCGGGTCTTGCCCCCCCCCATTCCCCCCCATCGGTCTCTATTAGCCCGCCGATGGCACACAATGTCCTCTCCGCTCTAGACGTATTCCTCGTGTGCGAGATAAAGAGTTTTCCAGACGACGACGATAATAATAATAATTATAATACTAATAATAATACAATACAATATAATATAATATTGTAATCATTTCTGATCGCCGACAAGCGTGTTTGGAATTGTTTCGGGGGGGTTCCCGTTAAACCGTACGCATACATGCGCGCCGCTCTCGCAACACCAATGGCGGCCGAACCGATTCGTATCGTGTCTCGAAACCCGACCCGAAAGTCCAAGGAGGATTCTTCGAGGTTGGTCTTCGTTTCCGGGGAAATCCCGCCCAACAAGAGGCTTACGTTTAAATGTTGTCGGGACATTCGAAATGGTAATCGGAATGGTTTTAGTTTGGTCACCCATAATAATAATAATTATTATTATTATTATGCTTTCGACAGAAAGTGGTTCCGGTAGATTTTCGGATTTAGTTTGGTGCATTTTTTCATTTTCGTAACACTATATTTAATTTTTAGGGGGGGGGGGTAAACCGACATAAACGCAGCAAGAATTTACGCACTAAAAGTCTCTGTTCAAATCGATTACTTTTTTATTGTAAAATAAAATCCCATTGAAATGTACACCAAACACATTTATTAGCATTTTCAAGCCGTAGTATAATTTTCAGAATGTTCTGGCGTTTTTTTTAGTTAATCATAGTCGCACGGAATTTTCGAATTTTACAGTTTTAATTCTGTTTAGATAACATTTTTTTGAGCTTCGTTTAAACGCTCCAAAATTTGATACGAAGTCCCTCATACGTAGTTCTGGTGGCAATATAAAATCTGTAGTCGCAATTTTTTATTTTTTTTTTTTCAAAGCGTTTCAAATTCAGATTCTGACAAAATACTCCTTTTTTTTGGAAATTTATACTTCCAGCGAAATTTCCTAATTTTTCGCAGCATTTTTTTTTTCCTTTCTAAAATTACTATCCCGAGAAATCTCTATAAAAAAAATTATTTTTTATTGCAATTTATACTAATATTTTTATTAGTTTTATTAAGTATTATTTTTATTCGATTGCGGTCGAGCAAAACATATATATTGTTTTACCGGTATCCATATCGACGAACAAATTAAAAAAGATATCCATTTGTATATAAAAAAAAAAAAAAAAATACTTAAAACGTTATAGTAGACGTGAATTATAATTTTAAATTGACGGTGACACCGTGATGCGGGGACTGCAGTGTATAATGTACGTATTTATATATATATATATATACTGCAGTGTACCTATTAATTATAAGAGTTGAATTCTGTTCGGATTCGGTGCCAAAGCCGTTTAAAACCTATACGACAAGCTAAAACACTAACTGTATAAACCGACACGTTTAATTGAAACAATAAATCGCGCCGTCCCGTTTTATTGATCGGCCGCCGCGTTACACTTGATCTCGTTCGTTATTTAAACAACACAACGCCGCCGTATGGAAATAAACGTACACGCGCGTATGCTCACAAAAAAAAAAAAAAAAAAAAAAAAAACGTCTCGCGGTGTTGTTTTAATTCCATTTTTTACTTCCCTAGTAAATCCCTAGTGCGGCGAAAAAGTTACTTTACCCCATACACCCGTAAACGGTACTTTGAAAAAATCGATTTATGTACTCTGAAAAAAAAAAAAAAACAATTTTTATAAAGAATTTTGTACATTTTTTTTTTTTTTTTTTTTTCAATTTCCGATAAACTCTACTAGGGTTGTACTAATAGTTCAGTTCTAATCGCGATCAAAGATAATATCTCTTATCGCGGTTCTAATTCGTGTACTATAATATTACTATCGGGTGTATTCATTATATGAGATAGAATAATAATTCAAAAACAAATGTACATAGGTATCGATACATATTCCAGAGCATTCAACGGGTTTTCGTTACTTCAAAACCCAAAAACCGTACGTGTCCATCGAGTGTGTATCTATTTAAGTGATACCTACGTATCTGTCTAGTAATTGTATCTATATAAGTGATATGTACTCGGGAAGAGTAATCAATGCTCGTCTGTTCTCGTATCGGATTTTTTCCGGTCCGTATCTCACAGAAAAACCGATAGGTCACTTTGAAAATCCTTGAGAGTCTGTGGGAAACAGTAGCTTTCGATGATTAAACGTGACGGATTCGTCATAATTTTTCCTATGCCGATTAATATGACGAAGACAAACGACTCGTCGATTTTTCATCAAAACTCTGAACAACGTCCAACGTTTTATAACTAAAAAATATGGGTAAATTGTTTATTTGTTTGACATTGATTTGTTTTTCCTAGTTTTCAACATTATTTTGTCCTGTACGTTTATTTGTATTAATTTCCCTTAAAAAAAAAAAAAAAAAAAACCGTTTCAAACGCGTTAATGATAATTATTATATACATATATATATATATATATATACAACGGTATAATACGTTTGCTGCCGGTGTAGGTTATGTATAGGTTCAGGACATGTCCAATATTTAAAATAATTCTAATTGGCAATTGTATATTGAAATACGTACAGTATTCCGTATTACGAGTAGTTTTTTTTAAGTTAGGATAATTACACTCTAATATAAATCCAAAACGACGGCGGTAATGCGTTGGTTAGGTTGCCATACGGTATTCCTATTGTATTTTTAATCCCGGATTAATTCGTTCCAATTCATATATCGATTTCGTCTTCTGCAAATACTGCAGAATATTGTCTCCAATGTGGATCTTTTGCAGCGTGCACATAATTTTTCAAACAGGTTATCCGATGCTGTGTTAAAATGTACACGGTTATAGGTACACGTACACATAATATACTAATGTCTCGTTATGCTTAATCTACTTTCGATAATAGTATTTTCCCACACTTTCAACGTGTGATTTATACTACGAATACCCGCAAGACCGTTGGTATAGGTATCAATGCATAATTGCCGTGGAAAATGTTTTAAAAAAAAAATAAATAAATACAAATAGTTATACTATAGTGGAATATATATAATATATAATTAATGGCGGTTTTTTTTTTTTTTTTTTTTTTTGTAATTTATCATATTATTCGTGAAATATATAATATCATTGAGTTGTTTTTTTTTTGAAATTTCCAAAGCTGGCATTAACATGAATTTATTTTAACTTTTAACTCATTATTAGTTTTTTTACCTTTGATTTTTATTACCCTAACATTTAATAAATAACTAGTAAATTTTAAATGATATCACGTTAAGTTAATTTCAAATTTATTTGAAATATAAACGTATTCGTGAACTAGTTCATAAGCATAAAATTTAACTAAGTTTATATTTTTTTTTTAACGAACTCGATAATTTTAAAGTTCATTAAAAGTTAATTTCAATATTATTTTTTATTGAAATTTTAATTTTACCTAGCTAATCTCGGTGATTTTATTAAATTATTTTACCTATAATAGCTAATATATAATATAGGCGCCCACTTAAAATATCAACTGAAACCATAATTATAATATTATTTTCCCAAATTTTAAATCTGCTGTAAACTTTGAAATCTGAACTTAAACGAACGACCCGATTAGAGTTTAAAGTTTATTGACCATATGAATTTAATTTCAAAAAAAAATGTCGATTCACATAAAACACGAATTTATTCACGGTTCGTTCGTACGTAATTTTTATACGGACGAACGAAAATCATTTTATTCCGAAGTCTGATTAATTTGTACCGAGTGATGTTTTCGGAAACGCGTTATCAGCGAACAGCATAGACGAATTAATCGAACGGAATTGTGAAACACTGCAAAGCGCAGCTTTATATTATACTTGCTACTATTATACGGGTATGTGTATGGGTTTATGTTTGTAATTCACTAAACGACTGCAATACAAAATAAAAAATAAAATAAAAATAGCGGTTTACCGTTGTTTATCCGCGGTAGTATAATATATAGAGATAGATAGGCAGAGGGATAGAGAGAGAGAGAGAGCGAGAAAAGCCCGCGGCGCTCAGGGGAGGCGCGGTAAATTCCTCTGTTGGTCGGGCGGCGGCGGTGCAGGGTGGCGGTGGTGGCGATGGGGGGGCGCAGCGCGGTAAATTGAAAATAACGCCGTAAAAATTAAGCCCCGGCCGCAGGAAAATTCGGTGCAGGAAGCCACACCACGCGGGTTTCATTTCATTGAGTGTAGTATTATATTACAATATAGGTATACACGAACACGAAATAATATACGACAAGTGAGAGGGGATTGAGGGGTTGAGAGTGAGAGAGTGAGAAACATTTGCATAAATGGTTTTTCACGACCCCCACAACCGCCACCGCCGGTCTCGTTGGTTGTTTAACTGCTATAATATATATATATATATATATATATATACACACTGCGATATAATACGGAGGCGCGGGGAAGAAGGTTTTATTTTTTTTTTTTCCGAATCAAATAAATTCAAGAACTTAACTTTTATAGAGTTTTTTTTTTTTTTTTTCGCACGCGCGCCTCCGAAGGGTGCAAAAATAGATTTAAAAAAAAAATAAATATATATATATATATATATATATATATAAATACACGTCGTCCACGTCGTTAATGGTATTCTCCGTGACAAACGCGCATCCTGCTTTGATTGTGATGCACTTATCCCTATATATACATACAGGAGCTAGACCGCCTCCCCCAGTTAATGTCTGTAGGCGTTTTATTATATAAGGACGGCTTAACTTGTCCAAGGTAAATATATCCGAGCTCTTCCCGAGGTTTCGGGGGTGTTCCATCATCGGTATACATTTTTAATGACGACGAACGACAGCCCGGAACCCGATCTGAAAGTGAAATCGTTTTCTCGCGCGCGCGGCGGCGGCACTTGTCTTTTGTTTGCCAGCCCGACGAACCGACGGGTCCGCCGGGTCGGGTCGATAACGGGGTGCCGTCGTTTTTCCGACGGGCGCACTGTCCCGGGACTTTCGGGTGTTCGCTCTCGATTTTTTCTCTTATTTTTTTTTTCCAATGCCGCGGCGAGGGGGGGGGGAGGGGATAAATAGCTTAATTTTTTTTACCTTGAAATTGTTTTTAGTTTTTTTTTTTGCACGACAACGTAAAAGTTTCGTTACGCCCGTCCGTCGAGCCGTCTGATTTTTGTCCGTGTTAACACGTGTACCGAATAAAACAATGCACCGGCCTGCTGTATTGCGTATTACGGGCGCAAGACTGTATCGTAAAGACGTAATTGGCCGCTGTGCAAAACCGCGCGTTTTCGCTTTTGTAACCTTCCGGGACGGTACCCGATTATAGCAGGAAAACAAATACGATTTTATATCGTAGTAAGCCTGACGCTAGTCTACTACCGGGTCGTATTGACGAAAGCGGTTTACTTATTCTGTGTAGCGTTTTGTGACATGAGAATTATACGTAATGTTGTACTCTCTTTTCCCTGTGGCGGATCCATAGTCGAGCACGTACAAATCCTATCGACCGTATAAACAAGACGAATGTTTCGCACCTCGAGGGTGACGGTTCTAACCCGGACCTTTCGGACGCGTTAAGGTTCGCTCGAACCGAAGCGGCAGCGAAATTAAAATGTCCATACGTTTTAATACGAGTGCACTCACTAGCGCGAAATTAATACCGCGGCGAAAATGTTACCGCAAGATTGAGCGCGATATTTTTATTTTTCGCTGCAGACACTATATTTTTCGCTTACCGCTGCGATAATCAGTTGTAAATTCCCAACTCATATTATTAATATATTTATCAAACACATATATATATATTCATCGTAATCGTGCACTTTCTCTTTGGCTATTAATTTCATGAACCCATTTTCGTCTTTTACGTCTAAAAATTAAATATTACATGATTTTTTTATTATTTGTTATTGTAATAGCACAAACTGTATTTAAAAACAGTTGTAGCTAATATATTATAATTAGGGTTAGGATGTTGATGACTTTCGTCGTCTTTCCTTTGATAACATCATACATATTTTAATTGTACAGTGCAACAATGCAATATGAATATTAATATATTATTATCACATCAACATATTCAACATCCTAACTCTAATTATAATATATTATAATTTTTTTTGAGATCTATAAGTCCCTAAGCCTAATTATAATCCTATGGTACCTTTTTTGTTCTTCATCATCCATTACAGCTGCTAACAGTAATACATCTTCTTCATCTGAACTTGAGTTTTCATAATAAATATCCATGGTATGATAACAATTTAAAAAAAATATATTGAAATATGTTGTTTTGTACTTTTAAATATTAATATTAGTAAAAAAAAATATAATACGTGATAACAAAATACATGTACGCGCATGGGTGTCACAATGTCGACTAGTAATTTTTGGCGAAATATTTCGCTCCGGTTAGGTTAGATCAGCGGTATTTAAAAAGCGATAAATACCGCTGCCGCTATCGCTGCCGCTACCGCTACCGCTGCCACTTCGGTTTGAGCGAACCTTTAGCGGTAACATCGCCGCGAGTACCTCCGCCGTGCCCATTGCCAGTATTGTCGAGTGTACGTTGTAACTCATCTCCCGGGCGGACTACTTAAAGTTCCGTCCACAAATTTACTAAATCGTTATTGAAGAAGTTTTGGTGTACGACTTCTAGTCGATTTACGTTATTGTTTATTTAAGTAGCTTCTAAAGAACAGCGCGTGTTTTTCTTATTTCTATTGGACGACTATTGGCCCATATATTTCTGGCCGACTCCTACAACCGAAGTGTACCGTAATCCGCGGTGCGGCGTCGTTAAACATTTACAGTCCGTGCGTCGTACTTAAGCGTACGTATCGCCGAGCGCAAGTAATGCGATCTTGCTACATTACGATATAACAAAATTAATATTGACAATTGTTTTTCCCAACACTTCTGTATGGTTTCAACTAAAAAATGCTCGTGCAGCCCCGTTCATCAATGTACAATGTATTTGCGTTCAATGCGTGTAGAGATTATATAGATCATAAAAAAAAAAAAAATGTTTGCGCGGTAACGATCAAATGATAACAATTACGACCACGGTTATCGTGCCTACGACCGTGGACTGATTTGCGATAACAACACCGCCGACCACGATCTTTTTTCGGGATGATAAAGTCGGACGACTGCTCGTCAGCGTTCCGCTCAATTGGGCAAATGTGTTTAAAAAATCGCGGCTATAAAAACGACCGTTGCCAGTGTTATTATAATATGTGTTACGGACGTTACGGGTCAAAGACCCGGGAAATTATGTCAACGGCCAATACAATCAAAGGGGAAACGTTTATAAAAACCCCTTTGGTAGTAAAGTTTTCGTCTTTGACCGGCCGACCAAGTCAATCCCCACGATCCGGTATAGGTAGCCAATGGATCATCGAAAAGCTTCGCGACGAGTTTTGTTCGATAAAATGGCATCGCATCTCATTCAAAGAATAACTAAATGCGGAGTTAACGATAGAAATTTAAAATTTAAATATTTTACACAATACCTACGGATTATTCGATTGGATTAGATAGTTCTGATTCAATTTGTCTTTTCCAATATATTTTAGAGGGGAAAAATATAGATTATAACGTGCATTTTTTTTTTAGTTTTGTACTAAAAGTTTTTGTTAAAATAATATCGTCATTGGCATTTGTGTTTCTTTTTTCTTTCATTACTATCCTAAACTCGTAAAATTAATTCGTCGAGACGTTTATCCTATTTAAAATAAAAGCGGCAAGTCGCGTACCTAGCTACATAAAGGAAGTTTAAATCGTATAAAATGTTCATACTTTTATCCGATATTATTATTTAGTACTTATCTACCATTATGACCAGTGATGTATTTTATGTACGTAAATTGTCTAGATTAAATTTTTATATTTTAATTTTATCCAAATCAATGGAAATTAGAGATGAATAATATTCGTATTGGAAACAAATAGGTTAAATATTAAATTTACCCATAATAAAAATACGGTTTATAAATAAATAAAATATTAATAAGGGGTCCAGTACCGGATTTTCTCCAATTATGTAACATTTAAAAATTATTTCTAAAATGTTAACGATCGCCTTGATTATAAGACTACCATTAATCTACTGCCCGGTACCAAATCTTTACAGGAATAAAGATAACTTATTGTCAAAATGATATTTGTTCACCATTATTTTATTTTTTTTTGTGTTAAACAACAACATTGAACTTCGATTTTTCATTTTATTTCAAATAATGGTAAAAAAAAAAAAAAAGTTAAAATCGACCTTTTCGAAAGACGTATTATAAAGTTTACTATGAAAAACGGGGTTTCGACGCGGTCTGTAATAAGTCTTCCTCGGAAATTAGTTATTTTTAATTAAATTGTATACACCTACACATACATTTTATCGTCGTCTATAGATAACTGTTCTAGCAGTTATCTTTCTTATCAAGACATTTTAAAATTTATTTTGCGTAATATATAATAGGCGGAGTTGTAGGCGCAACACCGACTGCCCCTACAATTGCGAAAATGTATAGCGACCGTCTGATAAATATTAATAATATAAATATTCTAAACACGATTACCGTCGAATCCATAACGTTTGGCGGAATCATATAAAAACTACGAATCGAACAATAATGTTGACAATATTGTTGTAATATGGCGGCAGTGTGTTCGTCTCGTTGTTTCGTATATATATATAGATTTTCGCGTACAAATACGACGAGCAGTAATTTTAGCCGAACGAATATATTTGGTACACGCGAATACAAAGAGAGTGAGAGAGAGAGAGAGAGAGAGACAGAGAGTTTTGCCAACGGTGGTTTACCCGAGGGTTCAAGACTTACACCGATATTCGGTAGTCGTACACGCGTTTTAGCGACTCCCGTGTTCGCCAAACGACCGTCATTGTTGCCGAGCCAAAGGTTACCGACAATCAGAGGCGACGACGGACGGATTCCTGCGAGATAGGTACCCGTTGCCAGGGTATTTCGCCTCTTCCCCGCCGTCCGACAGTCAGACAAATGCTTTACGGCTTTACAAATAGAACTTATATCGTGTACCGATATATATATATATATATATATGTGTGTATTTTTGGCAGTCACGAAAACGACGATCGTGTCATACTCGCGTATTATATAGCGTACTTACATTACTTAAAAAAAAAAATTTTTTTTTTTTTTTTCTAAAAATGGTCTAAAACTATTAAAAACGGCTGGGCGAAAAATGCGAAAAACAAATAGATTTGCATGTATCTTGATTTTGCGTTACGCGAATCGAATTGTATATCAAAAAAAAAAATAAAAAATTACAAATATACCGACCGGCGCGTGGTCCGCGACGAGGAATACCGTTAATAATCAATAATCCTCTTATTGAGGCAAATTTATTTATCAAGATAATATTTCGAATTATCTCGTTTTACACTAATAAATCGTATAAACGGAGAAACAAAAAATAAACAAATAAATAAATGTTTCAAACGAACGCCGAGCGGAAAATTAGTGTCGAGTTTTGATCGGCAACGGGGAAGTGTTATTTTTAAACGCGTTTGTTAGCAACGCTAAAACGACAATATACATTCCTCGGTGGCGGCGGTGAAATTGCGGTAATTTTTTAATAGCGAAAAATGAATAAATACGATTTTCACGGGCTTTGTATATAGGGGGAAAAAAACCGGTAGGTAACCTTTTTTAAAATAATCTGCGGCGGGGTCGTTACGAACGCTCGCGACACGTGGCGGTGGTGGTCCGAGGATTATTAAAAAAATAACCACCTCCCTCCGCCCCTCACCCCCTCCGTAACGACAGGGTGAATAAAAAAAAAAAAAAAAAAAACCTCGCGATGAAAACTCGCCGTAGGTATATACGAAAAGTTTTTATTTTTACTTGTTTGAAACGCCGCCGCCGCCGCCATCTTGAAGGTGTTTCATAACAGTTACACAAACCACGTTCAACTTTTGTAAAACCACCCCCGGTGCGGATTTCTGGTAAAGAAATAATAATAATAATAATATAATGTATATTAAATATAAAACAACTTTCGGGGCGCGGGACAGGCAGCTCGGCGGCGGTGTAGGGGGATAGGCCTCTCTACTCTGCTCGTCCGCCGGCCGGGGACGGGACGGGTCTTATTTGTATGCAAATGCGACGGATTTTTATACACCAGAAGAACAGAAAGGACTTTTGGCGCGCGAGATTGGAAGTTAAACAAAAGCGCGCCGGAGCGTAAAATGGTTTTTCGGCAGCTCGGGGGAAAAAAAAAGAAAAAAAAAAAAAAGCGAACACACAATTCCGCCAAAACGTATACAAATTAAAATTTTTGTTTCCTTATTTTCGAACGCGTATTATTATATTTTTTTTTTTTTGAAGAAGAAGAAGAAGTAGAAGAAAATAAAAAAAAAAAAAAACCTAGTATTATTTTTGTATAGTTTAAGCAGTTTAAGGATATGCGCCTAAAGGCCAATTAAAAATATGACCGCATTTATGCCGTCGTACAGATTACCAAAACATACAATTAAAATATGCTCTTGAAACCAAAAAAAAATCGAATATTTTATTTTATCAAGCTGCGCGCAGTTTTTTTTCCTTCAACCCGGTCGTATCATATATTTCGTGACATGAAAGAAAACTAAAACCTCGGGGTACTATAGTATTGCAGGCTCGTATATACAGCACGTTTCGAACAATTATTCTGTAGTAATAATTATAATATATTGTCGTATAAACAACGGCACGTTAGTAAACATAAAACAACAAAAATGTGCCTCATATACGAGGTCTGTTCTAAATAGATGTTCTCGCCGCGAATAAGTGGATATTTTAAACAAAAAACCAAAGTCGCTATCTTAGCTTTAAGATCTTTAGTTTAATATTACCCGTGGTTGAATCCAGTCAGTTTTTTCGTTCGCCGTTTTCGACAAGTCCGAAATTAACGAACAACGCGTGTGCATCAAGTTTTGCTTTGAAACTCGGTAAAAATGAACCAAACGGAAACGTACGAAAATGATTAAAACCGCATTTGGGCATGATTCATTAAGTGGTTCCGTGGCTTTCGAGTGTTTTAAACGTTTCATGTACAGCCTTAGGACGACCCACGTTCTGGAAGACCGTCTACGTCATCCAGAAACGATGGTGTGGCGACAATTTGCGTAAAAAAAAAAACGCGAAATGACCGCCGCCGATTAACCGTTCGTGAGTTAACAAATCGAATCTCAATCGAGTCTCGTCGTGCAATTTTACAGAAAAATGTACAGATGAGAAGGATCGCGTTGCCAAATTCGTTCCGCGACTGTTCACCACGACAATGCACCGGCACATTTAGCGCTGTCGATTCGTGAATTTTCGGCTGATAATAAAATTTCTGTAGTCCCGCAGACTCTCCCTATTTCTCCTGGTCATGACTCATGTGGTTTTTTATTTTCTATTCCCATGACTAAAATCTGCGCTTAAAGGACAACGATTTCAAGATGTAGAGGACATTAAAGCGAACGCGGCAACAGAACTCGTAGCTTTAACTTTGGAACAGTTCCAAAAGACTTTTGAAAAATGGCAAGATCGCGGGGATCACTGCATATCGTCTGGAGTAGAGTATTTTTAAGGCGATATCTTTAAATAATATATAACTTTATTTTTGTAATTATTAAAAATTAAATTCTGGTTTGAACAGAGCTCTTATGCTATAAAAAAAAGACAAAATAACCAATATACGTGCGAAACATATTTACATTTACAGAACTATTGTCAGGTGACGAAATGGATTTATTTTTTATTTTTTTTTTCACCGACCAATAAAAATATACAAAAGCATAATAATGTCTTTGCCCTGTAAAATGATTAATAATATTATGCGGACCGTAGTCGTCGGGCTGTGGTGATGCGACCAACAGTGACTCGAAACGCAATGACCGTATTAGGAAAATCGCGTACGAAACATTATCGGGCCGGTTAATTTTTTAATTCGTTTAGTCCTCAGAACTATTATTATTATTATTATTATTATTACGACGTTGTGCCGTTTTATTATGTTGCTCGCCGGTCGTGTCGGTACGACAATTTTACAAGTCTGCGCCGTATATTATCTATGTATATTTACATAACATGTTCGGACAAGAGATGTCAGATGATGATAATAACAGAAAAAAAAAAAAAAAAAAAGAAGAAATATATATTGTTTTATGCGTATAAAAATATACAGACATTGTGACGTGGTTTCAACCGGACCCGAATATACCAATACGATCGTGCGCCCGCTTAAAGGTCAATTCGCGAGAGGTGTACCCCTCGTCGCGGGGCACACCAATAATAATTGAACCGTCAAGTCGTAAATAATATTTAGTTTTTTTTTTTTCTCCTACGATTTTCGTCCGTTAAGTTTTCGAATAACGACGGAAACACATAAAGAAACAAACCGGCACATATTCGTTTACATATTATAATAATATTGTAATCGTTGCCAACTCGAAATGTATTTGTCTTGTTTCGCCGAGGGCGGGTTGAGTTAAGTTTCACTACCAGACTTTGATTTTGTCGAAACCTATACAATTTTCTGTTTTATACGCAAATTATTATCAATGAACGTTGTCGATTTCGATTTCGGTTCGTAATATACATAATACGATTTTGTCCCGAATTCGTTCTGACAGTTGAGGTGCGGCAAGGGCCGAATCTGTACTCGACTCCCTGCGGTCAACAACACGGACCATTTATAATAAAAAAAAAAAAAAAAAAAAAACATATATTATTGTATTTCGTTAAAGGAAACAAATTCGAACTCGATCGCAATCGATTAATAAAACGATAAACTTCTAACGAAACGTTAAATTACAATTCGATTAACGCGACCGAGTTAAATATTATAACGTTATTGCACTGCGTACGCGGAATATAATTAATATTTTGTCTGTATCAGAAAATAAAAAAAAAAACAACCAATATATATATATATATATATATATATATATATATATATATATATATATATAATACGTACTTATATAGACAACAAACGTACTCGGTAATATTTTACCTCAAAATTGAATATTATCGTGTTGTACAAGTATTATATAATATTGCCGTTTTTTTAATAAAAAAAAAAAAAAAAAAAAAAAAGGAAAAACAGAAAGAATAAACTACGTATATTCGTGCTAAACGTACAAGTCTTTATCAGATCCTAACGTCGGTTTTGAGCGTGCGTGCAGCGTCTCTATTCACCCTCGTCGTCGTGTACCTATATATATATATATATATATTATAGTTAGGTATCCAAAGTCTGAGCGTCACCGTGAATTTATGACTTCGGTTACAATCCGGAACATGTATTTCTTATACCGCAGCAGAGGTTCCTATACGTACACACGTATATACACTCGTATAATAGTATGTTGTAAATTCTTTTGTTTTCCCCCGCCCGTAATATATATATATATATAAAAAATCCGGTCGTCTCGCGGTTGAAATAATAATAATAATAAAAATATATATATATAAATCGTTTTTCGACGACACTCGACGTATATTAGGTACCTCTATATATAATAATAATAATAATATACGGGTATATTATACCTACTATTACTTTTGATTTATACAATATTATTTTACGTTATTCGATACACAGGTGTATAATAATATGTGTTTTCGTCGGACCGTACACGTAGACAAGCATTTCGTAATTTAGCGAAAGTCCCCCCCCCCACCACACACACACACACACACAAAAATAATAAAAAAAAATAATACCGTATTATTAGTAACTATAACGTCCGGAACAAGAGCGATTTTATGAAATCGTCGTATTTGTACTTGTCACTATCAATATAATATAGTATAATATACACATTGTACCGGTGGCGTATCCAACGGGAAGGGTAGGGGTCATATGATCCCTCACGATATCTCTTCGATATCGTCGTCTTTTTTTTTTTTTAAGATGATGTTTAACCAATAAAAAAAAATATCCTATGAGCATTTCAAATGTAACCCCCCCCCCCCCCCGAAATATAGTAGAATTTCTATATTGGGTTAAAGCCTGTAGTAGTGTAGTCGATCTCTGTTCGACAACAGTTTTGATATAGCAAAACAAAAAACGTCAAGTAGCTGTACGTTTATGTTATTTGAGACCGTTAACGACACGTGAATCGGGGGTATTTATAAAAGGGGCCACAAATCACGCTGTTTGAAGAAGAAATAAAAAAATGGTTACGCTTAAGTAAAAATAACGTTTATTTATTTATTTTTTTTTTTTTTATTGATTTGAAATTACGTATAAAAAAAAAAAAAAAAACAGTTTATTTTTCTGAATACCCCTTTTTATTATGTATACGCACAGTACATTATATACAACGTGAATGCACGGGTTTTTTTATTATTATTATTATTTATTTGAAAAAGATAATCGCTCCCCCCCTTTATCTTACATATATATATATAAAAAAAAAAAAAAAATAAGCACCTACTTACGTGTCTGCACGTAGGCATAATAATAATAATAATACTCGTAATAATTTTTACGTCCGTTCGAGATATACGAGTATATTATGGCGTTTCGCGAATTTTTTAATGTCGTTCGTGTGCAATAGTAGTAATAGTAGCAGTAGCACGAGTGTAATATATTATTATCGTATAGGTATTATGGGTTAGGGCAGTCGCATTATTTTTTATTGTACCGAATACCGATGTTCTAATTATTATTACTATTATACATACCTATACTCGTTTCTATACCGCCGTACCGTATAAACTGGTTTCGTAAATTATTATCGTTATAATTATTATTATTATATCATCCGCGTTTATCTTTACAAAAAAAAAAATATTAAATATTAATTTATATTTTTTAATATATATATATATATATGTATATAAAAAAAAAAAAAACTTGTATTCCGGAGTGGACACGCGTTTATATGTGTTGTGTGTATAGTGTAATGAAAATCCAGACGTAGCAATAATAATAATAAAAAAAAATATATATATATATTAAACCGTGTACGTACAACGACAATAAAAATAAACGATATAGATTTTTTTTTTTTTTTTTTTTTTTAATATTACACTGCAATTTCTAAAGAACAATAATTTATGTACTTACGTATTATTATTGTATAGAGTATACACATCAGACTCAATAATAAAACTTCATCAAAAACTATAACGCACTTGTATTTGCGATTGTTTTTTTTTTTTTTTCAAAATAAATAATATTTATTATAAGACATTAAGTACTCGTGCGATTCGCATTCTGCGACGGTTCGAATACTAATTGTAATAATATTTCCCTTTGCGTATTTTTTTTTTTTTATTAATATAATTCACTACTTATATTATAATATAATATGTTATACGCGATGCTAATTTATTCTGGAAAAAAAAAAATATATCTATACATTCAAGGAGTTTGTAGCGTATCTTAAGATAAATCATGTAGGTAATACAATGCGTAATAATATAATATAATAAGTGCAGGTACGTATAATATTACGATTTGAATACCCGAACGGAAACGCCGTATAGGGAATTATCATTATGAATAAAAACTCCTTGTTGGTGTAAAAAAGAAAACGAAAAAATTTCAAAATTGTAATAATCGCATTCTACGCACGAGTGTGCGCAACAAAAATGGTAAAATGCTTATAATTTCACGATCAATGGGGTTTGCCGGTCGCTGGATAGTTAACTAATCCGTAGAACAAACGATTCAAACCCATAACAGACGGTGAGACGTTAAACGAAAAGTTAATAATTTTTCTTAGGCTGTTAATAACGATAATAGATGTCGTGGACGTTTTATCAATCGTCTTATATCGTTTTTCGGCGGTTAAATTTGATTTAATGAAATTTTTTTTTTTTTATATATTTATAATACGCAGCTAACAGTAATTTATTTCTAGTATTGAGTATAGTTGGACATTTGCTGCAAACAAAAAATAAGTCTTTGGGGAGAATCTATTGACCATATCCTCATTATTATTATTATATTTTCACGAGATGGCCGGCGGGGAAAAAAAAGACCTGACGGTGATGAATTTATTTTATTTTTTATTTTTGTCCCCGCCATTTCGGGTTACTTTTTTTTTTTTTTTTTAATTGCGCGTCGTCCTACGTGCGCTCTCCGGATCCGGTTGAATATTAATTATATTATATACACGACCACCCTGTGTCAAAAGAAGACGGTCCGAAACACCACACACCGGCACCGTGGCGCGTCTATAATATTATAGTGGCCGAGGATAAAAACGTTTTAATATTCATTGGGTTACTCGCTACTACTATAAATATACACCACCGCCGCCATCGCCGCGACGGACACACACAACGGGCGGAATCCGTAAGTGGAAACCGTGTTTTTTTCTCCCGTTTTTTTTTTTTTATTTTTTTATGCGCGACTTTGATACGGGGGCCTCCCATTTACATATACGCGCGTCGTCGCCGTACACATAGTGTATATTATTATACGATAATAATATAATACGGTATACCGTGTTCAGACGGTAGCCACGGGAAGGTCTGGCCGCGGTGTGTATTATTATAATTATTATTATCGCGGCGTTATAATGCGTGCGCCGGACAAAACGAGTGAACGGAAACTCCCCGGCGTCGTGGCAAAAAAAAAAAAAAAAAAATAATAAATAAATGAATACATAATAACCTCATAATGGCCCGAAAAATAAAAAAACCTACGTTTTCCGCCGAATTTACGATTTTCAGGTCATTCTGGTAATGCCCAGTGGCGGCGCCAGACGTTTTTTACTATGGAGGAAGGGGTGCAAATCCGGGCATCATTTTTTTTTCTGCCGGGCATTCATACTCGTTCCCCCCCCCATCCACTCATCATTTAATTGTTTCATAACATATTTTCAGGAAATTATCGAAATATTGTTTTGGATGGGTATATGCTAGTTTTCTAAATAATTTTTAATGTTCAACGTAATTCATAAACTTGACTTAAGCCATAATACATTCATAATTTTGCTCGTTTCAAATAAATAAAAAAAGAATATTTATTGAACTTAATATCTAAACATCAACATATCATTAGTATTATTGAAATAAAAAAATGAATAAATTCATATAACTATGATAGTATTATTATTTTGTTATTATAAATCGAATCAAATGTATCCACAACCCAGGACATATTCAGAAATTTGGCGCCCGGGTGCTAATGTTTTCCGCCCGCCAAACATAAAAAATTTATTACACTAGATAATGTGTTTTTTTTTTTTTTGAAATTACTAAAGTAACAAAATATTGGCCATGTAAAATAATGCCGCCTCTAAAAAACTGCTCCCTCTAGCACCAACCTCTAAATACGTCTCTGCCACAACCATATTTAAATTAAAATTTTTAGACACGTTTTTTTAAATAGCTTCAATACTGCAATAGATTTAATTTTCTCGTTGGACAAATAAGTGATTCCTTAAATGTGTTTTTACTTGTCTCAGGCTTGAAAAATGATATTCTCTTCCTGCACTTGAATATAATACCACCTATAATTGAAATCTTACACAAAATATATGATTCAGAAAAAGCCATTTTATACTTTTTAAATAAGTGTACAAGATCAAGTATTGTTTTTACTTCAAAATTATTTTCTTCTTTATATCTTTCTATTAAATTAATTACGGGGGGGTGGCACGGCAAAACTAAATGTTGGGTGCGCACTTGCACACTTTTGTCCCAGTTTTTTTTTTCTTTTTACTATCATAAACACTTCATATTCGTGATTATTGTTTTGCCCGGATAGTCTGGTATCAAAATATATAACGGTACCGTTCTATTAGGTTCTGTACGTCCGGTTCTCATTTTAACAGTGTCTCCGGTTACGCGACTTTCGGGTTTATTTCGTATGCCCCGTGATGAGGTTTTTTCAATATGCTCGTTGTGCAATCGTACTATCTTAAACTTTGCCCATATGCGTTATGCGTTTTGTCCCTACTATAAATCGTTTATGAATTACCTTCACCGTGATGAAAAATTTGATCAAAATTACACTGTAGTTAAATGTTATAATTTTTAGTAATAATCAGTTTCAAGTAGTGATTGTTTATTTATTATGTTTATAAAATCAATAATAAAAATAAAAATAAAAACCATCCTTTGTGACAGTAAAAAACCTCCTACGGCCTGTGTTTGTGTGGCTTGTCGAGAACCGACCCCCGGGTAGATTATTGGCAATTTATTTTCTTTTTAAATTGTTTTTCGTGTCTCCTGAAAAATTTGGTTTTAGCACACCGGGGGGGGGAGGGGGGGAGTTATTCGTGGCAACGACTATTATACGTATACCTACTACGTTTTCACAGCGTCTCTCTTGCGAATAAAACATTAATAATATAAAAGGTTCGTATTTTAAGTCGCGGTAGATTAGGTTTCGGTTGATTAATCGAAATATATCGGACCGATGGCTTATCAATACCACGTGGTCGACATAATTTCTGTATATTTATTTACACTAATACTGCTGAAATGATATTATGACGTCTTCGACTATAGTCGGATTAAAGTTTTATCATTAAATATAGTAAAATACACTTGGGCCGAATTAAAATTAATAAGCCATCGTTAGTTGTTGCACCCATCGAACAGGGTAGAGTACATTCTGTCGAAAGCGACGATTAATCATTGCAATAAAAAAATTTAAAAAAAACTGATTCTGAGCGGATACAGGTAAACCGGTAAGGTTATTTCTATATTAGCCGTGCCCCTTTTCTTGTAGTCAAGCGGCTAACCCATAAATCGACAGACATTATACCGGTGTATCATCGTCATTCGCTTAAATCAGATTTTTTTTTTAAAAAAATGTATGTTTCAATTTGACTACCACCGAACGGAAAATCTGCATCTTTTAAGGTACGACGTGAACAACGCGGAACGTTTACACTAATCGAAAAAGAGTTTTGCGTAGGGGTTGGGGGGCGAAACACATTTTAGTAAAACTAATTGCGTTTTCGCAACATTCGGAAACTAAAACACGTTTTACAATTTACACGTGTAAAAATGATGAATCCTAAAATGTAAACGACCGTTAAAAAAAAAAAAAAAAGCATATTTCGATAGTAAAAATATTGCTTTTGTTTAGTTCTCCAGTATATCGGACTGTTCCGTTTGCCGTCCTGTATTCGATTTCGATTTCGAAAAGTTCAATTATCGGTTCTATCGATACGTTATATTATATAAACACGCAGCCGTACTATTATGTTTTTTTTTTTTTTTTTTTTTTTTTTTTTTTTTTTTTTTTTTTTTTTTTTTATATCGAGTACGTATTGTACACAGTATTGCTGGGCGACACAAATCATTGGGACATTCGATACACTCGTGTGTGCGTCAGTTTTATTATGGAGTCGTTTCAATTGGTTCGCAGCATTTAACCGTACGGATGTATCGAACGTTTAATTGATCGCCGGCAGTATACCGAGACAAACGTTTTTACTCAATAATAATAATAATAATTATTATTATTGTCTCGGTAAAAAATATGCGACCGTCTCTGCCTATACGTTTATGTGTACGTAACGCGTAACAATACAAAAAAACGATTTGTTGGATAGGAACTTTACGACGTTGTGCGCTCGTCGAAACCAATGAAATGAAATGCGCACGCCGTGCGCCGTACATAGAAATCGCATGTAATACCGTCAGTGGTTTTATTTTTTTTTTTTTTTTTACATTTTTTACATTAAGTATTGTTTCTCGCTACCTGCCGTAATTAAAAACTGCGTTTACCTGCTCGTATTTCCGCGAGCGGATATATAAATGCCCGCGTACACTCGCACAGTAGTGTAAAATTGTTTTTGTGTTTCGCGTTAAACATTCAGCAGTCCAGCGTATTGTTGTTACTGTGGTTTGCTTGCTACCCATTGGAAAACCGTCGAATATCCCCACAAAAATCAGTATACTGCGTTTGCGGCGAGGAGTTAAATTTACAATCGTAATCTTTTTCTCGCGCAATCGTCGGCGATTTTTAATGCAAATAGTAAACGACTTTACGGCCGAGTAACGAATTTCCTCTACTCGGTGCGGTGCGTCCGGGCCGAACCAGGACAAAATTGTCGGAAAAACTCGAATATACCCAACCAATAATGTTTTATTTCCCCGGTTTTTTTTATTTATTTTTAACGTCAAAAATAATCGTAGACACCAAAAACTTTCGCCGAATACTGACCAATAAGTAATTATAAAATATATTTTCTCCCGTGAAACAGTAGTGTCCGTTGCAGAAGATCACGTGATGGTCATCTTGAAGATATCATTTTCAAAACATAAATTAAAAAAAATGAGATTACCTAATAATTCGAATAAAACAAACCGTTTTTTATCTAAGTATTAATGTTCGTTATGTATAGCTTCTCAAAACTCATCGGTCAGCTCGGCCGCACCCTGTATTTCGTGTTATCATTCGAGTGAAACACCGCCACCTATAGTTTTTGCGCTGAACTCCGGCGTGTTTCGATAAGACGGACATTTAATAGACCAATTGTATTAATACTGCTGCTACCCCTTAGAGAAAATAATAGATATAGAAAAACCGAATAGATTTACAACAAAAACGGTTTTTTCTTTCTTTCTTTCTAACCCGTACGTGTTATGATGGGGAACGTAGACGTTTGCGACGCGTATTTGATATTTACGCCCACGGAGTGACTTCGAAACGACTTCCGAAGGGTGAGCGCGTGTTAATTTCGCTATTACCATAAAATTAATATAATACGATAATCGCCGGTTGTCGCACCTATTTGATGGAAAAAAAATCGTCCATAATTACGCGATAGACTCCGAAATTCGTATTATTATAACGATACACGATATTACCTACGATAATAATATCTGTAACGATAATTATAATTGTTACGACACCAATGCCCGCTGTTATTATAAACCGCTAACGGTAACCGGTTGTAAATAATATTACCAGAAATATTTCGAGCGGTAGTCGCCGTACGGAGCCGGGTATCAAAAAAAAAAAAAAAGTTATTATTTTGGGCGGACAACCGGAAATATCCACGACGCCCGGACAACCGGCACCGTCGTCGTGTTCGCAGCCCGTTGAAAAGTTTATCGGGACCGAGTGGTAAGGATTGTAACTGAAATTGTAATAATTGGTAATTTGTAATTATTAACGCGTTACCTCTTGCGGCGCGCGTAATTAAATTGTCAGAAAATTCGACTAGGAAACGATTATTATTATTATTTTTTTTATTTTTTGTTATTATTATTACGAATTCAGTGAAATAATTTAATTTGTGTACGGCCCCGAGACGTCCGCGTCACGATACCGGAACATCTGCCGGCCAAGTTAAATATTTCAGACTGCAGGACAAGACGCTCGGTATTTTTGAGTTTTTCCAACTATATATATATATATATATATTCTCCAAAATTGTTAACAAACTGTAAGGAAAACGAAAAAAAAAAAAACCATCAACTTATTTCTCGCTAGAGACGCTTAACTTTATATTTAAAACGCTCGTTGTCGAATGCGGAAACGATATTTTAACTGTAAACAGTTTTCGCCGTCGTCGAAGTTATTTCGCATTTTACCGTTATAAATAAACCACTCGATAATGGTAAAGGAAAAAATATAACGACATTGTTACTTCATCATAGTGGCAGTTTATTTTACGAATTTCGATAATGGAACAGGCCGATTATTTGTCTATGAGCAACAATTATTATTGGCGTGTTTTGAGGGCCGGCCAGGGTAGGCAGCCGCTCGCAACCCGGTAATATAAGTAATTTTTTTTTTTTTTTTTTTTTAATTTCTATATGTCATTCAGTTGTAAATACCCCTATTGAGTTTTAAAATATATAAGAGATAATTTCCAGAATAATAACTATCCATTCACTAACGATAACGATAAATAATTAGCAATTCGTTGTCTAGACGAAAGAAAATCGTTATCATTAACCGTCGCAAAACCCAGTGCTAAACGAGTACGATACGCATTAAGATTTTTCAAAAAAGTCGTTTTTGATCGATGTAATTCGAACGATTCGTTTATAAATCGTAATGCATTGTAAGTTGCGTTTAATCTATAGATGTTTTAATTATTTATCTTAGATAAACGACAACTTATTTCCCGTTCATCCGGGTAAGATAGCATAATCTATAGATAAATATCGATGTGAATAAAACACAAACGCAACGCCGAATTGACGAATACAGAGAGAGAGAGAGAAAAACGATTTTTAATAAGCGTTATTCTATTTTTCTCGTTTCTTTTCTGTTTGTAGTTTCGGGCAATTATAAACGGTTGTTTTTTTTTTTTTTTTAACGATTTATCTCGCTACGAAATCCGTGCCCTCTCCGGGCGAGTAATAATATATATTGTATACGTGACTTTCGACCCTCCGCCGGGCCGGTCGTTATGAATTCAATCGAACGCGGGCCGAGATAAGAGTCAATTTTAAAAGTGACGCGCGCGAGGGTGCGCGCGTTTACGCACCCGGCGCCCGGGCCACTACGGCTACCATAATATTACACTTGACGTGGCCGCGCGCGGGACTTAACCGATTGACGGGGACGACGGACGGCGTGGCACCGCGGCATTGTACCGCGATGGTTACGGCGGTATATAATTATAATACGTGTCCGCGGCGCACCCGGTGGGGGGGGGAGCGAGCATTGGGGCCGAAGCCGTACCCGGGGGGGGGGGGGGCGAGCATTGGGGCCGAACCCCTCTCCCCGAAAAAAAATTAAAATATTTTTAACATTTTAGTACAACGATTTCAAAACGTTGAAGAAATTAATGCGAACGCGGCAATAGAGCGCATAGTTTTTTTTTTTTTTTTTTAACTTTGTAACCGTTTGTTCCAAAGGACTTTTGAAAAATGACAAGATCGCCGGGATCACTCCGGGATGTCGTCCGGACGAGAGTATTTTGAAAGAGATATCTTTAAATAATATGTAACTTCATTTTTGTAATTATTAAATATAATATCCTGGTACTTTTTGTACAGACCTCGTAAGTAATGCCCGGATGACCATAAGAAAAAATGAAAAAAATGCATAAAATAACATAAAAATGTTTAAAAAAATAATATGAGAAATTTAAGAAAATTAACAAACTCCGGGGGGACTCCATACGCATGAAATTATACCCACCATACTGACTTAAAAATTAAAATTGTAAAAAAAGAAGCAATAACATATTATAAAGATTCCACGCTCGTCTAGCCTCTCACACCAATCGCCTAATAAAAGCTCTCTCGGCAAATGTTATTTCCAGTAATCCTCCGAGGCGTTGAGAGACATGTCACTATCTGTGTATTTAGGCACTTTAACGTAACAAATTTTAAATTAAGAATATTTAGAACTTCATAGGTAAGGTTGCGATAAGGTAATATGAACCCCACATTGCGCCGGTCGTATATATTTTTTAGTCGGTACGTATTAATGTTGTAAACACGAACAACTTCTTGTTCGTGGATACATTTTTACATATGTAAAAACTGTAAGAAATTGTTTTAAATTGCCCGCCCCCTTAAATTACGGTCCGGAGACTTCATTGGGCGGGTTATAATTATAATTTTTGAATTTGACGTTTAGTTTTTTCTTTTAAATAACCGATGTGTACGTCCAGGGGACTTACTATTTCTATTGTATAGCCCTCGTGCTTAGAGTTCGACACGCGGCAGACGAAATCTGTGAATTACCGAGTCCAACTCAGCGGGCCACGCAAAATTTCGACCGGTCCCGTATCGTTAATGGAATGCATTCAACTATTTTAATATTTCCTTCCCCGCTATGGAATTGACCTGATAGATTAACGAGGGCCGTTCAATTGTTTTGGACCGGTGAAAATCCCATGGATTACAGGACGATATTAGTATATTAGCATACCCGTAGACTATAGTATTCTCGGTCTAAGACGACCCTAACCTCTCATTCAGACCTCGTCGGGTCATGGTCATTTTGAGGGGTTCCTCCCCTCCGGTTCTTGAGCCTTCTTGGATGCCGACGAATTCCGTACGCTTGTGCTACGACCGCTCATGGTCGGATACCATGAGGAGAGAGATAGGCAAATCTCTCGGCGGGAGAGAGCTCGTATAACACTGGACGAGTTTTATTTTTGATAATTTTACGTGATCCACGTTCCGAATCCCGGTAAATACTATAACGAGTAAATTACAGATGAAACTAAATAAATTGGGGGGTATTTATTACAAATTCGTGTCAAACACGATTATTATTATTATTAATAGTACATTCCACTTTAGGGCTTTAGGTATTAGGAATAATACGATATCAATCTAGATCAAGAGATTGGTCGTCATATAGGTATTATTGTTGTGTTGTTGGTTATTGTCTGGGCTTGATAATGGGGGGTTTTTTTTTTTCAATCAATATTTCGGCACAAATTAAAAAAAAAAAAAAAAAATCAGGTTTGACGCGACCCAAACGGGGTACCCCTGCCCATATAACGAGTACAGTGTTCAAACGGTCGCACGTACGTCCCGCAAATCAGATAACGACGACGACGTTGGGAAAAAATCGGACGACAAGTGTTCACGAATAAGGAGATCCAGGTTTCCGTTGTCGTTGTCACATTAGTTGCTTAACGACTCGGAGAACATAAAAAAAATTAGCCGTTTAGATGATAAATTTTTTTTTTCTTTCTTTCTTTCATTTGGCACTGCCTCAAGACGTGTTGTACTTGAGAACTGTCTCGCAAAATATGAATTCGGAGTAGATATAATAATACCTTGCCTGCGTTTCGTCCGGATCGACTCCTGATGGTCGACTTTGACACGCACAACGATATATTATATTGTTTTATATTTCTTCGAATTGCAAACAAGTAAGTAAAGGTATTTGCGCGACTTAAATAATGTCGTACCTATCTACTTGTAGAAAACAGTATTTCATCGAACGAGTTATATTCTCACACACGACATACGAGTATTACAGTCTTTCGTATAATGAAATCACGATAAAACAATATTGTTTGTACGGTGTTAAAAAGCAAAGCGTTATCCAGAAAACGATAAAATAAAAAAAAAAAAAAAAAATGAAAAAAAATGAAAAAATTGATAAATTCGAGCGTTGAAATCCGGATGTTAGTAGTAAGTCGTTGTGAAAAACTGTTGAGAATCTAAACAAATTTAAAAAAAAAAAATATATTCCGAATAAATGTATCTAAGGCCACTGTCGGTTCATTAATTTCCACACGGGACAGACGAATTAAAATTGGTTTAGTAATGGACAGTTTGGAAATATGTATTGACCGATTAAAAATGTTTTACGAATAACAGACCATTTGGCGGAATACATCAAATTGTACTCTTCCCGTGATTATCATTTTTTTTTTTTTTTTTTTTTTTTTTTTCGCGTACTCCCAGTTGAGAAACCGCCGGTTTAAGGTACGGAATGTTTCGCGGATTATCACGAAAATTACGATTTCGGCCCGTTAGCGGATTCTACGCCTGTACATTTTTCCGCCCAGAACAATAATACGATTACGGGGCCGTGGGTCGCCGTCGCGTCGGCAATACAATGTGCTATTATTTTAACGATCTGATTCATCCGACAACGATGAAATTCGGCGACGGATCCGAGACCCGGGCCGTTTTCACTTATTTATATATATATATATATATATATATATATATATATATATATATATATTAGGTTAGGTTTCCTGCGGGCGGCAATAAAATGTAAATATCATAAAACGGTAATAGTGTATTACGTGTAATATTTACCGACCGATCGTCGTGGTCGTCGTGTTAAATAAAATAATAATGCGTACGACTTATATATATATATATATATATATATAAAAAAAATAAAAAAAAAATATATATATAAAAAAGGCAGACAAAATCGTACTAGTGTACGTATAACTGGCGTGTGGCGTTTGATGTCCGTGACCGTCGTCGTAAAACCGTGTGTCGTACACCGTTAAAATTAATCGTCGTACTTAAAAAGGAAAAGACGTCACTCCGGCGGCGACGCGATTCTCTCGTCGTCGATTTACACGACAGTGCACACACACACACACGGGACACACCGTACACAATAACGATATAATATATAATAAATTAAATATAAATATATATTTAAAATATAAATACATAATATTTTTTTTTTTTCCGTTCAAAGTAAATAAATACGTAAGAAAAAAAAAAAACTTGGCTTGGTTGGATATTACGAACGTACACACGATGATTATTATTATTATTATTTTTTTTCTTTAAATCGAAACCGGTCGTAAATAAAACACAGCCTGCAATAGTATAATAATACTCCTGGCCAAGGTATTTTTTTTTTTTTTTACATATTTTTGAGTATTGACTATTTAGTATTAATCGTGCGTCTGGAAAAAAAAAAAAAAAAAACCAATTTTCGAGGTAGGACTTTTGTTAGGTGTGCCGGGATTCGTAGACTATCTGAATACGATCGGGGGAAAATGCCAAAATTCGCTCAAACGCGAATCGATTAGTCAAACGATTGAACGACGGAGTAAAAACGAATGTTGTGGAAAACACGGACAAGTGACGAAGACGAAAACTTCGCAATAGTATTTGAAACAACCCGAACTTTCCGAAGCCTAGGGGTTACACTCCTCCGAGCCACTAACGACCGGCCATCGGAACAGACAATTTCGTCGAGTTAAACACATTGAATCGGAGTTACTGTCGACATAGAACAAATGCACATCTCTATTGGCCGTGTGTGTGCGAATTATGGCCTGTTAATAACAGCGCGTACATAAAAAAAAAAAAAAAACCACTAGAGAATAAAAACCGCTAAACAGCGGCACGACTGCCGAGGGGTCGGGAGTGTCGATCGCCGGGGCCCACATACCGGAAGGGCCGCAGCCCAACTAATAATACGGCCTATTGCCGTATTCGATAACAAATATAAAAATCGTGTTTTAACGTATGAATCAAACAATTCACAAAATACGGACTACTATTAAATACTAATACACCGGTAACAATAAAATACGATATAATGTAGAAAAATAACAGTGTATTGTTTATTGCCCACTATCTGGGGTCATGTGCATGTCGGCATTGATGTATTATCGAAATATTATTCTGTAAATGTAAAATAGCGCACAGACATGTATTACCGTAATGTGACTGTAGATCGTTGTGTGGTCATAGCAAGCATGTTATTGTTTGTACCCGGTACGCGTGTGTGTTCGTATCGGCAAAAAATAAAATGAAAAAAATACGACGATAAATAATAATGCCGGCAACAAACTGTACAACATAGCTTCAGTGCTACACAATCACGTCGTCACGGGTCACCAAAATTGTTCATTGAAACCGTTTTGTTTCCGTTAAACTATCTACGATTCGTACCACCAGGGTCGATACTTAAAACAATTTCTGATAATAAACAAAAAAAAATGTTTGAGTAGATTTCCAAAAAAAAAAGGAAAGAAATTCGGGAACAGATGTCCAAACTGCGGAAAATCAATAACGCTTATTCGACAATTCCAATCCCAGCTGTTGTCTTTAGAACATAATATAATTATAATATATCGATAATGTCTAAAAAGAAATGACGTTAGTCTGGCAGTACTACGGTACTTTTAAGTCTATTGTATATAATCGCATTTCATGCCTTTATTAATGTATCAAAATGTATACAATTCCAATATTTATAATCAAACAAAATTGAAACGTTACTAAACTTAAGCTTATGGTGCCTATCACTAATGGTATTTAAATAAAAGTTTTATTCTAGTCAAACGTAAAAAGTGACAATTAAATTTATTAAAAATTAATTACCTATTCAATTTTGTTACTGAAGAACTAAATAAAATATTATTTAATGGAAATTAAAATGAAAAATGTTAACATTTTATAAATGCATTGAAGTTGAGGTTCATAGATGTTTTAAAAGCATTAACTAAAATATCTTTTACCGGTACTAAAAGAGATGAAAAAACATCTAGTTTGTCTTTAAAAAATAACTAGAATCCATAGAATTTGTCCAAATTTTATGTTTTTGGGAAAAAATTTTAAGAGCACTATATGGGGCATCCAAATCACTTCAGAATCCGAATACAAATTTGCGCAATGCATGCCAAAACAGTTATAGAAAACTTAAGAGATAGTTATTGTATTGTTGGAATGTAAAGATTTAAGCTCTTGATGGGGAATTTCTTTTAATTTTTATGTGAAAAGAAATATATTTGCATCAAAATATTTTGATGAAGTGATGGTGATTGACGACGTCTTAATGTAACTAATGAAAATTTCCGGGTTAAAATTTGTCTACATCTGATTGATACAGTACCATTTCGATTAAACTCGAGGTTTCAAGGACTACAACAAGTAACAGAACATTTTGATTTTTTTTTTTTTTTTTGATTTCCTACAATGTTAACAAAATTTAATGAAAATGAGATCTTTAAGGCTTCAATGGGCTTTTTCCATTCATATAATGATGACATTTCTCAAGATATTACCAGACGATTATTGTGTTTAAGAGGATTATTAAACACAGCAGTTCAAACAATTATGGACCTCGCTTTTATGTATAATTCAAAATGATTTCTGTACTACATACTGCGATGTTATAACTGCATGTATAATTTATATTTCACTGCCTGTCACAGTAGCAGCGGCGGAAAGGTCATTCAAAAAATTAAAATTAATCAAAAACTATTTAAGGAATACTATGTGTCAGGATCACCTTTCTAATTTATCCATCTATTTTAAATATAGAAAATTAGGTAGCTTATAAATTAGATTTGGAAAATATTATTTCTACATTTGTCGATTCCAAAACCAGAAAAAAAACTTTCTCAAGTGAAGACAAATTTTTAATACTACCAAAGATATAGTTTAGTTTAGCTTAGTTTATAAGTATGTAATTATTTAAATGTGTATACATATATAAAATGTATTCTATATAAATACCTAAATGACTATTGTAGTCTTATAAGTATTAATATTTCTATTTGTTTTTATGAATGAATTGTGTTTACACGTTGTTGGTAAATCTATTCAAAGGTTTAATGAGAACGGGTGGTGTTGGGCGAGTTACAAAAATATCTATAGACTTAAAATTTCGCGTGACGTCCATCATTATTGGGTTTTCTTAAATTTATTTACAAATAACCTAGACATTTATAAATATTACCTCATTTTTGCCAATCGACAATTTATCGATTACCCCAGATTTTGTTCACAACAATAAGCGCGAAAAACTTAAATTAGAACTGCTTCATTAAAAGTGACACTGGGGCCCTAGTTGACCCAGTTGCGCCACTGCTGCTAAGTAATTAATTTTAATTAAGGCGTTTGTAACGTATTTTGTATTTATATAGTGTCAGTAAGTTATTATAATTTAAGTGAATGTAAAGCCGGTGAGCTATATCTCCCCCCCGCCGCCGCCTCGCTATGACATAATCCTAAATACGCCGCCGATCGAAATGGGAACCAGAAGAAAGAGTGTCCGGATGAAGATTTAGAAAAATCGAAAGCGACAGAACGGGAGGAGAAGATTCTGAACGGCCAGAAGATGGCAACCAAATACTCTTGCAGAGTTTAACAATTGTAGATGATTAACCTATGATTAATACATTTTTTTATTTTTCGATACAATATAATTACGTATCATATTTTATGTTATACAATATAATACGTACAAAGTCTTAAACAGTTATAAATTATACCTTAACGTAATAGATATAGTTTAGAAAAGAAACAAAAAAAAAAAACGATAGTTTAAAATAACGGAGTTACTGCAGGGAGTTTTACTGCTGTGTTCGGCCGGTGTTTACGATCCGGCGTCGTCGGAATATAATAATAATTTCTTTCTCTCGTTAACTATCTGTTCCCCGTACACACCCATATAATATAATATTATAGTGTACGGTACAGTGTACACGCGGGCCGATAATAATATAATTTTAATAGCAGCTCATAATATACATAAACGGTTTTGAACTTCACGTGTGTGACGTGTGTGTTTATTTTTAATACTAGTAGTAGTTTCCGAGCGTTTTCTCTTAGGTGGTTCTTAGGTAACACCATACAATTATCAATTATTACGTTGTCACGCCGCCGGCCGCGGTAATATCGTCTGATGTTAGGCCAAGCCATTTGATAGGGACTAGTACATTTATTTGCACGGGTACAATTCACAATACATTTTTACACGCAAAGGTATACAATTATACTTAGTTGAAGAGTGGTCCGTCAAAAAAAAAAAAACAAAAAAAACCACTTAACCGTTGCCTAATTTTTAATAATTCGCCTGATTAGGCGTTGTTTTAAGCCGTTTTGCCGGATTAAAATTACCAAAACAAATCTATTGTATTATATTCTTTTTTCGTGGACAATTACCTTCCAAATATAATTTTGCAACCAATGCTGTTTCGTTGATTTTGACTATCCATTATGGGAAAACATCAGGACATTTTTAATCTGATTTACGATAAGATTAAAAATCTGTATACTCTATGCGTTTAGCGTTTTTATGGCCGACTATATATTGGAAATCGGCAAATTTTCTTTGACCCTCAAACCTCTTAGTAATAATTGCAACACCCCTCGATAATCTAAAGCTTTTCGACGATTACCTCCCCCTCCTCCGCTCTATCTACAATCGGTGTGACGAGTGCAGACGAACAAAATTTAAGTGCATATTTTTAAGTGCAGAAACCACACCAAAAACGCGAACGGACGTAATTCGTATTCGAATGCTGTGGCGTAACGAAGTTAATATTGAGAGGGGGGATATTTCATATCTCTCACAAGGTTTATGTAATAATACATTTCTAGTTGTCTTGGAATTTTGGCGTATTTGTCAATAATATCTTCAACGTGTCTCTTGCCTATTTGTTGACCGAAAAGTAGTTTTTAATAATTGATATTGACGACATTATTCATAAAAATCAAAAAAAAAAAAATGACCAAACGTTCGATAAAAGACAGACAAATAAAGAATTTGAAGAAAAAGAACGAGCCAAATCGGTTTGCAGTCGTAAAACATATCCCTGATCAGTTTATTACTAAAAGCGAATTGCGTCAGATCCATTGTGTTCATCGTACTATGATATTATCAGAGTTCTTACTGGATAATCGCTTACAGAATAATCGAGATATTAAAAATCTTTATCACAATGTGTTTATACCTAAATATATAATAGAAAACCCGCTGTCCCGATTAATTTTTCTACCAATACTCGCTGCACTGTTCAAATGTCAATAAATTTGTTTGCGATAATGTGTAAATGGGTAAATAATGAAAAACGAAAGAAAAAAAAAATACATTTCTGAGTGATCATTTTGTATCTATTAACGATCGTTAAATTTTCATATCCATTGTAGTGTCGATTTTCGGAGTGGACTCTTTGGATTCCTGGAGACACCGTGTGTTCCGTGTACACGTAAACTTATATACAAGAGTGGTTCAAACGATTGTTCTTGCCTACAGAGTGTTCGCGGGTAAAAAGTATTTACGAATGAAATATTAAAAACTGTATAATATAGTGTCGTCGCCGGAACCGTACGCGTATACTGAATTTCAGTACGAATCCGAGCGTACGGGTGGTCGCGAGTCCGTACGAAAATCCCATGGAAGAAAGCACCGTTTCGGTTTTGTCCGTATTTTCCGAATTTGTCGTTCCGGAAAATCATGGAAGACCATGTAATAATGAGCCAAATCGGTGAGGCCGTTTTCGGAGTGATGACGCGCGACACCGACGGCGTTTAAATTTTTTATTTATACGATAGAAAATATATAATTATAATCTAGAAAAAAAAAAAGAAAACGGTTACCGGGCCGATATATCAACCGCGTCCGGCCCCTCGCAGTTAGGTTACGTCTCGGACTGGTATTGTATAATATACGTGTATACGAGTATACGGTAAATGAAAACGATAACGAAACCGATATAGACTTTATTATACGGACCGGGGAGCTTTATGCTTCTTTCGGGACGGACGCAGTAGTACGGTTCTATTTTCGCTGTAATACATTGTATTTTTTTTTTTTTTTTTTTTCTGCGGTTTTACGATCAGAAGCTATATCGGACGTACCCGCTACCTTTATATATATATATATATATATAAAAATATAATACGGATACGTGATCAGAAATCGGAAGTCGAGTCCGTTTCTTATGTGCGTTCTCTCGCACACCTCCCGCCCGCCCGCCGCCGCCGACTCCTCCCCGGCAAAGTCGCCGACCAACGCACAGACGCCGCGCGCACAAACGCGTGTAAGTGCGTATATACATTCCCGTTCATCTGTAACCGCGGCAGGTTCTTCCCCTTTAATAATATATAAAAGACCACCTCTCACTCTGTGTGTGTGTCTTTGTCACGTCTGGTCTTCGGCCGCACGAAACCAATACACATACAGTAAATATTCTTTTTATAATATACACACACACACACACACACGTGTAGCCCCCCCCCCCCGTACAATCGTATTGTACGGGTGTGTGCCAATAGTCTAATGAACACGCGGCCCCGGGACTTGCCCCGGCATTGGCTCGTTAAACGCGTAAAAAAAAAATAATCGTGTAAATAAAACGCCCGCGCGAGAATATGATATTAAATTGTGTTTTTTCGCGCGTACCGGTGACGGAACAAAAAACGTCGCCGACGTTAGAGGCGATCATTTTTTTTTTTTTTTCACTCGCCTCCCCCCCCCCCGTCCGTCCGTCCGTCTCCCTCCGTGATTTATTATTTAAATATAATTTTTGTTCGTTTTTTATCGCGGCGGTCCGGGGCTAGTCGCGGCGCGGGGCGGGACGAAATTGGAATTTATCCGGGCCGCCCGACATATTATTATTTTTTTTTCCGTCCGGTAAAATACCGACAATACATTGTCCTCGCCCCGTTCGGTTACAAACATTCCAATAACGTTTATATATTGTTTTTCTCGCGCCCAAAACATATATATATATATATATATATGTTCAATAATAATCGTTTATTATCCCATTTGTTTTATTGATTTAACTTAACATTGTCACTGGCAATTAGTCTTTTAGTACATTTAATGAATAATCAGCGCCCGGGTTTTTATGTAAATACGTAATCGTACGGAATTCAGATTTCGAAAAATAATATCGTTTCCTCTAACGCCCCGAATAAAATAAAACTCTTTTTTTTTAAAAATATTTTACCAACAGTACGTATTTCGTAAACGTTTCAACAATTTCGATCAAATTAAAGACGGTATTTCAATTCTTGAAATGCAGATTCCGAAATTGCTATCACAAATTCTATTGATATTATGCGAAATGACGAACCGAAAAAACCATTTAGCATATATTTCCACAAATTATTGTTTTTTGCTTCAAGTCATATAAAAATTAACACCATCAAATCTGACAATGATTATGAAAGTCTTCCGGAAAATGTCGCAAACACATCTCAAGGAGTAATAATTATAATAAACAAAATTAATTTACGTAAGTGTACCCACTAAAAATGTTGGTTTACAAAACATAAAGACTATTAGAAATATTTTTCTGGAAAACACTTTAAGAGACATTGAAGTTACGCCATCTGGTATATCGAGTATACGATTAAAAATTAAAAAACAATATAAAATACAAATTATTTTGTTAACATTCAAGTGTAGCGTACATCTTTTCTGAAAACATTTCGGATCTAGTCAGTTAAAATGGTCGTTTTCATGATTTTCGTTATAGTTTACTGAATAATTGGAAAAAGAACGTATGAAAAACGGAAAAATGTACAGACAATTATTTTTCATTATTTCATTTTGTTGTAACTCGGTTAAAAATAATCGTGGGTTAGGTTAGGGATCTGAAATTTGCACAGAATGTTAATATTATACCTTTCAAGGGGTGGACGAATTGAATATATTCGAACTAACCTCCCCAAATACACCGGCTAGACAGGATTTGCTACTAGAAAACACTACTGATGTTCGGAGCGAGTCAGAGCTAAATTGTTCACGGACATAGAAAAAAATCACACACATTAAAGTAAAACTTTGACACGAGGTTCAACATAAATTGAACTTAATGGCTAAAAAGAATAAAAAGTTGAGCGCAACGCAAAAATTCTTTTTTTTTTTCTTTTTTTTTTTATAATCGTTTAAATTTAAACTTTAATGAAAATCACGTTATTTAAAAACATTATTCACTCGGAATCGTCTTTCGTTTAACATCGATTTACCTATTTCCCCGACCCCCACCCACATCTGTAAACAACTTTTCTACCGGACATCCTGTTCTGATTTTCCGGTGTAGCATATTTGATGAGTTTATTTTGTTTAAAAAAAATCCAATTAATTCAGTCGACTTTTGAACGAATTGCAATTCGACGGACATAAATCAACATATTAAGTCAATCGGCAAATCGTTATTATTCAAAAACGGATTGTTCCCGTTTTCAGGAGTGAGTGGCCACTCCGCCATGATGCTGGGCTTTTTTCCTCGTATATTTTTCCTACGTTTCAGAGTCACCACTATTCGTTATCGAAATATCGTACGGACAGCCCCGAGTGTCAACTCTATACTCTATTATTATATTATACTCGAAGAACCGATGTGACACGTCTTTTGCGCACTGCACGCGACCGGAATATAAAATCATATACGGGTATACTATACGAATAGCCACAGTCGCCATTTCCTTTTCCACTTGCGAGTGTATAAAATATATAATATATTTTTTACCACATTCAGTGTACAGTTGTAGGTACCTATACCGCTCGGTGATTTACGGTATTTTAATTCACTGTAGCAAACAATTTCAACAAAAAAAAAAAATAAAAAATCAAACTAAAGTAAAATAATATTATACCGACATTGCGTGACGCTAGACAAATTATAATATATAATGTGTATACCGAATAAAGTTTGTTTTATAATGTTTTTGGATGTTGTGGTTTAATGCGGCCAATCGTAAAGCATTTCGAGAAATTATTTAAAAAAAAAAAAAAAAAAACATTTGCTACATTGCACAATCGTCGTCGTAAACCGTACAATACATGCGCGAAATGGACGGCTCCAATTGGTCGGAAAATAATTTTCCGGAATATAATTAATATATATATATATATACCGATAACATCTAAATTCCAAATATAACCCCAAAATTAAATTAGAAAAATTTTGCAGATTTTGCTGAAAACCATAATTCCTAAGTAAGTATATCATAAAAATCATAATCATAAACTAGGAAGATATTAAAATAATCCGAGAAACAAAAGTTATAAGATGAATATTAGGCCACAAAATCGTCAAAATTCATATTATCTTCTTCTAGAATCTGAGCGTAACGAGAAATGTATTGGATTTACAGACAGTAAGTCTGTGAATAAATTTTCTACTAGAAACCTTGCTCCGACAATCAACTTCAAAGGTGGTTTCCGGTGGAAAATCTTATTTAATTGGGGTACGCTGAGGAGGTGTTTTTGAATCTCCCTTGTAGATTTTCTCAATAATGAGTAAAACCGGGAAAAAAGGGAATATTTAATACGAGTAATTCTGTACGATTTCTGTTATATTAATAGTTTTTTTTGATAATTAAGTTAAAATAATTTTAAAAACTTGATATTTTCTTCGAATTCTTGTATTGACATCACTTTCTAGACGTAGTACAATTTTCTAAACATTCAAGCGGTTTTTGAATTATGTATAGCTATTTTTAATTTTCGAGTTTCTCAGTTTTTTATTTGATATTATATGGATACAATTTGTTAAACTTCGAAAATTCGACGCGTCTAGAAAGTGCTAAATGTTAGTATTCGGTTAAAATAAGTCTATACGATTATTTTCCACAGAATTACAACATCGCGATTAACAGAAACCGTAATTGAGTATATATATAATATTCCGACGTTTTTTTTTTTTCCGGTTTTTCCACACTATTCAGACAAGTAAAAAGAAAATCGAAAAGCGACTTATTCTATGAAACGACCGGAGAAATTTCGCTACCAAAAACTATTCCTGACTATTGACGAAAGGTTTTTCAGTGGGAACAAAAAAAAAAAACACGATTCGTCGTTTGGAATCTAAAGAAACGTCTCGGACATTACTCGACGTCGTGTAATATTTATTTCGGTATATTAAATTATAGTTTTTTTAGTCTGGCGTACGATATTGCACATGGCCTATAAAATCCAATATTATACGGGGATCCACGTGCTTGCCGTGAGTAATAATATTATTAAATTCTCGGCGGTCACGTCGTTAAATCGACACAATTCAATTTGTCGGCACGCGGATTGGCGAGCGCACAAGAAAACGTCATAATACTCGGGTACGTACATAAATAATAATTAAATATGTATACAATATAATAATATAGGGGCCTGTAAAAGACGTGACAAAACGGGATATTATGAATGTAATAAAAAATAAATAAATGAAAAAAAAACTAATAAATTTACGCCGGTTATTAATCCGGTCGTTTTATCTGTTAATGTAGATCTTTACCCTCTCCCCGGACGGAGACGCCGACACTGCCGGCCGAACGATTAAACCCAAGTGTTTACGGTTTGCGTACATTATAATGTACAGGGTGTTTTTTTTTTTTTTTTTTTTTACGCGACTACGAGTAACCGCTGTTAGTAGTGTAGAGTAGGTTAGGTCCGTATTTTCGGTGTTTTTTTTTTTTTTTTCTTTCGTGGACTCAAATAATTTTTAACTCGCTAAATATGACCCGAAACTAAGAGAATAATAAACAACCATCGCGCGATTTTCTTCAAAATTCTACCTTATGACGACGACGACGACGACGACGGGTAACGTATATTATGTTATTTATAATTTATGGTAAAACCAAGAAAATACACCGATCCGCCCTCGATGCCCTCCCGCCACCCACTTATTTATTAGTACCGTTTTAAATTGTTAATAATTTACATTTGTTATCGGTGTAACGGAATAATACGATTTAATAATAGTGTGCTTTGTATGTATTTTTTGTTGTTTTTTTTTTGTAGAGTTTCGGGAGAGAGAGATGTCTGCATTATTGCGAACGGTTTGAAATAATAGTAATTTAATTTAATCGTGCGTTATCCGGATCGAAACGAAACGGCCGATCTTCCGCGGTTCTGCTCGGTATACGCGCGTCCCGTTATGTACGGCCTACAGTCACTTACTCAAGAGCCCTGGCCGGATTTAACCGGTCGATTGCGATCGAACGAGGAATGGGGAAAAAAAAATAAAAAAATAAAAAATAATGCCATTACGCGCCGACCGAAATACTTCAGTACAGAGATCCCCGACGATTCGGCCGAATCGTATAAATAAATTACAACGATAATAGCCGCCGATGGATATTAAGCTGATAAACGCGATAAATTATCGCGCGTCGGACTTATCCGATCATTGTTTTAATTATTTACCTATTTTTTATATATATATATATATTAAAAAAAAAGGCCGTTACGGTTTTTTTTTTTTTTTCCCCTGGACGCGGACACGTCATTATCGCACAAAAATAACGAACAAAACCGTTTTCGAAATAAAAAAAAAATAACAATAATATGTTCTTGGCGGCGGTAAAAATAATAATTGATGTGGCGCGTTTACGAGAGGGCGGCGGGCCTAACCCAAGAGTCCTGCCGATCGTTTCTCTCGTATTCTTCTCCCGCGACGAACCGAATAAATTTACGGAAACAAAGTGACTGAGTGAGAAATCCATTAGTTTTACCGGTGACGAGCAATATATAAGTCGAATTTAAACGATCGCACTCCAAAAGTTTAACAAAATAAAAATAAACATTATTATACTGTAAATTCCTTTTCCTTATCATTTTTTTTTTTATTTATTTTATTTTCACTTAATTCGTGTGACGGAAACATAAAAACACGGTTTTGTTTGGAATAAACGTTCACATTCGCACCTTTAATGATGCGGATTTTTTAGCCGGGTTATACTTTGTCCAAAAAACGTTTCTACATTTCCAACAAATTACGATGCGTCGGTTTTAATTTTGGTCGATTTTTGGATTGCATTGGCTAAAATTAACGTAGCAAAACACGGCCAATGCCCGAGGTTATAATCTTGCCATTTTCCCGAATTTCGTCCAGAATCGTTTTTGACTGTCGAGTCGCTTTCGGTAAATCGACTAATCGGTATGTCCTATACCTTCTCGACTAAATTTGTATAAAATATTTCACATATTTATAACTGTTATAGAAAAACAATTTATCTGTAGACAATCGGATAACAGTTTCATTTATCTATATAAGATAAAAATAAATAAATATTTTTTTTTTTTTTTTTTGCGTCTAGATAACGCAATTGAGCAATTGTGTTAAAAATGTTGCCGCCGTAATGAAAACGAGCGCTGCTTAGTAATAATATTATATAAATTTCCAAAAATCCCCTTTAGACATTGCGCAATAATTCGCATTTATTTCGACGAAAACGGCATAAATCTCGGTCGGCCGACGTGCGCGTGCACGTTTTTGAGTGCCGGACGTTTACAGTTATTTCCGAAAAAAAAAAAAAAAAAAAAAACGAAAAAAAATGTACTGTGTACCCCTTCTCGTTCGGCTCGTTAAACACAATCAAACACGACTTCACGCGGTATTCCGGAATTCGAAATTCTACGACAACTCTCCACTTCGACTGCAACACAATAATAAAACTGCAATAATAAAAAAACGGCGGCGGTGTGGAAACGCGTGTCGAAAATAAAACATTTTTTTTTTTTTTTTTTTTAAACACTATTTTTTCTTGAGTTTTTTTTAAATTTACGATTCGGTTCGTTAAAAATATCGTATACACAACGGTGACCGGGCGCACAATAATAATAATAACAACACAATATATTATAAAATAATGTAAGTATAACCTCGAGGCTTTTTTTTTTTTTTGTTTTTTTCGACGGCGGCGGCGCTGACAATAACGCACGCGGCCAACACGCGACTTCTCCGGAGGGTGTAATAATATTATTATTGTTAAGGTTACCGTTTTCATTTTTTTTTTTTTTTTTTTTTTCGCTTCCCGTTTCCACACCGCCCAAAACCCCCCCGGTTCTACACCGCTGGCCCGGCCTGGCCCCGGCACAGCGGTCGAATCTATTCTCTCTAATTGAAGAGTTGTGTTTGGAAAACTATAACGTGCGGCCGGCCCGACCGCGCCGTTGTTACGTTGTCGGTAGGTACATAATAAAAACACCGTCGTGTCGCGTAGTCCGGAGGGTTAACAAAAAAGCAACAACGAAAAAAAAAAAAAATAATAATAATAATAATAACCGCGTGTACGGGCGTCTTGTCGGACCCGAGACTTACTTTTTCGTCAAACACACGACCGAACAAAATAATAATAATCTGTATACGCGCCGTGGGTACGACCCCGCCGCGGGGGTGTTGCGATGTTATTATTACGTTATAATACCGTAATGGCATTTACCGTGTGCCGAATTTTTTTTTTCTTTTTTTTTTTGAAAAGACGATGTCAAACACTAACACGTAAAACAAACGGCACACTACGACGGTGTTGAGTAAATCGGGTACGATTAATAACGCGAACGCCGGGGTACGGTTGATTGTCGTCGCACAGAAGAGGAAATATGGAGACGAAAAAAAAAATAAACGCCTGGAAAACTATTATACAGTGAAAAGCATTTTTTTTTTTTTTTTTTTTTTTAGAAAAACTATAAGCACATTCCAACAAAAAAAATAATAAACAAGCAAACGTCCCGAACCCCCCGATAAGTGAGTAAGAGTAAACTCGTACTGGAACGGTTTACCTAAATAAGATCATTTTAAAATCGAAAATTTTACTATATTTCTAATTGTAAAATAACAATGATTTTGAGTTTTTTCAATTTTCAATTTATTGAAAAACTATCATCTTAAAACGGTCAGTTTTAAATTCTGAGCGTGAAAAATAGACTTTGTACTTTGGATACGTTTAAAGTTAAAACGACCAACCGTGGTACAGTGATGTCTATATTTTTTTATCTTATCCGGATAAATGAGTAAAATCCCAGAATGATTTATGAAAATCTTTTTTTTAAATAGTAATCTATATATATATTTTTAGATATAATAGGTAAAATATTTAATCAATATAGTTTTACGAATACTTAATCAAGTTACACCGATTACACAATCTTTTAGCACTAGTACACTTTTAGCACGAATTTTTACGAAATGTTCCGGTTTTTTTAGTATTATTTTTGTTTTTATTTATTTAGATAAAAAGTTGCTGACACGGATATAATGCTGTATTTTGAACACGCTGAAACTAAAATTGGCTAATTTAAAATGAGAAAAAAAAAATACAAATCAATTTCACGCGTTAGGCACCGATGAAGCTCCCGGGTTGGCGTAAAAAATAAATATAATATAGATTCAGACGATGTAATTTATAGATAATAACTTTGGAAAAGCCATTAACGCGTTTGACTTATTCCCATCGGAATCCTGTAGCAGCTAGTTGACACGATGCGGGCCGCATCGGGAAAAAGAGTATTTTTTTTTTTTTCATACTTTTTTTTTTTTTTTACGCATCGTTAATATTACATGAAGCTAAATTTGCTGATTTTTTTTTTTTTTTTTTTTCCGTTCCGTAGGGAAAAACTTTCACCCCGCTACTTTTTTTTTTTGTTTTTTTTTTTTTCTGTCGAGTGGAGTTATTTTTTTTTTTTTTTTTCCAGGTACACGCAACATATATATCGAACGAGATGTCAACAAAACAACGACGGCGCACAACAAAATTAGACCCTTCTTGGCGGGGTGTTCCCGCGGGCTGACCAGCTCCGTTACCGGCTACTCCCCGGACGAGTCCCGAGGGAACGCCGAAAACACGGTGACCGCGCCAAGGGTTGGGTATTTTTTTTATTTTTTTTTTTACCCCCGCCCACATATATACACACTCTCTTTCTCTAAATAGGTAGGAAATGGATTATATTTTTTTATTTTTTTATTTTTTTTTTTTTTTTTTGTTCGCCCTGTCCTCCGTTAATGCTCTATAACGTTCCATCTCCGCTGACAGAGGTCATATTCCGCGGGTACGTATGCGTGGGTCCGTGTACACGTTTTTCGCCTATGTAAAACGAGAAAAAAATACACCTTTTTCAACATCGGACAGATTTAAAAATATATATATATATATATATACGAGGTGTGATCAAAAAATGCCGGGACTAAAATTATATCAGCGCTAAAAATAAACGTATTGGAAATATACACATATTAAATAAAAGTAGAGATAAAACTCAGTTACGTTATTCAAGCCGCCACGAGCTAATGTTATCCTTTAGTAATATTTTTTTTGTGTCTGCCGTTTTGTCATGTCGAATACAACAAACTCGAGCAGCGTTTTTGCATTAAATTTTTCGCTAAACTCGGTAGATCATTTGAAGATGCAGCAAAGAGCACATCTGAAACATTTGAATGGCACAAAAGGTTTATTGGGGGGCCATTAGTGATGACACCCGTGCTGGTCAACTTCAAGAAATGGAAAATGGAAATGGTGGTAAAAGTTCTAAATATTATTCGATCAGATCGACGAATGACGATAAGAGAACTTTCTAATGAGTGTAAAATTTCTTATGGATCATACCAAACTATTTTAACTGAAGATTTATGAACGTTCAGAACAGTTCCAGAATCGATCGATCGGGGTTGTTGCACCACGATAACGAGCCTGTTCATTCTGTCTTATCAATCCGTGAGTTTGTAGCTGATAAACAAATTCCAGTTGTACCTCCTCACACCCCTTACTCACCGGACCTTGCCCCTTGTGATATTTTTGTTTATTTTCAACAATTAAAACTGACCTCAAAGGACAACGATTCTATGATACAATAAAAAAAAAAAAAAATGCGATGGATCAACTCAAACAACTTAAAACAGAAGACTTCCAACATTGCTTCAGAAAGTGGCAGAAGAGATGGAATAAGTGTATAACATCAGGCGGTAAATACCTTGAAGGAGTCTAATATTTAAAAAAGTATATTTGTTTATTTAAATTTTTGAATTAAAAAAAAATTCCGGTATTTTTTTATCGCACCTCGTATACAGTAAAACCTCTCTATAAGACGGAATCCTCCTTGTAACAGATCAATATGTCAATAGTTATTGATTTATTTAAATTGACTTATCTAAGGCGGACACTCTACTAAACGGAAACTGAAACGACATTTCCGTAATTTAACTAGTAAAAATACTCTCTGTGACGGAAAATAAAACGATTTAAAGATGAATATTTTTGTAATGTATTGGGAATAACGTAATCTGAACTTTATCATTAGCTCATATTTAGACGAATTACAGAAATGTTCAGCCACAATTTCAAATTCAATGTTAATAGAGTTAACGACAAAAGCGCAACAATGTACTAAACGTATTGCACCTTAGTCACAAAAACCGGTAAAATATTCCAAATTATTTTTCTTAGTTATAAAAATAAGGTAATAGGTAATACGGTTTTTTTCTCCCTTAAGTTCTTAGTTTTAATTGTTCAGTATTATTCACAAAACACATTTAAATATAAATTCATAAAGTATAAATGTACGTTGTACGAAATATTTACATATCTAAAATATCATATTATCTTTTTAATACGCATATAGATTCTGGAAACTTAATTGGTTTTTATTTTTTTTTTTTTCTATAACGGAATATAACTACGAATAGATACTTTTGAAAAACATTTATAAATACTTTTACATATATTTATTTATTTTTTTTTTTTTTAATATTGGCTCGTACGCTAGACGTTCGTATAAAATTATTTATTTTTAATTGTTTGTACAACATCACTACTGGTTTTGATTACTAAGCGCGTGTAAAAATTAAAAAAATTAAAAAAGTGTTTAAATTAAGTATTCAATTTCAAATACAAATATTTTTGAGAAAAAAATACAATATCAAGTAACTTCCGTAGAAGTATTCGGACATTTTTATATAAACACTTTTGATCAAGTACATTAAAGTCTGTAATATAAGTATAGCTTTAGTTAGGGACGATTAGTTATCAGTTACATGTATCAAAAGTTACGTGTAACGTCCGTGACTTTTGTAAGAAGTAACGATCAATCGATTACAATACCTTGAATTAAGTTAAAAATGTAACTCGTAACAATGATTGTTTGTACCTTGTAATAAAAGATATACATAACCCAAGTTACAAAAATCGTCTCGAGTCGGCATTCTGGTAATTGCAGTATATTGTTTCAACTAAATGTTCAAATAGTTTGAGAATAGAATAACTGAAGATTGCAAAAAATAAATTTTTTTTTTTTTAATTCACTATGTTTGTTTAAATAATTATTTCTTTTCACATACCTAAGCCTTCTGTATAATTTAATGTATTTTATTGACTGAAAGTGTTTTTATCTGGGCTTTGCACCCGAATCGTTTATTCGGGTAAACGTAAATTTATTCGGGTTAATATGGATGTACGAAAAACACCCGTGTTGCTGCATATCAATTAACACGAGATTTCCAATGCGAATTTTATATAGTAAAACGATTACGTTTTTGAAGTAAACATAATGAATAATAGTAGATTTAAATTGAAACTTGACGTTAATCGGTCTTTTTCTACTGAAGAAAGTTCTCGGCCATTACTCGTTTTGACTAAACGTCGGGCCACAGTCTTTTACCACACGTCTGTCTCCTCGTGGAACCGTCAAGTATTATTTAGAAAATAAAAAATATATATTTATCTTCAATCTACGATATCGCCGTGTTGTCGATATTGACAAAACATAATAATGATTTAGTTATAAGATAAATCGATAATATTCTTTAAAAACACGAATGACTGTTATAATGACGGTTGTAAAACATACGTACAGATTTATATAATTCTATACGATTTACAAAGTACATTAGGATTCAGGGTTGATCCGGAACGGTGCGAATAATCGTATAATAGTTTCGACGTGGTTAACGTAATTTTTTATATATTTTTTTTTTTTTTTTTTAAACGGTTAACTCGTGACCGGTTATCTCGTGTGTCTGGTTGCACTATGTTGCGGGCACAGTAACTCGCGTCCGTCCCGTGGTTATTCGGCCGCTTTAAAAAGCGAAACGTCCATTTTCACAAAAAAAATGGGAACCGATCCGGGGCGACCTCCCGGCCGATAATTATAATATTTTATAGGCACCGTCGTCGCGGCAATAATATATTATAATATTTCCCCGGTGCGGTTTTCGGGGGGGGGGGGGGGGTTATAAAAAAAAAAACCCCCTTTTTTTTTTTTTCTTTCTTTTAATCCCGGCGCAGACCGTCTCGCACGGCGCGCAACACGATCGCCGACTCCTCCCCCCCCCCGGCCCTAACAGTATAATTTAATATTCCGGACGTGCCGCCCAGCGGTATAATGGCGTGTATTTATACCGATCCCGCCGTACGGTGTGCCATACAGACAACCGTATAGCCGTGGCACGGCCCTCGGATAAAACACTTACAAACACTATAGCCCCCCCGTCCGTAGTAATGCGCGCGCGCGTACGATAATAATTTAATGTTCGCCGTGTCGATAGGACACGTCCTCGTGGGAAATCGGCGACCGGCACCGCGGCCGTCGCAATATTATAAGTGTCGGCGGGGCCCCGCGCGGTCCCCGGCGGTGTCGTTCGGCCGCGCGGTATTATCCGACCGAGTCCCGCTCCGCTTATTATTATTGTTACTACTATTATTTATAATACGCGATGATATTTTGCGCGAGACGAGAGGGACGACGACGACGACGACGACGTATTATTATCATTATTATTATTATTATTAATAAAACGACGACGTGTTTCGGCCGAGCCCGAGATTAATAGGAAAAAAATAATAATAATAAAATACGACGTAGCCACCCACCCAACCGCCCCTCCAAATATAAATATTATATAAAAAAAAAAAATGAACTTGTATATATTTTTTTGTTATTGTAGTGTACAGGCCTGTGCGAATCTGTTTTATATTTATATATATATATATATAAAAAAATTAAGCGTACAACGGGTTCGATGAGATTATGCTCACGATACATATGTAGACCGGACAATCTACCGGAAAATTCCAACGAAGAAAACTAGGAACCGCCGTCGATGGTTATCGCGGAGTAAAAAGAAAACTGATGCCCTTGGCAGGATATACTTGTAGTTCGTTTGAATAACAGTGAATGTTTTTACATCATAATGTCGCTTGCTAAAGGAATCGAGAATAAAATCTATTAAAAAAAAAAAAAAACTGTCTACTTGAATGTACGATCCTCACTGGCTGTGGAGCTGAGCAACGGTCTTGATCCCCAGAATACCAATGATATCAACCAATCCACCGTTCCGGTTTAGACGGCTCCGATTTCCCGTATAGTTACGCTTTTCAGTGACCATAAAAAAAAGGCACAGGGCTAAGCGTTCAACGTTGCTGGTTTAGAACTAACCGTCTAATTTTTTTCTTATGGTCAACTGTGACCATAAGTGGCTCTGTCGCGTGTCTCATGAAAACAAAATCTATTTGGGGCTGACGCCAGAACGTGAGACACTTAACGTGGTTTATCCAGAAATAGTTAATGCTTAATGCCAATTGATACTTAAGATTTAAAATCAAGCAAAATTAAAAAGTAAAATTGAGTTGAAATTAAAAAATATAATGCGGTTTGGACGGAAAACAAAATTTAAAAGAAAGCACACATCATAATAAGACAAATTCATACCACACTTCGCTCTGAATTTTAAAACGATTTTTGTTCAATAGTACGCACAGGCAAAGCCGTGCGGGACAGCTAAACGATTCTGGATAACCAGAAAACTTGACCCGAGCAAGGCATGGGATGATGGCAGCTAGTATTTAATATATTAACATGTTATATTGTTTAACATTTCGCAATCGGTATTGGGTAGAATATTGATAAATTGGGATGAAAATTGAACGCGAAACGTTACAAAACGAGTGTCAGAGTATGGGTAAAGTATGAGGTGTGAAAAATATGATAAATATCGAACGAGCGGTAATGAAAGAATGGTTTGTGAAAGTCGTCTTGGGCTCTTAGCTTGGGCAAAACGCTGAAGAATCGTCCGGAAATCGAACGAACGAAATTGTTTGTCGTTTCTTTCGCCGCTACGGTCCATTCGGTTATAAGGCCGAAGACTTTGCGCTGGTCCCAAAGCGAGGCCTATAAACGGCGGCGTCCACGGTTTATGCGTTTAAACCGTGGCCGCTGTAAAAACGAGCGGTGCTCGGCGTTACTGCGTCGCCGGTGACGGCGGCTATGGTGGTGGCCGCGGCGGCGGCGGTGGTTTTTGCCGACGATGATTTCCAAAGAAGCGCGCGCTGTCAATTAGAGCGGACGCACGCACGCACGCACGCACGCATGCCCGCGCACACACGTCCACGCACGTAACTACGGCGTATCGTAAATTATGGTTCCGGACACGGGAATATCCCCGCGGTTCTCTATAATTGAGTCTAATGGACAAACCCCGGCGGCGGCGGGGCCCGCCGGGACGCCCCGGATGACACATTCAACACGTTTCTTGCGGACGGCGGGAGGAAAGCTGTCTCAGTGTCGGCGGTTAGATTTTTTCCCCACCTACCCGCGCCTGCTCTAACCTCTCCCGCGTTGTTTTTTTTTTTTTTTTTTTTTTGTCGCTGTCCGACTATACACGACACTATAAATATATATAATAATGCACTGTGGGCACCGATACCTACTGTCCTCCGGCCGCGGCCGTTAAGTAGAAAATCATGTAACTCGCGTACCGCGTACACACACATATATATATATATATATATATATAAATAGCGGTGGCTGCTGATCCGGCGCAAGGGTTGCGACGGCGGCGGCGGCGGCAACCGATCGGCCGGGAAAAGGGGGTGGGAAATAGAGGGGGTTTCGCTCGGTGTACACGCGGTAACGGTCGACGACGACGACGACGACGACGACGACAGTCCGGGCTAACCGACTTGACGGTCAAGCCCCTCCCCCCCCTCTCCACCGCCACCGCCGATCTACCCTCACGTACGCGGTCCGTGGTCGCCTGTCCCGCCGCCGCCGCCGCCGCCGTGTCTTTTTCCGTATCCGTCGTCGGGATATCGCCGCACGCGCGCGCGTCCACAGATGTATTATTGTTACTATTATATCCGCCGGGACGCGCGCGGCGCGAGTAAAAACTGCAAACGGGATATATATCCCCGCGGCGACCTTTGCGCGTATTTATACCCCGCCGCGCGGCAGTTTTTCCCGGACCGCCGCCGCCGCCGCCTCACTAAAATATACTAATACGGTTCGACCCTATCCTCCGGGCAAACCCGGTGGCCGTATATACATATATTATTATTATTATTATTACTATTATTATAATGATAACGTACGAAATTCAACAAGTATACGTAAACACACACGTATGAATTTAAACGGATGCCATTGATTTACACGGCCAGACCAGAGTATAAACCGTTCGAAAACAAATAATCCAATATTGCGAATACGTATCTTAAATACTTTTACATAAATTATATTTTGAATATATGTATATTTGTTGCGGTATAACGGATTCCAGCGCAGGACGAATAAATGGTGTGTGTGTGTGTGTTGTTGGAACAGAAACTGCCGAGGGATTTTTGTTAATTTTTGGTAAACGTCGAAAATTATATCCAGATTGCACAAATGTGATTTTGAAGAGAAAATACCCATTGTGATAATCTGTGTTCAATGTTCATTTAATAGAAAAGAAAAACACAAAAATTACACTATTTTTGTATAATATAAAATAGTATTCAATTAATCTATGTGTTTTCACATTTACTCAAGATTTTCGTCAATTCTGCATAAATACCCGATAGAAATTTCAATTCGATCGGACAAGAGTTAAGGCCAAGGGTGATTTTTAGGTGACCCGAAAAATTGACCTATTTTAACGGAATCACTAGAACTCGTATATATCAATTTTTAAAATGATTTCGACACGGGTTAACGTTATCCCAGAGAGAAAATATTTCATATACAATATTTCTAGATCAAATGGAATAAAATTAGAGGGTATGCGTGTCGATTTTCTAAGAAAAAAATTTTGTCTTCATATAACGGACACCCTATATATTTATTTTTTTTTTTAACAAAAACAAAATTAACATTATCGCGTACATGTTTTCCCGTTACTAAAATAATACAATGGAAATTACCTCCACAATGCACCGGCTAGACAACATTTGCTACTAGAAACCACTACCGATGTTCAAAGCAAGTCGATAAGTTGTACGCAGATATAAAAACAAACAAAAAAACATACGTTAAAGTAAAACTTCGACACGAGGTTGGATATAAAAAAATAATTGTACTTGATGGCGATCAAGAAAAAAATTCGAGCGTCGACGCAACAATTTTCATTTTTATAATCGTTACAAGGAGTGATAAACCATCGCCCTATTAAATAATTTAATTTTTAATGCTTATTCGGCTACACTGCGGTTTAGAACGATACAGAATGACACTCGGAATAGCATCGCTGATATTTGTCTATCTTTGTAAATCGTGTGAAATATTTTCGCGAAAATCGTGGGATCGACCTGTAGACGTCCCTGGCACCCCCGGACCCTAGATTTATCTATTTTTCATTATTTTTCGAATATTCGAGTATTAGTATAATAATATTATATAATTTACTAGCTGTCCCGCACGACGTTACCCGTGGATTTAATCCCCTGGCCCAACTTTTATCGGTCCTATCGTGGTTTTCGCGTGATTAGATTTTATTCGCGGCAATTTACTAAAAATGAAAATAAATACGCAAACCGATCGATAATCGTTTGTCACTCTAGGGCTGTTAGGCACCTACACCATACGATATATACCAGCAAAATTTCAAGTCTCTGGGTCCAGCGGATTGGTCTGGGCGTTGAGACCAGTGAGCGAGTGAGTGGTATTTGGCTTTTATATCTATAGAATAACGAAAAAAAAAAAAAAAAGATATGTTTTTTTGGTAACTAAGCACCGATAGTTTCCCTAGTAACGTATTAATTATTGATTTGTGTCGTATATATATACAACCTATACAAAATCATTAAATTTGCAATAAAAAAAATTGACGATCACCTATCGAGATAAAAACTACCATATATTTTAAGTCGGACCAGATCACACACGTGAGCATAATCTTATCGAAAATCGGTTGTGTAGTTTTTGAGCGCATTGCACGCTTAATTCATATATATAAGGTAGCCGACGAGCGATTAAAATCGTCGGGGTGCGCAAGGGCATTGTGTTGGAAACGGGAATGACGATGACGAGAAAGAGGACGAGAAGAAGATGACCAGGAAAGAGGACGAAGAAGTGGACGAGGAAGAGGACGAGGAAGAGGAGATTAGCGCTTCTCGGCGGGTATAGACGGGCGTGCGAATACAGGAGTAGGAGTAGGATTTCTGCGGGCCCGAGACTATATTATTATAATGTACCACGGGGACAATAGGCCCGGCGACATTCTCGACGATATAATATAAACTTCACGGGCTAAGATCTGTTGGAACGTCGCTGCCGAAAGCATTATTTTATATATTCGCTCGCTTGTCTGTTTATCCGCGCGCAGCGTGTGTGATGCACACGCCCCTGGGCTGCCACTCTCTCGTCACGCGCGTATGCGGGGCGACGACGAAAACTTCTCCGAGATTCCTTTTTTTTTTCCTCCACCCCCGGCCGTTTTTTCATTCTTTCTTTTTTACCGTTTCGTTCAATAACGCACGCACGTGCACCGTTGTCGTCGTACACGCACTACGATATTACGTACCGGCGTATAGTAATATATTTGATTATATATATATATATATATATATATATACATGTGTGTGTGTGTGTGTGTGCATAGGGTGTCTCGAAAAGAACGCCGGATTTGATTAAGCCGCCATTTATGTTAATTTAGGACGGGGACAGGGAGCGCCTGGTCCGGAGGATCGGTCCTTTCGTACCGGGCGACTTGGTGTCGCTCATGTTGGAATCCCCAGACCGTTGGAAAGCCGTGGTCGACTTCGCCGAGACGGTCGTCGCGGAAAAGGAGTCGGCCGAACGGCAACGCCAAGCCCTCGACGCCTCGCAGACGTCAGACCGCCGGCCGTGGGGCCGGTAGGAAGTGTCACCCCTACGAGTGTATGGGCAGCAAGTGGGCTTCGGCCCGGCTACTGTCCATTCCCCAGTAGGGACGCGAAGCTTTGTGCGCTTTTTATGTGAGCCCGTCCCGTCGAAGGGGAAAACCGGGTTGTTAAAATTGTGTAATTATTTGTATGTGTTCATTGTTGAATTAATGATGGCGACCCGCCTCCCGAAGTAGTGCCTCACGGCCATTCTGGGAGGCGGTGGTTTAGAAATAAAAAAAAAAAAAAGGTTAGGTTAGGTTAGCATGGCTAGCATCATTGGTTTTGCTATTTTCTTGTTATCTGTTATCATTGTGGTTTCGTGTTGATAAGTGGTTTTGTGGTTCTTAGTGATTGTTTGTGTAGTGTCGCAACGGAAAGGTGCAGTAAGGAACAGCGTGTTTTGATTGTGAAAACTCACCACCAGAATAGTGAACATTACGCGTTGACTGTACGGAAACTCCGTACAATTCTTGCGCGTCACAATGCACAAAACGAATCAACTGTTCGTCGGTTGATCAGGACATTTTGAAGAAAGCGGTTCAAAGGTACGAAAATTACAAGTCATCAATTTCTACAATTTTACATCGCTCGTCTCGTTGAGTGTATCAACGAATGAAAATATTTAGACGGATGATTAAAAAAAAAAAAAAAATCGTCTTATTTTCGTTAACGTATCCCCTTAGGCTTTTATCGTTTCTTTCGTATTACGTGGCACTGTGTCTTTCCGAAACGGTTCTTTTCGAACCGGCACAAGACAACTTGCCACACTCCTTGATAACGTGCGAATTTTTTTCTTATGGGAATACACTAAGTCACGAGTTGGAACTTAAACAAGAAATTTGACGTGTACTCGGCGAACTTGATAGGCTAATATGTGATCGGGTGATGGTCAATTTCACGAAACGAATAATCGCCTGTGGGGCTAATAGGAGGGGGGTCATATGTCCGATATTGTTTTTCACGTTTAAACTTAAACTTCTGAAGAGAATTGTATGTTTTTTTTTTTTTTTTACAGAAATATATTTTATTTATCGCAGTTTAAAATCCGGCGTTCTTTTTGAGACACCCTTTATATACATACACGAATATGCACGCCCCTGCGGGGTTCGGCCGATTGATTTGCCGACTTGTACACTGAACTAGTGATGGGCAATCCGAATCGACCTTTGAGAAGATCGATTTTTTTTTTTTTTTAATCGATCTCTATGTGTCGATCTATTTGGAATGCATTTATCGGATCGATCATTTGGGGGGAATCGATTATTATAGTCAATAATTACTAGTTAAATACACGATTTACCATTTGATGTTATGATAACATTGGTATCTACATAGCTGAATCGACTCATTGGATCGATCTTTTGGGAGAATCAATTATAGTTAAATAAAATTTAAAAAAAAAAAAAACAATTTAATTAAATTTCTGAAGAAAAAATTAACATTACACAGAATTAAAATCTATTCAAAAGGTCGATCCACTCTTGATAAATGAGAATCATCATCAAACGAAGTTATTTCACTGTATTTCTACTTTTATGTTACTGGTTTTACATAAAATATTTTGTCGCAAAAAGTGTACGAAGTAAATGGTCGATTTATATCACACATAGGACAATCGCAATGGTTTATTTATTTATAATATCAAACAAAATTCCATTTTTTCAGTTCGTTCTAGATCGATTCATTTTCGAAAATCATGCATCAGCGTGCGCCGGGGCAGGGTCTTATCGACGAGGGGAGGCGGCTAGCTTATCTTCAAAATCTTGTGTCAAATTGTCGTGCACTTCCGTTCGGCCAAAAAATTTTTATTCAATTAATTTAAAAAAATAATAACTTAACTTAAAACGCCTATAAATAATTCAAATATATTCAATTTATCCTTTCTAATGCACCCGACTAGATACAAAATGCTTTCGGGTAAGGTGGCACGTAAAATGGTGGAAAATTTGTCTACGGACGGGGGAAAAAGAAAAACCGCACACATTATCATAGTAAAACCAATACATTTTTCGGTTCGCTCCGAATCTAATAATAACGTTGTTGCGTTCGCCGCGTAACAATATAAGCGTATTTCAATTCCATTCGAAACGATTTCGGTTACGGCGATTGCACTGCAATCGAATTTCGGTTATTACAATGAAAATAATATAACATCACAGTCGAACGGGTAATTTCGGTCAATCAGTAGTCCAAATCCGAATACAGAGCTCTAAACCGACCCATTCAAAGGGTAGATCCGACAATATCCCCGTCCGCCCGCCCCTGCATAATCCCGGCCCTCTTTTGTGCGGGACCGGGATACTTATTGGAAGACCAGACTCCGACTAGCCGGAGAGAACGGGCCCAAAGCCGTAGGATTTAAACACGCGCGGGTGCTGCAGCGGTGCAACTCTATAAAATACATTTTGTCACACTATCTAAATAACGATTTAACATTATCCGGTCTGCCGAGCACGCGAACTTACAGCATTATAATATACACGCACGCACGCACATTCGAACGACAGCGTCTGTAGAGTGCAAATAACGTTTTGTAAAAAAAAATATATATATATATATAAATTAATTCAAAAGAAACGACGGAGAAAAAGAAGTAAAAAAAAAAAAAAAAAATCAATGACGTAACGGTATAACAATATTGGAGCGTCGTCGTCGTCGTTTTCTCCACAATAAACCTCTCGACAGTACGTCTGCGGCAGCGGCGGTTGTTCGGAGGGAAAACACGCTATTTGTATTGTATTGTAGTTTTTTTTTTTTTTTTTTTTTTTTCATACCCCCGGCGAGAGAAATCAGTTCGATTTTCCGAACACCAGACCGGGGCGAAAAAAATAAAAATAAAAATAAAACGCGTGTAAAACGGTACCTATATATATACCTCTACTGTAATAGAAAACAACAACAACTATATAACTCGTAGACCGGCCGGGAAACTGCAGCGGAAATCGACTTTTCTGAAATTGGCGTATACTCCGCGGGGAATATACTTGTATACCAGCTACCGCGTTATCGCATTTACATGCCGTGCGAGTGCTTTTTTTAGTACTTACGCCAAAATCCAATCGAAAAGTACAAACGTGTTAAAAAAAAAAAAAAATAAATAAACCCGGCTACGGTACGTCTCCGCGATTGCCCTGCGACAGCTTCCGGTGTATCCAGAAAAAAGAAAAAAAGTGTTTCGCTAATTGGCTTGTCACGGTAGGTTAGGTACTCTACTTCCTCTTGTAGTTAATAATCCTACGGTTGTTAGATTTGTTACAACCGTCCGTAACTCCCTGTAGTAGCTATTAGTTCCCATGTATATTTCCCAATTCGTCGTGGCCTTTATGATTTTTGATCATACATTCCGCCCTTGGTCTTCCCCTACCCCGGCGTATATTTCAACGTCCCCGTAATACAATACTCTGTCTGATATCATCTAATCGCCGTCTGGATAATTCAATCAGACCAATCCAGGTCGGTTACGGGATTTTCAGCGTTTCTCCGAAGCGCCACAAAACCCCAAGGCCTGCCGGTGTACCGGTTTTTTAACCGATCTAATTGCCGGCGGTTTCATATCCGAACACAGTGCCCTCCCCCCCCCCACTCCACAATAGATCTTTTAACTACGATTCTTTTCCCTACGGGCTTCCATCCGGGGTTTATATTATTACATCACGGAATATACAAATGATATTATTATAATATATTAATGTAAAAAAAAAAAAAAAAAAACCAAAAAATACATCCGATAAGAACGGCTACGGTCGCAAAGTCGCGTATTATATCGAATTGCGCGGGTCCCGTAGGATTTCGGGGCGGTAGAGGAATGGCATTTCGCGGGCCCGGCGGACTAGATAAACCTTTCAATTTAAACGGCGGGGAATGGGTGAGAATGGGTGAGAGAGTGGGAGAGTGACGCGCGTGTACTCGAGAGGGGTTAGAACAGTATTTATGCACGACCCCCCCCCCGCACCGCCACCACCACACCCACTTCCCACTTACCACTTTACTTCCCCCGGGGACGCCCCTCCGCCGCCGCCGCCGCCGCCGCCGCCGCCATATCTCCGGCTCGTTTACAACTGTTACCCCATTGTCGTGCCGCGGCCTTTAATACTCTTTTAAGCCATTTAGAGTTTCGTTAAATAATAGTCGGTTTCAATTAGTTTGGCGTACGGTGCCACCCCGCGGCGTACGGGAATATATCCGTACGGTTCGTGTTGCCGATAAGCCTCGCGAACGGCGACCATGGCCGCCGGCCGCGTCAATGCGTAGTACGTACAGCCCCGCCGCCGCCGTTGTTGTTGTTGTCGTACGAACCGCTTTACAAAACGCGACAACGCACCCCGACCCCCCCTCCCCCGCCCCGGGGCCTTTGTCGTCGTCGTCGTCGTCGTCGTCGGCGCTCTCAACGCCATCTATACACGCCGCGGCGACGATTGTCCCCTCCGCCCCCTACTCGCCGACAATAGAGCCCGGATTTAAAACGCGCTCTGAAAACTACGAGCGGGAAACAATGAACGCATTTCGTCGACGAAGGCGACAATGCCCGCCCGATAATGATCGAAAACACTAACAAAACAAATTTAAGTATCTGTTATACGTGAATCGAATCATGTAATTGAAATTTATTGCCCTAGAACGGCAATTCTCTACCGGTTTTTTTCCATTCGCCCTGCCCGTCGACCTGTTTTACGTCATCACTGTCGATTTCCATCCATTTCCACATAGAACAGTCAAATAGACGAATTGAAACAATTTGTTTTAGTCAGCATACGCCATACAATGTAATCGTTGAAGTTTGTTTTTTGGTTGCACTTAATTTTTTTTGAAATCAGGATCCACCGTTGATAAGTAAATCAGTAAGTCCTTACACGGGAGAGTCTATTACAATATTTTTATATGAGCCCTTTCCGCCAGTGCTCGCGAACCGTAGTAGAACATTAAATGTTTTGTATGAAAGCTCAGGATATTCTTCTTTCACGTCAGCCCAGAAAGTGATGAGATACTGCTTTTCGGATGGTGCTTCAAGTGAAGAATCCGTTTTCAGAAGAAACCATTTTAAATACACACAATTTCACTTTTTCCGCCGTGACCGTTATGTTTTCGCGTACTCCCGGTTGAGAAACGCTGTCCTAGAACATCGAAAAAAAAAAAGAAGAAAATAATCACTTTGTATTGATATCTGAACCCAGACTTTTTTGTAAATACATATTTCATACAAATTTCAATTTTGTTAAAATATGAAAATGAAAAATAAATGTCTTTACGGTTTGCTATAATTTCACATGCCCTTTTTGTAATAATATAAACACAGATTTTCTCAACAAAAAATACAATAAAAAGAAATCTTTTTGATTTATCAAAATCATTATCTCAGTATTGGCTTTGAGAGCAATCGACACGAAGTTTTGAAAATGCATACAGAACCTGTTCGCGCGTTCTATATATTAGTCGAGCCGTGACTTAGTCCGATTTTTGATATTTCACCTCCCACTTGAGATATTAAACGTTGGGGACAACCGACGAACAAGGTAATACGGGATTATGACGTTAAAACGCTCGATGGACTTATTTTAGACTCGTGTTTCAACAATGATCGTCTAAAGAGTTCAGAGCAAAAAATGTTCTGAACCGGGTAGGCTAAAAATACATTTACAATGACGTGACGAACAAAAGTTAATTATTTATTTGGTCGAATCTTTTTTTTTTTTTTTATACGTATTAAGCAAACAAACCAAGCGCATAGAAACCACCAACAAATCATTCTTGTAGTAATATTTATTTTTTTCGTCCGTGTAGTTTCGTTTACTTCTTCGGCTATACATATTGTAGTCACCCCTCTCGGCGATAAATATAATATAATATATACATCAACAAGCCGCGGGGGATTCCAACAAGTGTATACCTAATGAAATCGTATACGATTCAATTAAAAAAAAAAAACCGTCATAGTTATTTTTCGTAGCGGCAGATGTTTTGGACATTATAATTTTATTTAATATGTTGTTTATGCCTACCGATCGGACCAGGACCAGTAACAGGTCACCAAACAGTAGGAGTCACGTCGAGTTACTATCGTCGATAGGTTAGAGTTCCGGTACGAAAATACAAATATTTATCACAAATAATATCGGTCGATACGGAAACCCGGGCAGAGTATTATTAACGTTCCCTACTTGAAACGGGCCACGGGCACAAATAGAATCACAATTTCGTTTTAAATAGGTTTTCATCGAAGAATTGATCGCATTATGGTCTGACGACGTCTCAATGGAACGACGTGGCGTCCATACGATCAATGTTGTCGACGATCGTAGATCGGTTTTGTTAGATAGATTTGTATTTCCCGTCAACTGGCTTTTACAGGTTTACGCTTACGACACCACGCGAAACACTATCGGGCTTTGGACCGACGGGACAGATAGGTTAAGGTTTTTTACTAGTAGGATTTAAGTTCACGTTTATACGACACCGACGTCCTCGGGCCAACGGCGTGATGGAAAACACTTGACAGAGCACCGTGTATATTATTGTTGACACTGAAATTATTGGCACATTCGAATGTGTGCCCTCCAGTACGTTTTTTTTTTTTCCGAAAAATGTTCACTCGAATTGCCTGCCAATTTAAAATTGTATTATTTACTTGAATTGCCCCCCCCCCCCGACATCGAGCTCAGATTTACCGATATAAAATGGGTAATTACTAAAACTATACACAACAAACAAATTATTACTATTATTCGAACACAAAATGAATTCGTCAGGTATGCAAAAAAAAAGGTGCATTATAGATAAAAAAATATTATGTATTTATAGTTCCATCCACGTATAAAGTATACTTTTATCGCACGAGAACATTACTATACCATTTACTATTGGAAAAAAATGTAATCCGAAATTGTAATTGTGCTGGGTTTGAATTTCGTGGCAATTTTGCGGATGTATTGAAGTTCGAGCGAGCGCGGTGCGTGTTATTTTTTACACAATTCACATCGACGTACTTGTAATTACATTACGGTTTTTAATATCTCCGTCTAGTAATTTTGATGGACGTACAGAAAACGTGTTGTAAAGTTTTTCGTTTTAGATTATCGTTTACTATTGGCCCGTTAATACGCCCTCGCGATACGTTTATTATATATCGAATAGTGACTACGATTTCCAATATCGGTGTTCGATTGAACGTGCTACGGGCGGCAATTGTTCGTGTAAAAATAAATGGATTTGGTAGGCAATTGCGTTGTCGGACGGATTTATACCATTTGCGACAAACAATTAAAACGATCGGAGGATTCCGTGTGAACCATGTGTAAACAGCTCGTATGAAATATTATATCGTAAAAAAAAAAAAAATACGAAATCCGTTCGTTCTATGTATTGTATAATATTAAATTATAACGCCGATGCCGAAGTGTTATACTTGTGGTATACCTAAGTGTGCGGGAAAATAATAATCGTTGTGTATTATAATAATAATAATAATAATACTATAATGTCCGCCGAGCATGGAATAATAAAATTGTTTATTATTATTTTCGTAGATCCCATAAAAAAAAAAAAAAAATACCCGGGACTCTAAAATAATATCACACACACCACACGCGTTTTTTTTGTGTGTTTTTTTTTTTTTCCTCTACACAGTAATATTTATAAAACGGTGTGTACAAGGTGCTGTGAAATGTCGTTGTGGATATTATATTATTACGGCATAGTATAGTGTTCGTAATATAATTATAAGAAACACGCCGGATTGCGAGATGCGTGTCACGGGGCAGTTATGCGACGGCGGAAAGTACGTGCGTATACTCGTCGTATATACCTATACGAATAAAAAAAAAAAAAAGCTACTTAGCCCGTTCTAATAATAATAATAATATCGTACAAACACGACGAGAATGATTTTGATATTATTTTTCAAATCGTAAATTACCCCGCCCGCCGAGTATATTATAACATACTACGGCGGAGGAATACGAAAAAAAAAAAAAGGAAAAAAACATGCAAACAAACCTCGAGCGGCCTCGGCGCGGTTCGTGTGTGGACGTTTAATATTATTATTATTATTATTACTATTCGAATCGCTAGAATGTATTTTATTTAAACCGTCTTTTTCCATACACTCGGCCGAGTTTTCACATAATATATTTTATAAATATTGCGCGCGGACTCGTAATAATATCGTCCGCCCGCAAGTTCGGAATAGAAAAAAAAAAAAATATATATATATATATACAGTGAAACCTCTGAATAGCGGACACTCTCGGTCGCCGAAATTTTGTCCGCTATTTAGAGGAAAACATTTTTTTTAACAAATAAATAAATTCAATAATTTTATTTTATATTATTTTTACATTAATTGAATACACGATAAAACTAACATAAAAAAAACAGTTACCTAAATTTTTCTTTTATTTTTACATTAATTAAATACATACATCTTAAAAAAATAAAAACTAACATTTCTGAAAAAAATCTGTTACTTCAGTTTGTTTACTAATTGCAGGCGTAGTTATTTCGTATGTTAAGGCATTTTCTAATTGGACTGTGTTTGAGAACAATGAACTATTCTGTACCTCGATAGAAGAAATATATTTACGTATGTCTTTTACTGCTAGCAATGCCTCTCGTAGACTTCTTATTTTTGGAATTTCTTGATCTTCGGACCCATCATTTTCTTCATCACTTTCTTCATAATAATGTACACATAAGATAACTTAATAATTCAGGTTTTTATTCAGGTATTCCAAAAAAATTCTTTATTTAAGATAAAAATAACTAATATCAACGTCATAAAAGTGTCCGTTATTTAGAGTGTCCTGTATGTAGAGGTTTTCCTATACATAAATAGTGAAAATGTTCCCGTCCCCGAAAAAACGTCCGCTATTTAGAGGTGTCCGTTAAGGGAGGTTTCACTGTATATATATATATAATAATTCTATTTCTCGTGATAATTATACGTATATATATATAGATTTTTTTTTTTTCCATACGTACGAGAGGCGTTATAATATCGCGTACGGTATAATATAATATGCAAATTCGACTTTCCGCCGTATTTGCGGGACTTTATAATCGCGGCCGTCGTGTCGCCCGTAAAATATAACGCGGGCGAGCCGTGCGCAGTTATTGTGTCGGCGCGGTTCACGACCGAGAAATGCGTTTATTATCGGAAGTGTCGTGAGCACCGGCCCCTTAGCCTTAGATAAGGTCGCCGGGGACACTGGCCATCTCCTCCGTATTTGATTACCGCAGTCACTTTTAGATGAATTTTCCACCGCGTTCCCAGAGTACCGTTACGGAATCCGGACTCTGTCCAAGTTGATATATCGTCAACAACAAAAAAAGTGTCGACATTTTCGGGTTTTTTTTTTTTTTTTTCTTCTTAATATTTTATGCCCGTGAACAAACGACAGCGCAATGCAGTGGTTGTTAAACCGGTGTTTCGCGGAACACGGGTGTCCCGTGAACGTAGAGGTAAGTGTTGTTCCGCCGACGTTTAAAAACCAGCGGAAAATAATCCATAAAAAAATAAAACGAAACTATTAGTTTCGCCGTGTGAACATTTTGACGTTTATCGATTTATAAAACACGACAGAATAACACGTGCGAAACCGTGTAGAATCATAGAATATATTTACAGACTATATCGCTAGAATCGAATCATATTAGGTTATTTTGTTGGTTTATTCTCGTGTAATTACGCATTGTTTAATAAATTATCAAATTCAAAAAAATGTATATAAACACATTTTTTATTTTATTTTATTTTTTTTTTTTTTGCGGCTGTGTTCCGCAAAAACCCTTATAAAACGTTAAGTGTTCCGTCATTCGAAAAAGGTTAAGAACCACTGATGTAATGTATTTTAATTAATTGCAATTACGGTTTTCAAACCTAACCTCAAAGCACAAAACGTTACGCTATTACGGAAACAATGGAAACAGCGGATGGATAAAAAAAAAAAGGTACTGAAACCGCCTCTCTAAGCGTCCGCATTGATAACCCAGTGTCCCGACCTTATCTTCTAATGCCACGGGGTCGTGACTTTATCGACAAAACAAAAAAAAAAAAAAAAAAACCCGCTCGGCATATATAAAAGAAAAACCCAGTCCATTGCGCGGGTGTTTTGTACATCGTCGATACGCTCCTCGTACGGAAAAGTGTTAGTAAGTATAGGCCGATGATAAGGTAGGACAGGGGTCGTCAACCTTTTCAAACAAGCGAAATACATTCGAAATTTCAAGTCTTCGGTGACCGACAACTAGGAGATCTTAGGAGGAAAATGTGTTTTATAAGCAATTAATAGGTCATCATAATCTAATATACATTCTATTTTATAGACCTGTCCGTCGGGGCGGATTATACGTTTATTGTAAAAATATTTTATTACAGAATTTATACGTATACTTTTTTTTAAGTTCATTTTAATACGCGAACAATCTGTAAACATTTTTAAATACACGGGAAAAAAGTAAAAAAAAAAAAACATATTTAATACGTGAACAATCTGTAAACCTTTTTTTAATAAATACACGAGAAAAAGTAAATAAAAAAAAAGTTTATTAATATGATATCTGGCAATGGTATTCTGCGAGTTTTGATAATTCTGGTATATAATTAAAAACAGCTGCTCGTTAACTTAAATACAAATTACTGTTTGTAATTCTTGACCGATATTTATTCTTCAAGTATTTTATACTCGAAAATGTTGACTCAACATAACTAAGTTGAACCAAAAAATGAAGTTATAAGAAGAGCAATGGCTCGTTGATTTGGGTATTTTTGAGTACTTGCATTTTTCCAAAACTCCTAGATAGTCCTAAGTATTGAATCATTCTGTAACGTTATTATTTCCATTTCCAAAATTGTTTTATCTAGATCAAACAAATTTCCAATTTTATTGGCTCTGGTCTCGACATCCCCAGAAAATGGATTTAATATTAACTGCGAAACTGGCTTCAGTATTTTGAAGTCGTTGAATCTCCTTTTAAATTCGGATCGTAAACGAATCGGAATGTAGAATTATATTTATGTGGTTTGTAGGATCATAAATATTTTCAGATTAATTATTTATTGTTTCTTGAAGCGTAGGGAAAAATGCTGTATATCGCCATTCTTAATTTTATTTTCCCAATATACTAGTTAACTAAAAATCGCTTGAACATCTGTTATCATATTAATAATTTATTTTTCTTTTCCTTGTAACTCGAAATTTAGGAAATTAATTTTTTCTGTAATATCAACTTAAAATGCAGAATTTTCATGCCATTTTATGTTCTCTATTTTCTTCATAAACTATGTCAATTTCTTATAAAAAAGTTTTAATTTGTGGTAGTAGTTCTTTAAAACTATGTAGTAATTTAACTTTACTTCACCAACGAATGTAATAGTAGATCTCCATAATGGCAATCTACTTCGTCCATCAGTTCACGAAAAAAGTGTCTCTTTAATGTCTTACCTCTGATGCTGTTTACGATTTTCACTTCAAGTTCCGTAACATTGTTTAAACTTATAACTGAACTACACAATGTTTGTTGATGAATTATACAATGATGGAAACGAATTATCGTTTTTGCATAACGCTAAAAATCCTTTTTTTATTTCCATAAAATGGAGGGGCTTAAGACTTTTAATAACTCTTCCTTAACAGAAACATCGTCATAATACATTCTGATGAAAATAGAAACAGCTTTCTATTCAATATCAATCATATCGTTAGATTCATCCATTTATAAACTGAAGTACGAACATTTTATTAAATGTGTTGAGTTTTTTGATTTAAAGATATGGTTCCAATACCGACTCATAACTGTGACCTACTGTGTTACTTGAATCGAATTAATGGCACCTAAAATTTCAGTTTTGTTTTCGAAATTCGTAAATAGTGAGATAGAAACTTCTTTAAATGCTTCTTTTATTAATTCACCAACGAAAAAATGGTCTTTTCTTCTTTACTAATAAGTATGCCACTTGGAATAAAGCAATAGTTACATATTGGCCCAATTTATTTTGATTTTTAAAAACAGACTGAACCTGTCATAAACTGAAATTTGTTAAAAACTTTAAATCGAAATCTGCATGTTTAGTTCGATAATGCCTTTCTGAGTTTCCACGTTTGAAAATTGAATGAGTGTCTCGGCATAATAAACATACGCGCTTGCCTTTAATGTCAACAAAAAAAAACTCCAACTCCCATTCCTGATTGAAATGATAAGTTTTACACTTTTTATTTGCATTCATTTTATTGTTGTAAAAATTTAAAATTCTAAATAAATTCGGAAAGACGAAAATACATGGAACATACAATACACGTTGCACGTGACTAATTGACAGTCGAGTTATAACTGACAATAATAAACTATACCGACTATCACGATCGACCTATATTCTAAAGAGTTGAAAATCATAGGATTTTTACGATTTCTGTCAAAGTGTTCACTTTGAAAGATTATAAAATAGAATTGTTGCATTACGTTCAATTTGTTTTCTTTTTCGCCGTCAAGTACAATAAACGATGAACCGTGTATCAAATTTAAGAGCATTTTTAAGAAGCCAAAACAAATTTAATCCACAGAAAACCCAATAAAAACTAAAATAGCTAAACAAAATTACCGGAATATTTCGAAAATATTCCCACGTCTAAAAATAGGAAATATAATTATTCAGTAAAAATGTCATTGTTATTGCGTAAATATCCCTATTATTTAGGGGAAACTACCAAGATAATCAAAAAATGACCGACTCCATCCTCGATGCCCTAAATAGATTCAGAATGCGACTAGACTTGAAAGCCATCTTATCAAAATTCTGAACAAACAGGTGGACTGCCCGAAATCTCAAAATGATTCCATTTCTTATCTACATTCGTGATCCAATATTCTATTTCCACCTTTGCTAATTTCATCACGTGGATTTAATTAACGAGATACAATATGATTATGATTAGTTTGCAGCGTGTCCGGTTAATACAATTATAGAATCTATCTGCCCGTAACCGAAAAAAAAAAAAAAAATTATTTATATGCGGAGATAAGAGAAAAAAAAATCGCTGATGGATATTACACGACGTCACAACACTCGGTCTTGTGCAGTTAGGCGTATATGACGGATGAGCTATTTATGTAATGGTTCGTATACGTTTTAGGGGGTGAAATTCATACTCGGAAACGTATTAAATTTTAATCAATCAGTTATTTTGGGGTATAACAACGTGTTAAGTACTATCGGGTTTAAAATTACAATACGTCGTGTTTTTACGACGCACAATATTATATTATAATAATCGAACCGTTACGAATTGGAGTAAGTGGACGAGTACAAATACACTGGAAGTAAGACCGGAGTAGTTTATATACAGTCCGAATAAATCGGGCTAAATGTGAGTACAAAAATAATACGTAAGTGTCTAGGAATATTGAGATGAAAGTGTGGGAAAATCGATTGAAGGCGTATGAAAGTGATATGCGTGGATTTTGGGAAAGCCGAAGGAATTACGATGTAAAATATAAGCCGGATTGAACACAATAAATAAAGTGTTTCGAAGGATTGAAGAAATTAAAGAAAACCTTCCTGAAAATCTGAAAAACTGCAATAATAATAATATTAATAATTAAAGGAATCGAGTTAATCGGACACGTATACAGGACGGGCACTTAAACGGCCGTTTTATCAGCGTTTATTTCAACCTGAAACGGCATGATCCAGAACCCTCAGCTAAGGCTATTCAAATATGGGTAACTAACTATAAAGAATTAAAATTTAAAATTCGAATACCAACGAACAGTATCCGTTTGCGAACGCGGTCGTGTGTGTTTTATTTTTCGATATTATTTAACACCAATAAGCTGACCGTTAACGTCTTAGTGTCTTACCGAGGAGCCTCCTGGGACGTTTTTAATAAGTTTAATTTGAATATTATTAATATTTTCTTTTTAAGATTACAAATTCGTTTAAAAATACCATTGCTTTGAATGCAAACCATGCTGAATGATAGATACCCTTCATCTTTTACCATACCAGCCAGAAATGTAGTCCCTCTCTTTGCCTCTCCCTTCTGAATGGTGTTAACAAACTATCCATTTTTTTTTTTTAAACTTAATTTATGTCTAAGTTCATTCCCATAGGATACATTCGTCCAAGAATCATATTTTAGTATTATAAGGTTGAATTTTGGATGTTGCGGGTCCCATAAAAAAGTTAAAAATAACTGGAAAATGAAATTACGTATCGTATCGTTCGTTAATAACTAAATCAGAGGTCACGCCATTAATGAAATTCCTTAGATGTACCGCGCTTATATGGAACGCGAACGGATAGAGTTCGCTAACGAACGTTCGCGGGCCCGTCTACGCTGCAACGAACGATGCGGAACGTGCGTGTGCCGGAATTCGTTGTGCAGTGCGGACGCGGCTCTAACACCAAACCGTTTCGGAAACGTTGTCGTCGTATTTTTATTATTAATTTTTTATTATTTTTGCGCCCCGTGCGCCGGTAGACGGACAGGACGGCGGCGGCATTCGGTGGGGAAATTTTCGGCGGGGGCGCGCGGGATCGCCGGGCACTTTAGTCGTAACGCGCGGGGGATCGCCGGGCACTTTGTAGGCGTAACGCGCGGTACCCACTGGTCGGGCGGGCCGGTGCGCCGAACGAGTGACCGTATTTTTGTGCGTACATTTATTGTCTTTGGTAAATAAACGCGCGCGCGCGCGGATGATGACTGACAGTTTGACGGGTTTTTCGGACAATTTTTTCCAATCAGTTACGTAATAATAATACTAACCGCGAGGGTGTGCGCGGGCCCCGCGATCCCGAGGGGGCGTTCGAAATTATATACGTTATTGCCGATGAAACCTGTCAATCGTATGTGTGTAATATATATATATATATTCGCGCCCGTATTTTATATACCACCGGCTGTTGCCGCGCGCCCGCACCGCCGCACCGTGTAAAAACGTTTTCGAGTGCCTTTCGCTTGCGTCGCCGCCGCCGCCGACGTGTCGATTCATTAAAACTATACGTGTGTTGCGCGCGCGGAAAATATGACGGCGGCGGAATACGTAATTTCATATATATCTATATCTATGTATAATAATATATCTATATATATATATATATATATGTATAGATAACCGGTAGCGAGATGAGGGGGAATGCTTTTTAGACGCGCACGCACGCCACGGCCCGTGTGACAACTGTCTCCTCTACGCGCTTTTACGGGTCGAAAAACATTATTATCGTTATTATTATACGGACACACGCGCGCGCGCGCGTCCCCGGAGAGAGACGGACAGACAGACAGATAGACAGACAGACAGAGAGAAACAGAGTGAGAGACCGAGTGAAAAACAACGTGTCCGGGGGAGGGGGGGGGTTATATTGTTGTTTAGCCGACGGAAAACGAGACAATGGCCCCCGCCCCCCCCCCCCGCAATGTTTACCCCCTTCCGCCACGGCCGCCGTACACGTATACAAAATAATCGAGTTTTAATCCCGTTTAAATTAACTGGCGTATAATACTACGGCGATAATATACGACTAGAGTGTGTTGCGCGCACAGTCGACGCGGCGCCGGACGGACGCGAGCCGGACGGTCCGTCCGGACCCGGTCCGCGGACGCGAGTACCGTCCGCCCGCCCGCGGGCTTAACAAAAACGGTCATAAATTTATTATACAGTGTGCGCGTCGCATTTATTGCAATCGTACACTACGTGTCCGCGTTAAGATTATGTCCGGTGTTCAATAATGGCTCGGGCGCCGCCGTACGAGTATCATCCGGCTACGGCATTTTCGGGCCCCCGGGGTGAGGAGGCGGTCAGGCGACGAAAACGACAATGAAAACTCGTCGGGGCCCCGATGAATTTATCGAAAATCGCTACCGAATACATTTATACTCGTATATTACGGTGGCCATTGTTTAGATGGGTTGCGATTTTTATACCGTTCTACTGTACAGCAAATAAAAAATATCTGCGAAATGCGGCATCCATACCATTACTCGACCTCGTCCAGTGGCTCGGGGGGTCGCAAATTCAGGAATAACGATTGTTTTTCGGTTTCCCCCCCCCCGATTATAATTCGAAATATTAGAGTTACGAAAAAAACGAAATATTGTAGTTTACAACTTATAGCGTTAGATTCGATTACATAAATATGACAAAATGTTTGAAACACGGAATTTCATTAAAATTTAAACCGCAGAGAGGTTTTTTCGATATCCCATACCCGATGATTTATGTAGTTTTTTTTTGAAAACCGACATTCAACTATAAAACGAAATAGAACCAAAAAAAAAAAAAAAACACCAATCCATTAAACGACTTACGACTTACGCCTGGTCCGTACGGTGATAGTCACGGCAGTGATAGTTGCTGCCGCGACAGTTAACTGTGACAAGAGATCCGGCGTCCACGTGATAATAATAAAAGACACGACGATAGCAGAGACAATTCAATAGATACGTCTATAGATTAGAACGTCACTTAACTATCGTGGTTTCTATTATCGCGTTATCATATCTTCGTATGATACCGGTGTCACTGTAATGGTAACGTCACGACAGGAACTATAATCGTGTGGATTCGTTTATTGTTCTTTAAATTGTGTCAATATTTAATGTAACCCGAATAATGTTTAGGGTTTCTTAAAAAAAAAAAAAAAGCTGTTTCGACGACGACGACTAAATATTTTAGCCGAATTTGGTCAAAATAGAGGCGTTTGAAAGAGATTGGACCTACGTTTGAGCCAATTTTCAAAAATTGTACCCCTAACATGTACCCGTATGTACGTACGATAAATCTTACATCGCGTTTTTCTTTTAACGGCAGATTTGAAAAGTTCTATTTTTTCCCCAGCGATTTTTACAGTAATACAATTTTTTTCGATTTTAAAATTACCCGAGGCATACTATATAAATTATTATGTCCCAGCCGTCTATATTTCCAACATTAAATGGAATCTTCGTTTGAACAACCGCGGTTTTTCTCGATTTTTCAAACGATTAAAAACGCCTGTTATTGTATTGTATTAATGTAATTTTATTAATATTATTGTTTTTTTTTTTTTTTTTACTCGTATTTTTTTCGTTTATATAAAATGGCACATACAATTATATTTTTAATTAATACAATATCGTTATTTGTTTAAATACATATTATTAACCCTTGTAATATTCGATTTACTTTTATAAACATATTATCATATATTTTTGAAATACAACAGAGCAGTATTTTAAATCACTATGACTCCATTATATATTATAAATACATAATAAAAACTAACTTTCAGTGCCACATCTACGTTATACGAATGTGAAAAAAAAAAAAAGTTAATCTCAGAAGTTTATTACCACGAAACGGTACGTCGTTCGCTATTTCAGAAGTAATCCAACACGACTATTTATCAGCAACATTCTCTATTTCCTGCGATTCGTTATTCGTATACTGTATTTTAATAGAGTAATAAATAATGGTATTAAAATACTCGAATTTGACTACTATTATTTTTTTTTTTTTTTTTACATTAAAATATGAAAGACATTCACCATAACGGCTGTATGTAAATAGTTCTGATTAGAACCCGGATTTTTTTTAAATGTCTTAATAATCTAAATTATCCAAAAGATAGACAAAAATAACGGCCCAAATATGGGAAAACAGTGACAAATGGACAATAAACAATTCACTGTGGGCGTATAGGAAGTTACATAAATCGAATGATGCATTTAGAATGCATTGTTCGAGAAGCACCAACAAAATTAGAACAATGGGCCATTATGAGTTTGTTAGGAAAACAAAATGCCACGGGGCTAATATTTTGAATTACCCAACGGTTGACTCAATTAACACTCGAAATTAAGATAATCTCCGTGTGCAAAATTTAATCTATGCAACGCTACACAATAGGTAATCGTATTTTCGTCATTGTGACGAAAACGTTACATTTTTTAGTAAAAAAAATCTCTGGGATTACATTATACCGTGTTATTTCCTGGCACGTGGTATAACTACATTGGTGCATTGGGAATGTCACGAAAAACGCATATGTATTATACAACTATGATGCGACATCATGCAGATTATTCATTGATATGTGCATAAACCGCAGTAAAAAAAAATGCAGAAACTCACAAACTTTCCGCCCTTTAGGTGCACCCAAAACAGCTCTAGGGATGTAGTCACAAAGACAAAAATCGTTAATTTTAAATGAAAAATAATTGCATTCGATAAACAATAATTCGAGTAGAGTTGCAAATAATTTAAATTGTAACGCACGCTTTAACTTCTTTTGGGTGGTTTTCAACATTCTGTTGTTCACTGGGAATCTCAAAACCCGTATATGGTAAGAGTTAAAGTTTAATTTTAGATTTTTTTTTATATATATATTATACATTTAAAAATGAAATGTTTAAAAATGAAGGACTGAGTTTTTTCTGAAGGTCAGGGAAATGCGACCTGACCGATCTCATATAGGTGCACTTCACGATGAACTGAAATCTGTTTTCCTTATCGTTATAACTATACCGATTGATGAAATATCGTGCTAAATCGTTATTAACCTAACCCAACCTAAGTATATAGACATAAAAACAAAGCTTGTTAGGTTAGGTTAGTTGTAGCATTGCAATTCAATATCACATTATTATTATTATTATTACTATACGGGATGATACAGAAATCAGCATTACATAATTTCGCATTAAATATTATTTTATTTGAAATCCGTTGTGTTAAAAAATGTAAATAGATACGCCTAACCATACCCGGCAGCGAGTAATCTCTCTTCGATTTCCATCAGCGCTATAATAAATTAAACCGTTAAAACGTCCGCAGCATTGTGTAATTCGTAAGTGTAACAGTAAACTTATTCAGAATTAAAAAAAAAAAAATATTGTATAGGCATCAACACATATATTATTTTAATGTGACGCGCATAATATATCAGTATAATTCAAAGTTTCTTTTAAAAAAACAAAATGTGCGTGTGTGTGTTTTTTTTTTTGTTTTTTAGGAGTATAATGGATGAATAGTTAAAAAAATATATATATAAATATATATAGGAAGTCATCGTAGTTTGATGAAGACGTATCCGATTCCGAATGTTTTTTTTACTACAATACTATATAAATGCAAATTCAGCGACAAAATGACAGTTAAAAAGTAAAATACTCTCGTATAATACGTAATATAATAATATTAAGGTCGGATTGAAATGAACTGGGACGTGTTACCTGCATATAATTATGCCATGGCGTGAACACTTTTTTTTTCTTTTTTTCTTTTTTTAGAGACCCATTTTATTATCTATGTGGTAAACGACCGCATTTATTTCTCAGACCGTGTTTACCGGTCGCTTGTCGTTTCTGGGGCTGCTTTTTTTTCTTTTTTTTTTTTTTTTTTTGTTCCTTCTCCTCATCTTAAAACAATATATAAAAATACCTCGGCGCGATAATGAACTGCGGTGAGAATATAAATCGGCCGATTTAACTGTGCGTTTAACTATCTTCATTTATTACCCTTAATGTTTCTGGATCTGGATTAGATTAAATATATAAGTATATACCTCGAGCAAAAAAAAAAAAATTATATATATATATATATAATATACATTAAATCCTCCAGGTTATACGACAATCGAAGAAAACGATCACTTTTTCTTTTTCTTTTTTTTTTTTTTTTTTCGTGGGTTTCCCCGGCCCTCCCGCTCGGGTTTTCTCTCGTTTCACTTCCCCTCGCGCCGCGGTATATATTCTTCGGACACGGCGGCGGCGGCGGCGAGGTGACAAAGAGTTAATTTCCGCTTTCGCTCAGAACCATTTATTTAAATGGGACAAGATAATGTCCTAACCTTTATAAAATGTATTGGCCGGATGCGACCGGGTCGACCGGAATTCGACGTTTTATTCATGACCGAACTTTTCTATTTCCCCTACCGGCTACGCATATATATATATATATATATATATATATATATATATATATATTAACTACCGGCGTGTAGAGACCGCCCGACCGTTTAACATACAATACATTATATATAATGGTTAAATGGCCGAAAGTTTTCTTTCCGAATTATTTTTTTTTTTTTTTTTCGTGACCACATATTGCTCGATCGCGTACCGCGTTCCCAGTACGAGAATAAATAGAAAACTAAAAGTCTATACGTACGTTATTTGATTTGTAATACGCAATTTCGGAAACATAATCAATTATCACTATTGGCACGTGCTCGATTTGTATAAAATATCTATGGCCGTATAGTGTCGGTGGAATGGTACGACGCATATATACAGTAAAACTTCGAAGTCTCGATAAAGTCTCATGGGGAACAAAAAAAAAATGTATCAATTTTTAATTTCATATTCTATATTTTATATTAAAAATAAACATAAAATATCATATATATATATATACACACACATTACGTATTTTTTAATCTTAATTTAAAAGAAACAATCAGTGAACACGGTTTTTTTATTATTTTTTATAAACTGTACCGTTTTCGTAAAATGTTTCGATTACATTGAGTTTAAACAAAACATGTTTCATCCGAAACATTTACTTGTTGTCTAAAACCATATCTCACAACAGAAAAGGCGTTTAGTATCTTTTTTTTCTGTGAGTTTAGGTAATTCTTCTGCATGATCTCCTTCGATTTCATCTTCTTCTTTATTCTTACTAGAATTTTCTTCTATTTGTTTTTAATCTCTTCCACAATACCATCAGTACCATCAATACCATCAGTAGGTGATTCGTAAACAGCAATATCTTCATCGATATTCAAATAATCTTGTAAAGTAACAGTCAACTAACTCCCATTCTCGTTGTAAATCTTTTACAACCTTTATCTCAGTTTCAATAATTTCATTTTTTAAATCCAGTTTTGGAGAAACATTTTCCTATAGTTTCGGACGTCACGTCCGATCATTGCTCCAAGCTTTCGATACCACAGAAATACATATCGTAGAGTAATTGATGTTTTCTGTTCAAGATTTGAAATAACTTTGTTCAGGATACGTTTTCGATAGCAATATTTATTGTAGTGACAAGGATTACGAAAACCGGTTTGATATCGAATAGTATATTCGTTATATAGAAAAATCAGATTCGTTACACAGAGATAAATTTACGCACGATTAACCTGGGTCTTCGTCTAGGTGTTCTTCTTAGTACCATTCTGACTGTGCCGTTCTCACCTCTTCTCGTCATGTGACCTAACCGTTGTATCCTTTGGCCCTTGAAAAAGCTTGTAGGTATCGATTTGTTTACAATTTATTACGACGACGTAATACCATAGCTATGATAATACCCTCGGAATCGTATAAACCCTCTAAATGTATTTAAGATACAATTATCCATAATAACTATGGGTAATTATTAAACCGCCCCTTTTAAATATATCGGAAAAATCGATATACGGTCACCTTAAGATTGTTTCATACTATTTTGCAACATCGAGAAATCGTAGTCTATCATGATATATTATTCCGTATTATATATTTTCAATCGTAGCGGATGGCGTACACAACAGACACGTATAAACGCGGACCTATAATAATATCGGTTTCGAATTCATCGTACTGGATTGTACGGGCAATTATAAATATTCGGTCGTATATTACGCGTAACGCCGACACTCGTTTTGTATTCGGTTGGTGTTGTTGATTTATCCGAGATCGACCGTTGCAGAGACATAAATCGTTCAGATTTCCATCGGGGGAAAGAACCCCCCCCCCCGAACCGGTTGTTCGCCACAATTGAAAGGAAGAAAAAACGTTTTCGCGGTCGTGGTCTCGCGGTCCGAGCTGAATCGCTGAAAACCGTTTTGTCGACCGGGTTCGGTAACACCGCCAAAATAACGTCCCCGTCGCCCGAATAATAATAACGTAATAATAATATTCGCTATAAAACGACAGACAGAACCGCCGTAACAATAATATTGTAACATACGCGTATATACCGGTATACACCGCCGCGTCGCGTGCACATTATAATATTATTATTATTATTATTATTATTATTATAATGGCAAATGGGAGGGGGGGCCGTGTGGAAAATATTATAACGCGCGGCCTGTCGACGGGAAATACGTCAATATCCGCTCCGTTATACATTATGACGATAATACTAATAATATATATATATATATATATATATATATAAGTAACGAATATTAATATCACTACTGTGTTGTATATGAGTTACCTTAAATATAGAGGTACGGTATAAATACGCGTTTGAGTTGTGCGCCGACAGCGGCCGCGCGTCCCGTCGAAGTCGGAAATGACGGGGCGGCGGCGGCGACGGCCGGCGGGTGCGCCGCCGCCCGGTGGATATAAACGGGTGTCGCGATTGTGTGAGCGAGCGCTTGCGCTTTCAACAACGATAATTCGTTTCCGATGTAAAACGGCGGTATACCGCAATAATATTATTATTGCAATAATATTACAATAAATATACGGGCGCGGTCGGGGTGCGTGCGAGAACCGGCGGTTAGCCGCTAGTCCGATTGACGCTCCGATCGATCTGCCGGCCGTCCTCTATTTTATCGCTATCGCTGTTATTATAATATTCGCTAATACGAACGTTTGGAACGGGGGGGGGGGCGGGTGATGTCGCTATATACCCCCCCCACCCCCTCCCGGCGCCGTATTTAAGCCGAAAATCTATTGGGCACGGTCAAGCTCGTATACGGGGGGGGAGGGTTTTCAACCCCCGAAATTTTCAATAGTATTCGAATAATAATTCATATTAATAAATTCAATAATCAATACATTTTCCATAAATGCAAAGCGCGACGTTGACTTTGGTTTACGATTTAAAATTGTATTTAACCGGTTTTTTTTTTTGTTTTTCATTATTTTCTTAGTTTGTATACGTTATTATATTATGTCGTTAAAACAATAATATAATTATGTATTTTTTTAGTTTATGTATTAAATACACGCCCTGCCGGACCATCCAAATCCTCTAATTATCGCCCTTAATTCAAACATTACCCGAGGCTCAAGAGAAACACCGGTGTCGAGATTTAGCTTAAATTTAAGAGGAAAAAAAAATAGCGTTACTACTTACTGGCTACTAACTCCTTTTAATCAAATCACACATGTCAACAATTCAAATATCAAACGTGCTTATTGTAAAAACAAAAAACATACAGATTGTACGTATTCCAATAGATAAGAATAATAATAAAAAAAAAAAATGTATTGAAAATATTCTAAACCCCCCATCGCCTAAAAATTATCCTAAATACGTGCTTGGGCACAGTGCGTACGTTAAATGGTGTTTTGGGTGGGGGGGGTTAGGTTTTTTTTTTTTTTTCATTTATACCTTGTAGTTCGATTATTTTCGATTTTATAGTGTTCGATTGTTTATTATTATTATTTATAGTGAAAATCGAAGATATTAATATAGACTTTTTTTTTTATTATTATTATTATTAATTAGAAATAAACAATCTATACAAATAATATATACTATAAGCTTATGTGCTAAGAGAAGACAGAACGTAAAAAATTGAATAAGAAGCCGCCCACTGGCAACACTTAACATGAATTATTTATATTAGTTATATTTGTTTGATTGTTACTGATTGGAATTCTATTTTAAATTGGAACTTGTACGAGGTCACGACACCATTTCCTATTTAGCCTGCGCCTAGGATTTCCTGGGAGAGTTAGAGAGGAGAGGTTTTTAATAAATGGATTTTGGTGGGATAGAAGTCGCATACGTCTAATATAGACTTAACTTGAAAATGGATATTGGTCGTGTGTTCAATACCGTGCTAATAACCCCCGCCGCGTTAAACGACTCTACGCGTCTGCCCCTGTCACGTCCGAAACGGTTTTTTTTTTTTTTTTTTTTTAAATCCGCGTCGGACGATTATTGCGATATCGATAACAACGCAATAATATAACGGGTCGTTTTATACAAAAAAAAAAAAATATATATATATATATATATATATATATATATTTAACACCGGAATTCGTCTTCCGGGTGTTATGAAAAACGTTTAACAACGGTAATTATTTAGCACGGTGGCGGACAATGGAATAAATTCAGCTCTACAACTATTACTACTACGTGATCCCGAATAATGTCGCCTATAATATTATTATTATTATTATTATTATTATAACATAGACAGAGCAGACAGGGCAGATGTTCCGCGGGGAGAATAAAATAAATGGTAGCGCTTTTGTTGCGCCGCCGCTGACAAACAACAAATTCGTTTTTGCTATTCAAACCCGTCGTCGGCCGAACCGACTGGCCGAGTATTTTATAGCCGGCGGCGGTTGGCGGTACCCGATAGCATTTTATGCGTAGGACACAATTCACAGCCCGTACAATACGGTTACGGTTAAAACCCGAAATCCGACAAAACTAGTGCGCACTAAGTCTTCAACAACTGGTAATGACTAGGTGAAACTAGAATTGACAAAACGGATAAAAACGAGTCGTTTTAAAAATCAGATCCTGTGTAACTGTAAACGCCACGTTAGTCAACCCCGCCGATACATTATAAATGCCTATACTTAACGGACGTATCCTAATACGTAGCAATCTCTCACTGTTTCCCTAGTTAAATCTAGTTAAAACTGTCGAATACTTCTGTATATCAATTTTCACTGGATAATTCTAGTTTTCATCGATATATTACAGAGTTCAAACACGAAAAACCAGAACAAAAATATGTTAAAAATTGTTCCAACATTGAGGGTCCGTATTAATTCCAATTATAACCGGTCAAAGCCAGTTGTGACAAAAGGGCTTTGTGGAAACTTGTCTTGACTAGTTAAAACTAGTTTCGATGGATTCCGGGTTTTATATATATATGATAGGATACCACATCACGATTACTATGATTTACCATAGCCGCGAACAAATCTGTACAATTTCCCTATTCGGAAAACTGTTACTACTACGCCACACGGTGGTTTAAAATAGCGTACCTAGCGTAGTGTTGTGCAATGATAACTAAAACTATATCTAGATAAAAGACGAACTAATACGATTTATCTAGATATAGATAAAAGATAGTTAAAAGTCATCTGTAAAAGAGTACCATTTTGAATTTTAATAATTCACCTATGTAAATGTATATATATATATACAATTAACTTTGATCAAATTAATCAAATGTTTAAAAATAACATTTTAACGCATGACCGGAAACTTCACGGGCATTTGTGTATACCTACCACGAAGATTGGTGAGACTTTTACATTGTAGTTTTCGGAAAAAAAATGCTGCTAGATACCCACAATATTATTGATCTAGATAAATTAGTTTAGATAATGCAATTGGTTAGTCTAAGAAAGCTTTTTTCAATTACCTGGTAAAGAAAATAGATTATTTATCATTTATCTAGATCATTTTTATAGGTAAATTTATCCAGATAACACTCAACACTAATTGGCCAGCTGGCCATAAATAGACAATTATGATACGTAATAAATACGGCGAATATTTGATGATATAGTTGCCCCGAAATTCCCGCTTGAATTTTCTCTGACTTCTCCGTGACGAAGGTTATGTAAAACGACGCATTATTCAATGTTTCGTCAAAAATTTTCAAACAAAACTGTTGACGACGGTTTAAAACCGTCGAAATTATTTATTAAAAAAAAAAAAAAAAAAATCCATTACAAAATATTATTGCACTCGAAATGCGCTCTGCAATTTGTTCAAATAATTATTTTTGTTTTTTTCTTTCCGGTATCCACAATACACATACGAATACCGACGAGGGTTTTAAGTATTTATCACTAAATTATAGTGAGTAATAATGAAAAGAAAAGGGGGGAAGGATTTTTATCAGCACTTTTGCTGCCCTCTTGAAAATGTCATATATTGTTTGAAAATCTCGGTTGCCCTCTTCCACGAGTAAGATCGACTTTCTTATAATATTATACGTACAAGTACACGGTCGCAGACAAGACCCTTACAAACGACCTTTCAACTCGCCGTCCTCGGGATGAGTGATGAATACCGCGTTCTGAAGTATCGGGTATCAAATCTGGTACCGCGGTATTAAATTTTATATTATGTCTTAACGTATAGGCATATCGTGGTGCTCAAGTGTTATAATATTTACGCCTACCTTGGAAATCGTAAACGTTTCGACTTTAAAACTTGATTAGAAATCGAAAACGTTTATTTTTCAGCTGTATTACTAAAATCGAGATTTTTTTTTTTTTTTTTACAGTTATATAATTCATCGTTTTATCTTTTGGCCGCTAAACACAACTTATTATTAACTCCTGTGTAAAGTTTTCGAGTATTTCAGCTCGACCAAAACAATTTTTATCGATAGAACACCAACAAATTCGTTAAAATTCGTACGTTTTAAACGCCTATAAATCGGTGAAATCGTCACCAGAACGTTTTAAAAATGTGTCCGCCGCGTCAAGAGAAATGACTAATATTAATATTCTATGAAAATTTACTTTGTTTAACGGTTAGCCACTGTTGTAGGTGGGATGTTGGGAAGATAGAATATAATATTCTCGAGTAGCATTTTCAACGTTCAAAGTCGGTTTCTCTTAACCGTGCGTTACACAGTATGTGAACTGTGCTATTGGACCATCGGGGTTCAGTAAAAATATTTCGGTACAATTTTTAAATTAAAAATTCTAATATGGTTCATGGCCGGTGTTTCCGACAACGATTTAAACGACGCCCATGATTTAAATATTACAGCTTATTGCACTTAGTTCCATGACGTCGGGAATATATCGGAGTGCAGGGGCGGTCAAACGTAGGGTGCAGGATATGAGTGGGATATATCATTTTTCTTCAATTTTTATAATAATATATTCACAATCATCGAGCAAAATCCAACGAAAATCATAAAAAAAAAAAACCATTCAGAAAAAATGCACTTAAAAAACACTTAAAAATCGGACCAGTGGATTCTTCTTCTTCTTCTTCTTCTGGGTAAAAGAGTTGTTTACAGACAGAAAAAAAAACACACAGTAAAACATACATACGTACATAATCGGCTAAAAAATCTAGATACATTTGTTTATCTAGATTTTTTATTAGTTTAGATCAGGGATCTTCAACCTACGACCTACGGTCAAGCTTTTTGAACCGGCCCGCCAAGTTAGCTGATAGTTCGTTTTGAGCGCATTCAAATTTTCGAAAATCCATTCACCATAGAATTTAAAAATTTACCAACGGAACTTCAGCTTGAAGTTATCGAGCTCACCATCAATCAACCAGCTCAAAAACTGTTTTAAGGAAACCAGTGCTGCAAACATTTTACCGGAAGATTCTTTTCCAAATCTCAAAAACTGTGCACGTGAAATGATTTCAATATTTAGCTTTACCAATCTATCAATGCGAGCGAACTTTTTCGAAAATGAAATACGTCGAATCGGTAGTAAAGAACCGACTTGAGCGACGAACATTTACGACTGTTGGAACAACCAAGTGTGATCCAAACTGCCACGCAATCTTAAGAGACAAGCCATAAGTCCAAACTTCTCATTAAGTAACAGTAACTTATCGCAATAAAACAATTGTTTCCTTTGCAAAATTATAGTAAAACAAAATAATTTTTATTTATCTACAGTTGCCATTGCCTCTCTATCGCACACTAAAAAAATTTGGCCCGCGATGCCAAAGCGTAACTCTAGCGTATCTCTGATATGGCCCGCCACAAAAAAAAAAAAGGGTTCGAGACCCCCGGTTTAGACAATTCAATTGTTCGTTTGGGATTAAGATAAGGTATCGTTAATTATCAAGAAAAGATAAAAGATAATTAATTATTTATCTGAATGGCCAACGGTGGTGTTAAATCACTATCCGGACATTTGCTCCGTGCGTGTTCTATTTCCGCCCCACCCACAAGCGGCGGTCGACATTTTTTTCCGGGTGAAATCATAATAATATAAACGGTAGAGGCGAAGAGGCGGTAAAGACGACGATGACCCGCCGCAACAATAAAACGTACAATTGTATAAATACGACGTGGTTATGAGCGGCGGGTATGATCGTTGTTAGCGGTCGGGTCGCCGTCGACGGATTTTCCTGCGGGCACCGTATATAAGAAGTATAATGGTATTTTATAATGGTGTAAAACGGCTTTGGGACACGCGTACACACGGCCTAAGAGAGACAGAGACAGGCGCAGAGACAGAGGGCGAAAGAGACGACGATCGACGGACGGGGCGGGTTATTAGTGTGCGCGCTGCGGTGTGCGAGTGTGGCATTGCTGCGGGGAAAAAAAAAAAAAAACAGTCGGGCCACGGGCGGCGGGTAGGGGGGGGGGAGTAATGATGATTGATCATGTGACTTTTGACGGCGGCGCGCGCGAATATAAGGGGTTCAACGTTTTTATAACCCGAAAATTCGTGGGAATACACACGGACGGAGACCCATCAAGTAGTGTGAGAGAGTGCGTGGTATACGGCCATTATAATATTTTTATAGTCTGGGCGAAAATATTGTGATTACGGCGAACGGAAGCGATGGCCGGGGAGGGCCGAGGAGGGCTCGAAAAACGACTCGCGCGCGCGCGCGCGCGCCCGCGCCCGTTCGGCTTTTGCGCGGACGATTCGACACGCGACCCGATTATCTCCAGGTGTGTCGGTTTGCCGGCGGGGGACCGACGACTGGAGAACGGACTCGCTCCCCCTTGCTCGATCTCTCTCTCTCTCTCTCTCTCTCTCACTCACCGGCACGCCCGCGGTATAAATAAATATAAAATAATATAATACACGTGTGTGTGTGTGTGTGTGCGTGTCGGTATTATGAGGATTTCGTTGATAATCCTATCAAATGTCGACCGTGCAAAGTATAATATTATATTATACGTTTAGCTAACGTATACAGTTTTTTTTATTTTTTTTTTTTTTTATATATATATATAAACATATACTGCCTATTGTACGCGTATTTATATTAATAACAATATATGTAAGTACGCGGGGCACCGTGTTTTTGGCGTGTCGCTCTCTTGTACAAGCGTGCGCTGGAAAATACGTAATAAATTAGCCGCCGTGTGGCGCAGTTACTGGGACGTGAATACGTTTTTGTAACGTTTTTTTTTTCTTTTTCTTTTTTTTTTTTTCTATTATCTTTTCAATTTCCTCCTATCGCCGTGACGTTTTTACGATGACGATTTCGAGCCAACCGACGTCCGCGAATTTCGAAAATGTCAACAATTCGAGAGTTATTTGCCGGTACTGTGCAAAGTCATTACAGAGCTATCGAATACAGTAGTTACTTTCTAACTTTTAAGTTTAACCCGTAACTTAAAAAGAGATTAATTTTTTTTTTTTTTTTGTCGATAATTTACCCGTGTTTTACCGACAATTTTATTAAAAAAAAAAAAAAAAAAAATTCTAACAAATATGATTGAATAATATCTTCAAACCCAGATATCTCCGATAAGAGTGCAATAGTTTGAATTCACAAAAAACATATTGCTATTGTAAGACTAAAGTATTATGATAACGACGTATGTTTTCTGATTTCCTTTACGATTCGTATATGACCACCCCTTGATAATAATGAATAATAATTAAGATTAATAATATTATCGTTATTATTACATTATGATTATTAATAGTGAACAACAATAAATGATTAAAGGACCGATTATGAGTTTTCGCTCAGTTATTACGTTTTTAGAGTTGGTAGAATACACACGACTTTGGAAAAATTCTCGAGTCGAGTACTCGAAATCACTCAAGTACTCGACATTATTCGAGTACTCGATATTACTCGAGTACACATTGTGCCTAGTACTCCACATTACTTGAGGACTCGACTTGAAAAATTAATACTCGACTCGACTCGAATCGATTTCAAAAAAAAAACCAAAACTCACCCAATTCTACAATTTGACATTGTTGTTAAATTATTAAAATTATTTATCCGATTAATTGATATAATTAAACATCGTGTTTAAAACCTGTGTTTGTTAATATTATTTCGTATGTACTTTTTTTGACGATAAGGAATAATAATAGTTTAGGTACAATATTTAACTTATATTTACTTTTAATATTTTTAACTAGTAAATACTAACTTTGCTATGTTACATTGTTAGTTATTTACACGGGTGACTTGTAACTTGCCTACTCGATTGCTAAAATTGAGTAACTTGTCCGGCTTTGATCGATGAAATTATAAGCATTAAAAAAAAAATACGTTTGCGTCATGATTGAGGCAGGTTGTATTAAAACGTATCGAAAGACGAGTATACGAATCAAAGCTAAATTATTGTTCCCTTGGTTTTTTCTTTTCGGTTCGTTATGTAAACGAATATTTGTTCTAAGACACTGTAGTTGTGTTATTCGACTCGTGAATACATCTAATATACTTGTAGTATAGACTTCGAAGACGCCTCTTAAAATATGTGTTTTTATTCTAAGTGCCTAGCCCGTAAATATAGCATTAAACTCGGATCTATTAAAGTTTCCGTGTATAATAGAACGAGTTAAACGAATAACTATTAAAATATAAACGATTGAAATTAATTCTATAGTCCCTATAACACATAAATTGACAAAACTCGTTTCTATACAAAATATATTGTTATATTGTATCGTGGCCGTATTATAGTTGAAAACCGTACTGCTGTACATGGCCAATGTGAATAATAATATAAAGCGTTGTTTTTTAAAATACATACGTCCACGTTATTCGATATTTATAAAAATACGAGTGAATCTTTTTTTACAGCTCTCGGTCTCAACTGCGCATTTTCCAAACCTAATGGGAATTATAGTGCGAGCAATCGGACAAAATTTGCTCATACATAATATTATGCGTAAATTAAATTATGTATTGCATTGTCGATATTAGTTTTTCATGCTTAAAACTCGTATACTCGACTTAAAAAACGCCAATAACCGCTTAACTCAATTATAACGAGGTCAACAAGTTATAAAAAAATAAACTAAAAAAAACTTAAACTTTAATTTAATAATCTGCATATCCCTCAAAATCAGAAATTTATGTCTTTTGATAGTGAATTTTAAAAAGAAAATACACTACACTGTTACACAACTATTCAATTGAAAACAATTTTTTTAAATAACTGCAAACATGTATTTTTTTTTTTTTTTTATATTATTATTTTATAAGTTCCTCTTTTTCGCCATTCGCCCGACAGTATAAAAAATACAAATATGACCGATTATTATTAAACGTACGATGAAGATGTAAAAACAGTATAGATGACCCGACGTTCATTAAATTTCTTAACCTAGCCAAATCGAAGATTATCGTATAGTAATAAATTCTTCAACAGGTAAAACTGGTAAATAATAATTATTATTATACACATTCAACTTTATAGTTCTTCAAACCTATACAAACGTGTACGTAAACTACAACGACTACTGTCGTATTATATTTTATTTCCCATTTCACGGTGCAAAAAAAACCAGCATTTTTAACCATGGGAAACAAAGCGGCCGGTTTTTTTTTATTTTTTAGATCAATCATTTAATTTAATATGCATTTAGTCTGGTTGTACAGTAATTGTTGGTTCTTGTTCGGCGTTATTTTGGCTATCATATGATATGTGTCATGGTATTTTTCAGATTCTGAGTGTTGCGATGAGAAAACTATTAGTTTTACTAAGGTGTGGTTTTTTAAGAAGGGAGGTATATCACCCCTCCCCCCCCACAATTGGCTTACAAATATAATTTATTTAGTAATTAAATGTTGAAACGCATATATTTCAGCCTAAATTACAAGTAAGAACTCGATTTATTGGATAAAAATTGGCAATTTTCGAATCCGGTTTTATTTAATTCCCACTGCGGGACGATGAATAAAAGAAGGAGATTCTACGATATTTGTATGATTATTATTTAAATATTATATCACCCACCATCGGCGGCGTAATTATGTGGAAGTAGTTAATCTTTACCATACTTGTAGCTAATACTGCTTAAAATTGTAATAGAAAAATCAAATTTAAGTAAAATGGTCGAATTTTACCACTGACAAACGAAAAGCCGCCCCTCCCCCCCCCCCAAAAAAAAAAACCGATTATACGGTCATCATCTCATCTGTAAGTAAAGGCCCCCCCCCGAAACAAATTTCTAATTTCTAATCACTCCACTGGCACCCATCACGAATTCCCGGGCACTCGGGGCTTCTGATCGCGCGTGCGAACAAAAAAAACAAGGCGGCCAATCGTAAACCGGCGGCGGCAGCGGCGCGAGAGCCGAGTCGCGGGGACGGCTATAGTACAATTCAGATATTATGTGTTTATGCGGAAGACAAATTTAATGCACATTAAAATGCTACGGCGGCGGCGCGAATATTATAAGGTGCCCGGGATGGCAATAAAAATGATATATTTTTTCGCTATATAAGCGTATACGAGAAAGAGATAAAAACGGAATTGCTTCACGGTCGCCCGTCGTAGATATAGAGGTAGTTCAAATGAAAAATGAAATAAATAAATATATATATATATAAATAAAGAAAAAGAAAAACCGGCGGGTTTTATGATGATTTTTACCGATACAAATCATATTATATTATATTATTACTGCCGTGTACCGCTGCCGCCACTGCAGAAGCCGTAATCGTAAATTCGCAAGACGCGAGTTCGCGAACTAAACGAAATTTCCGTACAGAACTATGAAGCTATTATCATATTCGTGTATGTTATAACGATAATGTAGTTTTCAGTTATCAATTTCAAAAAAAAAAAAAAAAACTTTTCCTTCGAATAACTGTTCCGCCGCGTCGATAGTATTCCGTATTCCTCTTCGCTTTATTCGGGATATATTGCTAGTTGTCGGAAAATTGATAAGAAGCCAGGCAAAATATTTCACTATTACCAATCGTTCTCTTTCAAGATATCATATATTACTATACTTTCCTGTTATGGTTCATGCGATAGCCCCGCCACGAAATTTGTCTACTTCAAAATGTGACCGACGTGGAATTTTTCACTTTCGCCTTTCCATTATTTGAACCCGGCGTGATTTTTCATCAACTAAAAGTCTGATATTTTCACACGGAACACCGACCTTCTTTTCCTTTTGGAGCAGTATCAGTTTTTCTTGCCTACGTTGGTGTTGCCTGTATACCGAAGTGGTCACAATTCTCTTATCATTTTCCTGACAACCAGGTAGGGTGGGTCCCATTTTATTCGCGTGCATGTTTTATCATATTATTAAGTTAACAGACACGTATCTAGATAATGATACGACATAGTTGCTAGGATAATTATCTAGGTGAAGATAAAAGATAACAATAGGTAACGATATACGGATAATTTGTTTCATTTAATTATGACAATACCTATCATGAAACTAGTAACAAATCACTATAAACACTATAAGTGCTAAAGGTATAACAGATATACAGATACTCAAAACGGATGTGTAATTGATGCAACTTAACAATTAATTTATAAACCGAATTAACGTAAATTAAATATTTATAATAAATATATTAATTGCGGTTTAAAAAGATTCAACTAGTCGATTGAATTATTTACCTAGGATAATATATTTCTCGTTTATCTGGATAAGATAAAAGATAAAAATATATACCAATCTAGAAAAAATACAACACTGAATTTGTATAGCACTAGCTGTAATATTACACCTACTCCGTATAGTTCGTTTACGATAATGAAGAATAATAATACGGGATTTCGTATTTGGAACAATTTATAGCAAGAGTATATATTTTTTTTTTTCATTGAACCATTTTTTATTTATTTTTTTTTATATATACATCCGGAATCATTAGTATGTATAACATTCTGTTTGTTTTGTTACACATAGTACGTTTTTTTTTTTTTTTAAGTGAATGAAACTGATACTTTAATGTATTTTTGTTTTCCGTATCGAAAAACCACTCTCTGAGTCATTTTTCAGTAATAGATCGTAAAAATCTATAGTTTTTTTTTTTTTTCTAAACCCAATTTATATTTCATTTATGACATCCTTTTCGATCAAGTATTTTTTTTATTTTTTTTTTTTTCATTAATAAAGAATGTTTTTTACGAGTCGGTCAGTCATCATAATTTCGTCATATAATATTATTATAAAACATTTATGTGAAGTTATCTATGATTCATGTTTATTCGATCGTTTCATGTAAAGTACATTTTAAAAATAATTTAAGGACTTTCGAAAATAGTATATAATCGAATCAGTATAAATTTATTAATATTATAGAAAATAGTTAATAGAAAATGTTGGTATACTTCAAAATGTCAGTTTTATCCATGGAGTAAATATAATTTCAATTTATTTAAAAATTATTATTGGTACATTTAAATTGTCATTTTACTATTCCTTTATTTGTGATATAAGAAAACGATTTATTTAAAATGTCTTATAGCAGTAAATAATATTATTTTTATATTTTGTTTTGTGAACAACCGCGATAAGTAAGGTACTTTCTCTATAAGCTTTTCGTAATTTTCCGTATACGAAGTTTAAAACTTTTCCGAGTTGTTAAGTGACTTTACGAACCGGGTGTGATGAAACTATGTGCCCGGTATGGTAATAATATGCAACGACTATTGGTAACGTTGTTTTTGGTCGTGTACTACTAATTTAAAAAAAGTACTCATAATATGATCCAATTTAGGAATCGATTGTAATTTTCGAATTTTAGGTACTTAACGATAATAACACACCCCGGGAAAGCCCGGCGGTATTCGCTTTTTCGACAACCGTTTAAACGAAAAGAAAGAAAAAAGAAAAAAAACGTATTACGAATCCGATACGTCGGCGGGAGTGCGGTGGAGGAGGGAATGGGTGTGGACACAAACTTCCAACGAGGAGACGGTGAGAGGGCGAAAGATTTAATTCAAAACGTCTTAACATCCGGCTACGGGCGGCGGTAGTTCAAAGGGGGCGCGGAATACTCGGCCCCCGATGCTCTGCCGCTCCGACGCGAACTGCAGTACCCGCACCGAGACCGGGGAAACACGAGAAATCACTTGTCCGAAATCGTCGACAACCGTTTTTTTTTTTTTTTTTTTTTTGTTTTGTTTTGTTTTTTTCTACGCCTTTATAATATTCAACTTTTCTTACGGCCGAGACGGTTATCGCTCGACTGTGTGATACGAGCGGTTACCATGGCGACACGACTTGCTCTTTTAATGATATATAATAATATCTAATGTACGTTAAAAAATACACGGTACGCAAATGCGCGTTTTCGCACGGTAAGTTTAGCACGGCGCGTTTACATATTATTTATTTCATAAATAATTATTATACGCCGCCGTTTCGTCGTCCCTCGGCCGTACGCCAGCTGCGATTCAAGAAAACGTCCCCTTTGGGACCATTTTCCATCTCTGCGTCTGTCGTTCGGCGAAAATGAGCTACGTGCGCATACGTTACGAGTAGAACTCGCTCAATTTCGGTTTTAGAGTAAAAAAGCCTGTTATAAAACTAAAAATAGACCATCAGTGGGCGAGCTCCCGGTGCGTTTTTTTTTTTTTTTTGTCCATAAATCAACGCGTACCTAACGACTATTTCAACGTATTTTATCGACACGACCGCCACGCGAATCTATTTTAGATCTCATATCGTAGAGTAATCGAGTACTTTTTTTTTTTTCATCGTTTGACTTTGACGAACTTTACACGTGTATTATAGTAGTGTTTAAATTAAGTTTTTTTTGTATTTTTAAATCCTGAAATTGGGTGTCAGTACCAAACGAATTTTTCGGCCGTAGTGAAATCATTCCTCAAACAACAAAAACGATTGTTCGAGATTCCGTACGGGGTCTCGGTGAAAGACGAGTAAAGTTACAAAAAAAAAAAAAACTCCCGCGGCAACCAAGTTGTTAAAACAACTGTAACTTTTGAAAAAAAAAAATTGGTTTTTTTTTTTTACTTCCGGAACACTGTGGTGTTTTAGTTTTTATAACAGGCGATTTTTTTTCCTCTAAAACCGAAAACGAATATCAATACTCGGGGCGTGCGTTTAAAAACGTTATCGCCGATATCGTCCGACAGGCACGGGACGACAAACGCCGGTTCGTGGCGTCCTTTTTTTTTAATATTTTAATCTCGGAGCAGGAACGATAAAGACCTCCTCCGCGAATCGAAGTGCATATTATTCTATATATATATATATATATATATATTATAGTATAGCAAAGTACATAATATTATATAGATATCTCGTATAGACACACACACACACACACACTCGGTGTGCATCACTGCCGGGTCGGGACCGAGGCCTCTCGTATCTTTGATCGGCGTACCGTTAACGTGTGTAAACAAGAGTTTAAATGCAAATATACACGGCTTGTTTGTCAGTCTGAAGGACTCGTGAACGCGCTCGCACACACACACTATACACCGTATATTATTATGTGTATATAATATACGGATACACGAGTTCTGCGCAGTCAAAGGAGCTGGCCGTGGAATCGAGGAACGGGACATGGACGGGCGAGACCCTTTGACTTCCAGGTCCCCTCTAGCCGACTTTGCTTGCACTCCGAACTTATATTATAATATATACATATATATATATATTATATAGTAGTCCTTTTACACACGCGTGCGCGCGCGCGCGCGCGCCGGGTCCACCGATACGCTTTTAATTAACTCTACGACCATCGTCGTCGACGGTAATGCGGTTCTATACAATATTATATACATACGCCCTCGGTCGCCGACTGCATACGGTCGACGACGACGACGACGACGACGACGACTACGATATACACGCGCGCGCACGATTTAACCTCAAATTAATCGAATATACGAGCGTAATAATAATATATACCCTCCGAGTATATTATTACGGTGTTTAATTACGCGCAAAAGCCCCGTGCGTTTTCCCGGCCAATCGTCTTTGGTTTAGCCAAGGCAAAGGCGCCCCCGTAGAGTATATACTGTCCTATAACAATATTGTACGTATTCCTATATAAACCCCGCCGTCGCTTATATACATATATATATATATATCCATACGAACGCTTTTGTCCGGTCTGATTACGCCGGAGTCGAATAATCACCACGGCTCCCCCCGATTTCACCGACGACAATATTTCGCGGGTATAATCGTTTATATAAACTATACTTCCGATTGTTGAAACCGGCAAATTCGCGTCTGTTATTCTACGGATAATCGCGTTGTAGGTCTGCGATGGTCTACGCCCGTGCGCCTTTTGTCTTCCAACCCGTGCTTCCTGTTGACTGCGCCAGGTCAAGTGCTTGTCCGTCCGGCTTGGATATTGATTGTTGTTTGTCATCCGCGAACATTTTGTTTGCAACATTTATTCGAATTATTAATCTGACGCAGTGCACCTGTGGTTTTAAGTGCAGTATCAGTGGCCCAAACAAAAATACATTATGATAATATTGCTCGTGGCCGTTTACGATCGTACGAAAAAAATAGCCGAAACGAAATTGGAAAATATTCAGTAATCCGTCGCATCGCGTCGCTTTGTATTCAATACGTGTATTTATTTAAGTCTAAATCGCTTAAATAACGAAATTAACGTATTACGAGTAATAATTATTTCACTTTCGCAGACTCCCCAAAATTATATTATCGTCGTCTTCGTCATCGTCGACATAATTTATGGCGTTTTACCCCAATACAGAATTTATTATTATTGTTGTCCGGCGGTTAAGTACATCATTTCGGAAACGTCTCGTTACGCGTCCATTAATATCGAATGCACTAAAATAATGACTAACAACAACAGATAGATTTTATTTGTTTGTAAACGATATACGCTATTGCGTACGGTATAAATAATAACAAGTAATCCTCGTATGGTATGTATACGGCAGATGCGCGAGTAATCTCCGTTCGGTCGTAAAAACTATACGGACAAAATACGATAATATTTCACGCGGATTAGTTTTCAATCGTCATTTACATAATACTATTTCCCAATAATAATAATAATAATAATAACGAATAATTTTCGTTTGCCCGCGAAGGTGCCATGTCTGCACTACGATAGTTACTATCGTGATAACAATAATCACGGAGACAGCGATGTAAACGATGGGATAGTAGAGCGAGTATCGAAAAAAACGTCTGTAAAAGTGCGACACTACGAATAGTCACAAATAGTATTGGTTCGCACGGTGATCGTTACCGTCACTCTCACAGTCCCGCGATAGTAACTGTATCGCGAGAGATAGCTATACAATAATATCGCCTTGTTCGCACGACGATAATTCATGATAACTATAACTATTAACACGTGGGCTGAAAAGTCCCGGGCCTAACACGTAGATGGCGCTATAATGTTGTGGAATTCACCTCATTTTCAGTTGGTACTAACCTGCAAAAGACAGCTGTTCAAATTTCATGACAATCTGTTCATTAGTGTGTGGAGTTATTTTGCTAAGAGAGATGCTACTTTTGTTATTTTCAAAATAATGGATCAAAAACAATTTCGTGTTTTAATTTTACATTGCTCCTTGATGGATAAAAATACCGTTCAAGCGAATAAAGTGTTATGGGGACTCCGCTCCATCAGAAACAGAAATAAAACGTTGGTATGCAGACTTATAACGTGTTCGTAGAGACACTGATGATGCAGAACGCAGTGGACGTCCAAATGAGGCGGTAACACCAGAAAACATTTTAAAAAATCCACAAAATCGTTTTGAATGATCGCAAAGTGAAGTTGCATTGAAGTTATAACTATATACTAGATATTTCAAATTAAAATTCAACGAGAAAAACGCTGTAAATGTCAATATGTGTTTATAGACGTGGGTAATAATATTATTTGTTGTTAATGTAAACTAAAACACATTCGATTTACAATATTTCGGTTCGTCGATACGATATGCATAAATAAATGTATATATTTTTTTTTTTTTTTTTGTTCGGCGTATAGTTACCGTATAGTAAAGTGTGTTGACGTGTAAAACGATTTAATAGTAGATTTAATCTCGAGAAACACTGTTAAAACCTGTTTACGAATGTAAATCATCCGACATGTTGAAAATTACCGTTTCTATACTAAGCACTTGAATGAAACGATCGAAAACCCAACGACTATAAGCTACGACGATATATTTTTAAATATGCTCATTTTACAAAAATACAAACTTACAGTAAACGCCATTAGAAATTGTGTCTATAATCAGAGTCTGATGATTCAGGGTTATGGGGCCCTTATAAATAGTAGGTTTTTTCACTTTATCAAGGAAATTACAAATGAAATTGAAAAATTACCTTCTCGACGCACCATCTAAATACAAAATACTACACGAAAGTCTCTATAAAGTTTTCGATAGGAACAAGATTACTGGTCGAAATAGTCGTTCACTGTCAAATAGAATAAAATCGCACCTTATTATAGGCAAACCAATTATCTTGCTACGCTCAGAATGTAATAATAAAAAGTTCCTCTGTATATTCTCAATCTATACTTAAAACAATAAAAACCTAAATCCCCGACGTGTTGACCACTTATTTATTATATTAATGTTTTTATTTTTTAATTTTTGTTTACACTATTTTGAGACGGCGTTTTATAAACATTATAAATTTAAAAATATTAAATAATATTATTAGCGCAGTTGTTTTTGTGCATCGTTTTGCTGGGATTAAAAAATTTAAACACAAAATTGCTTAGAAGGCATTATATACATTTTCCAAAGCTGGAAAATGTAAGAAACGATTATTTATTTTTTAATTCATGTTGTATACATTTTAAAATTCGGGTTAAATTTCGTTGATTTTTAGAGCATGCCTGACGGAGAACGAACTATGATAAAGTAAATACTGTAACTACATTTTTATAAAGCCGAAACGCTACCCTATATTATAAGTAGTTTACATTTAACCATAATTTCATCTGGGAAATCGGAGTTCTCCGAGGAAAGGCACGCGACTGGCGCAACAAGTGGCGCTCCGGCTCGCGCAATTGTCGTCGCGGTCTACCAAAACAAAAAAAACTTCCGAGTCTTTCGGGTCTAGTTTCTTTTAATACAAGGCCATAACCTGAAGGAAAAATTGGGTGGGGGAAGACACCTCCACGGGTATGGTCTTATTGTGTTATAGTGGATTTTCATAAACCGTTGAACGGGGAAATATTAAGAGGACACTCTGTGATTCGATTGTAAAAAAACTGTAACAAATATACTCTTACGGTATTTACAGTAGAATTACCGAAATTTCATATCACATTAAAAATAACTTTATCTGTGTCGTAGAGTGCTCCTTTTTTTTTTTTTTTTTGATTAGCACTACCCGATCGTTTTTTTTTTTTTTAAGTCAACTTTAAAAGCGAAACGTAACCAACCGTTTTGCAACCGGATAACTTTTATTGCGTTTATGTGGTCAAAAAAATAAGCGCGCTACCACGCGGGTTAATTCTTCCGAATATGCTACGAAATTTGAATAGTTCTACTACGAATATGGTACAAGTTTATGTAGTTGTGCCGTGCGAAACCGTTTTTCGTATTATTCCTTTTTATTTTATAACATGACCTGCTGGACAAAAACACACGGCACATATATAATCTATAGCCTCCTATAGCACTTGGGGATAACGTAGCTATCTATCAGAACACTTTCAGAATCGGATATTTAGTCCGCGGAAATGTCGTCGAATTTTCTCTATGCGCGACCCCGTAAATAGCGGTGAGTAGTGACGTCGTCTGTCTTGGATGGCATAAAAGAAGAAATTGACGTACGCGTTTTCGCGGAACCACGCCGGGAAAAAAAAAAATAAAAAAAAAGGTCTCGCGTATATATTATAAAACCCGACGTCGCCGTCGCGTATTTGCGTCACCGATTACAACTGCAGCACGTGTGCCGTTTATCCACGGACCGTACATTGGTAACCGTACCGCGCGATTTATATTATAATTTATATTATTAAATGTGTTTTGACCGTTTGTCGTTTACAATATAAAAGCATTTGTCGCGCGCGCGGGAGTCATACGAAATAATAATAGTAATAATATATTATTGTTTGTTGTGTCGGGCGTGTACAGAGCGCAATCGACGGGCCTCGGTGACACCGCGCGCCGACGAACCCGGCCGCGGCGGCGTGCGGGTCGGCGGCCGTGCCGGATTATTGTCGACGGTGTGCGCGTACCGTGCCGGGGAGGATTAGCCGCACGTGGCCCCGCCGCCCTCGTCCCGCGCGACACCCCGACAAAGTCGGTCTTGTGGGAAATGTAAACATCACTGGCTGCGAGGATTTCGCAGCCAACGCGCATCGCCCGTCGAACGGCATCATCGACCGTAATTATTAATAATAATAGTATATTATTATAATATTTATGTATACAGCGCGATTATTTTATCACGCCGGCATTACGGTGCGAAAATTTATGTGAAAGCGGGTATGACCTCCTAACCCCACCACCATGTGTGCTCCACTGGGCGAAACCTCAAAATATACCCTTAGTTTGATTTTCGTCGTGTCAAGACACACACGAATTTTAAAAATCGCCCCCCCCCCGCCGCCTCCGTTATCTTATCATGGATCCGCCCCCAATAGAGCCCATGGGCCTCGAATTAAACGGCTCCGGTCCGCTTCAACCAAACATATGGAGCTAGATATATCAATTAGCTATCTAACTTGTTGATGAGTTTTAATAGGACGGAAGTTTTCTTTAAACATAGATATGAAATCTATTATCTCTTTGGGAATCATTGATAGTTCCGAAACCAGCGAGTTGCTATTTAAAAATCAAATATCGCTTAAGTTTTTATGCTGTTTATGGTATACGGAAAAAGAGTAAAAATTTGAAAATATTGTATAAATAAGATCTCATTACGAAAAACATTATCAAATGATTTGAGGGGAAAAAAACAAAAAATTATATTTACTCAAAATCTTTGCGTATATTCCAGCGTTAAAATTTTGGTTTGGAAAATTGTTTTTTAATTTTGTTAAATTATACCTTGTGCATGGACAAAACTAGAACGGGGCTGGACACGGCTAGAATGGAAAATCAATTCGAGTTGACCAAATAGATTTGTAGTTTTTTTTTTTTTTTTAAGTATAACCTAAATAGCCACGGAAAAACAGTTACTAAACAAAACTAAAAAAGAAAGTATTTGTTTACAAATATAGTTGGACTAGGGTGGCCACTGAAATAAATTAATCGCCACACCACTGGAGTCTATACGATAAATATGGCATTTTGTGTCATTTGAAATATTTATTCTTTACTTAATATTTTAATTATTTTTTTTATAAGTATCCTTCAAACAATTCAAACTCGGGCCCTCCTCGGTTTTCTTTTTAATAATTAAACAATTAATATAATTACTATAACCGCGAATTGTGGCGGAATGATATAAATATTTACAATATAATTTCACTGACGTAGCGAAGCTCTAGAAACCAATTATGTAATTAAAATTGTTGTAGGAAATTTGAGGTTCTTAAAAATACCGTGACGAAATAAATACTTCAGGTTTTTCTTTTCTTTTTTTTTCTTTTTTACTGCCATAGCAATATTTCGCTGGACATAGTAAAACTGTAATAAAAGTTATCCGGATTGTGTTCGGACAGCCGATTGCGATATAGCAATATGTTTCTTCATTATATTCCGCTCGAACCGGCGATCGAATACAATATTAATAATGGAAAAAAATTTAAAAAACATTATTCACCTCTAAACCTAGCTGCAGCAAAACAACCTAGGCCGTCTTTCGCAGTTTAATTTATACGACACTAATCGGTAGAATTAGCTCGAAACGAAACGTCTGAAAAATGTTTTTTTTTTTTTTTTTTTTGTATTTTCCCTTACGAAACCGGCGACGACGACTTCCTATCAAAAAAAAAAAAAAAAAAAAAACTGCACATCGTTATCGCAACGGACGGACAATAGAACTACTATTATGTACTACATGCACAATATACAACAATATAAATATATATATATATATATGTATATCGTGTGCACTGCAAGCATAATAAACTCGGTGCGTATAATATTAGTTTCGCGTAAAAAAAAAAAAAAAAACCAAACAAACAAACAAATAATGATAAATAAAACAGGGTGTTTTGCATTCGGCGTACAAGAATAATATTATAATTTTCTCCGGTCGCCGCCCGGTACTGCGGCGGCGGCGGCGGCGCGGCAGCCCGGGGGACTCAGGAAACGGGCGCTACGGGCCGACGGCTATATATATACGCGAAATAATGACGTAATAGTTTTCGCTGTTGTATATATTATTACGTGTACCTTTTGTAGTAGTGACATGCGACATATAATATAATAATAATGTATATGTATTTATTATTATTATTTTATTTTTTTTTTTTTTTTTTTTTTTTTTTAATGATGTCGTTCTCGTGCGCGTCTTTCGACGTCCGGTCCGGCGAGACGGGATATAAAGCACCATCAGCCTCCAGCGGGCGGGAGAACTCTTCTATCCGAGGACAACGGCAGAAAAAAAAATAAAAAAAAAATAAAGAAATAAAAGAGAAAAAAAAAACAACGCATACGACCCGGAGTATAATAATATTATTATATATATATATATATAGTTAGTATAATATAACGACAATGTAAAAATATAACTCGGTTATTGTATATAATGTACAAGCGAGCGCGCGCCACGAGGGTATACTTCAAAAAGATAGGTCGACGGCGGAGCGGAGAAACCGACGGGATGACCGACCGATGCCGATGGCGATTGATTGAGTTTGTAATTTCATTATATCATGTCGTCTTCCGTGCGTACTTACAATAAGTAGTCGCCGAGGTTTATTTTGTGTGTGGGTACAGGTAATGGGCGTATACAGGGCGATCGTTTTGGCGGTAGAATCCCGTTTTTTGTACAACGCGCCCGCCACGGAGGTGTCGGTGCGGACATTTTTTTTTTTTTTTTTTTTTCTTTGATTTCGGTTTAGAATCAGCGGCGTGTTCGGGATTTTGCCCCTCGATCGTATCCCGTTAACGTTTGACGAATAGCCGCATACACACGTGTACGGTTATTTAAGACGCTAGGTAATCTCCCAACTAGTCACTAACCCAATAAATTGTCGAATCTCAATGCTCCCCCCCCCCCCCAAAAAAAGGGGTTATTTATAAAACTAAAGCCCCTCGTCGCATATTTTATTACTCTTGACCACTCACTTATAATATAAAAATTCGCCCGGTTTTTCTCACCATCGTATCAAGCAGAGGCCATACTCTTCCAGATAGGCTTTTGAAATTTAAAATATAGATTTTACTCATGGAGTCGTAGGGCACTGTAAAAAAATTAGCCCTTAATATTAAAACCGTTTTGAAAAATGGTTTACATTATCGTTACTCATTTATTACTCAAAATTATACGGCACTTGCCGTATAGGTGGAAACTTGATATTTGACACAAAGAATGGTCTTAAAGTTGTAAGTAAAGGTGAAAATTGTAAAACTGCTCGAAATTAGTACCGTTTTACGAGGGTGTGAGAGGTAAATCTAAACGCGTGAAGTGAGCGCGTATGAATATTCATCATCAATCGATTGGATCAACGTGTGGAGTCACGTTCAAATTAAAATCAAAAGATTTTGAAATTATGTCCGAGTTCGATCGTTTGATCCCTAACAGAACAGACCTAATCCCGGGGTATTGTCCGTTTTGTTCCCAATCGGTGTATGACCGAAATTACCGGTCGTGGACCTCTGGTGTTTGAATTATTCCATCAGCCACCATAGTTTTAAACCCGCGTTCGTCAAGCGAATATATACGAAATCGAAATCCATATAATGCGACGGCATAGTCGTCGGAACAAGAAGATGAAATTCCGAAAGTACTTGGATAGTAGTGTACAATAATAAATATTGTAAGTGATTTTGTGACCGAAAAACCCATAAGTCGGAAATCGAATTTCCTGCGAACAATATTTATTATTATAATCGCCGGTTCGCGGCAACGAGGAATCGCCCTGTATACGATCAAACAATAATAATAATACAATATTATTAGACGTTGCAATTTCCGAACGGTCATCGTTATGAAAACGTCGTTATAGTATCCAGCTATATTATTATTATTATTATACCGCCGGACGTCTAATGCATAATGCATTTACTTATACACATAAATGTTTACTGTCCATAAAAGCAAAAACAAGATGTACACTATATTATATTGTACGCACGAGTATATGTCAATGCGATATCATTTCGCCCGCTACAGAGACTCGGAGAGCTATTTTTTTTTTTTATTTTTTTTTTTTTTTTTTTTTATGTAATCATTTTTATTCAAAACGGACGAACAAATAAGAAAAAAACCGACGGACGATATCGGTAAAAAAATTAACCACCACCGCTCTACCAATTTTAAAAAAAATAATTATTACATTTATAATTTATAATATTACTGTTTAATCAATAGCTTCTGTAGTTTTACAAAAACAAAATACCTATTTTTCAAATCACTTGATTCTATTATATAGTTTATAAATATAAACGCCTAGTACATTTTTTTCCCGTTTTATAATAATTTGTAAAACGAATTTACCTAAATTATTTCAGGTAGGGTAAGTGTGACGCGGAAATAAAAAATTCGTGTTAAACGCATCGCTACACTCTCGAGTTTTTAAGTAATTACATCTATTTCAATTACTATATAAAAATGTAAAAAATATATTAATATACTATTGAAACATCGCAAGGGGATTCATTTATCTCGAATTTTTAATTATTTTGATTGTCTTGTGTTATAATCTGTTGTAAAATTAAACACGGGCCAAGTGAAAAATCATCAATTTTTTTTCGAGGTTTTAAGTATTCAATTCGTTAAATTGTTACAACTATTATAGTTATTTTGTTTTTAGTTAATAAGGTTACTGAATGTTTTTAAATTTTAAATTCATCGGAAAATGCCTAGTGTCGAACTCCGCTCGGAATCGTTTTGTTTTGTACGCAATGATTTGCTTTTTTTTTGTCTTCAATTTTTTTTCTTAAATTTATTATCGTTTACAATCAAATGGGCGCGAACAAAACGACATTGACGCGCAATAAACGCGCCGTGTACACGCCATAATTGATCCGGAAGTGTTTAAGAACTGTTGCCACTTACCCGTCGACCGTATACGCACTGCGGTACGGTGTTTTTTTTTTTTTTTTTTTATTACGCCGCGAACCTATCGCTCACCCGGTAATTGGTACAGTGTATGTACCGGATATCGATAAAAAAAAAAAAAAAAAAAACAATCGATGACTAAAAAGATCGGTGGAATAAAATCACCGACGAGACGGTGTGACAGTGATGGATCGCCGCGGTGGTCCTTATTATAATATTAATATTACGGATATTCGTCGCTGGCGTCGGTCGTCGGTACCGGCCGCGGTAAGTATTAATAAACGGTTTCGAAATCGACCAACAAAAACAAAAAAAAAACGACAAACGTCGTACCCCTCGCGCGCACTCGTACACGTACAATACGATACTAGTCGTATTTTTTTATTATTCAATTTTCTTCCGGTACCGTATAATAATAATAATAATAATAATAATAGTAATAGTATTATTATAATTTCGCGCCGGGTGTCGTACACGACCGTCGCCGTCGACCCGTATTAGCATCCGGCTAAGTACGCGAGTGTGCAGCGCGTCTTACAGTATTAAATGCTATTATTGTTAAATGTAATTGCGTATTGCACATTGAAGATATTGCACCCGAGAATTATACGGTTAGGTCGCAGGACGAGTTTACTCGATTTTAGTACGTTTACTTTCCCTATCACCCCCCCCACCCCCACCCCATCCTTCCAAATATTATTTAATGTTTTATAAACATTAATCAAATCATAAATCATATCACACAACAATATAAAAGTAGAATTACAACAACTATATAAAGAACCCAACATAGTAGCAGTACTACAATATAGAAGAATCGGATGGGCCGGCCACGTATGGAGGTCAAATAGCCTAATGAAAGCGGTATTAAAATGGAAACCCCTTGGGAAAAGACCACTAGGCAGACCAAAACAAAGATGGATAGACAAAGTGAAAAAGACTTTGGAAGAATTTGGAATACAAAGATATGGAAGTAGTAGCTCAAGATAGTGACAGTTGGAAGCAAATTTGTGTTGCAATTATGGGCCCCAATGGCCTTTAAAAACCAGAGAAGAAGAAGAATCAAATCATTATTCGCAAAGCGACTAGTGTTTGAAAACTATTTTGAAATATTTTAAATACATTTTTTATTTTATTCAATTCAAGTAAATAATACCTAATAATAAACACGTGTTTAGATTAGGTTTGGTCGCTAGGTTATAAGATTACTAGGTTTTTATTTTATATTTACTATAGTATTATAAAGAGGTCAGATTTGTTCGTTTCTATGTAGGGGGTAATATCTGGAACGACTAAACCGATTCTAAAAACTCTAATCGTACAATTCTAGAAGTAGAATTCTAAAGTTACACTATTCCTGATTAACATATGTAGATTATATTCTATTTTGATAGAAATAAATTAAGAGCAGCTGGCACGCGGTTATTGGTATTTCTGGTTCGCAAATCGAATTATTTTTATTGATTTTATGGGTTTCCTAGATGATTTGGATGAAACAATAACAGTTGTTATTTTCTTTTTGATTTAGTTGTCACGGAAAAGAGAGGCCCGTTTTTAAATAGATTTAAAAGATTAACAAAAAAAAAAAAAAAACCACAAAAGTTTTAACAATTTTTAGCAACAGTTCTGGGATAACCGAACTTAGGTTACCAAACAAGGCCGGATAATGGCAGCTAGTATATATATATACGTTAGAAACCGTGTTAAAAAGTATAAAAAGTAAATAACACAACAGTTATAACTTTTAATATTACTGAATATTTGCTGATTTTATAATTTAGACGTATAATATATGTTTATGTATCTATAACTAGTAATAGAATTATTACAAGGTGAATTGTACGTAGGAGATAATTGTAATTAATAATAATTTTAATTTTAAAATGTTAAAATCGTATATGAAATTATAGTTTATTTGTGTTTAAATTACGTTTAGAAACCGGGACGCTCGTAGAGTGGGCTTTCCCAATTTGTTTTTATATTTTAAACTTGCATATTCTTTTATTGCAGTTCTCTATTTCAAACAGAATATAAAACAATGATTTTTATTTTTTTTTTTTTTTTTTGAATGCATAATAATAATACTAATTCCTTTATCACTTAAACAATAATGTATAGCATACGTCATAGTGGTATTAAGAGATGGGTGATACCAGTGGTGGAACGAGGGTAGGTCTGGGTGAGCTAGGTGGGCGTTAGATAAGTAAATAGGAAGTAGGTATTATATTGTAATAAAATCAGTTAATTGTTTTTGCAAAAGTCGTATGTGTAAACTAGAGATTCTATGAAATCACTAGTTAAAGTAAAAGTAATAATTTTTTCACTGTGTTATTATTTTACACTTAAAGTAAAATTTGTATGTATAGGACATTAATATAATAATGTTATTCAAAACCCTCACGTACAATTTAATAACAGTTATTTAATAATTTATTTATTATCGAAAATAGGTATAAACGCTTTATAAAATGTTTAATAAGGAATAAGGTCGCCATTATTATTTCAAATAAATGACCACCAATCATACAAACATATCGATAGAAATATTTAAACAAATTTTTATGTAAATTTAGTAAGTCATTGGACCAGAAAATAAAAGGTTAGGTGAGTGGTTATTCAATTTATTTTGTCATAGTATTTTTTAAACACTTTGGCGCCACTACCTATGCCTATTTTTTTTAATATACATTACTAAATTAGTATTTTACGGATATTTAATCTGAATTTAACAATATTGAAAATATTTTTATTTTTTTTTTTTTTCAAGTTGAAATGTAAATTAAAATTAATAATATACATACTACTGTATAATAATAAGAAACCCTCACCTAACAACTAACACGGCAAAAATTAAAGCAGCACTAGAAGAAATCTGATTTCAAGTACGCCAAATAACAAATGTCCTACATAAATCCACAAAAATAAACCTCCCTATATTCTTTTTCGACCTTGAACCCTCAGATATAAATAATGACATCTTTCAAATAAACCACATACTCCACAACCGGGTAAAAATCGAAGAACTATATAAAAAACGCGACCCAGTTGTAATGTCTTCTAATTGCCAGTACTAGTATTTTTATGTATAGATTGTATAAATTCGAAAATTAAATTTAAAAAAAAAAAAATAATATAAATACTAATTTTTCACCTATCGAAGAGAGACGACAATTCATATATATTATTAAATATAATTTTATAGTATGATGAGATAAATTTAATAAAAATAAAAAACAAATCAATAAATAGTTTACAATTATTTTTTATTTTGTTTTGTTTTGTTCAACACTTTGAGACTTCAAACACTAATTGTATAATAACTATTAAAGAGGGGGGAGGGGGCAATAAGAATAAATCTCGTCCAGGCGTATAGCGTTCGAAGTGGCCCGGACAAACGTATTTCCAACGGCATTTATTTTGTTTTGCCATTATAATATAATCCGGGGACGGTCGTCTTGTGCGGCGATTTTTATGTGCGAACCACCAAACGGATACAATCCAAAAATGTCGGTCGTGTGTTGTAGTACGTGTGCTTATATACTGCGCGAGATTAACGCGTATAATTCGATTAATAAGAACCGTTTTGAACTGCACTGCGGCAATCGCTTTGCGCGAATCGCATAAAAGACTTCCCTCGTCTTTCGGCTTTTATCGCGCGTATATATTATACAGTTTTAAGTACGGGCTACGTTATTGTGTAATACGAAAATTCCTCGGGATCGCGCACGTACCGCATAAAACCGTATAGACCGTATCGGCCGTTAAAACAAATCGTCGAACACGGAAATCTCGCGTACTCCGTACGCTTACTTCTTTATAAAATATTTATTACATAAGACCGGCCATTATCATCCGGTGTTGCACGCTGGCAGTTCCAGTGACGGGGGAAAAGGGGCGATAAGTGGATCACCACCACCACCACCACCTCTTTATTTGGCCTGGGTTTATGCGTATATACGTAGTAAATCTAATAGAGCAGTGTACTGTATGCACTAAAGCGCAATGTGTTTGTGTAACATGCAAAATACGTCCGCACCTCCCATCCCTCGAGGCATGTCAAGAACCACCAGATATTACCCGGATAAGGTTGATATATATATTAAAAAAAAAAAAAAAAAAAATTGATTTTAGAAATAAATTCCCCTCACACTCCGTCCTAATGGTGCTAGATGGTGTCTAACTATACCACAGTACTATTGTCTCCTGCAGATCCAAAAATCATACGCGTGTATCAATTTTGGTTGAAATGTCTACGGGCTTATTTTTCCCGTGTACCGTGACGACTAAATTAGATAATAACAACAACCGAATCTGTTTATGAATTTGTTTTTTTTTTTTAGCAGATATCAACGAGACGGGAAAGTTTCGACATTTCAACTGTGAGAATCCATTACCCGTATTTAAACACTTGTTTAAGTTTGAAAATTTCTCTTTTTTCGACATAGCAGATCTCCGGATACGATTACGACACTAAAACTGGTGTATTAATCGTCAGGAAAAACTATTGTGAATCTAGAAAAACGTTTTAAATAAAGTACCACCACCGGTAGAAAACCGGTGTGCGAGTTATGGAGAATTTGTATTAACCGAGGGTGGTCACAAACATAAATGGATTGCGATTCAGTTGACTGATTCAATATTGACAGTGAGAGGCAGTCGCCTTTTGCTCCTGTCGGCCGTCACTCGATTTATGCCCTCGATTCCATTGGACTCTTCTCTTTTCATCGTGCACCCACCCCCCAAACCACCGGACCTCGGTGTGTCCATTGGCCAAGCTCCGTTATAGGGGCGTCGTTCTTAGAACTCTGTTCCCGAAACTTCTTGGCTTTCGTTCGATTGGCACTGCTTTTGTATTTAACGCCCGTGCGTTAAAGTGTTGGCCCCGTCAAAATGTAGAGAGAAAGAGAGAGAGAGAGAGAAAAACAAAAGAAGAAAAAAAAAACTTAAACCGACCGACCCTTTTCTACAAATGTAACAACTGCCGCGGCGAGTCCAGCTGTAGTATTGCCACTGTTGCGGGGCGGGCGGGGGAGGGCTCGTTTGTATATTATTTATACGTATATGACTTATGACGCGGTGCGAACGTTTATATATATTATTATTATTATTATTACACTGTCCGGAGACAGAGGAGGAGGAGTAGGAGGAGGAGAAGCGTATAATAGTAGTAACATTTTACGTTTTTGAACCCCTTTCGGTCCGTCGCGTGTTGTTGAATTTTCAAGTTTAATTTTTTTTTTTTTTTTTTTAAACACGCGGCGACAGCTGCGAGAGACGCTCACGCGAGAACCTTGTAAAAAGGGTGCGCGGCGCGACAAACGTCGTCGCGGGCAGTCGTCTGCCGCTCCAGTTACGCGTATTATTACCACCGTGTTGTACTGTAACGTCTGACTGTATATATGTATACGTATAAATAAATATACGTACGCGCGCTGTATGCGACAATAACAATAACACGTCGTATAGTCACAATACGCTGGAAAACGAAAAACGAGTGGGCCCCGATGGCGAAAAAGGCAATCGGAAAACATTATTATCATAATATCACGACGGTACACCACTCGGGCTCGTATATTTAATAATATATGTGTCGCGCGCCCGTCGTTATTAAAAACGGTATACGACGACGTTTTGCACGCCGCCCCCTCGGCGACCTAGCTCTGCGCGGAACACTAAAATAATAATAATAGCAATAGCAGTAATAACAATAATAATAATAACAAATACATTGGGCGATTATAAACCATTTTCGGGCTCCTGTCGCCGGCGATAATATTCGCGGATTGTCGCGAGACTCGCGGCCGTATAGACACCCATTGCCGTCCTCGCGCCCACCGCCACAGAGTTTACGGATATAATTTCTCCGCGGACATGTGTACCCAACCTAGGCCCGGTCTACTCGTTGAGCGTCTACGAAATAACGATACATCCGCTCGGTGGAGTCGTGATTTTTTTATCATTCGTCCGACGCGCCTACCTCACCGCCCCGAGGTTTTCCTCGTTCGAATAACAGAAATCCCATCCTCAATCAAATAAGAGAAACGTTTAAACCCTGACTACTGATGGCCGGACGCGACAGATCACATCCAAAACGCTAGCCTACGGGACGACAAATAATATTCATTTCAAACAGCAAACGCACACAAATCAAATACCTACCAATCTACTGATGTACAAGACAATTACTCGAGCCAAAACCATATAAATAAAATTCCGGTTTTTTTTCTCTCGAAAATATCGTCTTCCGTAAAATTACGAATATAACCTTATGGTCCATCCAGATCTTAAAATTAAAACGCAGGAGCGGTAACCTTTAACAAAAGAATGTGAATAATATTAATTAACCTATCAAGAGTCACTAATAAGTGGCTGCTTAAAACAACAGTTTCATGTTGTATTGTATTACTCTTAACATATAAACGTAATGTTGATCGTTTGTTTCAAATATAAAAAAGTAAAAGTTTTGCTTAATTAAGTTAGTCTTTGATTATTTTGTACACATAGAATAAAAATATATTTACATCGCCCCTCATTATTTTGATTTTAGTGAATAAATTATTTTGCCCATCTCCCTAGTTTTTTTACCTAGTTACGCCACCGATTATCTTTTATATATATATATATATATTCAATTGCTGCATGTATGTAAGATCATCACTTGAGAACGGCTCCACCGATTTAGCTGATTTTTTATTTTTGTTGTACTCGTTTTTGTCAAGACAAGATTTGTACGAAAGAGAATGATTGAAAATTCACCGGAAAAGTCGGAAATTTGGATGGCATAGAAAGATAAAAATTTTAAGATAGAATGGAAAACATTTGTTGATTTACCATGAAATCCAAATAGTATAATTAACTATACAAAATAAAATGACAAGTTTGATTATCGTGATAACCAAAGCGTTACGCTAAATCGGTAATTCTCCGCCACATAATATACAAACAAAAGTAGTGACCAAGCTACATTTAGTTTAGACTCTTGAAATGGAGTGAAGCAATTTCTAAACCGGACAATCTACCGAAATATTCCAACGAAGAAAACGAGGAACCACCGTCGAAAGTTATCCCGGAGTAAAATAAAACGGATACCCTTGACAGGTAGTTCATCCGAATTACATTGAATGTTTTTACTTAAGAATGTCGCTCTACGTGATCAAAGGCCCGATGTCCTTTGCAAGGAATCGAGGAATAAAATCTCGGTCTGCTTGAGTGTACGACGCTTACTGGCTGTGGAGCTGGGGAAACCGTCTTGATCCCTAAAATACCAAAGTTACCGACCAAATGCGAGTTTAGACCTAACCGCCCAATGTTTTTTTTCCCCATGGTCAATGGTCACGTGTCCAAATAATCCGTTTGTGCTGGTTCCAGAAATATTTAACGTGTAAAGCCAATTGAAACTCAAAATTTAAAAGCAATACGGAATTTTAATACAAATATTTAATTCGATTTGCTCTGGATTTCGAAAAAGATGACGTGCGATATAGCTAGACGATCGCGGATAACCGACAAACTTGATCCGAGCTAGGCCGGGTGATGGCGGCCAATATCGATATTATTATTTATTCTTGTCGAATAACCTATGGGCCCGTCGATCCGTCTCCGGGTCCGTTTTCTCGTTTTACGGTATTGTAATAATAATATATTGTTATATTAAATTATATACAATACGCAGAGACTGGATTCGAATAATAATAATAATAATAATTATTATTATTATTATTACTGTTATTATAATGTCTCGTGACCGTTTCGCCTTTAACGTCGCCGTCGTTGTCGTAATAATATTATATTATGCAGACTTAACAATAATACTATACAATATTATTATTATTATTATTATTATTATATACATATAATAATATATCTCGTGGAAGTTGCGGTGGCGATAAATCAAGTGATATAACAAACGGAATCGGTATCCGCGCGCTACGCGGGAGGAAGTTTATTTCCGACTTCCGTTCGCCCCGGGACGTCGTCGTCGTCGACGTCGTGCCGACAGCGGCGGCGGCGGCGGCGGCGACTCGAATGCGAATATAATATGACGTGCAATACACGCCAGTACGTACGTATATTAATACATACACACACGTTACAACCACGACAAAATACGCGCGAGTATTATTTTTTATACGATATATTCACTGTATACGTGTGTAAACCCGTACACTACGTATATACTGACGAAAAACACCGTTAACGCAATATAATGGTATTGCCGATACGTAGGAAATTCATCACGCCACTTATTATTACGTATTATTGCAAGACCGCGCGGTACGAATTTATAATAGCGACGTGTAAATTATAGATATACTCAATACTATATATTTTTATCGCGTACGTAATATTTCTTCGGTCGACAACCATCACCACCTCTATATTTGTTTTCTAAAAAAACCCAATATTCAAATTCATTTCGCGTTTGTCTTCGCGGTTAAAATCGCGTCTAACGACCCGAAAACATAGAAGTAACACTCCTAATCAAAAATGCCCATGTTTTTCTACGAATATTCCTATATCCCGAATAAATCGGGATAGTAGGACGTAGAGGTGAAAAATACTTTCCGAAAAAATTTTCTTTGGCCTATTCTCTTCCGGTCTTGTTTTCATCTGACCATATTTTCCTCTAGCCCTATTTTCATTCGGCCATCTTAGTTTATGGACACTATTTTTCCCATGACCATTATTTTCTAGACTCCTTATATATACACACACTGTTGATAATTCAAAGTTTCACTATCTAGGCACAGCAAAATAAAACAATCAGTCTATTATAACATGAATTGTGATGGGAAAAATCGAAATTCGGAATTTAATGTTTGTCCGGATTCCGGATTTCTTCTGTAAACCCCGGTTTAGAATTGTGTATTGTTTTATTATTATTATTATTATTATTATTATTATTATTATATACAAATCAAACATATTTGTGCAATTAAGAAACACATTTTAATTAGAAATGTATTTATTATATACACAGAAAGAAAAACCGAAATTTATTTTCTGTTCCGAAATTCGGATTTTTGAAGAATCCAGATTTTATATAGCACTGTTTTGTTCTAACAACAAATTCGATTCCGTATGTCGACCAAATTATAAAACGTACATTTTCTTTCGAATTTGTCGACAGACAGAGCAGTAATAATATAATTACTTATAAAAATACTTAAAATATTTACAGGATTTATTGCTTATTTATTTAATAACTTAAAAGGTACGGGTATATATACTATATAGCCATTCAAAATATGTTTATTTCGTAATTTATCGTTAGTTATTTTTTAATGCATTACTCACAAATTCCGCTCAACGAAAACTTTTATTCGAGTTTATATTAAAAGGTCGTTAAGATTATAAAACACCGATACCGATTTAAAAGTTGACAGTTTTTTTTTCTTTTCTTTTTTTTTTTTTTTGCGCCGTCGAACACATTTCAAACGTTTGTGAAACTAGAAACGAGGAAGGGGCGAAAATTTAAGGTCTTTTGAATGTTTTATGCCCGAATGAACGGAAGTATAAAACGCTCCCTTTTATTTCGCAATTAAAAAAGCAAAGAAGAAAAAAGTCGACAATTTTACGCTGACGCTTGTTTAATCGGATACGTTTTAAATTCAATGGACAAAATCCATTACTGAACTCGAACTTAATAAAACATTTCAACGTTGATAGTGTTTTTTTTTTTTTTTTTTGTAAGTATATTATTCTGCCAGCACTTAACTCCTAAAACGCTTCTTTTTTTTTTCCTTTGCACCGGTAATGGCTAGACGATAAATTCCGAATGTTTTTAATACCTCAATGATAGTTGAATGAACGTTTTCGGAATGTTTTGACATTCGCTTTATCGTCAAATTAGTCATTGCCGCGCAAACACAATACAAAAACAAAAGACACTCACAATATATAAAATATATTCAATGAAATTTAAACATTTGTATACTAAAACGTTAGATATTGATTTAAAATGTCGGTAACAGAAATTTAAAAAAATATATAATAATTATCATCATCAAATGAATTTATTTCGCAGATATTACGTATAAAAAGGAGAAAAAATGTCTTCGCAATTGTATAATCGTATATTACTCATCAGGCCCTCGAAATTAATATTAAGTCGATAAACTAGTTTATTGTAAAAGTTCTAAAGTCTTGAATAATTCTTTAATCATGATCCAGTGATTTTCCCGGAGGGTTTGAAATAGATTTGATTTCTGGTTTTTTTTCAATCACTATTAGAATTGTTTAAGCTTTATTTCAACACTGTTTTTAAATGTTTAATTCATACCATAGGAATATGAAATGGTAATACGTTGATCATAATATTTCTAATGGATCATGATAAAAGAATCACCGTGTATATATTATATCATTTCAAAAAAAAAAAAAAATCAAAAGTATAATTTTAAGTTCTTACGATAGTTCAACTTAAAGACAAGTGTTTCGAAAAATTACTTAAAGGTGAAAATCGAAATGTTTAAGTGTTTAATAGTTTGACGCCATCAAAACCGAACGAATTTTGACATCCAGAACGTGATGAGATGTGTCGTTTGTGATTATAAACGTGATAATCGTTTAAAATGATTATTTATTTATTTTATTTTTGTTCTATATAGAATAAGCTAAATGCTTCGGTTGTGCTGAGCATCTATCGCAATAGTCAAGTTCGAAAACCCCGCGGAATGGCTATTATTTTGCGACAGATCATAAATTTATTGTTAGATTGAAAGAATTCTAAAATGAAAAATTATATTGAGTATCGTAACAAAGTGGTTCGTTATACGGTAGATAAAATAATAGACAATATTGATAGACGGTTCAATTGATGCGCTAATATTTTTTTTCCTGATATCCTCCGCCTTCCCCTTTCCAAAAGGAAACCGTAAATATACGCCACTGATACGGTACGAAAATACTTATCATCATAGTTATAAATATATGCAATGTACTCATACTAATAAACGACTATAGAACGATACACGACTGCGAAAACCAGTCATTTATTATATAGCGTTTGTGCGTTTGACCGTATATTATTGTAATTAGATACGCGAATTAGAATCGAAACGACTATAAAGCGCGATAATTATTTTATTATATATATATATGTGTGTATAATCGGACGCGTTTTAATTACTTCGATAAAAAAAAATAAATAAATGCAGTCGCAAGAGAGAGGAATATTTTAATACCTACTATTTTTTTTTATACTCATGGTGTTGACCGTCGCCGGTACCTATACGTATACAGTGTGTTCGCGTGGCGAGGTACCACTTGGTATTTCGACCGGACGACATTGGATAGAAATGGGATTTTCCGGAGGCGATAGAGGGAATACAGTACAAAACAAAAAAAAATACACACAGTACTAGACAGATTTCAATTTTTCTCTACCGATTCCGAGTGTTATTTTGAGTGATATTTTTTTGTAAAACTATTTTGATATAAAAAGTTGTTTTCGTGTTGGTTTTATAATCGAGCCAATATCCCCGGTATTTATTAATTACCTATTTGTACACAGAGACGAGAGAGTATTAGTTATTTCCTATGGTATTTTAATCTATGTTTTACTAATTTATACCTTTGAGATAAAAAAAAATAATAATAATAGTAATAAATGAAGTTAATGAAAATTATAAAAATGTTAACACATTACGAATTTGTTTACTTCGATTTTATTTTATGAACATGTCTAACAATGTTAGACTTATTAATAAGTGTTGTCTAATAAATTGCTCAAAGTGTCCACCATGATTTGCCAATCGTCTCAACAATTTTCGCGGTGTTTACTGCTTTTATTTGATCATCACACAAATGCTATTGCATGCCATTTGTAATATGTCTTTTTTTGTAAAACTAATAGCGTATCGGTGTTTGCTCGATTATAAAATGATTATTGTTATAAACAGTATATATATATATTCGTAAATATTAAATTTCAGCATACCGTAACTTAGCATCGTTTATGCAATTAGAAAAAAACTCTGTATACAAAAATTGTTTGAAAAAAATTACTTTATCCGAATATGTAATTTAAAAAAAAAAATAATAATAATAACAATAATAATAATAATATTGGAGTCACGCGCGTACCGCGAAAACCCCGTATCAATCCAAGGTCGTCCGGCGAAAATATTAAGTGGTACCTTGTATGGCGAACACGCTGTATATATATATATATATATGTACGCGTTAAAATTATCGTTATGTCGTCCGGGGCAAATAATAATAATATAAATGGAATAACAAAAATAATATTATGTTTCGGTAGAATTGTCTCGGGCGAGACTAAACGGTAAATAAAAAATAATAATATAAAAACGAAAAAACGAAAAGAAAAAGAAATGGAAAAAAAAAAAAACAAATGTCCTATCGTTGTACACGACTATCTACGAAGGCTCGCACGAACGAGGAAGGAACCCGCAGCAGCAGCAGCAGCAGCAGCAGCAGCAGCATCAGCGGCGGCGGCAGCAGCCGTCGCCCCGCGTGACCCCGTAAGTGTTGCAGCGGCTTTTGAGGATTTTTGACACAATGGAATAATAAATTCACGGAAACGTGTGTTCGGATCTAATCTGCGAACGCGACAACGATACAGAGGTGTGTCCCGGTTATAATATTTATATATATATATATATATTTATTTTTCAATTTTTTTTTTTTTTATTTTTTTTCCCCCATTTTTTTCATATTTTTTTTTTCTTCCACTTTTTTTTTCTTTTTTTATCCATTCCGGTCGCGAGCATAGGTCGAACATGTACGTACGTACGGGTATATGATAACAATGACGTCGTGCAAAGTCGTGAATTATATATTATTATTTACGTCAACTCGAAACACCACCTCCCCAAGTCCCGTACGTATATATTTATATATATATATATATAAATAATAATATAATATAATATATATTATATAATAGTATTATATAATAGTATATAATATAATATACGTATATTATAATAACCACAGTCGCCATCGTCTATTTAAACACCGAGCTCGCATACCTCCGTACGATATAATATTATACGTTATTCGTATACGAATACGAACCGCTTTACGAAAGCTTAACCATAATACAGTAGACTCTCAAAAATCCGAAAACCTCTAAAAATCGTACTAAACGCCGTCGCCGGATCCTCCCCTCTCCCGAGAAAACCTGAAGAAAACGCGGGTGTAAACGCCAGTACCCTCGATAAATCGAACATAATATTAGACACTCTACGATTGGAATATTTTTTTTTTTTTTTTTTGGCCAGAACCTATAATAATTCAAATGTATTAACATCATAATATGTATGATGTAACAATGAGCACCGAATAATTATCATAGTAAGAGTTTATCGGTAGTTCTCCGTTCTTAAATGTATTTCTCCCAAATTGCTGTAATCGACTGTAAATCTAACATTTATCGCAAAAAAAGACAACTGATTTTTTAAAATTAAATATATGTGTGTATGTTACTGCCGTAAATATAAAGTAAATTAAATAAACAATATGAATTCGAATTATTTTTATTCCCCTTCGATAATTGGAACTCTCGCTAAATTTCGAATTATCGAAAGTCTACATTCTACTGCAGTGGTTCTAAACCGGGGTGACATGGATCGAGTGTAGGGGTGACACGAAATCCTCGGGGAAAAGAATAAGAATATGAGAATTTTGCTAATAAAATCGTATTAATGCCGTCGTGTAATTGCCACCACCGTTAGAACAACGTAATAATTGGTAACACTAAACTACATAGGTACCGCAAAATTATTATTTTTATATTAAGTCTATTTATGTTTTAGATCCGATAAATTCGTCCGTTTGACGTGCGACAACGACTGCGAATGGTATTATTTTCCACCATCATTCCTCGAAATTCCCAACTTGGTAAAAATCACCCTGATCAAATTTCTCATTAATTGTTCAGATTTTATACAATTATTATAATTTTTCAATATTCTTAATATATTTTTTTTCAATTTAAAATATCAATGTTTATTGAACGCTAAAATAAAATGTGTAATTATTATTTTTCTGCGCACTTAATTTTTTTTATAGGGCTTATATATTTCTTCTAAAATATACAGCGTTAGTTATTTATTATTTTGTTGTTAGGAAGACGTAGTAGTGTTGGATTCTTGTGGATAAGGGCGACACGAATCCAAAAAGGTCGAGAACCACTGCTCTACTGTATAATATCGTTATCACCGTATCATGGCTTGTACTCCTAATATTGTCCGGAGTCATAGACGTATTTAGGCGAAGACGGAATTACGATGACCTACCTCAAAAAAACATTTGAATTAATTTAGTCTTTGATATTTATATTGTATTAAATATAAATATTGTATTGTACGTTACTACGTTAAATTCGAAATTAATTTCATCGTTGGTTGCCTTTTTTTTATCAGTTTTATAACTAAAAAATGTGTGTCGCGAGTGATAAATGACAATGATATTCTTGCATCGATATGCGGACGAAGCGGCCACAGTCCGTCACACTCTACGGCTGTTTTTATTTTATTATTCGGACATTGATAAAATTATATGTACAATGAGAGAAAGGGGTGCTATGGCAACCACATTTTTTTTTTTTTTTTTTTTTACTCTAAAACCTTTTGTACTCGAGCCCTATGCATTTTCAGACTCAATTTACGTACGTGTCCGGAGTTGACAATTATTATTATTATTGCGTTTATTTACCACCACCTTCTCTCCCTCCCCCGTCTGTTAATATCTGATAAACGTACACCTGTAAAACGATAAAATAGGAATATTTACGCGGACATAATGTTTCGGTAGCCGAAAACGATAAATCTTGTAGGTTTAACCCGAGCGGTAGCTATACGGCTCGGGTCCGTCCGCGCGTTTTTTTTTTTTTTTTTTTGTTGTTTTGTCACGAAATAATAATGACCGCGGAAATATTCAAACGGGTTCCTAAATATTATAATATTATACGGTATTTACAGACGTCGCCGTGCAGATGCGTTTAACAAAGACTTTGTATTATATTATTATTAAAGGAATTTTTATTATTATTATTTTTTTTTTCTCACATTTCGTAGGTATATTTTACACACAACACAGAAGTCTTGCTGTTTTCGTATATAGCTATACAATATATATGTACATACTTTTATATTATAATATAGTTTGCATAAAAAAATATATATATATATATTTTCGAGCGTATATAATAACACCGCAGCCGTACAGGTTAGAGGTACTACAATAATCGTTTAGACAATGAAAAACCAGGAAAAAAAAAGTTTGCGTATAATATTATAAGGCGTAAACTTTATTTATTCATTATTTTTTTTTTTCCGCGGTTCGTTATATAATATTTAGATATCATAACGGCATGGATGATATTCAGTTTCAAACGGTATAACCGAAATTATCGTTCATATCGTGAAACATCGAAACGAGTATTATATAGGTACCATATGTTATACGTATCGGTAACATTGTGGTGCTCGGATTTATTCGGATACGTTATAAAATGTTCTAAAAAAAAAATAGACAAAATGCCCTTGAAAAAAAAAGACATTTTATAGCGACAATATCCGTATAAAATAACTTTTATCTTCTAAAATAATAGGTTTGTACGTGTAAAAACTCCTTTCAACGTCCACTGATGTAATATGAGCGTGTTTAAAGTGACAAATATCATGTTTTGCCAAAAGAATTCCCCTTGCCTTCTAAGATTTTTGAAATGGTTATTTATCAAATAATAAAATCGAAATTTTTTTTTTTGTTTCTAATTATATTTTTACTGCGTCGCAAATCGTAATTTGATTTTTTTTTTTTTTAAATCATTATTAAAATTAGTTGTAAGTAAACGTGTATTTAGGATGTTTATGACGACATCGTATTATACAAATTAACAAATATTAGTGGTTTTAAAATGTTAATAGTTTTAGTCAATTTTTGTAGTTTACAAACAGTGGGTTTAATATACAAATTCTAATGAAAACTGCTTACCGTTAGAATACAAACCAACACTCAAAAACTTTTAACAAGTAATGTTAAGATGGGGGGAAAAAAGTGTAAATTAAAGTTTTGGCTTTGTTGTGGCAATTTAAAAATTACGTAGCATTTTGTATTATTATTACTATAATTGACACAGACGACACAAAAATGAATCATATAATAACGAAAATTCAGAATAGGTGCGAAGAAAACGTGATAAGTCAAAATTCAAGTGACCTAACTGAATATGAATTTTCGTGATATTTGATCGCAATTGATAAGGTTTGTTTATCATTAACATATTATGGGGCAACTTTGTAAATGCCGGACGGTGTCACTGTTATGTGTACATTGATGATAATATCGAGACTGCCTATCTGCGGGGAGACTAAACGCATAATTATATTATACGAGTCCACTTGGTTCCATAAAAAGTGTTAACAATTTTATGGGACACGATACAATTTTCATAATTTATTCCGGACGCACGAGATTTTATTATTTCCTACGAAGACACGGTACCAGAGAAAAAAAAAAAAAAAAAAAAAAAAAAAAAACAGGAGAAAAGTGCATTAAAAATATATTCGTATACTATTCGGACAAAAGTGACGTTTATGGTCCGTATCAACTGTTCCAATTGCGTTTTATAGTGTGCGGCCGAAGCTTCATAGCGTATATTCTTATATATCATGTTGTGTCTGTGTGTGCTAGTCGCCGTCGTGTTAACATTAAGGAATCGTCGGATGCTTTAATGTCGTCGAAGTGCAAAATAATGTTTTCAATATATATATATATTCCCGGGTAAAAACATTTGTATGATTTACGATTGACCCTCCCGTACAATTTTGAAATATATCGCTCGGCGATTTAAAAAAAAATATATAATAGAGAACACATGGTAAAATGGCTATAATACAGTTTATAGAAGGGAATGGCACACAGTGTGCGTGTGTAGTGATTGAAACAGTTTCGATATTAAAAAGAAAACTGTCATTTTTTTTATTCTTCTTCTTCTTCTTCTTCTTCTTCTTCTATCAAATCACTGTATAGTATATTATGGTTCGGGGTAGAAAAAAAAAATAAATAATAATAGTAATATAAGAGAGTATATTATATACGAAACGTTATTCCGATATATATATATATAATACGAGTAAGTAAATAGAAATATATAAAGTCGTATAATAAAAAGCAGCTTTTTGTAGACGATAAAAATAAATTCGGGGGACGCCTTATTGTGTGTGTAAAAATGGTCAAGCATTTCGCCTTTTTTTTTTTTTTTTTTTTACGGGCTCGAATAAACACGGGGACGGTGGCGGGAGGACCGGGATATTGTGGACAATTTTTGCCCTCGTAAAAACCCACTCTAAAAGCGACCTTAATCGCCGGACAATATGTTATTGTTGGACCTCGTGTGTGCGCGTGTCCCGCCGGCCAGTTTTTTTTTTTATTTTTTATTTTTTTTTTTATATATTTTAGATCTCTTTGGAGGGTAAAAATAACACACATTTTATGCGACGGACTTTCGCATTCAAATGTCGGCGCGCGCAAACATCGGCAAAGTATAATCTCTCGCTCGCTCTCTCTCTCTCTCTCTCTCTCTCTCTCGGTATCATCGCACAAGTGATTCGCGGCATACCCTCATCCTATATATATATATATATATATATACGTATACCCTCCCTTGTGCCGTATACGTACAATGCTTTTCCAATTTTATTTAACTTCGACACGATTTATTCTATCTCTGTCCCTCACGTATATATATATATATACGTATACCGACCTCGAGACGACGTGATTCGCCCCGACCGTTATAAGGTTTTTAATCGAAACCGCACTACGTATATATATATATATATATATATATATATATATATATATATATATATAATACACAGTGTACACTACTGTGTTAGTTTCGCGTGTACGCCAACCCGAAATCCAATCGGAAATGATGCCAAAAAAAAAAAAAAAAATAATAATAATAATAAAAGACCCTGGTAATTTGGTGCCAATCCGCGCGGTTTTGTATTTTTGACAGTGTTCCAATTGACTCCTGCGGCGGGGGTAGAGGGTTAGGGGGTGGGATGGGCGGTACTGTTTTCGCTCTCGCTGCGCAGCGTCGAGAGCACAGGTCCCGTAAGCAATAATCATTGCGGCGGATACGGGTCAGAGACATTTGTGTACGAAAGGATTATTTAATTTGAAATAAAAAAAAAAAAATAAAATAAAATAATAATAAAAAAAAAAAAGTTAATCTTGGCGGACCGGTCCGCGGTCCAAAACACGACAAAATGTAAAACGGTTTACACGGTTTTATTGTCTCGTCTGCACCGGTACCTAAATAATATATTATCGTAAGTCATCGCTGCGATAAACCTGCCCGTAGAAAATAAAGACCACTCTGCTGCGTGTGTACGGTAAAACAATAATGGTAAACTGAAAACTTTATCCGAAATTTAAAAAGATTTTTTTTATTTAATTATTATACGAACGTACATCGCACACTCGTCTACGTAACTTTGAAACTCGTCCGGTCCGCGAAAGTCGTGATGCGACAAAAGCAAAAATAACGGATCGCTATCGTCGTCATCGTGATATAGGAAGAATAAAAGTTCAACGGGGAGTTCGTTCGGACGGTCGGTTCGTTTTTAACTTCTTTAACTTGTTTGAATTATAAAATTAACGATTAACGAACATTGTAAAATATAAATTGCGTTTTGAAATATATAATGACTGGGTGTACACCGTGGTCCGATTAACCCGAATAACTCTTCGTTCGAAAATAAAGAACCGATATATAATAAAATAAATTCATTCTTTATGTTTTTTCACCATTAAGTATACAATTTACGATGAACCTTGTATCGAATTTGCGTGCGTTTCCGTTGGGCCAAAACAATTTTATTCATATTATTCGTAAAATCGTAAGGCGTATTAAACGACTAATTAACGAGTTCCTGGCGATCGACTTTTACGGCTGTTCTCACCAACGTTAACGAAGGCGTTTATCTGATTTTTAAACCGAGTTTATGGCTGATAAAGTGATAGCTGACCATTGATTGGTCGGTTATTATCTCATATCCTCCGTTTAAAGACTCGTGAGTAACAGCCCTTAATATTTTAGATTCTGAGCAGAACGAGGGGTCTTGTGGTTTACCAATAATGTTTATTTTTTTTCTTCTTTTTTAATTTTTCTGTAAACACTTTTTCTACAAGAAAACTTCATCCTACAAGAAGACATACACTCATGTTTCCGGTAGCAAAATTTGTCTAGTTAGTATTTTAAAGAGGTCATTTTTTCGATATACCAATTTGTTTTACAACGCAGCAGAAAAAACTACCAAAATATGACGAATAAACGGAAAAAACACGACTAATATTACTTCGCTCAGAATCGTTTTTCGTTTTGCAATTTATCGTTACATGCAGATATAAATTAAACTCCTATCTATATACTACCTTCCCAACTTCCCGCCCATTGTGCGAAATATATACCAAAGCGAAGCCTTTCTCTTTTATTATTAAGTCCCCTGACGATACGAATTTTATCACCTCAGCTAATATTGTGGTGCCGTTGTCCGTTACCGTCCTTCGTAAAACAAGTGCAGCAATTCGGCCTTTACCCCTAATTCGGAACGCCGCCCGCGAGTCAGGGTTAGTTGATGACTGATGTAAACCTAACGTAGCACCTACGACTTTAATATAATTAATAATATACGAGCTGGATATTAGAAAATATTACCGAGTCAGTGGCGCAACTAGAGTTCAAATCTTGGGGGTGCTACAATTACGAATCGCTTACATAGTCGTGGGTTATACCTAACCACACCCTCCAACATAACATACTACCAGTTTTTAGATTATACTATTATTATATTCACAACACCATTTTTGGAGAAAAAAAATTTAACACATTTTATTTTTTTATTATATTACATTTTAAAGTGTCAAGCATAATTTTCTATCGATATTTGCAAATGTGTTTAATATTTCTTCAGTAACAATACCCATTAGCTAGGTCTCTCTCATTATTTATGATACTTAAATTAGTAAAGCGCTGCTTTAACATGGTGCTTCGCAGCCAATTTTTCAACCTCCTCATGGAGGAAAAACTTCGGTCGCATGACGCAGAACTGACAGGTATGGTTAATGCAACCTGCATTGACTTGTACAAGTTTGGAAATACTTCTTTATTTAGAATTTTTTTTATGTCATCTGTACTGTTTTTAAACAGTTTTTGTTACAAGTATTTCTGCTTTTAAGCACTCTGTGTTTGAATTTATTATGTCCTGAAATCGTAGAATATTATAGAATTTGTCTAAAATGTAATCATTTTATTACGTTAGGTACTTAATAACTTATTTAATATTCACCTTATACTGCTGAATAAAATGTTGACTATTTTCATAATCCATTATCACAAAATGATCAATGGCTTTGGCTATATGAAGATTTTAATTTGGAAACTTAAACTTTAAATTATTAAAAGTTGTATCGATAATAACTTGCAATTTCAAAATTGAAACAAACAATATCACAATTTACAACGAACAAAATTTAAACCGCGAGGACGAGGTCATCAATTATCACATATTACAATCGCTGTCGACCGTTTATGACGTCCTATACTCCTATCGATAACTTACTATCGTTCACGGTTAAAGATTATCTTCCAGTAATCTCAACACGACGATATTACGATACTTATTCACTATAATAGTAAATAATATAGTTATAAATTACAATCAGTAGGCAAGATAAGAAAAAAAAATAACTCATTATGAAATCTTAAAAGTAAAATTACATTGTTAAAACTATAGATACTTGAAATCACAAATACGTGCAACTTGGGGGTGTTTAAAGTAAAGTTTGAAGGGGGGTGCTTTAGCTATCCTAACCTAATTCCTAGCACCCCCGTAGTTGTGCCACTGCCGAGGGTAAACAAAGCGAGAACAAAACTGAAATTCTCGAGGGCGAGAAAAGTGTTTTGTCAATGGCCGGTGGGGATCTCTACTGCTGCTGTTCCTATACAATATATTCATATATAATAATAATAATACGTGTAGTGTACATAATTATGATTATTATACGCTTATATAGCCGGCGATGGCCGACGTTAAAAAGACGATATTTTATTCGGGACGAAGGGGGTGGGGTGGGGGTATTTATATACCAATATATTTTATTAGCGTACACGCGAAGAACGATTACCTATATTTAGACTAGAAAATTTATTGCCCGGTCGTTGCAGTCGTAACGTACTGCGGCAAACGGGTTATCGACAATGTAAAAATTCTATACTCGCCATTAACACTTTTTTTTTAAATCTTTTTTAGTTTTTTTTTTTTTTATATGTATATACCCGCATTTAATATACCTTGTACGTATTTTACACGCTGAATACGACTACCCGACGTCGATATAATAAAAGACAATAATAACGATTTGTCCTGTTTCGACAGCCTACCCGTTCTGCTACGTACACGCACGTCGCATTATTGGTTCGAGACATTTTTTTATTTTTTTTTTTTTCCGAAAACACCAATTAACGGTATATTCGTATCGGATAAAAAATGTTTAAAAACAACATAAAATATACTCAACGAAACATAGTGACAGGATATTTTATCGATGGTTAACCAACTAAAAGTCGTATATTACAAATACCTATCAAATTTTACAGGAAAGCCGTTTTATAGCTCGTATTTTTTTCAAATTAAAAACCAAATCTATATTGTAAACCATGCTCAGGATTATTTGTATTATTATTTGAATTATTTTTTTTTCGACAAAAAAAGCAAATCCGCGGAAATGTTATAAAAATTTTATATTTAAAACGTAATAAATAATTGTTCACCCATACGTCCGGTGCCAGGAGCAGGAGTACGTAAGCTCCAGACACAAATATTTCATCTAAGGGGCGCCAAAAATGTCAAGAAAAGTTAGTAAACCTATAAAAGGTCGTCAACTTATAAAAAGGGTGTTAATTGATATTAGCACCCTTTTTATAAGTTATTGCGTTATTGCCTCCGAAACCAGAAGACCAAAAAAAAAAAAAGGTTATAAACTGGAGATTTCGCCCCAGGCGCAATATCCGGTAACTACAGCTCTGTGTACGTCCCATTATTTTATGCCCTTTTATAATTGTACACGAAAAATCCGTATGAAGCTAAAATACAACAATTATTAGAATACAAAAAAAACTCAGTTTATATACTGAAAGAAACGAAAAATCATATCAATCGAACATCGATCCTGAGCGGAGTTTGGAATACTGGTAAGGTTATAGTATTTGACGTGTTTTCTTCTCTTATTGCCGTTATAAACCAGACATCAACGAATATAAAACCGATCGATTGTCGTTTGTTGTAAGTTTTCTTTAATTTTTAGCAAAAATTGTTGGGAATCACCGGGCATAAAAATAAGCTACACTCGGAACCGAAAAAAAAAACCCCCATTATAATAAAGGTTTTGGACCCGTACTATTTGACGGAATCGAAACGGTGAACAAGATACACGCGAATAGGTGGATAATGGATGCATAAAACGAATTTTGGAAAAGATCTAAACAATATTGGGCCTCTTAGCCATCGTTATAATATAGTATTGCTTATTTATGACAAAAAAAAAAAACTACTTTTTCGAATCTGTTAAACGATTCATACAGTACATATTCATACATTCAGACGATACATCGCAGTATTTTATACGATCGGAAACGTATAAAAATGCTTCCGTACACGCGTGGAACGCATAATCGTTTGACGCGACGTTTTTTTTTTTATTTTTTTTTTACTACTGTGCATGCGGTTTTTTCACCAATATTTTTCGCGAGCTTCGGAATCGTCGAAAATCAACCGGCGGCGTCTTTTCACGGCAAATCCGATTAATGTATATATATATATATATATTTGTAAGAAGCACCAGACGACCTCGGCGTCAAGCCAATACACAACACACACGAACGAAAAAGAAAAAAAAAAAAAAAAAAACGAAAAACAAATATAATATGCGAACAAGTGTTTATATCGTTATTGCGACGTAATAGGTATTCCTCGTCGTCCGGATACTCGACGGCGGCGGCGGCGGCGGCGGCGATTGTTGTAATTTTTTCACAGCACGATCGTCGCGATCATAATATTATTTGCGGACGAAGTTTTATCCGTGTGCAGAAAAAGTCATAATGCATCCGTATATAATATGCGATGCGCGATCACGCGTCGGCTAATAGCGCCGTTGTCGAACTAAATCAAAATCGATCAGATAAGCGAAAAGTAGAAAATAAAAAAAATAAAAACTGTAACGATTTTTATAATACACGCGCGGGAATATTTATTTATTTATTTTTTTTATATATATATATATATATATATATATATATATATATATATAATTATTGTTTTACGTCCGCCGCCGCCGCGCAGCGCCGTGCGGTACGCCGTCGGACGGACGACTGTTTTTATATCGAGTGGCCGTTTTGTAATACACGGTAGAAAAATGTTTGAGAAAGAATAAAAAAAAAAAAAAAAAAAAAACGAATGAGAGAAAGACGGCCCTCGTCGTTATCACTGATCGCCGATCGGCAATTATACACATGTCGTTACGAGATGTCCGGACGACAGAATATTATACGATATAATATACGTACGTCCGTGTACGACTGCGGCCCGGAGAATATTATTATTGTTGCAGTTTTTTCTTCCGTTTCTTTCCCCGTTAAAAAAAAAAAAATAATAATAATAAAGAAAGAAAAAAACCATTGACCGGCACAAGCTGCTGCTGCTGCTGCTGCTGCTGTATTAGTTGCAAAGACCTCCGAACGGAAAACAATTGGACTGGCGATCCGACGGATCCGAGGTATTCCTTTTCGGCTAGCCGACCTGCGAATTTCTGCTCGCTCGGACCGCGCGTACGACGACGATATTATGCCCGACCGCAACGATAGCTGCAATGATTATAATTCATTTTCAACGGGTTATGTTTGACGAGCGGATTTAATAATACGATAAAGAAAAAAAAAAACGACATTGACCGTTTCGTATTAAAAAACGATCAATGCGCGTCGTCGACATGATTGCCTCTATATGCTCAAGAATAATGTGACACCACGAATCGAAAACAGTTATTACCGTAAACCTAATAAATTATGTATTTTCTAAATTTTAAACTTTTATGACTATAGTGCTCGGATTTCAATGCATTTGTTTTTGTGGTGATCTGAAACAATAAATGCACTAGTATAATTATAATTTGTAGTTTTTAAAAACGTTTTTGCTATAAATGGCACTTTTTTAGGGCATTTTTTGCTAGTATTTGATATTTTATTATTTCTATAATAAGTCTATATTAATTACGATTTAAACATATTTGTCTAGACGATTTAATATTATTCGTCGTCATGGATAACGGTTCAGATAACTAACTGATTTCCAAAGCTGGGCAAGTTAACCAATTTTTTAACTACAGTTAAAATAAAGTTATCCAAAAAAAAAATTGAATATACATGAATTTGAGTATGATTGAATGCAACAGCTCTTTGACCTGGAAAAAATGATTGCAGACGCACATATTGAAAAGTTCGGGTGTAAGTCGATGTGATTTTTTTTTTTTCTTCGAAATTGTCTCTGTAATGTGTTACACGCTTGAAATAAAACTAAAAAGAAAGAAAAAACCGTACTCGTATTTACTCCGTTTAATTCGTATTCGTATTATTTATTATTTATCTGCGGTGAAACTAAGAAATATATATCTAATCCCGATTAATAAAACCACGGTCCATTGTGAGTAGTGGGAGCGGGTCGATCCACCTGTCGCCATCACCATCTCCCCCGTCATAACGGCCATCGTCCTGACGGACAGACGATAAGAGAATCGCACTGTATACAATATAATGACGCGATACGCAAACGTTTTCCCGGCACAAATTGACTTTGCGAAACGCATATCGGAAGCCGGCACTCGGGCCGCGGACGGTGTGTTCAGTATTAATCGCGACGATTCGTATATAATATGTAGCCGAAAAGAATCGTTCTTCATTCGCCGATAAACGAATACACCATGGAGGCGACACTTTGCCATTGTGTTACGTATTGTGTTTCGCTGCCATCCGACAGGGGCGTGTGCAGTGTGTGTTTCGTATATACGTATATACATCTGTATAAAGGAAGGGGGCAAAAAGCTCATGTTTGTACTCTGCTGATAACAACGACGTTTGTCGTCCCCTCTCGTCTGCAGAGCGCGGTTTATCGTGTACGACTATATTTATATATATATATATATATATATGCCTTACTAGTATGTTCAGAGATCGATTTCGCAGTGTCGAAAAAGAAAAAAAAAAATACGAAATAGAAACCTCTCCACGACGGGTTCTGTAAACACGCGCGCGTTTTTTTTTTATTTTTATCCGGCGTCAAAAACGTCCAATAAATCGCGGCTCCGCTTTCTGTATATAATAATATTACGTGCAAAAAAAAAATTTCAGGGGGAACGGAGGTTTGAAAAAATGTAAAATCTTCACAAAAATCATAGGTACTCGTATATACACATAATGTATTAATCTATTTTATTCGTAAGTCTTGTGGGAAACTTTCAAATAACTATTAAATTTGTAGGTCGTCAGGGTATTCATTTTTAAAAAATTTCCTGATAACTCGGGGAGTAGTTTTACCCCCCCCCCCTTATTGGTCCTGATTACGCGAATGCCGATATTCTGTAATTAACCACATCAATTATTTATAAATTCCATTTTTTTTTTTTTTTGTAGATAATAGCGATAGCTAAAATTGCATTCTCCGTTTTCCTTGAACCAAATCATCGTCTTTTTGTTTATGAACCTCGTCCGTCACCGTTACTGGCCGTCGACATCGGTCCTGATCGGAAAGAATGGTTTTTCTTACATCACTACCTTTAATCCATTGTTATACCCAACAGCGGACATAACCGATATCTAGAGTTTCGTTACCATAGACCGAGAGCAAAACGTCCATGGATATCGACAGGTTTCACATTTTCTGCGACGAGAAATTCAATTACAGCGCGCTATTTGAACCGCACATCTGGAGAGACCATTATTGAAAATTACGTACGAATAAACTAAAACCACGTTACACTACTGTGACTTGGCACACACTAAACTAATAACATTAGCTATTAAATGCTCCACAAACGACAATCTTGTCGGAAATTTAAATATAGTTACGAAATAATAGGCATCACCCCCGCAGTTATAGGTTAGATGAGGTCTGGAAAATAAAAAAGGAGGCTCTGAAGGGGGAGAGTGGCCGGGGTATATGTCGACCATAAATCCGGGGTCGCGGGTCTGGGAAACGTCCGAAAAATATTATTCGGACCATTGATCGTATTGGTGTACGACTGCCGGGTACTATAAATATAGTATAAATCCTACCGTCGCTTCGGGTGTGTTAAGCATTAAATCGGCCAATACGAGCGTACAAGTCGGCGCGAGTACCGATCTCGCGTATATATAATATAATAAAGATTTCCCACCGGCGGCGGCGGCGGCGGCGGCGCGAGAAAAATCGTGACCGGTCGACGTGGGAGACGTCGTCGCCGGTCGGCTCGCGAGTACCTCTCTTCCGCATATTATTATATTATATTTTATTATTCAAACACACACGAACGGCGGCGACGACGCCATTGCGCGTTTTTATTATAATTTTTACGGCGGTTTTTATTTTTTCTAAATATATATATATATATATATATAATTAATCGAACACCGTACCGGAGGCGGTGCGCAATAATAATAATAATAATAATAATAATATTATATGTATTATAATATATATAATATACGCGCGACATTACCATAAGAATGCGTGTCGGACGGACGGTCTCGGACGGACGGACGGAAGGATGGACGGCGGAAACGCGCGGCGTGCCGCTGCGAGCGCGGCTCATTAGGACGCGGCACCGGGGTAGTGATATTCGCTTCACGCCGCGCGCTCGCCGGAGTCAATAATATACGCGCGGCCACCGCCTCCGCCGGCGGACCCGATAAATCAGACTTCTAATTAAACGGCCGGCCGGCCGGCCGGTCTTACCGCCGCCGCCCCGTCCGCCGTCGCCCCCGTCCCGGCGACGACGACGACGGCGACGACGACGACGACGACGACGACGACGACGACAACGGTCGCCGCGCATACGAATTGGCTTCATTACGGGGCTGTATACACACTATACAGGTATGTACGGTATAGCTGTGGCAGGAGACGACCGGCAAAAATCTTCCCGACGTGTACGAGTATTACCTATATAACATACGAGGTCTGTTCAAAAAGTACCAGGACAAATGTTATTACGGCTAATCTGCACGCGACAGTAACGTTTCGAATTGTAAATAAATGTATTCCCCCGCGAATCAGTGAATATTTTAAACGAAACCCGAAGTCACTATCTCATCTCAGTTTAATATTACACGTGGTTAAATCCACTCGGTTTGTTCCGTTCGCCGTATTCGACACGTCTGGAATTAACGAACAACGCATGTGCATCAGATTTTGCTTGAAACTTGCTAAAAATGATGCAAACGGAAACGTACGGAAATGACTAAAACCGCTTTTGGGGATGATTCATTAAGTGGTTCCGTGACTTTCGAGTGTTTTAGACGTTTTAAAGACAGTCGGCGGTCAACTTAAGACGATCCGCGTTCTGGAAGACCGTCGACGTCATCCAGGAACGATGGTGTGGCGACAATTTGCGAAAAAAATGCGAAATGGCCGCCGATTAACCGTTCGTGAGTTAACAAAGCGAATCTCAATTGAGTCTTGTCGTGCAATTTTACAGGAAAATGTACAGATGAGAAGGGTCGCGCTGCTAAATTCGTTCCGCGAATGTTCACCATGAAAATGCACCGGCACATTTAGCGCTGTCGATTCGTGCATTTTTGGCTGTTAAAAAAATTACTGTGGTCCCCCGGACTCTCCCTATTCTCCTGATCAGGACCCATGTGATTTTTTTTCTATTTCCAAGACTAGAATCTGCGCTTAAAAGACAACGGTTTCAAGATGTAGAGGATATTAAAGCAAATGCGGCAACAGAACTCATAGCTTAACTTTGGAACAGGTTTTTGTGTTCTGCTGCCGCATTCGCATTAATTCGACAAATTTTCCGTTAGGATTTCAAGACCCGATTGAGATTCCTGCTGCTTCGTTCGCCAACTCACGATCGGCTATCATTTCGCATTTTTTCGCAAATCGACATCGTCGTTTCTGGATGTCGACGGTCTTCCAGAACGTGGTTTGTCTTTGGTTGACTGTCGACCATTCTTGAAAAGTTTAAACCACTCGAAAGTCACGGGACGACTTAATGCATCATCCCCGAAAGCTGTTTTTCAATCATTGCGTACGTTTACGTTGCATTTTTACCGAGTTTCATACCAAAACTTAATGCACACACGTTGTTAATTAATTTCGGACATGTCGAGAACGGCAAACGATCAAACTGACTCGATTTAACCGTGTGTAATATTAAACTGAGATAAGATAGCATCTTTAGGTTTTGTTTAAAATATTCACTAATACGTAGGGAATACATCTATGTTTAATTTAAAATTACTCTTAAATAACACGGACGAAACGGGTATAGTAGTGATTAGGGCTGGGATTTCGATGCGTTTTGCATTTTTTTTTTTTTTTCTCCAAATCTCGCCGTGCCAATTTATTGTCACAAATTCCTTTTGTGTGTACTTTTGAACGAGAATAAGAAAGTTTATTTTGCAGTTTTTTGACAATTTTCGGTTTTTAGGTAATTTTCTTGGTTGTTTTAGATCGTTTAGAGGGCATTTTTGTACCCAAAATTTGAATTTGAAATTGTATTTTAACATTTTTTCACGCTAACATGATTTTTATATAAATATAAAAAAAAAAACTATTAAGTAGGTACTCGTATTATTAATAGTAATTTCATAACCTAGAAAACGGCCATTTTAAGATCCTGGCATCAAAAAGATAGATGATATTTCCGTGTAATTCGGCCTGTCTATAACGGACTCTTGTTTTTTTTATTTTTTATTTTTTTGCGATTACGGACACGGATAGTAATATTTCTCCCCGATGGCACCACGATGACAACAATATTATACAATGACACCAGAGAAAACCCTTAAGACGCTTTTTTTCGAGAGGATCCCCCGAATCGTTATTACAATGCCGTCGCGTTTATTTCAACGTAAATTATTTCATTATATCGTTTAATATTTAATAAAGTAAAACGCTAGACGTCTACCCTACTAGTTCTCCGCATTGTGGTTATAATACGGGAGGAAAGATGTCTGTCACACGACCTTCAATGACTCGAGACTTTTTGCGGGCGATATGACGCACATGACTGTATAGTCGTGTAAAAGTTGTATAATTTTAAATTATTTAAAACTTGTATATTTCTAATTCATTTTTGTAACTTTGAAGTTTATGTTTATCGACATTCGATTTTTATCGGGATTAATACAACTATATTTGGAAAATACGATATTCGGACAAAACGGGTAATGCTAGTTGTATTCGGGAATAATGGATAAATAGTATTCGGGAAATAGGTCGGGAACCATAAAATATGAATCGTTTGAACAATTGAACAATTACTTATGTTATACAAGAATCTTTTTTTTTTTTAACTTCCTGGGTCAAATTCCTAACGCGATCACTTAGTTTTAAATCCATATATGACAGACTAGAAAATATTATTAAGTGATCGATATAATAACTAACTGATCAAATCAATAATATGGTATTTTATAATGACAAATATTACACCTACTACCCTACCCCCTCCCCCGCCCATGTATTTCCGGCATTTTGGACGACCAGTTATTGACAAAAATTAAAACGAGTTATAACCTAACCTAAATTAATATAATCATTTATTATTATTTTTTTTATTTTTTTTTTTTATGTTTTCATGGTCTCAACGCCATCAATTGACTAACACTGAAAAAACCTGTCCGGCGCGTAACAATATTTCGGTACGAGTGCTACAGTAAACCTATCGCGCAGATATTAATTGCAATAAAAAATACATACTTAAATATTATAACTAGAGAGCGGGTATTAAGGTTTCCACGTATTTTTTATTGACCTTAAGAATTTTAGATTGAAAAATAACATTTGTATGACAAAAAAATACAATTTGTAATATCGAATATTAAGAAAATATTTTAAGGTTTTTTTTTTTTTTTTTTTTTTGATTATCTTCGCATCATATTTTAGACTTTTAAGAACCTAAAAATACGTTCTTTCTCTAATTATAACATATAGTCACGCGTGACGAACGATAAAGTGAAACATCTTTGCGAAATACACTCGGCTCAATAACATTGATTTATTAGTCCCTATGAAATATAAATTGAATTCGTGTATTATAGAACTAACAATTGTCCGCGAGATCGTAACATGTTAAGAAATATTGTCTTACCGCTACCAGTGACGTGCGCGATTGAAATATTAAAAAAAAAATTTTTTTTTTTAATGTTCTACTATCTAATATATTGGCAAATATAATTTAAAAAGATATTTGGCAGACTCATAAAAAGAAAACAAACTATTAAAAAATAAAAAAAAATGCAAAAAAATACTTTGGAGGAGCTGGGATTTGAACCCAGGACTTTCAGCATGCGAAGCAGACACTCTACCACTGAGTTACACCCCCATGTGGAATCTGAATGCAGATTATACTGTATTTAAGTTTAATACTATAATATAATAAGTATTGATATTCAAAATAATTGACTCTGATGACTTACGCTTGGATTTTAATGCCTTTGAAAAATATATGAGAAATAACAATAGTTAAATTAATCGTATGACCTAATGACTTGCATATCATCATTAAAATATGTAGCAAAACGTAAATATTGTGTTGTTATAGAGAACCTATAAACGCCAGTAAAATATATCTAATCTATACAATATAGTCTACTGTAATATATAAATAATAATGCATACACTTAGAACATACCAATAGCAATAGCTACACTTTAGGTACCTATCCGAATCGAGCGATTTTATAATTATATGATCCTTAAAAATAACCTCTACGGCCATCTTAATGTTAATTAAAAGCTTTAATACGAAGCTTTTAAAATATATTTAAATTAATTATTACTATTATACTTGACATACCTCTGCAATATTATTTCAAACGTTAAGTATTGCGTGTATTTTCCATATCCTAAAATTCTAAATAAGTAAAAATGATTTCTTGAAAACTTGAAAACTTTTTCAATACGTAAGTTTTAATACCAACATATTATTTTTCACCGGTGATATTTTGTTAGTAGTTTGCCGTATGTTGCTGAATTAGTAAAATCGGGTATAAACATCGACTAAATACCACGAAGAGCAGCGAAGAAGAGTAACGGAGAGTAAAGTTTGCTAATCTTCGTGATAGATTATGAATACTATGTAAAATGTTAGTTCAGTATAAAACATAAATGAATAAGGAACAATATATTCATCGTACGCGCGTATTTAACCGAACAATTAATTAAATCGTCGGTGAAATAAAATTATTAATTGAGTCCAAAGTCACGAGTTTGACAAAGATAACGTTTGTCTCGTACGGCTAAACTGAAGAATATGTGTTGTGATTTGACGGTGTCTTCCCGTCTGGGGGTGTAACTCAGTGGTAGAGTGTCTGCTTCGCATGCTGAAAGTCCAGGGTTCAAATCCCTGCACCTCCAAACGAATTTTTGCAATTTTTTTTCGCGATTTTATAACGGATCAATCCGGCACTATTGATATTCCGGACCGACCGACCGACCGACCGGGGAAAATACCCAAAAAAAAAAAAAAATCACTCGCATAAACCAAATTGTAACGAGTGGTACATGTTTCGTATCAGAGTATGTACACGTACACGATATTTCTAGATAGTCGTTGAACTATTTAATATCCAGACAATATAATATTATATCGTAGCGCAAAACGTATTATCAGCTGATATGTTAAACGAGGTCAACGCTCACGGCGACCTTCTCTTTTTTTTCCCACTACCGGTTTGTACCAGTAACTCGGTCCCGGTTCGGTAAAGTACCACGGTCGTGGTACTATACTTTTATCATTCCGCTACGTGTTATCAATAATATGCATTTGCATCACAATGTGATACGGACCGTATTCGTTGGGCGCTGTGCGTTTATTAATATTATTATTGGTCATCAAAATATTAATGTTCACGACACTTAGTAACGACATCGTTGTTGTTCGGTTTATTAATACTGGAATAATATAATCGCCTAGTGCATTGAGTAAAAGGATATATAAATGAAGATTCGTGAAACGGCGAGTTTGAAGGAAGCCCAAAATAGTAACAGCGATGGACGGAAGGGTTTGGTTGAAGCAGCGAAATGTGATCTCCGTGTGCCCGTAGAAGCTAATAAAAATATTTAAAAAAAACGACATATTTCGCACCGTGGGTGGGCCGTCACTGTGGGAAATCAGTTTTACTCTGCTCAGTCCTTTTATATAATATTATATCATTATTTTATATTTCAATATAATGTAATTACAGTTTTGTACAAATATAATACAATCATTTGATATTATTATTGTTACCGTTTTATAATCACACATCACTTCGGTAATATCAAAATGTGTTTAAAAATAGAATAAAAATTCGAAATTAACAAGTTGAAATGCCCGCTGATATTTGTAAATGGGGCATCGGGGAGAAGGAGTGGCTTCCGCCCTCCGAAATTATCCATAGCCACCCCCCTCCCCCCTCGGTATTATATTATAATATAATAAGTAGGAATGTGGATTATACGAGTATATGTACTAAAAACCTTTATAAATAAAAAAAGCTTTAAATTCCCATAAAAATAATAACAACAAAAAAACACCCTCGAGTGGCATACGTATTGCATTAGTGTCAAGAATGAACCTTTTGGGGTTTTCAACATTCAACCGCCGTCCCGTACCATTTTTATGTTCAAATTTCACATGTGTTTCGAACAAATAGCGTGAAATTTGTTTATGGCAGGTTTTCAGTGCGTATAATTCACAACTCTATAATAATAATAAGCCAGTAGCACTTAGTGCACGATTAGTTTAGCCTTCTCCCTCTGAAAAAATGTGTCTTGTCTCCTTGTATGAAACAAGGAAGGAGGGAATAACAACTATTTCGAGTATAATTTATCTATACGAGGTGTGTTCAATAAATACCTAGACAAAATGTATTAAAAATTATATTTAAAACTTACAAACTATTTAAATGGAGCACCTTAAAAATAGTGTGCTTTGCTTCTATACAATGCTCCCTCCTAACGGTCTTGCCACTTTAGAAAACACTTTTGAAAATCCTCCAAGGTTATAGCCTTTTGCTCTTCTGGTGCGTTATGGATGGTTTCGTTAACGTCTTCGAATCTCTGACCTTTGAGGATAGTTTTTAGTCTTGGAAACAAAAAAAAATCACAGGGAGCTAAAGTCAAGTCAGGTGAATATTGTGGGTAAGGTACCACTGGTATATTTTTGGATGCCAAAAATTCTTGTATGGAAAGTGTTAAATGTACCGGTTCAAAAGCCACGACTTTGATTTCCACACTTTTGGTCTTTTATGGCGACACTCTCTCTTAATCTTTCCAGTACTTGTTTATAGAAAACTTGATTTACTGTCTGATCTGTAGGTACAAACTCGAAAAAAAAACAATGAGCATTGCTTTGATGTTTGACCGGACCTGACGACATTTTTTTGGCGGAGGTGAATTTGCAGTCTTCCATTACGTAACTTTTGTTTCGAGATCATATCCATATACCTATGATTCATCGCCCTTAATAATTTATTTTTATAAAACTTGGGTCATTAGAAACCCGATTTTTTAGTTCCGAACGCACTTCAATGCGATGTTCCATTTATTCCTCGGTTAACAATTTTTGCACTAATATTGCGGATACTCTTTTCATACCCAATTAATCTGATAAAATCGAATGACAAGTACCAATTGATATGCCAACTTCATTAGCTACTTCACAGACGGTTATTCTTCGGTCATTTTTAATTTTGTTTCGAACAACAAAAGTAATGGTATCATTTGTTTTTGATGTTGATGGACGCCCAGGACGATGGTCATCTTAAATGGATATCCGACCTTCTTCTAAACGTTTGAACCAGTCAAAAGCTACACGACGGTTTAGTGCAACATTTCCAAAAGCTAATTTAATCAATTCAAACGTTTCCGTAGCATTTTTACCAATGTTGAAACAAAAAAATTATACACGTGCGTTGTTCCGCAATATTATCCATCGTGAAAACATGATTTTATACAAAACGAACAACTTTGAACGCGCACTGTCAATGACTGATTTGTATTGAAATAATGGTCATTGTCTCTAGTTTATTTTTCCTATAACAACATTAAAAGATTTTCTGTAATCATTTTAGTCTGAGTATTTATTGGACACGCCTCGTATACGATAGTAACTTGACGGAAATATTATTATTATTTAATTTATTTAGCGGTATATTATTATTCTACGGCATTGCCGTCGCATTTATGGTCGGTACACTCACTCTATATATATATATATTTATTATTATTTACTCAAACGCCTAAATAAATAGGTGCATCGTATATTATTCAGGTTTAAAAAGGATTTTTTTTTTTTTTTTTTTATCGCAGTTCTAAAAGTGTATATAAAAACCGCTCGCGGGATCCGTGTCACGTGAATTTCCCTCGCTGTGAAACAAAACCGCGTCGGTATAAAAAAAAAAAAAAAAAAATAAAAAAAAATAAAACCCCAAAGTAAACCGCTTTTATAATAATATATACGGCGCGGCGTATTATAGTAAATGTTTAATTAAAAAAAATAAAAAAAAAACAAATTTTAAAAAAAAAAACCCAAACCGCGGCGCTTTTGACGAAAGAAAAATAATAATATTTTAAAATAATCCGAATCGACCGAAAAAGTTTAAGAATATTATCATTATATTATAATACTTTTTATTTATATATAATATACCGCGGAGGAAGGTATTATTCCTCGCAAACATGAATATTTAAATAACGAAAAGGCCACGGCGGAACGAAATAATAATACAAAAAAAAAAAAAGCTATTGTTCATGGGTGGGCCACTGTTTTATGTGAAAAGCCGGGAAGGCTGGATATAGAGGAGAATTTTGTTTATCTATTGATACGAACGCAACAATAATAATTCATCAAGAATCATTGCTAGCGAAAAACGATTCTGTGCAAACTTATCCGCAGTTTTGGTTCGTCTTGATAAATTTGTAACTACGAATTTACAATTGTTCATATTTTCTAGAAATGTTATCGAAAATTAAAAACTTTATTAAAATTACAAACGCCGATTGTAATTAATTACGAAATTTATATTCAAATAAAACCAAATGAAAATCTAATATTTTAATTCAAAAAACGCTAGGAATGTTTTTAAAATCGTGTCACGTCTAGAAAGTCGGTGACAATCGCACGTCTCTGCGATTTAATTTATTTGAATTACAACACAATTCCCGTTTTTCCTACGTTAATTACCCGAATATTAAGTAAACTACCAAAAATGACTACTAAACGTACTACCAGAAATCACCCTTGGAGTTGATGATTGGAGCGGGGGCGTGCTCACGATGGGGTGGGCATGTTGTACCGCCTCCCCTTCCGGACCTTTTTTAATAGTAACACGTTTACACTTTATGAGTTTCCTGTAATAATTGTCTTTTCTATTAATGTTTGATGGCAATATTCAATATAAAATTATCGTATCAGTCATATATACCTATGCTGATTTACTATACTCCAAGTATCTAATTTAATTGTTCAAATTCGAATGATTAAATGAACATATTTTACAAAATTGACATGATTACGTTGTATTATTAAAATATGTTTGCCTAATGATTTTATACCTGCAACTAGTTGTATTCAAGATATCCCTCTAACCCGCCATCCAAAATGTAAATGTTGAGCACGCCACCGGTAGAAAAATTGTACACAGACAGAGAGATAAAAGCGCACATCGTATTATTTGTAGGAACAATAAATTCCTCTCGGTGCACTCGAAATCTAAACAAAATTGAACGTACAGCAAGATATATCTGTAACCGTGCGAAAAAACTAACCAGGACGACGACGACTTCGTATATATTATAATAAAATTTAAAAGGATTATACCAATTCGGTTGTGGGAACGGAATTAATTCGCGCGCACAAATCTCGTCGTCCTAGGAGGGCGGAGATGAGCGAAAGTTTTTTTTTTTTTTTTTGTATAATACTGCGGCGGCAAAATACTTATAATATACAATTGACTCGTATACAGGGCGATTATTTTATCACGAACCAGTGATTATATTGTCGATACACGAATATTTCGAGTAAATTTGTATTTCGTTTTAAAGATCTCGGTGAACCATGGTAATACTCTCGCCTATTCTGTATATACCGTACATACATAAAGTTTTGATTGTCGAAAAAACACATTGTTTTGAAATTTGCAGATCCGCGTAAAGAGAATATAAATTTATTTTCACGTCCGACGGCCTAAATTCCAAACAATAAAAAATCAACAAAAGTCGATTCGGTTTTCTGATCTACGGCGTTTAAATGGTTACTTTTATTTATAAAACCAAAAGGACAGTAAGTACAGAAGGATACATTATGTACTCGGAGTGTAGTAAGGGTAAATACGTTTTTTTTTTTTTTTTTGAAATTTGATAATACAGAGATGGACGGAGATCATAATTGCCATAGTATACCCAATCGCAATGCCCGGGAATCAAATTTTTCAAAATATATACAAGTACTCGACATTTTTCCGTAGATAATTCCGGGTTCGCCATGATCGAGGTGATCGCTCTGTATGTACCGATCTTCCGGCAGAAGTTTATCTCGTTAAATATACCTGAGCCCGGTGTCCTCTCACGATTCGCCTCCGCAACTGTTTGGGATTCACACGGATCCAGCTCGCCCCCTATCCGCGAAAACCCCGTCATAATCGGTGTTCGGAATTGCGAGTGGGAAGGTTGTGCAGGGGCGAAACTACTCGACTGATTTTTACTCTTTTTTTTTTTTTTCTCTCTCTATATCTACACCGTACTAATTATTCCTATTGGCGCGGAAAGGGCTACATAAACAGTGGCGTAACTGTGTAAAAAACCTATTGGATAAGGGGGCAAAATAATATATTCGCCAAAATCAAAGGCACGTGAGGAGGTGTAAATATATTTGTATCCTATGCGCACGAAATAATCAAAGATCAATTTAATGACTCGATAATCGGACTCAATTCAACAAAACATAAAAAATAAACGAAAAAATAAATGATTATTTGTTTCATTTTTTGTAACCCAGATAATGCGATAAACGTTTATAACGCGTCAACGTACTCTAACACAAGAGAAACGTGAAATACATACGTATAAGCTTTTATGAAATAATTTTAGGAAAAACATATTTTTATCATATGAATATAAATAATAATTAGTGTATTGCAATTTTTCTTTATTTTAGAAGATTCATAGATTTGTACTGTTGTCATACCTGTGGAGGAGGGTGGGCAATATAATCAATGTTAATTAATAAAAGGCAAATAATGCCTTTTCCCTCCGCAAAAATGTCAGTCAATGTCACAATTACGTCACTGGTTATAAACTGACTTCGAAAAAAACATAATACTATCTTTCACGCGGAAAAATTGTAATTTGTTTATATTATGTATTGGTTTTAGTAGAGATGAGTAATTTTGTTTTGTTTGTGTACAACTTTTCGGCCAGAAATCATAGGACTGTGTGTTGTAGGGTTTTCGGATTTAGTCGGGAAGGTAGTAGTTTTGATTTCACGCGTAGTTTTCTCAACGACGGTCGAAAACCGATAAAAAACCTTATTTGCCCAATAACAGTGTGTCTCTCTCTGTTCGATTTCGATTTGATTTGAATTTCTCTGGCCGGGCCGGGTCTCCGGCGGAGGCGCATAAAACGCGCCTGCCGGTTTTATATTTACCGCGCGTACGCCGGAGGTTTTTTTTATTATTATTTTTCAGAGTTTGTTTTTCTGGACGCGAGTGTTGGTCGCGCGCGCCACCGAGTGCTTTTTTACGGTCGTTTTCCAGAGATTTATGGCGGAACGATCCCGAAGACTTAACCTCGCCCTGCCGCCAACCCATTGCGGTTTATATACCGCCGACTTCGGGGATAGGTTAGCGACGCGCGCGCACATTACATCGCATAGTAATAATAATAATAATAATAATATATTATTATTATTATTATATTCTCGGTTTATTCGGCGCGAAAAGCACACAAAATCGAATCGTCCGCGCGGGCGTCTTGACCCTTTTTTTTTTTCCGCTTTCTTTTTTTTTTCCCCTCCGCTCCTGTTTCCGGTGTTTTCGGTCCATTTGTTTTCCGTATATTTATATATATATATATATATATATATATATATATATATATATATACACGACACAATGCACAGCGCCCACCGTCCCCGGGCGCTTTTAAAATTTTCATTACGACGCATCCGGTGCGGCGGCTAGTACGTGCGATTCGACTTGTTTGCCCGCCCTCGTGTGTGTATATATATATATATGATTTACGCCATACGGATGTGTCTATTTCTATTTCCTATATATATATATATATATATGTACACGGACGAAAAATAACAATAATATCGTGTGGGTATAAGTTATTGTTATAACTTATATGTACTTGCGTATACCGGCCAACAATCGATATTTCCTATCGCACAGATGTGCGTTGCGGTTAAAATCCGAAATCCGCACGAGACTAGTGCTAACCGGTCAAAACTACAAAGGATAACCAAACCTAACCTGGGCCTACGGGCGAATTATACCGGTGAAAACTATTATTGTCTAGGGAAAATTGATTTTCACCGTACGACATATCTTATAAAAAAAATTCGAGCGTACAACTGGTTTGCGTGCAACCAGCTCTAAAACTACACAACCGATTTTTATAAGAACACGCACACGCCTGTGTGATTTGGTCCGGATTAAAATATACGATAGTTTTTATCCCGATAAGTGATGATCGTCAACATTTTTTTTTTTTTTTATATAGGAAAAAGATTGTATTTATATATATATATACAAATCAATAATTAATACGTTACCAGGGAAACTATCGTTGCTTAGTTACAAAAAACATATTTTTTTTAATTTTTTTTTTTTCCCGTTATTCTATAGATATAAAAGCTAATTACCACTGACTCGCTCATTTATAAACGCCCAGACCAATCCGCTAGACCTGGAAACTCGAAATTTCGATGGTATATATCGTATGGTGTAGGCGCCTAACAGCCCAAGAGTGACAAACGTTACCAACGAAATCGGTTTGCGTACTAATTTTCATTTTTAGTCAAATGCCGCGAAGTAAATCTAACCGCATATAAACCGCGATAGAACCGGTAAAATTGGCCCAGGGCTAAGGGGTTGTATCCACGGGTAATTCAAATTTTGCACGGTCAACGCCGTGCGGGACGACTAGTATTTTGTATATCGTCTAGTTTAAACTAGGCAATAGTAGAAATAAACACACATAACGGGATAAATAACAAAAAATAAGAATTACAATAAGAATTTAGGGCATTCCGAAATCGGTGTTCGTGTCGGCTGAGCACATTTACCAATGCAAGTTTCAACTAGATTCGACTGATCAGTTAAAACTTGCTGTCAATTGTTCGAGTTTTGAAAGGTCAATTCTAGTATTAACGGATTTCGGGTTTTTACTGTAACACACACGTACGTGTATTTGCATTCGCAGTGTTTCGTCCCCAAGAAACAGAAATTATTTACAGAAACATCACGGTGAAAATTGTACAAATAATTTGTAGATAAAATCGCATAGTACTACTCGCTATAACTTTTTCTAGTTGACTAATAAAAAATAAATAAAAAATTAATAATTACCAAAAAACGATCGTCGATTAATATTTAAATCGTGTACGGGTTTTTCTTTTTTTTATCAATAATAGTATACTTATAGCGTCACTCAAGTCGCGATATTATACGGTGTTCAAACTACTTCTATATTAGTTTTTCGCAATCCAATGTAAAAAAAAAAAAAAAATTAAAAAAAAACAAATTTAAAATAAATGAATTTACGACTAGAGGTACGTACGAAAAATGACGAAAAAGCGTCTAAATATTACGTTCGTGATGTTGCCTCCCACCCAACGGCCCCTCACCAAAACAATTCCGAATCGACTCCAAACCAGTGCTAAAAATTTGCTACTGATTTGCAAACGAAATTAACGAAACCTTTTTTGTACGTCCCTGCATAAATCTATCTACATGTGCACAAACCTAATAAAACTCGTTAGTAATGTCTTTTTTTTTTTTTTTTAATAATTAGCAAGTGTCGTAAATTTGATTAAAATATATATTTAAATTTGTACATTTCATATAAAATAAATTTTTATTTGTAAATTGACAATTTTGTTTTACCATAATCACAATGCACTTATGTGTACGGTATTATAGTAATAACATTTGGATTTATTTGATAAAACAGGTCACCGTTTCTTTGCCAATCTTTATGCTGCAACAATAAATGTGAATTAAGGGGGCATAAATCACGATACATAATCGGTTCATTCGTTATTTTCGAAAACCTCTGTATACAATTTTAAAAATAACGCAATAAAAAAAATTAACAATGTCTTAAAAAACACCGGTTTAGAGTCGATACGGCAATGTGAGGGGGCGGCCCCCATCCACCAAGGAAAAACCGTTCTCCCGGGATAAGTATTGAGTTGCAAATTTTGAAATCCCGTGTGCAAATTGTTGGCACCGGTTTGGAGTCAATACGGCAATGTGGGGCGGGTTGCAATTTCACGGGCGTTTAAATATTATATTTATCGTAAAACTATTACCCGGCCGGGTGCTCTAACTTATGTATTGTTATATTCGGTCCGAGTGGATATTGTATGAACGGAGGGGATACCTTATGTATAATCGGCGGTAACATCTGGCGCGAAACTCAAAGACATTTGCATTATTTCGGGGGTATTTTAATAATAATATATATAAATGTAAGAGAAGAAAGTATCCAGTTGGATGGATGGTCGGGTGGTCGGGTGGTGGTGGTGGTGTGCGGTTAAGAAAGTAATATAAATCAGTAAAGTGTACCGTCGTAATATATAATTTAAAATATTATTCGGTTTTCATCGAAATTTCAATTAATATATACGAGTTTGTGGCGCGTCACACAGGTGTCGCGACGACGAGAGCTTAGCGAAACATCTGCACCGATAATACTTTTCCGGTGGCGGATGCGAGGCGGCGACCAGAAACGATATTACACGCCCCAAATCGGGCGGCGGTACGCAGATTATACAATGTCAGGTGTCGTCGGCGGGGAAGTGGTGCGGTTAAACTTGAAATGAGAAAAATAAATCCGCCAGACTCCTTTATATTAATAATAATAATAATAAAATAACAATATTCTAAAAAATGTCCAAAAACCACTATTTTTTAGCATTGAAGGATTTTAACAAGCCCTGTACGTCAACATAAATATGCTATATAAGTTGTAGAGATTTTTGATTTGTGACAATTAAATAAACAAATATTTTACTCCGGTGTAATTCCTTTAATTAGTATTTGTATTAATTATAATAAAAATTGTTTATAAATTAAGTGTATATTATCGGTAAATAGAAATAATAAATAATATAATCTAAAGAGTGATATCAAGATAAGTATTAAAACAAAAATGTGTTGACTAAAACAGTTATTTATTTAAATGTTTTCTGAATTTGAAATTGATCTCTTTGGTGAAGATAAGACTCCTGGCGCTGAATATTTTATTCTCATCAATTCATAGTGAACTCGATCCTTAAAAACATAATTCGGTTTAATCAGTATAAAAAAATCAAATATTCTTAAATAATTAAAATAGTTAAACATAAAAAAAAAAAAACAAGTGATCAACAGATTATTTTACATTGTTGCCACAGATTCTGGAAACTTGGACTAGTCAGGGATATTATATACAAATTCTGGAATTAAAATAATATGATATTATATTGATATATTACTAGTAATTATTTGATATTAAGTAATTTGGTGACACTGCTTAAATTATCTAAACACAATTTTTTAACCTATTGTTTTACGGTGTTAAATTAAAAAAAAACAAAAGCAACAAACATTTTAATACATATTGTTTGTTAAATCTGGTAAATCACCTTAGCAAAATCATGGAAAAGTCAAAATGGAATTTTGTGGCAATCGTGTTTTAACAAGGGATGCGGTCAATACTACTTTTTACAGATATCCCAAGTTCTGATTTATCCTACCGGTAACTGATATATAAAAAGACAATTGATTTTTACAAAAACCATGAACATTATATATTACTAGCATTGATTAATTATTTTGAAATTGTGATAGAGTAATAATATATGCAATAACAACGACCACACCAATGTGCCATCAGCATTATCAATAAACAATTGTATAGCCTATACAATATATATGTTAAAATTATTTATAATTGATTTTTAAAAATATTGGCTAACTCTAATTTCAAAAACAGATTGTTAGTCATTATACAGTAGATCAAACTTGATAATGGAACCAATACAATTTTAATTTTATTATATTGTTCATACGTATCGTAAGTATTCAAATAATTTTATATAACAATTTTCACTAAAATTTGAATGTCTTTAATTTTTAATATCTCAAACTTTTATAAATTCCCCTTGATATATAGCATAAAAATAATTATTGCTAGTTAAATATACTTAACAAAACTATTAATACCTCTGCAGAAACAGAAGGTCTAATTTTCATTAGGGCTTCATCAAAATGTTTACTCTGGATTGCCAATATTTTATCCACTTCAGTAGAATTTATATACTCTTGAAGACATAAAATGCCTGCTTCTCGTACAAGTGCAGCTACATCAGCTCCAGTGAAGTTAGAACACTTTTCACTCTTACCAATTGCTTCCAAGTCTACATCGGCTGCTACTACTGGACGTTTCTTGTCCTAAGAGCACAATAAAAAGTATTTAAAATAAATTAAATCAAAATAAATCAAAGAATTCATGTCTGTCATACCTTAGTAACAGCCCTTAATATATCCATAAGGCCGTCTTCATCTGGGAATCCAATATATATAACTTTGTCTAAACGACCTGGTCTAAGTACAGCAGCATCAATCATATCTGGCCGATTAGTGGCACCCATAACAAATACACCTCCACTTCGACCACCCTCAAAACCATCCATTTCCGTTAATAATTGATTAACAACACGTTGTCCAGAACTACCGTTGGCCTAAAAATTTTTGTAATAATTGAATTATTCATAGATAAAACTATGGATTATAAATACATCATTAAAATCATTGATAAAACTAATATAAGTTATACATACATCTGTGTCACTTCTTTTTGGACAAATAGCATCAATTTCATCAAAAAATATAATACAGGGCTGCGAATTGCGTGCTCTTTGAAAACACTGACGAACTCCTCGTTCGCTTTCACCAACATACTAAACAAAAATAACATAGTTAAGATAACAATCAGTGATAATACCACAACAAATCAATAATTTATTTACCATATTTAATAACTCTGGTCCTTTTATAGATATAAAATTAATACCAGCTTCGTTTGCTATGGCTTTTGCCAATAATGTTTTACCACAGCCTGGCGGACCACATAACAACACACCGGTTGGAACATCCAAGCCCAGTGCAGTAAATTCTTTGGCATGAGTTACAGGAGCCTTAAATAGTTAAATGAATAATAGTTGTAGAAATAGACGAAAAATACTAAAAATTAAAATTAATAAATACTGACCAACATAGCCATGTGTAATTCCTCTCTTATTTTTTTTAAAGAACCAATATCATCCCAAGTAACATTGGGTACTGTTACAAATCCTTCTCTTTTAGACGAAGGGACAATTTTTTTAAGAGCCTCAGTAAAATCAATGACTTCAATAAAGATTTCACTCAGGTCTTCACATGGAATAATACTATCAGCACGTAAAGTATTTAATGAATCTCTAACCAAATTCCTTTCAGTAGATGTCTCCGGCAATGGTTCAGCAGAAGAACCTGGATTAACTTCCGACATTGCATTGTTTAATTTTCTCTTGATAACTTCAATAGTTCTATTCAAATTACAAAAACTTTATTTAGTGTAATACAACAGAATAATAAACAATTAAAAATCATTAATAATGGATATCAAATATCTACATTTACAATAATTTATAATTATAATTCAGTGTTATTTGCAGTTTGGGAACAGGAAAAAAATAAAGGTGAGACTATTAAACTTGTAAAAATTAGAATTAAAGTATCTCAAAGTGATTGAACTCAACCTAACCTGTGTGAGTCTTTACCCACCACACCGAACCTATATTGTACAAATTTTAAAATTAATTCAATAATAAATAGTTAAAAAGAAAACAATATTGTTCTTTATTTTTGAAAAATAATGGTAATGTTTAGATGATTTTGATGAACTTACTGATTCCTTAATATCACACAGTGCAATACAGAAAAAATAAATTATAATTGTTATTTTATTTAACAGGCTTTAAATTTATTCAAATTTATCAGTGACTTCCAAGGTTTCATAAATCCACTGCTCTCCCTTCTTACAACAGTCCTCGCCAATCTTGCTGCCCAAAATTATTAAAAATACCCCAACCTCCAAATCATTACTCATACTCCTTTGGAATGCCAACAGTATTCATAATATACTGATCTCTCACTTGTACTTCACAATAAACATATAGCTATAACTCTGAAACATATCTCACTAACAGTACAAAAATACACATTCCTGATATACAATACTCAGATCAAATTACCCAGACGGTACTGCACACGGTGGAGCAGCGATAATTATTATATCTACAATTCTTTTTCATGTTTCTCAACTAAGTGAACCCCACATACAATTGTTTAACATCCAAATTACCTTAGACCACTCTCCTATCTCTATATCTGCAGCATCCTTTCCCCCTAACCAAATCATTTCCCCAATACTAATTAAGCAGTTTTTCAACTCTATTGGTAATTACTTTATTGTTGGTGGCGACCTCAATGCTAAACACACCTAATGGGGTGGATGTCACTCAAACTCACCAAGAGGTAACTCTCTCAGACAAGTTATTATTACTGCCAAACACTACACAAACATCTCTTCCAAAAACCACACATATTGGCCAACATCACCCTGAAAACGACCTGATATCTTGACATATTTGTCTCTAAAATACCGAACTGATTTAACACCATCATAGATAATCTAACGAATCTTCACTCAGTCTATTCGCCAGTACTTCTCACACTTGACACCTCGCCTCTAAAAAAATTAATGAATCCATTAGTAATCAATAGAATAATTATCTGGGAAAAATTCCAATAGACTATTCCTAATGACAATAACTTGAACGTTAGTTTAAAATCCCCAAACGAACTCGAGGAATCAGAACAACATCTTACATTTACAATACAAAAAGCAGCTTGGTCCTCTTGCAAACCAAAAATAACTGATAACTACAATCAAAATAATTCATTTTTACAACGTTGGGAGTAAAACTCTCAACAGACGACTGCAGCCTCGAATGCCATAGAACATCCTTATAAAATACTTCCTTACTAAATAAACATTTAAGCGTTTTCATGAATGAGGATCAACAATAAATGCAGATTATTAACATACTATGTTATTACACTATTATATTTATATATAGATGTAATAGCACAAAGTGTGCTAAAACTATTTGTAATTTTAATTTAAAAAAAAAATTATGATTATTCTATTTTGAAACATTGACGTATATCTGATAAATAAATGGTTGTATATTAAAAATGATAGTTCGAAAACAACTGAAGTAGTTGAAGCATATTTGAATGTACCTAAAATTTTTGGGTTTTTGGCAGATTTCATCAAGTGCCCTGATTTATTGCCTAATACAGTCGAGTAGCGATAACTCGAACCTCGATAACTCGAAGAACTCGACAACTCAATTTTTTTTTAATTCCCCTAGAAATTATAATAACACTCAATGTATTATAAGTCTTGTTAACTCGAATATAAAATTGTGATGAATAGCTTAGTCTAAGTATATTTTTATATCTGCTATATCTGGATATTCTGGGTATTTCGTGATAATTATTATGTATTATGTTTTATCTACTTCAGTACCGTATAATAAAGATTAATGATTATTAGCGCACACACAATAATAATAAGTATGGTTGGTTAGTATGTATCTACACTCTACCTGTTATGTTTGTCGTGCGTATTTTTGAATGTTTTTAAACATGTCTCAAAAACGAAAGTTAACCATTTAACTATAGCTGATAATGTTTGTGATACAATTGGTGGAGAAAGGTAACCGGAAAAAACAAGACATCGCAAAAGAATTTAATATTCCTCCAAATACGCTGTCGACATTTTTAAAAAATAAGGCGGATATTTTAAAAAAATTTGAAAACAATAAAGGTGACTGTAAAAGCTCAAAACCAGCAGAATATCCAAATGTAGAGGTATGTTTATTCAAATGGTTTACTCAATGTAGAGATAAAAATGTACCTATAAGTGGACCAATACTAAAAGAAAAAGCAGAATATTTCACAACTCAATTTGGTTATTCTAATTTTAAAGCAAGTCAAAGCTGGTTAGGAAATTGGAATAATCGTCATAACATAATTTTTCGTAAAATATGTGGTGAAAGTGCTTCTGTAAATGACTCTTTATGTAATGAATGGTTAGGAAAATTATCAAACATCATAAAAGAATATTCTCCTGATAATGTATTTAATGTGGATGAGACAGCATTGTTTTTTAAATGCCTACCCGACAGCACTTATATTTTGAAAGGGGAAACTTGTTCAGGTGGCAAACAAAGCAAGGAACGGATAACAATTCTTTTAGGATCAAATATGTCAGGTTCCGAAAAAATTAAACCACTTATAATCGGGAATTTAACTAAACCACAATGTTTTAAAGGAGTTAATAGTTTACCATTAGATTATGAGTCAAACAAAAAGGCATGGATGACTGGTGATTTATTTAAAAATTGGTTTATAAAATTTGATCAAAAAATGCGACTAAATCAAAGAAATGTTTTATTATTATTGATAACTGTACAGATCATTGTAATATCAATTTAAAATTTGTAAAAATCGAATTTTTACCTCCAAATACTACATCTAAACTACAACCGATGGATCAGGGAATAATACAAGATTTCAAAACATTATACCGCAAAGAAATTATTCGAAAAATTGTTTACGATATTGATGAAGGCAGACCATGTTTAATAAATCTATTACCAATCCATGTGTATGTGTGAAAAAGCACGGCGTAATGTACAACCAAGTACAATTGTCAATTGTTTCAAAAAATCTGGATTCTATTTTAATGATGAGCAGTGTGATGGTGATGGTTTAGAAAACAATGACGATGATGATAGTGGAAATGATTGGCAAATTGTAACAGATAAACTTAATATCGATCAAGAGATTACATTTCAATCATATGTTACAATCGATGATAATGTTGTAGTCAGTGGAATGTTAACTGATAACGAAATCATGGGTATAAATATATCAAATAGTGATTCTGATAATAATGAAAATGATGAGCCTGAAACCACATTAAATATGATTACAGCGAACCAAGCAATGTCATCATTACAAACTGTTAGGCAATTTGTTGAATCTGTCGAAGGCGTGGATACTTCTATTTTCGAATCCATAGGCAAATTAGAAGATTTTGTCAATAAACAGCCAAAAACCAAAAATTAATAACAAATTATTTTTCTACTGTATCTCATAAATAATACATATTTAGTTTTTGTATAGCATATATGTATAAACATAAATGTATTATATTTGTCACAACGTATTTATCGTAAAATTTTAAAATTATATTTCATTACATAGATAACTCGAAGTATTTATTTTATTTTGATAAATTCGAGTTAGGTATCTCGAATAATACATATCTGGAGGTGAATTTTTATCCCCCTTCAACTTCGAGTTATCATGACGACTGTAATACTATATTTATTTTTCTACTTTTAAGTCTTCGTTAAAAGAGAACATACTATTCAGGTTTGTTTTTAATGTTGCTACTTTAGATCCAGGAATAACGTTATTATGTCATTCTAATAATGTTTGTTTTTAGGTAACAATTATTGTACTATAAAATATTTAACCAATTACCTTTTATAAATAGTTATACCAACCATTTAGTTAATAAATAATGAACATGAACAGTTACCTATTGGCTGCAATTGTAGCAGCTTCTCGAGTAAGCGATTTCAAATCCGCACCGACATAACCTGGTGTTAGTTTACTTAACTCATCTAAACTAACTGTTGGATTAATTTTTAAATTTTTACACAGGAGTCCCAATATTGCTCTACGTGATTGTCTATCAGGTATACCAAGACAAACTTCACGATCAAACCGGCCAGCCCGTCTCAATGCTGGATCCAAACTATCAGGATGGTTTGTTGCGCCAATCACAATTACTTTGTCATCGTCTTTCAAGTCTAAAATAATGCTTATAAAAATATCACAATTTCATTGGTATGGTACTCTATATAAATAATCATACTGTCTAAAGAAGATAATAATTGAGCTACGATTCTACGTTCCATATCGCGTGAAGTGTTTTCTCTGTGTGGGGAAATTGAATCCACTTCATCAATAAAAAGAACACAAGGTGCAGTCTTAACAGCAGATTCAAACAGTTTTCTAACCCGCTTTTCTGACTCTCCACTTATACCAACCACAAGTTGTGGTGCAGCTACGCTTATTAAAGGTATCTTTAACTCCTAGTAAATAGTTAAATTTTCAATTGTACATAAGACTAAAATAAAAACCATCAAATTCCATACCCCAGCGACTGCATGTGCCAACAATGTTTTGCCACATCCAGGCGGTCCATGCAGCAAGAATCCTTTTGGTGGTGATACACCTAATGTTTTATAAACTTCTGGATGCTTAATATGCATAATTAATTGACATATTTCCTAAACATAAGTTTAAAAAGAATAAATAGAAACATTTTCAATTTTTAATTTTGATCTCTCCAAAATACTATACCAATAACACTGTATCACAACCAGCCAGATCGTCAAATGTAACATTTACTTCTTCAGCAGTACCCAATTGTTGATAAACTCTTTTACACGGTGTTGACATATCTTCTACAGTTTTGTCAAAACTATTTTTTCTTTTGAAATTATTGATCGGTGTTTTGTCAATTACCAAACCAGGCTATAAACAACATTATAAACACAACAATTGATAAACTCAACTTTAATGTATAATAAAATAAATTATTAATTACCTGAACTTCAACAGAAGGACCAGCAATTTGATCATTCATGAAGATATGAGTTGGCCTATTAGTGGGGTTAACATTGGGTTCACCATTATTGGAGATATCATTGCCTAACCCACCTAATTCATCATAAGCATAGTCATCATTATTATCACCACTAATATAGTTATCATAATCTCCATCATTAATATAGTTGACATTATATCTACCTCTATTATAATCAGCATTAGGTCCTCCATTACTAAAGTTGACATTCGGTCCTTCATTAGAATAGTTATCACTAGTTTCATCATGGCTGGAGTCATTATCATCATTATTTAGTGTTAAATCACAAAAGAACGTGGATGGTTCGGGACTGAATATAAAAACAAGTATTAATAAGAAATTTAAAAATCGAAAACGATGAGAGTAATTATGAATTGATAAATACTCTTGCGCTATTTCTGCATTGGATACATCGCTGATGTAACTACTTGAGCTTGCCACTTGCTCTGCATCGCCGTCATTTTGTTCTTCATCGGAAGATATTATCGGAATGGCCTGTTCATCATCAGATGACAAGGTTACCACAGATCCCACGGGATTTCTCATGTTAGTATCAAGTACTACCAACGCTAAACAAGAATATGCGATATTACACGTAGATGTTTAATAAACATTAGCGAATAAATAAACAAACCTCTGGCGACTAGATTTGATAAAACACCCCAAGATTTCCTTTTATAGTCGGGATATGTTGTACGCAGGTCGCCGATGATTAATTCTTTATCTAGAAATCTACGCCTTCTTGGGGATTGTAAAAAATTGTTTAAAAACTATAACAAATATAAATAAATAAATAAATAAATAAATAAATAAATAAAAATAAAAATATATATAGGTTAGGTTAGGCTAAATATATATATATATATTGTATATTTGTGCTGGCAAATGAAACCGAGACGATTTAATACGTTTTAAACGAATGTTAATTACCTTTTCGACGCGGGATACGATGAATCTGTCGGAGTATAACACTTCGGCCATAGTAGTCTTACAAATATATTTCGTGCTGAAATTTGTCTGTAAATCGAAACGGTTTAAACGCAACATTGTCAACGGGGTGCAAACAACACGAACAAAATAATAATTGAAACAGTTCACTAAAACAGCAGCGTGGTTTGCAGCAGCGTAGCAAACGTTAAACGGACGGCAGACGAAACGACGAGGGTTCAGTCACCGCGAACGGGCACGGGTTAAATGAATAGAGAGGAGAACAAAAAGAATCGCCTCGCCTCGTAATCGATCGACGGCTATAACGATTCTCGTTGCGCAGTGTGACCAATCGGGCGGAGGGGATCTGACGTCAACGAGTATTCTGGGCGGTGTGGAGGGGTTCGTGCGTTGCGTTATGAACCGGGTGTTTGGTAACGTCCCAACGGTGAGGAGTGGTACATACATTTTTTTTTTTTTTTTTTTTTGAAATTTGATAATACAGAGATAGACAGAGATCATAATTGCCGTAGTATACCCAATGGCAATGCCCGGGAATCAAATTTTTCAAAATATATACAAGTACTCGACATTTTTCCGTAGATAATTCCGGGTTCGCCATGGTCATCACGATCGCATTGTATGTAACGAACTTCCGGCAGAAGTTTATCTCGTTAAATATACCTGTGCCCGGTGTCCTCTCACGATTCGCCTCCGCAACTGTTTGGGTTTCACACGGATCCAGCTCACCCCTATCCGCAAAACCCCGTCATAATCAGTGTTCGGAAATGCGAGTGGTAAGATTAGGTTAGGTGCCTACACAACAGGGGCTAAACTGTGTAAAAAACCTATTGGATGGGGTGCAAAATATTATATTCGCTAAAATCAAAACCACGTGAGGTGGTGAAAATATATTTGTACCCTATGCGCACGAATTAATCAAAGATCAATTTAATGACTCGATAATCGGACTCAATTAAACAAAACTTAAAAAATAAACGAAAGAATACACGATTATTTTTCTTATTTTTTGTACCCCAGATAATGCGATAAACGTTTACAACGCGTCAACATACTCTAACATAGGAGAAACATGAAATACATACGTATAAGCTTTTATGAAATAATTTTAGGAAAAACATATTTTTATCATATGAATATAAATAATAATTAGTGTATTGCATTCTTTCTTTATTTTAAAAGATTCATAGATTTGTACTGTTGTCATACCTGTGGAGGAGGATGGGCAAATTAATCAATGTTAATTAATAAAAAGCAATTAATGCCTTTTCCCTCCGCAAAAATTTCAGTCAATGTCACAATTACGTCACTGGTTATAAACTGACTTCGAAAAAAACATAATACTATCTTTCACGCGGAAAAATTGTAATTTGTTTATATTATGTATTGTTTTACTAGAGATGAGTAATTTTGTTTTGTTTGTGAATAACTTTTCGGCCAGAAATCATTGGACTGTGTGTTGTAGGGTTTTCGGATTTAGTCGGGAAGGTAGTAGTTTTGATTTCACGCGTAATTTTCTCAACGACGGTCGAAAACCGATAAAAAAAACCTTATTTACCCAATAACAGTGTGTCTCTCACTGATTTCGATTGGATTTGAATTTCTCTGGCCGGGCCGGGTCTCCGGCGGAGGCATATAAAACACGCCTGCCGGTTTTATATTTACCGCGCGTACGCCGGAGGTTTTTTTACTATTATTTTTCAGAGTTTGTTTTTCTGGACGCGAGTGTTGGTCGCGCGCGCCGCCGCCGCCGAGTGCTTTTTTACGGTCGTTTTCCAGAGATTTATGGAGGGGACATTTAAAGGCAGAAACCTTTTTTGTACGTCCCTGCATATATCTAAATGTGCACAAACCTAATAAAACTCGTTAGTAATGTCTTTTTTTTTTTTTATAATAAGCACAAGTGTCGTTAATTTGATTAAAATATATACTTAAATTTTTGCATTTCATATAAAATACATTTTTATTTGTAAATTGTCAATTTTGTTTTACCATAATCACAATGCACTTATGTGAACGGTATTATAGTAAAAACATTTGAAATGATAGGACAGGTCACCGTTTCTTTGCCTATCTTTATGCTGCAACAATTAATGTGAATTACGGGGGCATAAATCATGATACTTAATCGGTTCATTGTTTGTTTCAAAAACGTCCGTATACAATTTTAAAAATAACGGAATAAAACAAATGAACAAGTTAATGAGAAGTTTAAATATTTATTCTTCTATATTTTGCACAAAAATGAATCTCGTCTATTATTCCGTCGTATAATATGACCGTTGTCGTCTAGACCCATGGATTTTTCGTAATTAAAACCACTATTTATACAACGGATTTATAATAATATTATCTACAATTTTCTAAATCATTTGTCCTATATGTGTATTTTGTTGTTATACATTTATACAAATATTGAGTACTTTTAATATTACGTTACTTTTTGAGACATGAAAACTCATTAGGTTATGGTTGTCATTAAATTTCAATTCTATTAATTTCATACTAAGTACCATATTAATTTGTTCGACACTCTAAATAAATTATTAAGATTAAATTTGATGATGATCGTTCAGCCATTAACAGTGCCTCAAGAGGATTGAACTATGGCCAATTAGGGTAGTTTTTTTGTGTTTAACTGAAAAACTTTATTGCGTAGGATATTGACATATAAGTGCTCTCACGAAGAACATAATATTCTATAAAACTAATACGCCCCCCCTACAGTAAAACTGTTCTCCCGGCATAAGTATCGAGTTGTAAATTTTGAAACTTTCGTTGTAAATTAGTAGCAAATTTTTGACATGGCTTGGAGTCGATACGGCAATGTGAGGGAGCGAGCCCCCCCCACGGAAAAACTGTTCTCCCATGAAAAGTATTGAGTTGCAAATTTTGAAACATCGTGTGCAAATTGATGGCACCGGTTTGGAGTCGATACGGTAATGTGGGGGCAGGTTGCAACTTCACGGGCGTCTCAATATTATATTTATCGTAAAACTATTACCCGGCCGGGTGCTCTAACTTATGTATTGTTATATTCGGTCCGAGCGGATATTATATGGACGGAGAGGATACCTTATGTATAATCGGCGGTAACATCTGGCGCGAAACACAAAGACATTTGCATTATTTCGGGGGTATTATAATAATATTATATATAAATGTAAGAGAAGAAAGTATCCAGTTGGATGGGTGGTCGGGTGGTGGTAGTGTGCAGTTAAGAGAGTAATATTAATCAGTAAAGTGTACCGTCGTAATATATAAATTAAAATATTATTCGTTTTTCATCGAAATTTCAATTAATATATACGAGTTTGTGGAGCGTCACACAGGTGTCGCGACGACGACAGCTTAGTGAAACATCTACACCGATACTTTTATGGTGACGGATGTGAGGCGGTGACCAGAAACGATATTACACGCCCCAAATAGGGCAGCGTTACGCAGATTATACAATGTCAGGTGTCGTCGGCAAGGAAGTGGTGCGGTTAAACTTGAAAAGAGAAAAATATATCCGCCAGACTCCTTTATATTAATAATAATAATAATAATAATAATATTAAAATAACAATATTCTAAAAAATGTCCAAAAACCACTTTTTTTTAGCATTGACGGATTTTAACAAGCCTTCCCTGTACGTCAACAGACGTATGCTATATACTTTGTAGAGTTTTTTTGATTTGTGACAATTTAATAAACAAATATTTTACTCCAGTGTATTTCCTTTATTTAGTATTTGTATTAATTATTATAAAAATTGTTTATAAATTAAATGTATATTATCAGTAAATAGAAATAATAAATAATATAATCATAAAAGTGATATTAAAGTAAGATGAGAATTGAAAAAACAATATTGACATAAGGTTTTTTATTTAAATGTTTTCTGCATTTGGATTTGATAACTTTGGTGAAGATAAGACTCCTGGCGCTGAATATTTTATTCTCATCAATTCATAGTGAACTCGATCCTTAAAAACATAATTCGGTTTAATCAGTATAAAAATATCAAATATTCTTAAATAATTAAAATAGTTAAACATAAAAAAAAAAAAACAAGTGATCAACAGATTATTTTACATTGTTGCCACAGATTCTGGAAACTTGGACTAGTCAGGGATATTATATACAAATTCTGGAATTAAAATAATATGATATTATATTGATATATTACTAGTAATTATTTGATATTAAGTAATTTGGTGACACTGCTTAAATTATCTAAACACAATTTTTTAACCTATTGTTTTACGGTGTTAAATTAAAAAAAAACAAAAGCAACAAACATTTTAATACATATTGTTTGTTAAATCTGGTAAATCACCTTAGCAAAATCATAGAAAAGTCAAAATGGAATTTTGTGGCAATCGTGTTTTAACAAGGGATGCGGTCAATACTACTTTTTACAGATATCCCAAGTTCTGATTTATCCTACCGGTAACTGATATATAAAAAGACAATTGATTTTTACAAAAACCATGAACATTATATATTACTAGCATTGATTAATTATTTTGAAATTGTGATAGAGTAATAATATATGCAATAACAACGACCACACCAATGTGCCATCAGCATTATCAATAAACAATTGTATAGCCTATACAATATATATGTTAAAATTATTTAAAATTGATTTTTAAAAATATTGGCTAACTCTAATTTCAAAAACAGATTGTTAGTCATTATACAGTAGATCAAACTTGATAATGGAACCAATACAATTTTAATTTTATTATATTGTTCATACGTATCGTAAGTATTCAAATAATTTTATATAACAATTTTCACTAAAATTTGAATGTCTTTAATTTTTAATATCTCAAACTTTTTTAAATTCCCCTTGATATATAGCATAAAAATAATTATTGCTAGTTAAATATACTTAACAAAACTATTAATACCTCTGCAGAAACAGAAGGTCTAATTTTCATTAATGCCTCATCAAAATGTTTACTCTGGATTGCCAATATTTTATCCACTTCAGTAGAATTTATATACTCTTGAAGACATAAAATGCCTGCTTCCCGTACAAGTGCAGCTACATCAGCTCCAGTGAAGTTAGAACACTTTTCACTCTTACCAATTGCTTCCAAGTCTACATCGGCAGCTATTACAGGACGTTTCCTATCCTAAAAGCACAATCAAAAAAATTTTAAATAAATCAAATCAAAATAAATCAAAGAATTCATGTCTGTCATACCTTAGTAACTGACATCAATATATCTATAAGGCAGTCTTTATCTGGGAGTCCAATATATATAACTTTATCTAAACGACCGGGTCTAAGTATAGCAGCATCAATCATATCTGGCCGATTAGTGGCACCCATAACAAATACACCTCCACTTCGACCGCCTTCAAAACCATCCATTTCCGTTAATAATTGATTAACAACACGTTGTCCAGAATTACCGTTGGCCTAAAAATGTATGTAACAATTGAATTATTCATAGATAAAACTATGGATTATAAATACATCAATAAAATCATTGATAAAACTAATATCAGTTATACATACATCCGTGTCACTTCTTTTCGGACAAATAGCATCAATTTCATCAAAAAATATAATACAGGGTTGCGAATTGCGTGCTCTTTGGAAACACTGACGAACTCCTCGTTCGCTTTCACCAACATACTAAACAAAAATAACATAGTTAAGATAACAATCAGTGATAATACCACAACAAATCAATAATTTATTTACCATATTCAATAACTCTGGTCCTTTTATAGATATAAAATTAATACCAGCTTCGTTTGCTATGGCTTTTGCCAATAATGTTTTACCACAGCCTGGTGGACCACATAACAACACACCGGTCGGAACATCCAAGCCCAGTGCAGTAAATTCTTTGGCATGAGTTACAGGAGCCTTAAATAGTTAAATGAATAGCAGTAGTAGAAATAGATGAAAAAACTAAAAATCAAAATTAATAAATACTGACCAACATAGCCATGTGCAATTCCTCTCTTATTTTTTTTAAAGAACCAATATCATCCCAAGTAACATTGGGTACAGTAACAAATCCTTCTCTTTTAGACGAAGGGACAACTTTCTTAAGAGCCTCAGTAAAATCAATGACTTCAATAAAGATTTCACTCAGGTCTTCACTTGGAATAATACAATTGGCACGTAAAGTATTTAATGAATCTCTGACTAAATTCCTTTCAGTAGATGTCTCCGGCAAGGGTTCAGCAGAAGAACCTGAATTATCTTCCAACTTTGCATTAATTAATTTTCTTTTGATAACTTCAATAGTTCTATTCAAATTACAAAAACTTTATTTAGTGTAATACAACAGAATAATAAACAATTAAAAATCTTTAATAATGGATATCAAATATCTACATTTACAATAATTTATAATTATAATTCAGTATTATTTGCAGTTTGGGAACAGGAAAAAAATAAAGATGAGACTATTAAACTTGAAAAAATTAGAATTAAAGTATCTTGTAGTGATTGAACCCAACCTAACCCGTGTGAGTCTTTACCCACCACACCAAACCTATATTGTACAAATTTTAAAATTAATTCAATATTTAATATTTAAAAAGAAAACAATATTGTTCTTTAATTTTGAAAAATAATGGTAATGTTTAGATGATTTTGATGAACTTACTGATTCCTTAATATCACACAGTGCAATACAGAAAAAATAAATTATGATTTTTATTTTATTTATCAGGCTTTAAATTTATCCAAATTTATCAGTGACTTCCAAGGTCTCATAAATCCACTGCTCTCCCTTCTTACAACAGTCCTCGCCAATCTTGCTGCCCAAAATTATAAAAAATACCCCAACCTCCAAATCATTACTCATACTCCTTTGGAATGCCAACAGTATTCATAATATACTGATCTCTCACTTGTACTTCACAATAAACTTATAGCTATAGCTCTGAAACATACCTCACTAACAGTACAAAAATACACATTCCTGACTATACAATACTCAGATCAAATTACCCAGACGGTACTGCACACGGTGGAGCAGCGATAATTATTATATCTACAATTCTTTTTCATGTTTCTCAACTAAGTGAACCCCACATACAATTGTTTAACATCCAAATTACCTTAGACCACTCTCTTATCTCTATATCTGCAGCGTACTTTCCCCCTAACCAAATCATTTCGTCAATACTATTTAAGCAGTTTTTCAACTCTATTGGTAATTACTTTATTGTTGGTGGCGACCTCAATGCCATACACACCCAATGGGGATGTTACTCAAACTCACCAAGAGGTAACTCTCTCAGACAAGTTATTATTACTGCCAAAAACTACACAAATATCTCTTCCGAAAACCCTGCATATTGGGCAACATCACCCCGAAAACGACCTGATATCTTGACATATTTGTCTCTAAAATACCGAACTGATTTAACACCATCATAGATAATCTAACGAATCTTCACTCAGTCTATTCGCCAGTACTTCTCACACTCGACACCTCGCCTCTAAGAAAATTAATGAATCCATCACTAATCAATGGAATAGTTATCTGGGAAAAATTCCAATTGACTCTTACTTATGACATTAACTTAAACGTTAGTTTAAAATCCCCAAACGATCTCGAGGAATCAGAAGAACATCTAACATCAACAATACAAAATGCAGCTTAGTCCTCTTGCAAACCAAAAATAACTGATAACTACAATCAAAATAATCCCTCTTTACCTGCCTATTTAATAAGTCTTATTGTTCAAAAACGTCGTGCCAAAGCAACCCGGCAGAGAACAAAATATCCCACCGATAAAACTATGTATAATTATTAATGTACATTACGTAAAAAACAAATGGTGAAACAGCGTTCAGAAGACTTCGCCAAACAAACTAGCATCCTATCCAAAAAGATGGCTCTCCGTGGAAAAACACTGGAAAAATCTTAAAAATCAAAACAATGTCATTTCCGAATTAAAAAAACTAATGGCAGTCTTGCTATAAATGATTAAGAGAAAGCAGAAGTACACCTCTCCCAAGTTTTTAACCCTAATGACTGTGGAGTCATTCCTTCCATAGAAAACAAAGTACTCAAGTTCCTAGACAGCCTACTCCAAATGACACTTCCGCCCAAACCATTCACTCCAAATGGAATAAAAACATTCATACAAAAATTTCCATTAGGTAAATCATCGGGCATGATTTGATAACAGCCAAAATACCCCGCAGACTTCCCAATAAAGTTATTTTACACATCACTCATATCTTTAATGCTATACTCCGAATTTCATACTTCCCGATCCAATGGAAACTCGCTATAATTATTCTCTTCCCTAAACCCAACAAACCTTTTCTCTGGAAAAGAAACTTTACACTTCTTGTAATATTTCTAGATGTCGCACAGGCCTTCGACAAGGTCTGGCACCCCGGCCTTCTTCTCATACTAAAATCGTTCCTACCCCCTTCATATTATGTTTTTTTTTTAAATCTTATCTTAACGAACACCATTTCCTTGTCAGGTCAGAAACTGAACACTCCAGCATATCCCCAATATCAGCCGGCATTCCTCAAGGTGCAGTCTTATTCCGTTTACTCAAATAGCCGAATATGCAGACGACAAAGCAATATACGTCGCTCACACCGATTCTGATCTAGTTTCATCTACTTTCCAAAACCACCTGAATGACCTAACGCAGTGGTACTCCTTCTGGCATCTCAAAATTAATGAAAACTAATCTGTACACATTACCTTTGCTCTTCATCATAGACAACCTCACCCGGTACATATAAACAGCAAACCAATACCATTCTTCGACACAACCAAATATTTAGATCTAACCTTCGACAAACGCCAAAAATGGGCTAAACATATTAACACAAAAAAATTAAAATTAAATCTTTTTCTTAAGCCTATCTGGCTTAATGCAATTCAACTCAGGGGCTCAGCAAAAATTTCAAACACACAAATAATACAAGTGTTTCATCGAAAATCCTCAGACTTATAACCAATGCTCCTCAGTATATTTCAAATCACACTCTTCATACAGATCTTCACTTCCTAAAGTCACTGATAAAGCCAAGCTGTATTATGCAAAATTAAGTTTTTGTCTCCAAAATCACAACAATCCCCATATCAAAAAGCTACTATCTACCTCCATCCCATAAGAAATCCTCACAGAAGATCAAGCAACAATGGCCTCGTGACCTTATAAAGTAAACATACTAAGAATACTTAATACCCAAATAAATGTAAACCACGCCGAAGTACCCGTAATGGATGGTTTCTTCCATCAAGACACCCAAGACATTGCATTTAATTTTTAAAATTTTTTTTTTAGTATAGATTGTATTAAAAAAAATAAATAAATTTATTAGGCTACTAATATAGCTAATAGACCTCGGAATATAATGCAAATGCACATGTTCGTTAATACTTGATAAATTAATTTAGGTAAGTGAAGAAACTGTCAAATTAGAGAAATGTGGAAGTTATAAAACCCCATAACGTCATTTCTCTTCAACATTTATACTAATATATTTACAAAATTATGTAAATAATAATAGTTGTTAAATAATAAGCCTTACAGATAAGTGATGAATTAGTTTTAGATGATTTTCAATTAATTAAGCTACATTTACATTATATTGTCATAAATACTTCATAACGAGAATTTTTCTCACACTCAAATAATTTAGACTTAGGTACTATAATATTTGTCTACTGGTGTCTACAAAATCTGGCTTAGCATAAATGAAAACAATCAAAAATATTCATACTGGTCTAACCACTGAAGCTTTGTTATTGTTAGTTGCAGAACTTTTTTATTGGAAGAATACAGCAATCGCTAATAAGAAAAATATTCTCTAAAACATTGGTAGAAGTTGAAAGATTGTTTAGTTTACACAAATTAGTTATAAATGCAATGTTATTACACTATTATAATTCATATCATCAATATTAGTAACCGTTTTAAGCTATCTCTATCAAACGCATGTTTTTAGTACACTACTATTATATTTTTATATAGATGTAATAGCACTCAATGTGCTAAAACTATTTGTAATTTTAATGTAAAAAAAAAAAATTATGATTATTCTTCTTTGAAACTTTGATGTATATATGATAAATAAATAGTTGTAAATTAAAAATGATAGTTCAAAAACAACTGAAGTAGTAGAAGCATATTTGAATGAAATTAAAATTTTTGGGTTTTTGGCAGATTTCATCAAGTGCCTCGATTATTGCCTAATAATACTTTATTTATTTTTCTACTTTTAAGTCTTCGTTTTTAGGGAACGTACTATTCAGGTTTGTTTTTAACGTTGCTACTTTAGTTCCAGGAATAACGTTATTTTGTCTTTCTAATTATGTTTGTTTTTAGGTAACAAAAATTGTACTATAAAATACTGAACCAAATACCTTTTATAAAAAATTATACCAACCATTTAGTTAATAAATAATGAACATGAACAGTTACCTATTGGCTGCAATTGTAGCAGCTTCTCGAGTAAGCGATTTCAAATCCGCACCGACATAACCTGGTGTTAGTTTACTTAACTCATCTAAACTAACTGTTGGATTAATTTTTAAATTTTTACACAGAAGTCCCAATATTGCTCTACGTGATTGTCTATCAGGTATACCAAGACAAACTTCACGATCAAACCGGCCAGCCCGTCTCAATGCTGGATCCAAACTGTCAGGATGGTTTGTTGCGCCAATCACAATTACTTTGTCATCGTCTTTCAAGTCTGAAATAATGCTTATAAAAATATCACAATTTCATTGGTATGGTACTCTATATAAATAATCATACTGTCTAAAGAACATAATAATTGAGCTACGATTCTACGTTCCATAACACGTGAAGTGTTTTCTCTGTGTGGGGAAATTGAATCCACTTCATCAATGAAAAGAACACAAGGTGCAGTCTTAACAGCAGATTCAAACAGTTTTCTAACCCGCTCTTCTGACTCTCCACTTATACCAACCACAAGTTGTGGTGCAGCTATGCTTATTAAAGGTATCTTTAACTCCTAGTAAATAGTTAAATTTTCAATTGTACATAAGACTAAAATAAAAACCATCAAATTCCATACCCCAGCGACTGCATGTGCCAACAATGTTTTGCCGCATCCAGGCGGTCCATGCAGCAAGAATCCTTTTGGTGGTGATACACCTAATGTTTTATAAACTTCTGGGTGCTTAATATGCATAATTAATTGACATATTTCCTAAACATAAGTTTAAATAGAATAAATAGAAACATTTTCAAATTATTAATTTTGTACTTTCCAAAATACTATACCAATAACACTGTATCACAACCGGCCAGATCGTCAAATGTAACATTTACTTCTTCAGCAGTACCCAATTGTTGACAAACTTTCTTAAACTGTGTTGACTTATCGTCTACAGATTTGTCAGAACTATTTTTTCTTTTGAAATAATTGATCGGTGTATTGTCAATTATCCAACTAGACTATAAACAACAATATTATAAACACAACAATTGATAAACTCAACTTTAATGTATAATAAATTAAATTATTAATTACCTGAACTTCAACAGAATGACCAGCAATTTGATCATTTATGAAGATATCATAAGTTGACCTATTAGTGGGGTTACTATTGGGTTCACTATTACTGGGGTTACTATTGGGTTCACTATTACTGGAGTAATCATTGCTTAACTCACTTAATTCATCATAAGTATAGTCATCATTACTATCATTGCTATCATTACTATCACCACTAATATAGTTATCATCATCTCCATCATTAATATAGACAACATCATCTCCACCATCCATAGAGTTATCATTATCGTCATCATTTATATAGTCATCATTATCGTCATCATTATCGTCATCATTATCGTCATCATTATCGTCATCATTATCGTCATCATTATCGTCATCATTTATATAGTTGACATTATTTCCAACACTAATATAATCAACATTAGGTCCTCCATTACTAAAGTTGACATTAGGTCCTCCATTACTAAAGTTGACATTAGGTCCTCCATTACTAAAGTTGACATTAGGTCCTCCATTACTAAAGTTGACATTAGGTCCTCCATTAGTATCGTTATCATTAGGTTCTTCATAGTTGGAATCATATTCATCATAATATTGTGATACATCACAAAATACATTGGGTACAACGGGACTGAATATAAAAACAAGTATTAATAAGAAATTTAAAAATCAAAAACGATGAGAGTAATTATGAATTGATAAATACTCTTGCTCTATTTCTGCGTTGGATACATCGCTGATGTCACTACTTGGGCTTGCCACTTGCTCTGCATCGCCGTCATTTTGTTCTTCATCGGAAGACGTTATTGGAATGGCCATTTCGTCATCAGATGACAAGGTTTCCACAGATCCCAAGGGATTTCTCATATCAAGTACTACCAACGCTAAACAAGAATATGCGATATTACACGAAGATGTTTAATAAACATTAGCGAATAAATAAACAAACCTATTGGCGACTAGATTTGATAAAACACCCCAAGATTTCCTGTTATAGTCGGAATATGTTGTACGCAGTTCGCTGATGATTAATTCTTTATCCAGAAATTTCCGCCTTCTTGGGGATTGTAAAAAATTGTTTAAAAACTTTAACAAATATAAATAGATATATATATATATATTGTAAAATACATATAGATATATATATATTGTATATTTATGCTGGAAAATGAAACCGAGATGACTTAATACGTTTTAAACGAATGTTAATTACCTCTTCGACGCGGGATACGATGAATATGTTGGAGTATAACACTTCGACCAGAGAAGTCTTACAAATATATTTCGTGATGAAATTTGTCTGTAAATCGAAACAGTTTAAACGCAACATTGTAAACGGGGCGCAAACAACACGAACAAAATAATAATATAAACAGTTCACTAAAACAGCAGCGTGGTTGCAGCAGCGTAGCAAACGTTGGATGGCAGACGGAACGACGAGGGATAAGTCCCCGAGAACGGGCACGGGCTAAATGAATAGAGAGGAGAACAAAAAGAATCGCCTCGCCTCGCAATCGATCGTCGGCTGTAACGATTGGCGTTGCGCAGCGTAACCTAACCGACTGGGCGGGTGGAGGGGACCTGATGTTGCGGAGGGGTTCGTGCGGCAAGTTTTGATCCGGGCGACTCGGAGCGGTCCGGGCGTCGCTGCGCAGTTCGTGCAGCGTGATGCCGTCCTGGATGCGCGGAGGGGACTGTGCGGTGTGTTGCGGTCAGGGTAGCGTCGAGCGGCCCTGAGGGTGTAGAGTTTTGGGGTGGTACCGTGGGGTTCACGCTCGCGGAGCGGTCCGCGCAGCGCGGTGGGCGCCGGGCGTCGCGGTGCGCGCCGGGCGTCGCGGATTGGTCCTGTCGTCCGTACATACTTACTAATTTTTATTCTTTTTTTTTTTTTTTTTGTCTCTATCAACACCGTATTAATATAAATAATAATTAGTGTATTGCATTATTTCTTTATTTTAGAAGATTCATAGATTTGTACTGTTGTCGTACATGTGGAGGAGGGGGGCATATTAATGCCTTTTCCTTCCGCAAAAATTTCAGACAATGTCACAATTACGTCACTGGCTCTAAACTGATTTCGAAAAAAACATAATCCTATCTTTCACTCGGAAAAATTGTAATATGTATATATTCTGTATTGGTTTTACTAGAAATGAGTATTTTAGTTTTGTTTGTGAACATCTTTTCGGCCAGAAAGTCGGAAAGGTCGTAGTTTTGATTTCACTTGTAATTTTCTCAACAGCGGTTAAAAACCGATAAAAAACCTTATTTATCCAATAACAGTGTGTCTCTCTGTTGATTTCGATTTGATTTGAATTTTTCTGGCCGGGCCGGGTCTCCGGCGGAGGCGTATAAAACGGGCCCGCCGGTTTTATATTTACCGGGCGTACGCCGGAGGTTTTTTACTATTATTTTTCAGAGTTTGTTTTTTTGGACGAGAATGTTGGTCGCGCGCGCCGCCGCCGCCGAGTTCTTTTTTACGGTCGTTTTCCAGAGATTTATAACGGATCGATCCCGAAGACTTAACCTCGCCCTGCCGCCACCCATTTCTGTTTATATACCACCGACTTCGGGGATAGGTTAGCGATGAGCGAGCATTATATCGCATAGTAATAATAATATAATATTATTTTTATTATTATTATTATTATTATTATATTCTCGGTTTATTCGGCGCGAAGAGGGCACAAAATCGATTCGTCCGCGCGTGCGTGTTGACCCTTTATTTTTACTCATCCCTTTTTTCCCCTCCGCAACTGTTTCCGTTGTTTTCGGTCCATTTGTATTACGTATATATATATATATATATATATTTATATTTTAAAATTTTCATTACAGCGCAACCGGTGCGGCGGCTAGTACGTGCGAATCGATATGATTGCCCGCCCTTGTGTGTATATATTTATGATTTACGCTATACGGATGTGTCTATTTCTATTTCCTATGTATTTATATGTACACGGACGAAGAATAATATATAACAATAATATCGTATGGGTATAAGTTATTGTTATAACTTATATGTACTTGCGTATACCGGCCAACAAACGATATTTCCTATCGCACAGATGTGCGTTGCGGTTAAAATCCGAAATCCGCACTTGACTTGTATTAACCCGTCAAAACTACAAAGGTTAACCAAACTTAACCGGACCTACGGGTGAACCAGCCGTTAAACGAATATTTTTCGTTTGCAATTGCAAATAGTCGCGTGTGAATTATACCGGTGAAAACTACTATTGTCTAGGGAAAATTGATTTTCACCGAACGACATATTTTATAAAAAATTCGAGCGTACAACTGGTTTGCGTGCAACGCTCTCTAAAACTATACAACCGATTTTTATAAAATCACGCTTGCGTGTGTGATTTGGTCGGGATTAAAATAAAGGATAGTTTTTATCCCGATAAGTGATCGTATAGTACTATTCGCTATAACTTTTTCTAGTTTTCTAATAAAAAATAAATAAAAAATTGATAATTACCAAAAAACGATTGATATATATTTTATTCGTATACGGGTTTTTTTTTTTTTTATCAATAATAGTATACTTATAGCGTCACTCAAGTCTGGATATTATACGGAGCTGGAACTACTTCTATTTTAGTTTTTCGGAATCCAATTAAAAAAAAAAAAAAAAAAATGAAAAAACATTTAAACTAAATGAATTTATGACGAGAGGTACGTACGAAAAATGACGAAATAGCGTCTTAATATTACGTCAGTGAAGTTGCCTCCACCCCTACCACATTACCGTATAGACTCCAAACCGGTGCTATAAATTTGCAATTTATTTGCAATGAAGTTTTCGAAATTAATTTTCGTTGAGACATTTTAAGGCAGAAACCTTTTACGTACGTCCCTGCATATTCCTACATGTGCACAAAGATAATATAACTCATTGGTAATGTTTTTTTTTTTTTTTTTTAATAAGCACAATTGTCATTAGTTTGATTATAATGTATACCTAAAATTGTACATTTCATATAAAATACATTTTTATTTGTAAATTGTCAATTTTGTTTTATCATAATCACAATGCACTTATATGTACGGTATTATAGTTATAACATTTGGAATGATTTGATAGGGCAGGTCACCGTTTCTTTGGTTAACATTATGCTGCAACAATAAATGTGAATTACAGGGTTATAAATCACGATACTTAATCGGTTCATTTGTTTGTTTCAAAAACTTCCGTATACAATTTTAAATAAAACGGAATAAAAGAAATTAACAATGTCTTAAAAATCATTATGTGAAAACGTCTTAGCTGAGTTATTATTGTTCACTAATTCATATTTAATTGGTAATTTTAAAATCAACGAAATGTTCAACGATAAGTTTAAATATTTATTCTACTATACTTTGCTCAAAAATGAATTTCATCTGTCCCTTATTAATTTGTTCAACAATATAAATAAATTATTAAGATTAAATTTGATGAAGAACATTCACCCCTTAACCGTGCCTCAAGAGGGTTGAACTATGGCCAATTAGGGTAGTTTTTCGAGTTTATCTCAAAAACATTAATACGTAGGTTATTGACATATAAATGCTCTTTACGAAGAACATAATATTCTATAAAACTAATACGCTCCCCTTACAGTAAAACTGTCCTCCTCGGCATAAGTATCGAGTTGAAAATTTTGAAACTTTCGTTGTAAATTAGTAGCAAATTTTTGACACCGGATTGGAGACGATACGGCAATGATAAGGGGCGACCCCCCCACACGGAAAAACCGTTCTCCCGGGAAAAGTATTGAGTTGCAAATTTTGAAACCTTTTGTGCAAATTGTTGGCACCGGTTTGGAGTCGATACGGCAATGTAGGGGCGGGTTGCAACTACACGTGCGTCTAAATATTATATTTATCATTAAACTATTACCCGGCTGAGTGCCTCTAACGTATGTATTGTAATATTCGGTCCGAGCGAATATTGTATGGACGTTGGGGATACCTTATGTATAATCGGCAGTAACATCTGGCACAAAACACAAAGACAATTGCATTATTTTGGGGGTATTTTAATAATATTATATAAAAATGTAAGAGAAGAAAGTATCCAGCTAAATTGGTGGTCGGGTGGTGGTGGTGGTGTGCAATTAAGAAAGTAATATTAATCAGTAATGTGTACCGTCGTAATATATAAATTAAAATATTATTCGGTTTTCATCGAAATTTCAATTAATATATACGAGTTTGTGGAGCGTCACACAGGTGTCGCGACGACGACAGCTTAGTGAAACATCTACACCGATACTTTTATGGTGACGGATGTGAGGCGGCAACCAGAAACGATATTTCATATATATAATAATAGAAATAATAAAAGTAACAATATTCTAAAAAAAGTCCCAAAACCACTTTTTTTTAGCATTGATGGATTTTATCAAGGCCTGTACATCAATAGACGTATGCTATATACGTTGTAGAGTTATTTTGATGTGTGACAATTTAAAAAACAAATATTTTACTCCGGTATATTTCCATTTTTTAGTATTTGTATAATTTATAATACAAATTGTTTATAAATTAAGTGTATATTATCAGTAAATGAAATAATAAATAATATAATCAAAAAAGCGATATCTAGATAAGAATTAAAACAACAATGTGTTGACTAAAACCGTTATCTATTTAAATGTTTCTGAATTTGAAATTGATTTCTTTGGTGAACATAAGACTCCTGGCGCTGAATATTTCAATCTCATCAATTCATAGTGAACTCGATCCTTAAAAACATAATTCGGTTTCATCAGTATAAAAAATAAAATATTCTTAAATAATTAAAATAGTTAAACTTAAAAAAAAAAAAAAACAAGTGATCAACAGATTTACATTGTTGCCACAGATTCTGGAAAATTGGACTAGTCAGAGAATTTATATTTAAATTCTGGAATTAAAATAATATGTTATTATATTGATATATCACTAATAATTATTTGATATTAAATAATTTGGTGACACTGCTTAAATTATCTAAACACAATTTTTTATCCTATTGTTTTACGGTGTTAAATTCAAAAATAACAAAAGCAACAAACATTTTAAAACATATTGTTTGTTAAATCTGGTAAATCATGGAAAAGTCAAAATGGAATTTCGTGGTAATCGTGTTTTAACTAGGGTTGCGATCAATACTACTTTTTACAGATATCCCAAGTTCTGAATTATCCTACCGATAACTGATATATAAAAAGACAATTGATTTTTACAAAAATCAATAAAATTACATATTACTAGCTTGATTATTTATTTTGAAATTGTGATAGGGTAATAAGATATGCGATAACAAAGCCCACGCAAATGTGCCATCAGCGTTATCAATAAACAATTGTATGGCCTATACAATATATATGTAAAAATTATTTATAATTGATTTTTAAAAATATTGGCTAACTCTAATTTCAAAAACAGATTGTTAGTCATTATACAGTAGATCAAACTTGATAATGGAACCAATAAAATGTATTATACAATTTTAAAATTATTATTATATTGTTCATACGTATCATAAGTATTCAAATTTTCAATAAAATTTGAATGTCTCTAATTTTTAATATCTCAAACATTTTTTAAATAACCCTTGATATATGGCATAGCATTAGTTATTGGTAGTTAAATATACTAAACAAAATTATTAATACCTCAGCGGAAACAGAAGGTCTAATTTTCATTAGTGCCTCATCAAAATGTTTACTCTGGATTGCCAATATTTTATCCACTTCAGTAGAATTTATATACTCTTGAAGACATAAAATGCCTGCTTCCCGTACAAGTGCAGCTACATCAGCTCCAGTGAAGTTAGAACACTTTTCACTCTTACCAATTGCTTCCAAGTCTACATCGGCTGCTACTACTGGACGTTTCCGGTCCTAAAAGCACAATCAAAATTATTTAAAATAAATTAAATCAAAATAAATCAAACAATCATTTCTGTCATACCTTAGTAACCGCCCTTAATATATCCATAAGGCCGTCTTCATCTGGGAATCCAATATATATAACTTTGTCTAAACGACCTGGTCTAAGTACAGCAGCATCAATCATATCTGGCCGATTAGTGGCACCCATAACAAATACACCTCCACTTCGACCACCCTCAAAACCATCCATTTCCGTTAATAATTGATTAACAACACGTTGTCCAGAACTACCGTTGGCCTAAAAATTTTTGTAATAATTGAATTATTCATAGATAAAACTATGGATTATAAATACATCATTAAAATCATTGATAAAACTAATATAAGTTATACATACATCTGTGTCACTTCTTTTCGGACAAAGAGCATCAATTTCATCAAAAAATATAATACAGGGCTGCGAATTGCGTGCTCTTTGGAAACACTGACGAACTCCTCGTTCGCTCTCACCAACATACTAAACAAGAATAACATAGTTAAGATAACAATCAGTGATAATAACACAACAAATCAATAATTTATTTACCATATTCAATAATTCTGGTCCTTTTATAGATATAAAATTAATACCAGCTTCGTTTGCTATGGCTTTTGCCAATAATGTTTTACCACAGCCTGGCGGACCACATAACAACACACCGGTCGGAACATCCAAGCCCAGTGCAGTAAATTCTTTGGCATGAGTTACAGGAGCCTTAAATAGTTAAATGAATAGCAGTAGTAGAAATAGATGAAAAAACTAAAAATCAAAATTAATAAATACTGACCAACATAGCCATGTGCAATTCCTCTCTTATTTTTTTTAAAGAACCAATATCATCCCAAGTAACATTGGGTACTGTAACAAATCCTTCTCTTTTAGACGAAGGGACAACTTTCTTAAGAGCCTCAGTAAAATCAATGACTTCAATAAAGATTTCACTCAAGTCTTCACTTGGAATAATACTATCGGCACGTAAAGTATTTAATGAATCTCTAACTAAATTCCTTTCAGTAGATGTCTCCGGCAAGGGTTCAGCAGAAGAACCTGGATTATCTTCCGCCTTTGCATTATTTAATTTTCTTTTGATAACTTCAATAGTTCTATTCAAATTACAAAAACTTTATTTAGTGTAATATAACAGAATAAACAATCAAAAATCATTAATAATTGATATCAAATATCTACATTTACAATAATTTATAATTAGATTCAGAATTATTTCCAGTTTGAGAACTGGAAAAAAATAAGATGAGACTATTAAACTTGAAAAAATTAGAATTAAAGTATCTTGTGGTGATTGAACTCAACCTAACCCGTGTGAGTCTTTACCCACCACACCAAATCTTGTACGAATTTTAAAATTAATTCAATAATTTATAGTTCTTTAATTTTGAAAAATAATGGTAATGTTTAGATGATTTTGATGAACTTACTGATTCCTTAATATCACACAGTGCAATACAGAAAAAATAAATTATGATTTTTATTTTATTTATCAGGCTATAAATTTATCCAAATTTATCAGTGACTTCCAAGGTCTCATAAATCCACTGCTCTCCCTTCTTACAACAGTCCTCGTCAATCTTACTGCCCAAAATTATAAAAAATACCCCAACCTCCAAATCATTACTCATACTCCTTTGGAATGCCAACAGTATTCATAATATACTGATCTCTCACTTGTACTTCACAATAAACGTATAGATATAGCTCTGATATCTGAAACACACCTCAATAACATTACAAAAACAATGCTCCTCTGTATATTTCAAACCACACTCTTCATACAGATCTTCACATCCCTAAAGTCACTGATATAGGCAAACTGTATTATGCAAAATTTAGTTTTCGACTCCAAAATCATACCAATTCCCATATCAAAAAGCTACTACCTACCTCCATCCCAGGAAATCCTCACAGAAGAATCATGCAACAATGGCCCCATGTCCTTATAAAGTAAAGATACTAAGAATACTTAATACCCAAGTAAATGTAAACCACGCCGAAGTACCCGCAATGAATTGTTTCTTACATCAAGACACCCAAGCCATTGCATTTAATTTTTAAAATTTTTTTTTTTTAGTATAGATTGTATTAAAAAAAAAAAAAAAAATTTATTTGGCAACTAATATAGCCATTAGGGCTCAGATTATAATGCAAATACACATGTTTGCATTAGTTGATAAATTAATTTAGTTAAGTGCAGAAACTGTCAAATTAGAGAAATGTGGAAGTTATAAACCCCCATAACGTCATTTCTCTTCAACATTTATACTAATATATTTACAAAATTATGTAAATAATAACAGTTGTTTAATAATTAGCCTTACAGATAAGTGATGAATTAGTTTTAGATGATTTTCAATTAATTGAGCTACATTTACATTATATTGTCATAAATACTTCATAACAAGAATTTTTCTGACACTCAAATAATTTAGACTAAGGTACTATAATATATGTCTACAATGAAACAATCAAAAATATTCATACTGGTCTATCCACTGAAGCTTTGTTATTGTTAATTACAGAACTTTTTCATTGGAAGAATTAAACAATCGCTAATAAGAAAAATATTCTCTAAAACATTGGTAAAAGTTGAAAGATTGTTTAGTTTATACAAATTAGATATAACAGAATTGGCAATTATTTTTATTCAAAAATTTAAAAATGCAGTCACCTATTGTAAGATCTGAGATGATTTATTTTTTTCAAATATATTTATATATTTCTTATTAATATACATTATATTTATTAAAATACTTTACCCATTGACAAGACATTGGTTCAAAACAAAGTATTATCACGGTTCATTCCATAAGAAATGCATGGACATGAAATTATAATAGTTTTTATTTTTTTTATTTTAGCTATTTCAAAACTATACTATTATTAAAATTGTATTGTTTACTAACTGGTTAGTTAACTAGTTTTAACTTGTTTTTAAATATATTTGACATTATTTGACTTACACTATATTTTAACCTAATTATATATATATAAATAAAGTTTTTAATAATTTAGATACTGTAATTTACTTTTTTTCAACGTATCATAAGGCTATAAAATGTAATAAAAAAACACTATTTAAAACACATGACAATATGTTTACAAAATTTGTAATAAGCATAAAATAATATTTGAATTAGAGAATTAACACGCAATATTATTATTATTTTCCCATTCTTTTGTACACTTCAACAATAAGACTTTTGATATCCTATACATGCCTATTTGGGCGTCTAAGTCATTCGCTATAATTAATAAAACCCAAGCTCTCCAAAATATTATTCTAAGAAAATACTTAAAAGCACCGTGATTTAAGAATAATCATCAGATTTATAATGAAACAGGGATACCACACATAAATGTCTGAATCAAGAGTCAATTAAAAATGTTCACGCAAACTAAAAGACCAGTCTTAGGAAAGCCCATTATTACAACCTTGGGAGTAAAACTCTCAACAGACGACTGCAGCCTCGAATGCCATAGAACATCCTTCTAATAAACATTTAAGAGCTTTCATGAATGAGGATCAATAATAAATGCAGAATATTAGCATGCAATGTTATTACATTATTATAATTTATATCATCAATATTAGTAACCGTTTTTAGCTATCTCTATCAAACAAATGTTTTTAGTACACTACTATTATATTTTTATATAGATGTAATAGCACTCAGTGTACTATAACTATTTGTAAATTTAATGTAAAAAAAAAAAATTATGATTATTCTTCTTTGAAACTTTTATGTATATATGATAAATAGTTGTAAATTAAAAATGATAGTTCAAAAACAACTGAAGTAGTAGAAGCATATTTGAATGAAATTAAAATTTTTGGGTTTTTGGCAGATTTCATCAAGTGATCCGATTTATTGCCTAATAATACTTTATTTATTTTTCTACTAGTTGCCAACGTCACACTGTTCGATGCACACGCGTATTATTGCACTCCGCAAAATGTTGTGATCTCGCTTTGACACTTTATCCAAAAATTTAAATTTTTACATATATAAATAAAATAAAATAAAATACACGTCCACTGTTGCTTTAATTATCAAAATAGTTAAGCGCGTCTAAAAGCGTTCTATCAAAATGTAAATTAACGCAGTGCGCAGAACCACCAGTGCCGTTATTATATAATATACGTTGCGTTATCGCTGTGAACGGCGAGACTTGACCTCTGCCCGAGATAAACATGCCACAATCTCCAAACAAAAATAACAACAAACACAAAAATGCGAATATACAGGTCGGTCGCCATAACAAGAATCAAAACATAAATAATTTTTCACTCAATACCGACAACATCGATGAATCTTCAAATGAAGTGTGGACACATTTGCCTAATAAAAGAAATCTATCAGATTCTTCCGAACCGCGTTCTCCTGATCTCCAAGTAAATAAAAACAAAAAACTATTTATAACTAGAAATCGTTACGAATCATTACAAGCTGAACCACTCATCACGCAAAACCCTACCACTGACAATGACACACAAAACTCTACCTCTGAAGCTCCTAACTCTGGCAATCCAACCAAACCACCACCACCACCACCAGTTTTTGTGAAAGGCGTAACGAACTTTCCAGATCTCTGTGCAGCACTAATCGAACTAATTGGAGTCGACAACTTTTTCTGTAAATCGTCGGCAGACAGCCTAAAAATTCAAACCGCAAATCCCGATGCTTACAGAACATTGATCCATTTTCTAAGAGAAAAAAATGCCCAATTTCACACGTACCAACTAAGGGAGGACAAGCCTATTCGCGTCGTCTTACGAAACTTACATCCTACCACATCCACCGAACTAATAAAAAGTGAACTCGAATTGCGCCTCTTCGAAGTAAGAAAGGTCACAAATGTCCTACATAAGACCACCAAATCGCCATTACCTCTGTTTTTCATTGATCTCGAGCCCACTGACCACTCAAACGAAATCTTCAAACTCTCTGATTTTCTCCACACAAAAATCAAAGTCGAAGAGCCCTACAAATCGAAAGTTATAAGCCAATGTCTGAACTGCCAAGACTATGGCCACACAAGAGCCTACTGCGGATATCCTTCACGCTGTGTTCGCTGCAGCGCATTCCATCCATCCACAGAATGCACCAAAAACGTGACACAGCAGCCAAATGTGCATTGTGTTCCGGCGATCACCCGGCCAACTACAAAGGCTGCAGTGTCTACAAAGAATTACAACGCCGTAAAACACCAACCACAAAAAGTAACTTCTTGCATGATAATATTAAACATAATATAAAAGCAAACCACCCATTACCAACCTCATTTGGAAATAATTCTGATGCCCCCCCTAAAACGTATGCTCAGGCCACTTCTAGCCAACCATCACAGCCCTCTCCTCAAACCCCCCCTACTGAACTAACTGCAACCATATCTTCCTTTGTGAACGAACTAAAGTCACTCATCAATCCGCTGATCGCTCTCCTAACTCAAGTAATTACCTCCCTTCTTAATAAAAAAAATGAATAACTCATTCACTAATAATTCCTTATCAATTATATTATTCAATGCAAACGGTCTAAAAAATCACGTCAATCAACTGCAGAGTGTTCTATTCGATAAACGCATCGATATAGCTCTAATCTCCGAAACCCATTTCACTGAGTATTCCTACATATCTATTCCTGGTTATAGCCTAATCAAATCCAACCATCCAGACGGCACAGCTCATGGCGGTGCAGCTATACTCATTAAATCCAATCTTAATTACTACCCACTCGCCAACTATTCTCAAAATCATTTCCAATCATGTACCATTTCAATTACAATTAATAATATCCCTGTTGCTATCGCCGCAATTTATAGTCCACCTAGACATAATTTAACTATTGACAACCTCACGAACTTTTTCGACTCAACTGCCAATAACTTTATTATTGGTGGTGATTATAACGCGAAACACCAAAGCTGGGGTTGCCGAGTCACCAACCCTCGTGGAAATTTGCTCTATAATTTCACCAATACGAAAAAATTCAAAATTCTTGCTCCCCCTGGGCCAACATATTGGCCAACCTCAGTTAGGAAAAAACCTGACATTCTGGACATCTTCGTCACAAAAATTCCTAGCAATTTATACTATTCAATTAATAATATTCTGGATCTTAACTCTGATCATTCCTCCGTCATTCTCAATATTGATGCCACTCCTCAAACTCGCACTGTTAGTCCCAAACTCTTTACGGCAGCAACTGATCGTCTTAAATTTCATAACATCATAGCCGATGAAATTAACCTAAAAATAAGCTTAAAATCTGCCCAGGAGATTGACGACGCAGTTGACAATTTAACAACTCTTATTCAATCAGCCGCTTTTAAATCAAACACCTTAAACACCACCACGAACTCAGCTCATAAACATCCTTTTGTTTCTGAACAAGTCCGCTCATTAATAGTTGAAAAGCGTAGAGCAAGAGCACGTTACCATACTACGCGGTTACCCTCACATAAAAGTGCATATAATAAATTAGCTAATTCATTAAAAAAAATGTTTAGCCAAAAATAAAGCTGACATGTTCGAACAAAAACTGACCTCACTCTCCTCTGTAGATGGGAGCTTATGGCGCGAAACCAAAGAACTACTTCAATATAAACGCCCATCAGTCCCACTCAAAAAACCAGATAATTCTTTTGCCTTCTCTGACAACGACAAGGCCGAAGTTTTTAAGGCTCATCTTCATGAAACATTCCAACCACATCATGATATACTTACACCTGAACACATTGACGAGGTAAACACCTACCTAAACCTACCATCTTCAACAAATCGACCAGAAAAATATTTCACCACGAATGAAGTTAAACAGACCATCCAAAAATACTCACTAAAAAAGTCACCCGGCTTTGATCTGATTACAGCCGAAGTAGCTAGGTGCCTTCCCAAAAAAGCCATAGTACTAATAACATATATTTTTAATGCTATTCTCAGAATTTCATATTTTCCGTTGCTATGGAAATTCTCTAAAATAGTTCTGTTTCCTAAGCCTGACAAGCCACTCGATACCCCTACGTCATTCAGACCAATAAGTCTTTTGCCTTTCCTTTCAAAAATATTAGAAAGACTTGTTCTAAGACGTATTATCCCACATATTATCACCAACAACATACTTCCGAATACCCAGTTCGGCTTCCGCAACTCACATAGCACGATACATCAATTACATAGTGTTGTTGATGTTATTTCTACATCCCTTGAAAAAAAGCTTTATTGCTCTTGTATTTTTCTAGACGTTGCACAAGCCTTCCACCGGGTTTGGCATGAAGGCCTCCAATTCAAACTTAAAAAATTTCTTCCCACCCCACTATACCTATTAATTAAATCTTATTTAACTGATAGGCATTTCCAAGTCCAATTTAATTCGTCGATATCAGAAATCGCACCAATCAAAGCGGGTGTACCTCAAGGTGGTATACTCTCTCCTTTTCTGTTTAACATTTACGAAGCTGACCAACCCACCATGCAACAAACCATCGTAGCGGATTATGCCGATGACAAAGTCATCTTATCCATCAATAAAGATCCGTTAATCGCCTCATCAAACCTTCAAGTACATCTTAACCACTTGTCTGAGTGGTACAAAAAATGGCGAGTAAAAATTAACCAAAACAAATCTACACACACAACATTCACACTTAAACAAGGAATATGTCCAAACATTACTCTCAACAATGTATTAATTCCCACATCAAACACAGTTAAATATTTAGGATTATTCTTTGAAAAAAGACTCACATGGAAGAAACACCTCCAAACCAAACGACTAACCTTAAACAATCGCATGCGCATGCTCAGACCTTTACTAATTAGAAATAAGAACTCCACTCTAAACACCAAACTAACAATCTACAAAGCGCTACTCAAACCAATATGGACATATGGACTTCAATTGTGGGGCGCAGCAAAAAAATCAAATACTAATAGAATCCAAACTTTCCAAAACATATCACTTCGACGATTATCAAATGCTCCGCCCTATATTTCAAACCACGCTTTTCATAATGATTTCCATATGAAAACAATAGACGAGGAAGCACGCACTTCCTACAAACGATTTCATAAACGACTCCAAACTCATCCTAACCCTCTCATAAATGATCTTTCCATCCTCACTCTCCCAGGAAATCCAAACCGCATACTAAAAAGGAACTGGTGCCGTGACCTTTTAGAAAACTTTAATGTTTAACGTCTAATGATCAAAAAAAAATCTAACTAATCAAAGCCAAGAGTCACTAATGGGTGGTTGCTTAATTCAAAACTTTCATGTCATTAAATAACTCTCAGCATATAAACTTATTGTGCAAAACTGTATAGATTGTTTATTTCAAATAAAAATATAAAAAAAAAAAAAAAAATTTTTCTACTATTAAGTCTTCGTTTTTAGAGAACATACTATTCAAGTTTGTTTTTAATGTTGCTACTTTAGATCCAGGAATAACGTTATTATGTCATTCTAATAATGTTTGTTTTTAGGAAACAATTATTGTACTATAAAATACTTAACCAATTACCTATTATAAATAATTATACCAACCATTTAGTTAATAAATAATGAACATGAACAGTTACCTATTGGCTGCAATTGTAGCAGCTTCTCGAGTAAGCGATTTCAAATCCGCACCGACATAACCTGGTGTTAGTTTACTTAACTCATCTAAACTAACTGTTGGATTAATTTTTAAATTTTTACACAGAAGTCCCAATATTGCTCTACGTGATTGTCTATCAGGTATACCAAGACAAACTTCACGATCAAACCGGCCAGCCCGTCTCAATGCTGGATCCAAACTGTCAGGACGGTTTGTTGCGCCAATCACAATTACTTTGTCATCGTCTTTCAAGTCTAAAATAATGCTTATAAAAATATCACAATTTCATTGGTATGGTACTCTATATAAATAATCATACTGTCTAAAGAAGATAATAATTGAGCTACGATTCTACGTTCCATATCGCGTGAAGTGTTTTCTCTGTGTGGGGAAATTGAATCCACTTCATCAATAAAAAGAACACAAGGTGCAGTCTTAACAGCAGATTCAAACAGTTTTCTAACCCGCTTTTCTGACTCTCCACTTATACCAACCACGAGTTGTGGTGCAGCTACACTTATTAAAGGTATCTTTAACTCCTAGTAAATAGTTAAATTTTCAATTGTACATAAGACTAAAATAAAAACCATCAAATTCCATACCCCAGCGACTGCATGTGCCAACAATGTTTTGCCACATCCAGGCGGTCCATGCAGCAAGAATCCTTTTGGTGGTGATACACCTAATGTTTTATAAACTTCTGGATGCTTAATATGCATAATTAATTGACATATTTCCTAAACATAAGTTTAAAAAGAATAAATAGAAACATTTTCAATTTTTAATTTTGATCTCTCCAAAATACTATACCAATAACACTGTATCACAACCAGCCAGATCGTCAAATGTAACATTTACTTCTTCAGCAGTACCCAATTGTTGATAAACTTTTTTACACGGTGTTGACATATCTTCTACAGTTTTGTCAGAACTATATTTTCTTTTGAAATTATTCATCGGTGTTTTATCAATTGCCCAACCAGACTATAAACAACAATATTATAAACACAACAATTGATAAACTCAAGTTTAATGTATAATAAAATAAATTATTAATTACCTGAACTTCAACAGAAGGACCAGCAATTTGATCATTCATGAAGATTTCTATAGTTGGTCTACTAGTAGGGTTACCATTGGGTTCACCATTATTGGAGTTATCATTGCCTAAACCACCTAAATCATCATTATCATAGTCATCACTATTATCACCACTAATATAGTTATCATTATCGCCATCATTAATATAGTCAACATTATTTCCACCATTCATTAAGTTTTCATTTCTAGCATTTATGAAGTTATCATTATTTCTATCATTAATATAGTTGACATTATTTCCAACGCTAATATAATCAGCATTAGGTCCTCCATTACTATAGTTGACATTAGGTCCTCCATTAGTATAGTTATCATTAGTTTCATCATGGCCGGAGTCATTATCATCATTATATTGTGTTAAATCACAATAGAACATGGGTTGTTCGGGACTGAATATAAAAACAAGTATTAATAAGACATTTAAAAATCAAAAACGATGAGAGTAATTATGAATTGATAAATACTCTTGCTCTATTTCTGCGTTGGATACATCGCTGATGTCACTACTTGGGCTTGCCACTTGCTCTGCATCGCCGTCATTTTGTTCTTCATCAGAAGACGTTATCTGAATGGCCTGTTCATCATCAGATGACAAGGTTTCCACAGATCCCACGGGATTTCTCATGGTAGTATCGAGTACTACCAACGCTGAACAAGAATATGGGATATTACACGTAGATGTTTGATAAACATTAGCGGATAATTAAACAAACCTCTGGCGACTAGATTTGATAAAACACCCCAAGATTTCCTGTTATAGTCGGGATATTTTGTACGCAGTTCGCTGATGATTAATTCTTTATCCAGAAATCTCCGCCTTCTTGGGGATTGTAAAAAATTGTTTAAAAACTTTAACAAATACATATAGATATATAGATATATATATTGTACATTTATGCTGGCAAATGAAACCGAGACGACTTAATACGTTTTAAACGAATGTTAATTACCTCTTCAACGCGGGATACGATGAACCTGTCGGTGTTTGACACTTCGTCTATTGAAGTTTTACAAATATATTTCGTGATGAAATTTGTCTGTAAATCGAAACGGTTTAAACGCAACATTGTCAACGGGGCGCAAACAACACGAACAAAATCATAATTCAAACAGTTCACTAAAACAGCAGCGTGGTTGCAGCAGCGTAGTAATCGTTAAACCGCCGGCAGACGGAAAGACGAGAGATAAGGTACCGATAACGTGCACGGGCTTAATGAATAGAGAGGAGAACAAAAAGAATGGCCTTGCCTTGTAATCGATCGATGGCTGTAACGTTTGGCGTTGCGCAGCATAACCCGATCGACCGGTCGTGTGGTGGGGACCTGATATTTTGGAGGGGTTCGTGCGGCGTTTTTTATGGTGTCGGGCCGTGCGGTCCGGCGTAGCTGCGCAGTCCGTTTTGCGTGGTGCTGTCCGGGCGTCGTTGAGGGGTTCACGATAGTTTAATGTTCTGCGCAGCGCGTGGCGGTCCGGGCGTCGCTGCGCAGTCCGTGTTGCGTGGTGCTGTCCGGGCGTCGTTGAGGGGTTCACAATAGTTTAATGTTCTGCGCAGCGCGTGGCGGTCCGGGCGTCGCTGCGCAGTCCGTGTTGCGTGGTGCTATCCGGGTGGTACTGAGGGGTTCATGATAGCGTAATGGTCTGCGCAATGCGGTGTGGGCTGGGCTTTCGCGGATTAGTCCTGACATTGTGTAGTGGTCTGTAGGGTACTTACTAATTTTTACTCTTTTTTTTTTTTTTCTCTATCTACGCCGTATTAATTATTTCTTTTTGCGCGGAAAGGGCTATATAAACAGTGGCGTAACTGTCTAAAAGTCCTATTTGATAGGGTGGGGGGGCAAAATAATATATTTGCCATAATCAAAGCCATGTAAGGTGGTGTAAATATATTTGTACCCTATACGCACGAAATAATCAAAGATCAATTTAATGACTCGATAAGCGAACTCAATTAAACAAAACTTAAAAAATAAACCAAACAATACATGGTCTTATTTTTTGTAACCCACATTTATGCGATAAATGTTTACAACGCGTCAACTTACTCTAAAACAGGAGAAACGTGAAATACATACGTATAAGCTTTTATGAAATAATTTTAGGAAAAAAATATTTTTATCTTATGAATATAAATAATAATTAGTGTATTGCATTCTTTCTTTATTTTAGAAGATTCATAGATTTTTACTGTTGTCATACATATGGAGGAAGGTGGCAAATTAATGTTTTTTCCCTCCGCAAAAATTTCAGTCAATGTCCCAATTACGTCACTGGCTCTAAACTCACTTCGAAAAGAACATAATACTATTTTTCACTGGGAAAAATTGTAATTTGTTTATATTATGTATTGGTTTTACTAGAGATGAGTATATTTGTTTTCTTTGTGAACAACTTTTCGGCCAGAAATCATAGGACTGTGTGTTGTAGGGTTTTCGTATTTAGTCGGAAAAGTCGTATTTCTGGACTCACGCGTGGTTTTCTCGACGACGGTTGATAACCGAGAAAAAACATTATTTACGCAATAACAGTGTGTCTCTCTGTTGATTTCGATTTGATTTGAATTTTTCTGGCCGGGCCGGGTCTCCGGCGGAGACGTATAAAACGTGCCTGCCGGTTTTATAATTACCGCGTGTATGCCGGAGGTTTTTTATTATTATTTTCCACAGTTTTGTTTTTCTGGACGCGAGTGTTGGACACGGGCGCCGCCGCCGCCGCCGAGTGCTTATTTACAGTCGTTTTCCAGAGATTTATCGCGGAACGATCCCGAAAACTTAACCTCGTTCTGCCGGCACCCATTGCGGTTTATATACCGTGGTCTTCGGGGATATGTTAGCGTAGCGCGCGCATTATATCGCATAGTAATAATAATAATCATAAAAATATATTATTATTATTATTATTATATTCCCGGTTTATTCGGCGCGAAGAGGGCACAAAATCGAATCGTCGGCTTGCGGGTCTTGACCCTTTTGTTTTTTTCTCTTTCTTTTTTTTCCCCTCCGCTCCTGTTTCCGGTGTTTTCGGTCCAATTGTTTTCCGTATATTTATTTATATAAATACGACACAATGCACAGCGGCCACCGTCCCCGGGCGCTTTTAATATTTTCATTACGACGCATCCGGTGCGGCGGCTAGTACGTGCGATTCGACTAGTTTGCCCGACCTTGCTTGTGTATATATATATTTTTATATGATTTATGCCATACGGATGTGTCTATTTCTATTTCCTTTATGTATGTACACAGATACAAAATAACAATAATATCGTGTGGGTTTAAGTTATTGTTATAACTTATATGTACTTGCGTATACCGGCCAACAATCGTTATTTTTTATCGCACAGATGTGCATTATGGTTAAAAGCCGAAATCCGCATGAGACTAGTATTAACCGATCAAAACTACAAAGGTTAACCAAACTTAACCGGACCTACGGGTGAACCAGCCGTTAACCGAATATTTTTCGTTTGCAATTGCAACTAGTCGCGTGTGAATTATACCGGTGAAAACTACTATTGTCTAGGGAAAATTGATTTTCACCGAACGACATATCTTATAAGAAATTCGAGTGTACAACTGGTTTGCGTGCAAGACGCTCTTAAACTACACAACCGATTTTTATAAGTTCACGCTTGCGTGTGTGATTTGGTCCGGATTAAAATATAGGATATTTTTTATCCCGATAAGTGAACGTGAGCATTTTTTTTTTTTTTTTATAGGAAAAGGGTTGTATATATATATAGTAATTAATACGTTACTTGGGAAACTATCGTTGCTTAGTTACCAAAAGACATATATTTTTTTTCCGTTATTCTATAGATATAAAAGCTAATTACCACTGACTCGCTCATTGATCCACTCCCAGACCAATCCGCTGGACCTGGAGATTTGAAATTTCGATGGTTTATATCGTATGGTGTAGGTGCCTAACAGTCCAAGAGTGACGAACGATAAATGATCAGTTTGCGTACTTATTTTCATTTTTAGTCAAATGCCGCGAAGAAAATCTAACCGCGTAAATACCGCGTTAGGACCGCAAAATTGGCCCAGGGATAGGGGGTTAAATCCATGGGTAATTCCTATTTTGCACGGCAACGCCCTACGGGACGACTAGTATTTTGTATGTCGTCTAGTTTAAACTAGGGTATAGTAGAAATGAACACACATAACGGGATAAATAACATAAAAAAAAATTACAATAAGAATTTAGGGCATTCCGACATCGGCGTTCGTGTCGGTTGAGCACATTTACCAATGCAAGTTTCAACTAGATTCGACTGATCAGTTAAAATTTGCTGTCAATTGTTCAAGTTTTGAAAGGTCAATTCTTGTATTAACGGATTTCGGGTTTTTACTGTAACACACACGTACGTGTATTTGCATTTGCAGTGTTTCGTCCCCAAGAAACAGAAATTATTTACAAAAATTATTCGTGGTTTTCCGATCCGCAGCCGGTTTCCGGCATGCCTAGTGATCTAAACACTACCTCCGTAGTCCCACAGGATCCGTCTGCATCAGCTCCGGGCCGCTTATGTAAAAATACCAAGCTCTATTTTTTTTTTTGTGAACTACCGGCACAAAGTGTGTAGTCCGAAATTAAGAAATGTATACTTTTGTGCGTACAAATTTTAAATACTATCATGACTATCAACAAACTACTGACTACAAAGAAAAAATTGATAAAATGTTATATATAACTATGCCAACGATTTGGTACGGCAGGTAATATACGATATTTTTGCCGTTTCTATTGTACGGCAAATTGTATTATTAAACTAATTTTAGGCAATAGTTTTTTTTAATATTAACGGTAAAGAACTAGTATAAAGAGGGTGGAGGCGTAGCTCTCCACGTCACTGAATTGTCTCATTATACCCCCAAAGAAGGGGTAGTACGAATTGTAAAAAAAAAAAAAAAATAGTAAAAACCCAAAGTTTCACCCATCACGGTGAAAATTACACAAATAATTTGTAGATAAAATCGTATAGTACTACTCGCTATAACTTTTTCTAGTTTTCTAATAAAAAAAAAATAAAAAATTGATAAATACTAAAAAACGATCGTCGATTAATATTTTAATCGTATACGGGTTTTTTTTTTTTTTATCAATAATAGTATACTTATAAAGTCACACAAGTCGCAATATTATATAGAGTTCGAACTACATCCATATTAGTTTTTCGAAATCCAATTAAAAAAAAAAAAAAATGAAAAAAAAACAAATTTAAAACAAATGAATTTACGTCGAGAGGTACGTATGAAAAATGACGAAAAAGCGTTTTAATATTACGTCCGTGAAATTGCCTCTCCCCCCTACATTCCGTATCAACACCAAACCAGTGCCAAAAATATGCTACTAATTTACAACTAAGTTATCGAAAATGATTTTCGTTGAGACATTTAAAGGCAGAAACATTATGTGAAAACGTCTTAGCTGGGTTATTATTGTTCACTAATTCATATTTTATTTGTAATTTAAAAATCCACAAAATGTTCGACGATAAGATTAAATATCTATTCTTCTATACTTTGCACAAAAATGAATCTCGTCTGTTATTCTGTCGTATAATATGACCGTTGTCGTCTAGATCCATAGATTTTTCGTAATTAAAATCATTATTTATACAATGGATTTATAATATTATCTACAATTATCTACATTATTTGTCCTATATGTGTATTTAATTTTTATACATCTACATAAATTATAATTTTTTTTAAAATTACATTACTTTTTGAGACATGAAAAATCGTTAGGTTACGGTTGTCATTAACTTTCAATTCTATTAATTTCATATTAGTTTGTTCGACACTATAAATAAATTATTAAGATTAAATTTGATGATGATCGTTCACCCCTTAACCGTGCCTTAAGAGGGTTGAACTATGGCCAATTAGGGTAGTTTTTTAGAGTTTAACTCAAAAAATTATTACGTAGGTTATTGACATATAAATGCTCTCACAAAGAACATAATATTCTATAAAACTAATACACCCCCTTACAGTAAAACTGTTCTCCCGACATAAGTATCAAGTTTAAAATTTTGAAACATTCGTTGTAAATTAATAACAAATTTTTGACATCGGTTTAGAGTCGAAACAGCAATGTAAGGGGATGAGACCGCCAGACTCCCTTATATTAATAAAAATAACAATATTCTAAAAAATATCCAAAAAACACTTTTTTAGCATTGACAGATTTTAACAAGCCCTGTAGGTTAACAGACGTATGCTATATACGTTGTAGAGTTTTTTTATTTGTGACAATTTAAAAAACAAATATTTTACTCCGGTGCATTTCCTTTATTTAGTAATTGTATTATTTATAATACAAATTGTTTATAGATTAAGTGTATATTATCAGTAAATAGAAATAATAAATAATATAATCATAAAAGTGATATTAAGACAAGAATTAAAACAACAATGTGTTGACTAAAAGAGTTTTTTATTTAAATGTTTTCTGAATTTGAAATTGATCTCTTTGGTAAACATTAGACTCCTGGCGCTGAATATTTCAATCTCATCAATTCATAGTGAACTCGATCCTTAAAAATATAATTCGGTTAAATAAGTATAAAATAATCAAATATTCCTAAATAACTAAAATAGTTAAACTTAAAAAAAAAAAAAAAAAAAAAAAAAAAAAAAAAACAAGTGATCAAGAGAGTATTTTACATTGTTGCCACAGATTCTGGAAACTTGGACTAGTCAGGGAATTTAAATTCCAATTCTGGAATTAAAATAATATGTTATTATATTGATATAATACTAGTAATCATTTGATATTAAGTAATTTGGTGATACTGATAAATTATCTAAACACAATTTTTTATCCTATTGTTTTACAGTGTTAAATTCAAAAATAACAAAAGCAACAAACATTTTAACACATATTGTTTGTTAAATCTGGTAAACCACCTTGGCAAAATCATGAAAAGTCAAAATGGAATTTTGTGGCAATCGTGTTTTAACAAGGGATTGCGGTCAATACTACTTTTAACAGATATCTGAAATTCTGATTTATCCTACCGAAAAATGATATATAAAAAGACAATTGATTTATATATAAACCATGAACATTACACATTACTAGCATTGATTATTTATTTTAAAATTGTGATAGGGTAATAAGATATGCAATAACAACGACCACACCATTGTGCCATCAGCATTATCAATAAACAATTGTATGGCCTATAAATTTATATGTTATAATTATATATAATTGATTTTCTAAGATATTAGGCTACTTCTAATATCAAAAACAGATTGTTAGTCATTATACACTAAATCAAAATTGATAATGGAAACAATACAATTTTAATTTTATTATATTGTTCATACGTATAGAAGGTATTCAAATTTTCAATAAAATTTGAATGTCTCTAATTTTTATTATCTCAAACTTTATTAATTTCCCCTTGAAATATGGCATAACAATAGTTATTGGTAGTTAAATATACTTAACAAAATTTTTAATACCTCTGCAGAAACAGAAGGTCTAATTTTCATTAGGGCTTCATCAAAATGTTTACTCTGGATTGCCAATATTTTATCCACTTCAGTAGAATTTATATACTCTTGAAGACATAAAATGCCTGCTTCTCGTACAAGTGCAGCTACATCAGCTCCAGTGAAGTTAGAACACTTTTCACTCTTACCAATTGCTTCCAAGTCTACATCGGCTGCTACTACTGGACGTTTCTTGTCCTAAGAGCACAATCACAAGTATTTAAAATAAATTAAATCAAAATAAATCAAACAATTCATGACTGTCATACCTTAGTAACAGCCCTTAATATATCCATAAGGCCTTCTTCATTTGGGAGTCCAATATATATAACTTTATCTAAACGACCGGGTCTAAGTATAGCAGCATCAATCATATCTGGCCGATTAGTGGCACCCATAACAAATACACCTCCACTTCGACCGCCTTCAAAACCATCCATTTCCGTTAATAATTGATTAACAACTCGTTGTCCAGAACGACCGTTAACCTAAAAATTAATGTAATAATTGAATTATTCATAGATAAAACTATGGATTATAAATACATCAATAAAATCATTGATAAAACTAATATAAGTTATACGTACATCCGTGTCACTTCTTTTCGGACAAAGAGCATCAATTTCATCAAAAAATATAATACAGGGCTGCGAATTGCGTGCTCTTTGGAAACACTGACGAACTCCTCGTTCACTTTCACCAACATACTAAACAAGAATAACATAGTTAAGATAACAATCAGTGATAATATCACAACAAATCAATAATTTATTTACCATATTCAATAACTCTGGTCCTTTTATAGATATAAAATTAATACCAGCTTCGTTTGCTATGGCTTTTGCCAATAATGTTTTACCACAGCCTGGTGGACCACATAACAACACACCGGTCGGAACGTCCAAGCCCAGTGCAGTAAATTCTTTGGCATGAGTTACAGGAGCCTTAAATAGTTAAATGAATTGCAGTAGTAGAAATAGATGAAAAAACTAAAAATCAAAATTAATAAATACTGACCAACATAGCCATGTGCAATTCCTCTCTTATTTTTTTTAAAGAACCAATATCATCCCAAGTAACATTGGGTACAGTAACAAATCCTTCTCTTTTAGACGAAGGGACAACTTTCTTAAGAGCCTCAGTAAAATCAATGACTTCAATAAAGATTTCACTCAGGTCTTCACTTGGAATAATACTATCAGCACGTAAAGTATTTAATGAATCTCTAATTAAATTCCTTTCAGTAGATGTCTCCGGCAATGGTTCAGCAGAAGAACCTGGATTAACTTCCGACATTGCATTGTTTAATTTTCTCTTGATAACTTCAATAGTTCTATTCAAATTACAAAAACTTTTTTTAGTGTAATACAACAGAATAATAAACAATTAAAAATCATTAATATTGGATATCAAATATCTACATTTACAATAATTTATAATTATAATTCAGTATTATTTGCAGTTTGGGAACAGGAAAAAAATAAAGATGAGACTATTAAACTTGTAAAAATTAGAATTAAAGTATCTTGAAGTGATTGAACTCAACCTAACCCGTGCAAGTCTTTACCCACCACACCAAACCTATCTTGTTCAAATTTTAAAATTAATTCAATAATTAATAGTTAAAAAGAAAACAATATTGTTCCTTAATTTTGAAAAATAATGGTAATGTTTAGATGATTTTGATGAACTTACTGATTCCTTAATATCACACAGTGCAATACAGAAAAAATAAATTATGATTTTTATTTTATTTATCAGGCTTTAAATTTATCCAAATTTATCAGTGACTTCCAAGGTCTCTTAAATCCACTGCTCTCCCTTCTTACAACAGTCCTCGCCAATCTTGCTGCCCAAAATTATAAAAAATACCCCAACCTCCAAATCATTACTCATACTCCTTTGGAATGCCAACAGTATTCATAATATACTGATCTCTCACTTGTACTTCACAATAAACGTATAGCTATAGCTCTGAAACATACCTCAATAACAGTACAAAAATACACATTCCTGATATACAATACTCAGATCAAATTACCCAGACGGTACTGCACACGGTGGAGCAGCGATAATTATTAGATCTACAATTCTTTTTCATCTTTCTCAACTAAGTGAACCCTACATACAATCGTTTAACATCCAAATTACCCTAGAACACTCTCCTATCTCTATATCGGCAGCATACTTTCCCCCTAACCAAATCATTTCCTCAATACTATTTAAGCAGTTTTTTAACTCTATTGGTAATTACTTTATTGTTAGTGGCGACCTCAATGCCAAACACACCCAATGGGCATGTCACTCAAACTCACCAAGAGGTAACTCTCTCAGACAAGTTATTATTAGTGCCGAAAACTCCACATATTGGGTAACATAAATTGGGCGACATTAACTTGAACGTTAGTTTAAAATCCCCAAACGAACTGGAGGAATCAGAACAACATCTTACATTTACAATACAAAAAGCAGCTTGGTCCTCTTGCAAACCAAAAATAACTGATAACTACAATCAAAATAATCCCTCTTTACCTGCCTATTTAATAAGACTTATTGTTCAAAAACGTCGTACCAAAGCAACCCGGCAGAGAACAAAATATCCCACCGATAAAACTACGTATAATTAATAATGCACATTACTTTAAAAAACAAATGGAGGAACAGCGTTCAGAAGACTTCGCCAAACATACTAGCATCCTATCCAAAAAGATGGCTCTCAGTGGAAAACCACTAGAAAAATATTAAAAATCAAAACAATGTCATTTCCAATTTAAAAAAACGGCTATCTGGCTGTATGGAATTCAACTCTTGGGCTCAGCAAAAATTTCAAACACACAAAAAATACAAATGTTTCAATCTTTATACTTATAAACAATGCTCATCCGTATATTTTAAAACACACTCTTCATACAGATCTTCACATCTCTAAAGTCACTGATATAGCCAAACTGCTTTATGCAAAATTTAGTTTTCGACTCCAAAATTATACCAATTCCCATATCAAAAAGCTACTACCTACCTCCATCCCAGGAAATCCTCACAGAAGAATCAAGCAACAATGGTCCCATGACCTTATAAAGTAAAGATACTAAGAATACTTAATACCCAAGTAAATGTAAACCACGCCGAAGTACCCGCAATGAATTGTTTCTTACATCAAGACACCCAAGCCATTGCATTTAATTTTTTAATTTTTTTTTTTTTTAGTATAGATTGTATTAAAAAAAAAAATTTATTAGGCTACCAATATAGCTAATAGGGCTCAGATTATAATTCAAATACACATGTTCGCAATTAGTTGATAAATTAATTTAGGTAAGTGCAGAAACTGTCAAATTGGAGAAATGTGGAAGTTATAAACCCCCATAACATCATTTCTCATCAACATTTATACTAATATATTTACAAAATTATGTAAATAATAATAGTTGTTAAATAATTAGCCTTATAGATAAGTGATGAATTAGTTTTACATGATTTTCAATTAATTAAGCTACATTTACATTATATTGTGATAAATACTTCATAACGAGAATTTTTCTCATACTCAAATAATTTAGACTAAGGTACTATAACATTTGTCTATAATATTAAAATATATATATATTAATAATATATTAAAAATGATAGTCCAAAACAACTGAAGTAGTTGAAGCATATTTGAATGTACCTAAAATTTTTGGGTTTTTGGCAGATTTCATCATCTGTGATCCGATTTATTGCCTAATAATACTTTATTTATTTTTCTACTTTTAATTCTTCGTTTTTAGAGAACATACTATTCAGGTTTGTTTTTAATGTTGCTACTTTAGATCCAGGAATAACGTTATTATGTCATTCTAATAATGTTTGATTTTAGGAAACAATTATTGTATTATAAAATACTTAACCAATTATCTATTATAAATAATTATACCAACTATTAAGTTAATAAATAATGAACATGAACAGTACCTATTGGCTGCAATTGTAGCAGCTTCTCGAGTAAGCGATTTCAAATCCGCACCGACATAACCTGGTGTTAGTTTACTTAACTCATCTAAACTAACTGTTGGATTAATTTTTAAATTTTTACACAGAAGTCCCAATATTGCTCTACGTGATTGTCTATCAGGTATACCAAGACAAACTTCACGATCAAACCGGCCAGCCCGCCTCAATGCTGGATCCAAACTGTCAGGACGGTTTGTTGCGCCAATCACAATTACTTTGTCATCGTCTTTTAAGTCTGAAATAATGCTTATAAAAATATCACAATTTCATTGGTATGGTACTCTATATAAATAATCATACTGTCTAAAGAAGATAATAATTGAGCTACGATTCTACGTTCCATATCGCGTGAAGTGTTTTCTCTGTGTGGGGAAATTGAATCCACTTCATCAATAAAAAGAACACAAGGTGCAGTCTTAACAGCAGATTCAAACAGTTTTCTAACCCGCTTTTCTGACTCTCCACTTATACCAACCACGAGTTGTGGTGCAGCTACGCTTATTAAAGGTATCTTTAACTCCTAGTAAATAGTTAAATTTTCAATTGTACATAAGACTAAAATAAAAACCATCAAATTCCATACCCCAGCGACTGCATGTGCCAACAATGTTTTGCCACATCCAGGCGGTCCATGCAGCAAGAATCCTTTTGGTGGTGATACACCTAATGTTTTATAAACTTCTGGATGCTTAATATGCATAATTAATTGACATATTTCCTAAACATAAGTTTAAAAAGACTAAATAGAAACATTTTCAATTTTTAATTTTGTTCTCTCCAAAATACTATACCAATAACACTGTATCACAACCGGCCAGATCGTCAAATGTAACATTTACTTCTTCAGCAGTACCCAATTGTTGACAAAGTTTTTTACACGGTGTTGACATATCATCTACAGTGTTGTCAAAACTATTTTTTCTTTTGAAATTATTGATCGGTGTATTGTCAATTACCAAACCAGGCTATAAACAACAATATTATAAACACAACAATTGATAAACTCAAGTTTAATGTATAATAAAATAAATTATTAATTACCTGAACTTCAACAGAAGGACCAGCAATTTGATCATTCATGAAGATATCATGAGTTGGCCTATTAGTGGGGTTAACATTGTGTTCACCATTATTGGAGATATCATCGTCTAATTCATCATATGCATAGTCATCATTATTATCATCACTAATATAGTTATCATCATCTCCATCATTAATATAGTTGACATTATTTCCACCAGTAATATAATCAGCATTAGGTCCTCCATTACTATAGTTGACATTAGGTCCTCCATTAGTATAGTTATCATTAGTTTCATCATGGCTGGAGTCATTATCATCATTGTTTTGTGTTAAATCACAAAAGAACGTGGGTTGTTCGAGACTGAATATAAAAACAAGTATTAATAAGAAATTAAAAAATCAAAAACGATGAGAGTAATTATGAATTGATGAATACTCTTGCGCTATTTCTGCATTGGATACATCGCTGATGTAACTACTTGGGCTTGCCACTTGCTCTGCATTGCCGTCATTTTGCTCTTCATCGGAAGACGTTATCGGAATGGCCCTTTCATCATCAGATGACAAGGTTTCCACAGATCCAACGGGATTTCTCATGTTAGTATCGAGTACTACCAACGCTAAACGAGAATATGAGATATTATACATATATGTTTAATAAACATTAGCGAATAAACAAACCTCTGGCGACTAGATTTGATAAAGCACCCCAAGGTTTCCTGTTATATTCGGGATATGTGTTACGCAGTTCGCTGATAATTAATTCTTTATCCAGAAATCTTGGCCTTCTTGGGGATTGTAAAAAATTATTTAAAAACTATAACAAATATAAATAGATATATATTAAGGTTAGGCAATATATATTGTATTATACATATATATATATATATATATATATTGTATTATACATATATATATATATATATATATATTGTATTATACATATATATATATATATATATATATTGTATATTTATGCTGTCAAATGAAACCGAGACTACTTAATACGTTTTAAACAAATGTTAATTACCTCTTCGACGCGGGATATGATGAATCTGTCGGAATTTGACACTTCGTCCATAGAAGTTTTACAAATATATTTGGTGATGAAATTTGTCTGTAAATCGAAACGGTTTAAACGCAACATTGTCAACGGGGCGCGAACAACACGAACAAAATAATAATATAATCAGTTCACTAAAACAGCAGTGTGGTTGCAGGAGCGTAGCAAACGTTAAACGGACGGCAGACGGAACGACAAGGGATAAGTCACCGGGAACGGGCTCGGGCTAAATGAATAGAGAGGAGGACAAAAATAATCGCCTCGCCTCGTTATCGATCGACTGCTGTAACGATTGGCGTTGCGCAGCGTAACCTAGCAGACCGGACGGGTGGAGGGGACCGGCCGTTTTGGAGTATTGCTGGTGGTGCGGAGTTGTTCGGGCGTCGCTGCGCAGTCCGTTCTGCGCGTTACTGTCCGTGTGGTGCGGAGGGGTTCGTGCGGTGCGTTGCGTTTCTGGCGTTGCTTTTTTGTCCGGGCAGTGCGGTGCGGTCCTGGCGTTGCTGATTGGTTCTGGCGTTGCGCAGTGGTCTGTACGATGTGGTGGGGTCCGGATGCGATGGAGAGGATTGCTTCACTGTAGCCACCATATAAATATTAAACTCATGGACATTTCTACCAATACAACGCGGCGAACAACGAGCCGGCTTGCTTGCATGTAATGTTTCATGTAATAAAGAGACTGACATTTACGTGCGGCCCCGGGCAACCGCGAGACACTGACGCGGTGATGTTCACGGTGTATTGGCGGAAAAATGTTTGCGTTCGACGAGCCGGGGCCACCAAAGATCAATCCGATCACAATAATATTTCGACGGTCCGCCGCGTTTCCGTGTTGTGTTTAATGTCTACCACCCGACAACAAATGAAATCGTATTCGCCGTGGCTAAAAGCCACTGAAAGAGCCACTAAGGCCGACAGTGTTGCCGCGCACGGGGAATTATTCTCGGGCATGGACAATTGCAATGTTGTTCGTGAGCCGGGCGCGGTCAGAGAGTTTTCTTCAAATTATAATTTTTCGTGGATTTCGTTAACAGGTTTTGTTAATTTGTAGTCGTTCGCCATATGTTTGTAATTGCTAAATTAAACAATAGGTTTTGCGCAGCATAAGACTTAAACCCGATTGCTAACCAAAACGAAATTTAACAATGTTTGTAATAACTTCTGGTCTTTGGTTCGTCAGCAACCACTCTGTTCACAAATACCTTAATATTGAAACAGTCGATAACATTACCAAAACATAGTACAAAAAATTCCACCCCAGTTTATTTCTCCATAGCAACCGCGCTCGTTTTAAATCAATACTCTTACGCTTCCGAACGACCCCTCCACGTCGTCACAAAAGACGCTGGTGCCGTGATCTCCTATATTCGGCGAACAATCCTAAAACAAAAATTATACTCAATAAAAAGGTCCTATCTCTGAATGGCCTCTCTGATCACCGTTTTCATGTTTATATTTATGCTTTTTTTGCAAATTTGCTTATTGTGCCAATGTTGTACAGATTGTAAATGTTATTTTCCTAAGAAAATAAATTTCTCCACTCGGTTTGACGTTTTGAAATAGATATGAGTCATAGATCAAGTGTATTATATAAAAACATAAAATGTTGAATACTACATTTTTTTTACAAAGGTATCAATAACCATTATTTTCGGTTTGATTATAATTAGGGCGCGGACCTTGATGCATTCGCATCTTTTTTCTAATCCTTGTTTTCTACTCGTGGCTCGTCTATAGATATTTGACTTATGTCACGCAGAAATCAATGATATGAATATTTTTTTTTCCGGTTGGTTTATTGATCGATTTTAACGTATTTTATGCGTTTTTCTACCTTTTTTACGTACACGTGTATTCTTTTTGTTGAAACATTTAAAGTCGGAGGAGCTATAGTTCTACATGAACATGTTATATTCATTTATTAAATTAAAATTGAAAATGGTAATATTAAGATTGGTCTAAATATTGAATGGGAAGACAAGATAATAAAGAAAATTAACATAATATATGTCTATATTAAGCACTGGAATGTGACAGCCAAGGTTTATATTATCTTATCGCAAGCCTGTAATATTCGTTTTGTGTTTTTTGTTTGGAATTATTTTACAGTAAAAGCTTAATAATAGTAAAATACGGGCGACTGTGGGCCTGTGTGACGTTCAACATATTAAATCATTCAGGAACTATTAGAATATTTTTATTTGAATTTTGAGACCACAAATGTTTTAAATGATTTACACGAACTATACAAACACAGTTTTAACGCAATATTTTGAGGCGGAAAAAATATTAAAAGTAAAATAGCATTTCTGATAACAAATCAGCTTAACTGTGTCTTTGGAATTTATTCATTATTTTTCGGCAAAAAGGGGGATTGAATACAAATCCTACATCCCGAACAATAACAACTTCTATTGGACGTAATTGCATTTTTTCTATATGTACTTCGACCGGATCTAATTGTAAAACATCCCAAGAAACAGATGACCATGACTATACAATTTGACGTGGCAGCAATTTGGTAGATTTACCAACACTGATTTTATTCTAGAAACATCTTCTGATACTAAATCAAATATTTCGTCTAGTACTGACGAGTTATGCCCCGTAGACGAGACTATATCAAATAATGTGTCATTGGAAGACTGTTCGATTACTTTTTTTGCTTACAAGTGTAATAAAAAATTTAATCGCCACCACTGTAAAAATAATTTATTTACCGATAAAAATTTTAATGAAAAAAGGCAACTATTTTTAACAAACGAAAATTATTCATCTTTTTACCATGATGAGAGACTAAACGCACCCATCGTTTTATTAAAACAAAAGAATAAATCGTGCTTTAGACATTTTCTGAAAAAATTAGGTTTTAATTGACACTTAAAATAAAAAAAAAACGATATTTTAATTAATAAATGGTTAGATGATGAGCGTAAATCTTGTAAAGAAAACTATTGATTTGTATAATATTTAAAAAAAAAACAACTCAAACTTACTCAACTACGTCCCAATTATCTAAAATGTCCAAACTAAAAATATTAAATCATATTTAAAATTGTCTTGTCTACATTCCTTTATAGATTCTTCCTATTTATATTATGTTCCTTTATACTAAATTTCTCCTTTTTTTTTATTAATTAAACTTCAGCAGCTATAAAAATGTATATTATATAATAAAATATTAAGTGGTATAGAATCTTTTGTTGTATTTTTTTTTAATTGTTTTTTTTTTGAATCACTATATCCTTAATCGAATAACTAAATATTCATAAACAATTATGATTATTTTGTATATTTTATAATGTATTATTAATTCTATATATTTGAGTATGGAATGTATGCCTTTTTTCAGTAAGTGCCTACCTATAGTGTAATGTTAAATACCAATATTTTATTTGTACTTTAGTTTTAATATTTTTTTCCATACATTACGGAAATACAGATACGGATTATGGAGGTTCGGCAAATCCATAATTTTCCGTTTTAATGCAATATTATAGTGCCTCTACGTATAGATAGGATTATTTTATTTTACTAGAAAAGTGATTAGAAAAGTATATGGGCTAGCAGCTTTGTTCAATCATTTAAACTGGGAAATATTATTTCTCAGGTAATACAATTGTTATTATGTTTATTAATATACACAAATATCCAGTTATAAATAACGTCGTTGGTATAGTAAATAATTTAAAATTATTATTAAAATAATTTGTGGAATATTACTGCGCCATCTCACGGGAAACCCGCATAACTATAATTTTAGTCGCCAAATATCCCAATGCCATGGACGACTACTATTTGTGTATTCTAAAATCAATGCTATTACATAAATCTATTAAATGTAGAAAAACCTTGAGACTATAAACTGGGATACTTTTAAGTTATACCTATTTGATATTAATAACATTTTTAAAGTTTTGTTATTAATCTAAAATGATATTTAAATGTATCATTTTTTTGGTTGTTTTACTATGTGAATAAATATACTTATTTACTTTGAAACAGACATATTCAATTAAGAAAACACAAAGACAATGTGATATTATTAAGCTATAATTTGTTTTAATATTTATTTTGTGAGGATTGTTATTAATATTTCGTTGGCATATTTTAACTATAAATTTCTTATTGTGTAAGTTTTACTATAACAACTATCATATAAAACATCTTAAATTTAAAAAAAACCATATTGTAATCATATTGTTTTGTAATATTATAAAGGTGTAATTTTGTTTTTCATGGTAAATATTAATGGAAAATTATCCGATGTGTGCTATTTAGAACAATTATTTTTATTCCAAAATCTCCTATGCTTAATAATAATATTAAATAATTCATTAGTTCCAATTAAAAACCAAAAATGAAAAAAATATTTACTATATAAATCACTAGTTGAAATAATTTATTCCTATATTATATATTAAATAGTTTTTTTTTATGTTTCCTGAAAACTTCAATTTTGTCTACATATGAGGTTTGTTCCCGTCACCGACTATATATGAGATGAAAGTCGCAGCTGATGAAAAATTTACAGCCGAGTAACATATTTCTCTTATAGAATTCAAATTAAAGAGAAAATCCAACAACAGAATATAAGTAAGTTTCAACAATTTATTGACTGAACCATCTAAGAAGTCATCTTTTAATCAAGACTTATGTCGGACATTAATATCTGCAAATATCATTTAACAAAAACTACAGAACAAAACATTTAAAACATTTTTGGAGACATGTACAGATAAAAAAAAATTTAACATTAAGAAAAAGTGACGTTTTTCAATGCTACTAGGAGTTTCCTAACTTTCGCTGAAATTAGATCTTACGTTGAAAATAAAAAAATTGGGTTACATTAAATAATTAACTATAGATACTTAAGGGCGCTATGCAGCAAATGCTATTGTGGGAACTTTAGAGCTTTGTTTCCTTATAAATACTGAGGTTCTAGAAAAGATAGATCAAAGCACCATTTCAAAACTTTTCGACAGATTGCTGTTATCGTTTTACGTTTCATCTTACCCCATCGCGAATGTTCAGAAATTGCATGAATAGTTGCCTATGCTATTGAATGTTGGGCGCATATCTAAAAAACCTATTTAAATTAAATTAACCAGCGTATTAGTTTTTGTATTTATGTATTTTTTTTTTTTTTAATCAAATAGCTAAGCGTTTATTATTCAATACATTATTATGATAATACACATGATGTTACACTATTTATCTTTATTATTGGATTCATTTATAATAATTTTTAATCAATATTCCGGAAATTATCAAAATTAATTATTCGGCGTTATATTTACATCATAGGCACCCAACTATAAAATACATAGAATATTATGAAATAAATTTAACATAAATTAATTTTTTTTTTAAATAATAAAATGTGTTTAGCCTAAAACTATTCGAATAGTATTGGTACATTATGAACGAGAATAATTATTTACAATAAGTTTTTATTCGGATAAAATTGTATTTAGATGAATATTTTTTTAGATAAAATACCCTACTCTGATTGTAATGTAGGTACTTTTTTTAAAAACGATAATATTTTAATAATTATTCGTATAGGAGAATAAATGATATGATATTGTGTGTAGCCGTTTGGACTCGCAGGACGCGATCTTTGAACTCATTAGTCTCGTCCGAACGGTTAACATCATAATCATCGTCATCAGCTCATTATCCTTGAGGCTACATAGGTACTCACAATAATTATCGTTTATCAGCTAAATACGTTTTTCGGCCGATAAACATTCTTTTTATTCGTTTACGGCGATTAATGGAAAACATTATTTTTTTCCGTAACGAACAAATTCGCGTACATATACGGTAGATAGGCACGGCAACACAATTCATACTCGACGTCGATATCCGGTAAACTCTGCTCTGCGGCTGCAGTCCATCTTGTCTATTGCCACGGGCGATAGTTATTTTAAAAATTATTGGTTGTAATACAATTTGAAAATCATTACGAACCGTACGAAAAATTACAACCAAATTCAATATCTTCACTATAAATACATTATCGTGTACGGTACCTACGAGTTTGGTCGTCCCATTGGCCGTGTCAGCGTGAGTCCATTGTCACGATGAGCACAAAATTGTTTGAAAAAAATAATACTAATAACAATAAAATGAGCTCCGTTCAGAATCTTTTATTCGTTTGCAACGATTTATCGTCGGTTGTCGCGATAATGTGAACTACGACTGTCCTACACGACCTAGTACTTACCCTCGTCCAGTAAATCAGAGTGGCCTACTCATAAAAAACAAAACAAAAAAAAAAATTTTCCCGTCCGTGAACGGCCAGAAGACCAGAAAATCACGTTCAAACATTCATCAGCGTCGGAGGTGTGGTTACTGGTAGCAAATTATTTTACCCGGTTGGTGTGTATCGAGAGGAACCGCAGTTTTTTCAAAGACAAACGGGAATGTTTACCCAACAACGGTTTACGGGACGCCACCATTGAATTGGCGTTGTGATATTTTTTTGCGACATCTCGGAAACGACAAAAAAAAGTATAGGATACGCCATCTGTTGGTCATTAAAACCTATGCCCTTGTACAAATGTAACGATAAACGTTAATGTCTCTCGTCATCAAAGCCCGAAAAAACGTACACGACTATATGAGGTACCAGTGCCATAGCTTTGTGATCACGTGCCCTCTTCTCCTCCTTCCTCCCGATATATTTTTTTTTTGTTTCACATAATATTATAGTCATATTTTCATGTAGGTACGAGAATATATATCACTAACAACAAATGGGGTGTATCGATTAAAAAAAAAACAAAAAAAATAAATACATATTATACCAATAGTTATTAACCGGTGCGTTTTATCGTTCTGAAAAATAGTAATTAACAATGAAATATGTTCTTTCCCCGCCAGATATTTTCTTTTTCTGATAACGGCATTTTGCGTTACTGCGAATGATGCTCACCTTATTGATGTACACGTCTTATAGGTTAGGTTAGCGTAAGTTAAATGGTAAGCGAAAAACAGTATTTTTTTTGTTTTAAATTAAAATTGTGCAAAATCGTGAAAATCATCCATCAAAACGACTTATTGAAATATTGAGTCATGTTTTAACAATTTTTTTTTTTTTATATATAATACCGCCGATGTTTTACTCATTAAAAAAAATTAGCCAAGTATTCATCAAAATATGATTCATAGAGACGTATTGTTTCTTATGAATATATATTTTTTAATATTTTTAACACGTTTCTGGACTAAAACGATTTTTTTAAAATGTCATGTGCCAACCGCTAACGTATAGCCTACAATATTTGTTTTATTTATATATTCATTTTTTTTCTTTTTGTGTTAGTGTGAATCATATTATATCGTGTGAAAAATCACTGGGCGTAAACGAGAGTACTATGCAAAAAATAGCTACTAATGAACCTGCGAGTGTCCATACCAATACTAAATTATATCGTCTAAATCGTCTTAACTTTATCAAAACTGTATGTTTGTAATTAATTAATAATATTTTTTTAATTGCTAATACTATTATAGAATATGTGTCTGCCAGTTTAATTAGAACATAAAGTTTACTTCATATTTTTTATATAATTACGTATATAATAATTATAATCAGATGAAGTACAATAGTGCAATGGGCTAATAACTTTAGTAAAAAAAAAAAAAAAAAATAATTTAAACCGTGTTCAACTTAGTTTTAGTCTGTTAATTATTTTTTCGTAAACTCAACCGATGTTATAGTTTTCGTTATATAAACTCAACTTATCTTTTTTAACACTTTTCAGACGAAAAACGCGATGTTTTTAGACGTACCGAAAGTGTCAACAAACTAAGCCGACGAGAATAAATAAATGTAAACGACGTACGTATACGAGTTCAAACGCTATAACCTTGTTGGATATATTTTTAATTTTTTTTTTTTTAACGAGATAAAATTTAACACCGCACGGAAAATAGCATATGTTATAAAGGAAACATTGCATACTACTGACAAATATTGTTAATTATTTCACAATAACGTTGATATCCTTGCATAATCAAATTTTCAATCATTTTAAGTACTTGCAAGTTAGATTTTTATACAAAAAAAATAAAAACCAGGAATAGACATTTACACTTTCGATAGGTAGACAGAAATGTCTAAGGTTCAAAGACATGATGATTACATAAATCGCTTTACTTAAACATTTGTATCCGTATAAATAAGTGATATATAATAATATTTAGTTAGTTTATTTGAAATAAAAGTTTCTGATTACTCGGTTACTAGTCAACAAATAATGTCAATAAAAAAAATAATTAAAAAAAACCATCCAATACGTTAACGACATACGCGTGCTCATCAATAAAAGTCGTGTATTCAAGCAATTTTAACGGATTTTTTAAATTGTATTCAACATTTTTTTTTTTTTTTTTAATGCAATTATATTTGTTTCGAAAAAAAAATATTTCAAAAAACGCCGCACCGACGAGGTTGGCGCGTTATATTATCGAATATACTGTTTTCTATCAATTACTCAATAAATAGATGGGGTTTTTTTTTTTTTATATAACTGTTTTTATACGTTTTCTATGCAAACACAGTGTATTTATCACAGGAAAATCATCGTCGTAGATAATAACGAATCCCGGTAAATGTAACAGCAAAGCAGGTGGTCACCGCACTGATTAAATTACTTATATGAACACACTTTTTTATAGCTTCCGAACGCGAATATATAAAGTGGCCACCTACTATTTTATAACAACGTACGATAAAATTTCGTTTTTTACGGCGTACATACACCGTTATTACATCACCACCGCTAGTTAAAGTCCATCGAATACACGATTAATGCCGATTAAAATTGTGTTATGATTACGAAACCCACACGGACGGACGTGTACGTGCATTTTTTCATTATTATTATTATTTTTTTTGTTGTTTATACATTTTTATAAGTCTTCATAATAGTCTTATAAGGTATACCGTCGAAACTATAAGCGCGGGCGCACAGTTATTGTTTACCCGTTGCTATAGGTATTGTATTACTAAAATAATTCTAGTTAGTCTAAAAAAAACGAAACACTGTGGCATATTATTAGGTAATGTGGTCAATCGGCCGTTTTAATAAGGAAATCGGAACAAGAAATCAGGACACCCGGTGGCGTATATGATGGGAAGGGGGGCAGTGGGGACCTACTCTTCCCCACCATTGGTATTTTTTAGCCGTAGTGTTTTCATCACGGCCATAGTGATAAAATAATATATTTTATTATTTACTGCTCTATTGATCAGCGTTACCAAAACGTAGTGATTTCAAGCGATTTTCGTCAAAAATATTCTAATCGTCTGTGCGTTTTTATCTCGTTAACCTACGATATTACGTTGCACATTAAGGGAGTTGGAGCAATTTGATAAAAAAAAATACGTTAAATGACCCAAAAGCCAGACGAAAATGCTGGCTTGACATTGACAACGAATTTGAATATTGAAAACAGATTTGATTTTCTATTCTAGTTTTCTAGGTTTCGATTTTTAAGATTCAAAAATCAAATATTTGTAATAACGTGTAATTTGCTATACAAATAATGTAAATGTATGGCTTTTTTTCAACTATCAATATTTCAACGACAAAGTTAAATATCAAAAATCGGCTTGATTGGAATCTATAGACAATTATATAGAATACAAAACAAAATCTGTTTTCAAAATGCAAAATTCCGTCCGGCCCAAGCCCCGCATAATTTGTTCTGGCTTATTCCCTATCAGTGAGTGTCGGGCAGTAGATTAGTGGAAAAGTCTTGTTTTTAAAATTTATTAAAAAGTTTCAAATTTTACAAAATTGGAGATAATTAGGAAAACTCGCACCAACCACCTAAATATGTAGTTTTATTTGAAAATAAAGGGGTAAAGGATTTTTAATTTCTTAGAAAGAAAAACTGTTGGGCGTCTAGACACACAATTGTCTAATTAAGTATCGTCAATCGAAAAATTTAAGGTTACGGCGTAAAAAAATCGGAACATTTTTACTAACCGAAAAAGTCTTTTTCCCAGGGAGGGGGGGAAATACATCTTATAATAACACTTTGCCACAATCGATCTAAAAAAAAATTTTAATAATAAAGAGTCCACATTTAATTATAATTAAACATATAACGAAAAAAAAAAAGTACCATATTAACATTACATAATAATATTTTGTTCGCGTGGAATAATAAAATTACAAATAAAACAATAAAATGTACAAAAAAAAAAAAAAAAAAAACAATACAATATTACATTATATAAGTATACGTGATGAACTTAACCCAAACTAATAAATACTGAATCTTTTTTTATTTTTTTATTATGAATACATATCATATAATGTTATAATTGTTTAGTATAAAAAAATAGTATACATATATATATATATATATATATATCGGGTAGTTTAAACGACACACGATGACGATGATGATGATGATGATGATGGATATTAGTGATTAAATTATAACTTACAAGATTGCGTTATGCATCATTGCTGAAGTGTTGGGCGATAAATATTTTCGAAAAACGTACGAACAACAAAGTCTAGAAGCTATAAATGTAGAGAAAAAAAAAAAAAATTAAAAAAAAATTGCAACCCTGGGGTATACGACGCGCAGTGCAACAAGCGCAAGTTAAATTTCTGTGCCCCCGCGGCCCCCCTGTACACATTATTAATAATCAGCCCCCCTGCATGCGGGTCCTGAATTGATAATATATGTACGAATAATTGAAACACCGAACTGCCAAGGTATTCCGTTTAGAAATACGACCTCGCTAAATGTAAAAAATCGTTTTAACATTTTTCTTTTTTTATTATTATAAAATCAGCAATTTATTATGTACGAGTTTGTAGTTACGAGAAAAAATGTTATTTAAATAAACCGATTTTCGTCGTACACAAATTACATTCGGTTTTCCTAGTATTTTCGGAATTTTTGACCGAATAAAAACTTTCGACTAAATAATATCAGCAATGAGCTCCCGGTGAACTTTACACGTCGTCGGAAATGATTTTTCGACCAACCTACGGGTGGGGCGGTGCAGGGTTTTTTTTTTGTGTTGTTAATTTTATATCACACTCGTTATATTGTGTACCGGCTTTATTTTAGTGTACCCGGCACTGATTGCTGTCACGACGCGAATCTCGCGTTTATTTATTTTTCTAATATTAATTTCTATTATATTATTGTGTCTTGTGTCTCGAGAGGATTACGAAATACGAGACGTACGAGTAAAAAAGAACCGGCGCGTTGCGTGTTTGCTTTTCCGCGGCGACACTGCACGGGAATGACTCGTTTTTCGTGCGCTTAAAATCTACGTGAATATTACGAAAACAAACTTTGTGTTTGTTTTATTATTATTTTTTTTATTTTCCGTATACCAATTATACAGTTGGGTTGCACCTCTCGTTACACGCCCGTCGCGTCGGTTGAAATAAACGGAACGAACAAACAAAAAAAAAAAAACTATATATATATATATATATATATAATATTATCATCTCGCGAGAAATTCGTTTTGAAAAAATTAAAAAACAAACAAAAAACAGACGATTTCACTACACGCTTATACCGATTTACTTTCAACTTAATTATCTAAATGCTTAATACACTATATAAATGCGGAATAATTAAAAAAATTATTTATTTCAAAACGTTTCCGCGGAGGGATGCGAAAAATCTCCCTATATAATATAGAGATCAGTAAAAAAAAAAAATTAAAAAAAAAAAAAAAACACGTTCACCTTACCCGCGACGTGACGCGTCACGATTAAAAATAAAAAAATAAAAATATTTTAAAATAATATAATATAAAAACGTGTACATATATTATGCGCCTACGCGTGTGGTGCCGGCATTGTAGAATACGTAAAATAATATTATAACAATATGCTTGGTAATAATATAATATCATCATAGGTGGTAGTTGACTCGGTCTAGTATAAAACGTATGTATAATAGGTAGTTTTTTCATACTTGGGGCGGTGGCGTTTAGGTATTAGGAAAAGTGGAGGATGGGGGTGGGGGTGTAGTAGGAGGAAAAGGATGGTTAGGTTAGGACATTAATGGTCGGGGACGTGGTGAATAAAATTGTTAAAAACGCATATTTTTCCCTTTTTTTTTTTTTTCACTGTTTTTATCTTTTTTGCCCGCGTATTACGAGGACAATAGGGCGGCGGGTTCGGACTTGTTGTTGCTCGCGGCGCCGGCGTTTGCCGACGAGTCGTTGTTCGGCTCTTTGGTGTCGGACGGCGGTACGGTCTGCAGCCCTTTGTCCGTGCGCCGGCCGTTGCGGTTGCGCCGGCGGCGGACGCACACGCACAGCGCCAACATTAGCGCCGCGACGATCACCACCCCCGAACTGATGGCCCAGTACGGCGTGTTCCGGTGCTCCCATTCGGCCATGCACTCCTTGAACGCGGCCCCGGCCGCGTCCGGGATCCGCGTGCAGTTCTCGGTCCTCGGGTCGTCGTCGCCGTCGTCTTTGTCCGCCTCCACCGGGTCCGGGCACGCGGCAATGCCGATCAACCGGATCTTGTACGTGAGGGCCCATTCGACGGCGCGCCGGCACCGGCAGTGCGACCCGGGCCGGCCGTACCGGAACAAGTCCGTGTCGGTGACGTTCAGCTTGGCCAACCGGCACGTGCGGGCCAACTGGACCGGGTCCAGATCCGCGATCCGGTTGTTGTCCGAAACGTCCAGCTCGACCAGGTTGGGCAGCAGACTTTTCACCGGGTACGCGGCCAGATCGCAGCCCTTGAGCCACAGCACCTGTAGCCCGACCGCTTCCGGCAGGTGCTGCATGTCCGTAACCAGGTTTCCGTTCAGGTACAACCGCTCCAGCGATTTGGGCAGCCCGGCCGGCACCTCCTCTACCGCGTTATGTGACAGGTCCAGCGTTTCCAGTTCGCTGAGCACTTCCAGCGACTCAGGCTCGATCTTGTTCACCCGGTTGAACGACAGCAGTAGCTTCTTGATCTTCGGGTACAGCGTGAAACTGTCTTTGCTCAATTTGCCGATGTAGTTGTGCCGCAAGTCCAACACCTGAAAACATTAATTAAAGATTCAATAATCGAGTAGAACTAAAATTTAATAAACCAATTCAGTAGCTTATGGAGCAAGGACATCAGATATTATTGATACGCGAAGCCAATGACGTATTAAGGAATTTGCAACCCCCCATCCTATACCGTAAACTCCAGAGAAAACTCACCGGACGAAGTATCAAAAATATATTTAGATGATTTAAAGGGTTTTACATTGATTTCACAAGTCGTTCTATAGTTGCTTCTTTGTAGAGCTATTAATTCATCATAGATAATACTTTTAAACCAATTCCGTTTCAATGTTTAGGACGGTATAGTCGATTACGACCCGGGGCACGTTCCTCGGTTGCGCCACTGGAACAAATCGCGAATGTTCCGCACAAAAGTTGGTGGCCCCGAGCCAAATCTTGAACGCCAAACTCCCGAACGGCAAAAACGTTTAATAAACAACGGTTTATATCCAGTTACATTTTTTTTTTGACAGTTTGGTAGGAATTTTGCGTACGTGACTTTTAAGGCGGTCTGCCACACTGCCCAATAATATAACGCACGATGTGTTAATATAAAACGGATGTGCATGCGAGATGAAACATCACGCGAGGTATATATATAGGTAGAGGATTTTGCGCGCAATGTTATCAGTGACGTGTACGTATACCTCTATACATCACGACGACGTGACGAAATTTTTTTCGAAATATTATAAAGCGCGGGACGACGTTTAATGAATCACCGGTAGATTAGACGAAAGAAAACAAAAAAAAACAAAAAAAAACCAACAAAAACAACAACGAAAACAAACAAATATTATACTATTTATAAGAATACACCGACTAATTTTCCGAACAAGTTGAGTATAATTATCTCGTATGTCTCGCATATTGTTAAAATATATTGTCCTGTGGTACAGGTCATATGTAATGCATTTTTTTTTTTTTTTTTGGTAACAAATCACATCTAAACATACTACCGTACACGCAGAAACTATTTCACTATGTTCACAAAACTCGATGATTGTGCCGCATATTATCAGAAAAAAAACGTACATTATTATTATTATTATAATAACGGCGGCGTGTTCAATTTTGTGTACTTGATTTTTTTTTTTTTTTTTTTTTGTCTATACAAATGGTTTGAGCCGGAACTTTAAGTATAATCGGTTTAACTGTGTGACGAAAAAAAAAACCAAAACAAAACTACATTAAGTATATTTATAAAAATAGTTTTATCTGTAATACTTTCCGGGCCACGGATAGGCCAATTGATGTAAATGTGACGTAATATATATATGTGGGTGATAGGGATTGTAGAAGTGTTTAAAACAATTTGTTTTAAAAATGTTTTTATTTTTATTTTTTATTATTATTGTCGTTTAAAACACAATTATTTGTCTTATTTTCAAAAATTGATCTAACATGTTGGTCATGCTATCAAAGTTATGTTCATGTTCAAGATACTAACTCGCAACTAAATTGACTAAATTGCACAATGATAATCAAAATTCGGTTAATATTTTCAATTGTTCAGATTTTCTTATTATTATAATTAATGCAAGAAAACTCTGTAAATAATAATTATCTTTGGTGCTGTTAGTATTACCGGAAAATCCGTATTAAGGATTTCGGCGCCCTCTCTATACCGAAAACTCAAGAAATTAAACCATTTAAAAAAAAAACTTTTTTTTTGCGATCCTGGTGCTGACGACGATGGGACGGCCAAGACACGATATATATTGGGTTTTTATTATTTTTTGTTAAAATATAATTTTCAATATATAACTAAAGTCCGCGTCGACCGTTCATTTATTTTTTTCGCATAAAGAAATCTAGACGTAAATAAAAAAAAATAATACTAATAAAATGTTGCTGTACATAGTCCAAAATTCAAGTGTCGACAGGATACATTTGTATTCAGAAGAAAAAATGTTTCAAATAGAGTACCACCGGACGGAGAAGTTGGTATAAACTTAGATACTGCGAGAAACTTTCTGATCGTTTTTACTATCAAAAAAGAGTGGTTCTTGAGAATAAAAAAAAAACACATGTTAGTAAAACGAATAACTTATACTCGCTAGTTCCATTATCGGAATCCAAAATGCAAAGTCGCGAGTTACCACCAATACAAATCATTTTGGTCCAGTCGAAATCATTCGAGTGTTATTCCTTTAATTTTTGATAAGATTTATTTGTTTTTCTGCAAACCGATGAACGTCCAAACAAAATCGAAACACAACAGATGGCCAATTTATAGTTTCGTATCTATAAAATTTTTCTATACGGTCCGGATATTTATGTTACGTCAACTGATTGGACGAGACTCAATATATATATATAATATTTTGGGCCGACATGTTTGTATGTATTTGCATATTTTTATCGATCAATCAAAAAAAATATCCAGTTTATACCAATAATTGTTTCATAACCTATAACATTTTATTTTTCATATTATAGAACTTTGGCATATTTGAGGATTTCACACGTTTTTAAAGCATATTTCAAGGATTTCGTACATTTGAAGAGCATGTGTTTAGGGTTTTGTAAATTTTTTATACAATTTTCAACTCGACGAATCGAGAGAATCACAAAATAATTGTTCAAAATGTATTTTATAATTAGCATTCAGCAGGGTCGAACTGAGAACATACTAGGCAATCGTATTTTAGATAAAATATGAATTCTTAATTTGTTTCACTCAAATAAGTTGTTATTATATAATAAATCGGTAATGTTAGATTATCCACCGGTATCGTATATCAAATTTTATTTTTTTCTAGAGCATATTTTGGTAATTTTTAGGGCATAACCACATACATATTTAATACGTTTTTAAGGCATATCATTTTCGGCCCTAATAATAATATATACGAAGAAATGCGCTCGGACAGGAAAACAAAACTACGATTTGTCACATATATAAATATAATTAAATTATACTGGAGCGCATAACTTTATATATTTAGCTGTTTTTTTTTTTTTTGTCAACTCACCTGTACGTCGGGATATATGTTGTCAGGTACTGCTAGGAGGTCATTGTAGCCGCAATCGGCTGCCACCAAGCCTTTTGGATCTTTCGAGTTGACACATTGAGCCTTCGGCCTGGTGGTTGTGGCTTGTACCGCGACCGAGACGGACGTGACGACAAGAATAAGCCCTAGAACATAATAAATTATAAATATATATATATATAGTGCACGCGGTTAATATTATTAGGTATACATTTTGTGTTGCGGTGTTCAAGTAGGTAAAAAACATCACGGACAAAACCAATTAAACGGGTCGACGAGAATGCGTCAGAAAAAAAAACGAATATTACGAAGATATTGACGTATTTTTTCCGTCCGACATCACGTTCGAAACTATTCACGCCGCGGGTTTTTTTTTTTTCGTTTCTACCGTGTCATAATTTAAAAGAAATACATACATACAACACCGCCATGGTATATTATCGATTTAAAAAATATAGACCTATAAATAAACGTTTTGTTAGCAGGGATGAAAGTCCGTGAGCCATCATTGTTAAAAAAAGATGGAGCATATACAGTCTTACGTCCTATTCTTTGCTCAGGTATTGGTTATCACTTTATAACGGTGTTGCTACTATGGGCGACCTAAGAATAAATGATAAGCATTTTATCATAATAGCTTTGTATTATCAGTTTGTAATACTCTGTGACCTGATGGCCTGCAGACGATGCCGTGTACACATTTTTTTATACAATGTAATTTGGATGTCTACGGTAGGCAGTACTATTTTGTTTTTTGACCGTTATCATTTGTCAGTTCCTTTTCGTTTTCGGACGTCTGCAGGGGAGATAGAGCTCGTCTACTATTGCTTCGTTCGATAGTTAAATAACCGAAATTAAAACACTTTTTTTTTTTTTTTACCAAAAATTGTATAAAACAAACAAAAATAATGAATTATCGAATTATGGTTGAAAAATGGCGTAAGGGAGGTGAGGGTAACGAAACACCATACGGATCACAGGTTAGGTCGTGTACAATAATTGTAAGGAACGCTCATTTTTTTCAATTCGAGCACTCCATACCGAGTGATGTCTATAATTTACATCGATATATATATATATATATCGATGTATATATATATATATATATATTTTATAACCTAACCAAACCTATATATATATATATATATATATATATATATATAATTAATTTAAAATTGGTAACACTGCAGTCATCGCGGGAGGGAGGGCATAAATATATGCAACAAAACGTATACACTAGGTGGGTAGCGGAATACGTGTTTAATTAAGACGGCAACAATTTAAATAATAATATATAGGTATAACACAATATTAGAAAACATAACGTAATATATATATATATATATATATATATATATGTAATCTATTACTATTGTTCATCATTATTATGTTGAATAGTAAGAATTTGTTTTTAAAACCAAGATATTACACACGGCGTAGTAAAACTATTATTATTATTATTATTCGTGAGACAATTTTTATTCCCACATTTTTAAAATCGTGCAAATTGTTTGATTAAAACCGTACTTGTATATAGTTCTACTTTTTACTCGTCCGGCATATAAATGTTCAAACCGCAGTTATAACTCATAAACGATATAGCCGATATTATATGTTGTTTTGTGCATATTTTAGGTATGGACATTTAAAAAAAAAAAAAAAAAAAAACTCAAGTTCCTTTCCCAATCTCAGTTTAATATAATATTGAAAAGAAATATTATCTTTTTTCTCGTTGTATAATAATCATAACCAAGAGCCGTGTACGAAATTTCCCTCTTGATAGGACAACGGGAAATGGATCAAATTTCAATTTTTAAATTTCGATTTTATATTAACGAGACTTCGTACATAATAAAACCATTGAAAATAATGGGTAAATACATTTTGAAAATGCAGTAAATAAGAACGATTATAGTTTTACGATAACTAAAAAGAAACAAAATCAAATTTTTTTACTAAAAATCTTCGTTTATATAGATGATTACTATTATTGGGCGGATACAACCTCGTTTTATAAAATCGGACGAATATACGGACAACTTCTAGTTTGAATAAAAATATCGAACGAACCGAATATATCATTACATAAATTACGTTTACGATGGATTTGAATAATCATATAATATGGTGATTGTAATAATTCTGAAACGGTTCGATTAAATCAATAATGTGTACCACCTACATAATAGTTACACGATTATTTGTAGTACCGGTTTAATGTACAAAGTATATTAACACACAAACTATAAAAAAAAAAACCCGTCGATTGTATAGTCTCAAACAATCGTTATGTTCGAGTACCTACATATATAAATATATATAGGTACATTTGATCTCTGGCGTTGAACTGTCGACGAGAACAAAAATACTACCGTCTGTTGATCGTTCACAGAAAACGACTTGAAAAACACCAACAAAAAAAAAAACCTCGATCCTCATTTCCATCGCAACGTCGACGATGATTAAGTTAGACTAATTTTAAACTATAAGAATCGCGCGCAATATTTATTTATGACCTTTTAATTTTTTTTTAATTTACGACGCACCGGACTTTATACTCCGCGTATACCTACAATTTAAATGTTTCGCTTTAAAATACAAATTACTTTTGGAAGACGAACGCGCGATGCAGAAACACAATGCGTTATTGACGGTTTTAGCACCGCACCACAACGCGTAAACACCGCTGTATATCCTGCAATTGCATAATATTTAGTTGCAATTTAACAACAATTGTAACAATGTGTACGGTAATAATAAATGTATACGGAATATGTATAGAATATTGATATTATACGTACGTGTCGTATTTGCGATTAAAACATATACAATAAGTCACAACGGAGTTATACACCCATATTGTTGAGGACATGTTCGGAGCACAGCAATAATTAAACAGTAACTATAGTTACCGTGTATGAAAACATAACAAACATAATATACTCGCATAATGAAATAATAAGATGACGTAACGACGGTTTTAGTGGGATTTCTTTTTGGTTGCTCGGTAATTCGATATTCTTCTTTATAGTAAAAAATCCTATATTGATACAATAAATCTCAATCTCTCTCTCTCTCTCTCTCTATTGTTATCAATCCGAGAGATCGATATACAGTTTCACTCCATCCGTTTCTGTCGTCCGTTTTTGCTTTTCATTAGTAAATACAAATCGCATTTTCGATCCTTTATGATTGTTTTTTTTAAAATATATTCCAGCCTAGGCCTTATTCTCACGCTGTTCTTCCCAGCAACGCTTCGCTTTATAATCAATTTCAACAGACCTTCGTGTCTGATTATACGGCAAATCCACTACTCGTTCCGTCTAATTCTTATCAAACTTTTCACATTGTTCTTGTTTCAGACACTCTGTAGCGCGTCATCGTATTTCTAACCTATTTTGTTATGCTATGGCAGGTATCGTCCGGGTTTCCTTCTATATGCATTTTAAGATAAAACGATCGTACGGTTAAATTAATACCGTTTCGCTGGTTTGCAAAATACCATTGAATTACTGTAATCGTTTGAGTAAAAATAAAATATAAAATCAGTGCGCTAAAAACACGAAAAATCAGTCCCCTCTCCTCGGGGATTATTATTACTGTAAACCCATATATATATTTTCTGCGATGGATAGAATCGAAACCTATAATTTTGTTATTCATACCTATTATCATTATAGTTTTAAAATCGCCAAATCGCCTATATACGTATATATGCATTTTTATTTTTATTTTCGACTGCGGTCACCGTTAATATAGCGTTGTGCTAGATAGGCCAGTGGCAATTTCAACTTTCAAGGCGATTTATTAACTGTACGCCCCTGTATAGTTGTGGCTTATACATCCCGCAAACCGCCGTTTGAGGTTTATCGATTGGTAGAGAATTGGAGCGATTTCAAACGATACAATGCGATATATATTAAATGCCAACGATTGTCCATAATTATCTAATTGCCTGGTTTCATAACGCGTAGGTATTATTATTATTATTATTATTATTATTATTATGCGTATTATTCGTAAACTGCAATGTAATATAGGAGCTATAAGCAGTTAAGGTGGGCGTAATTACCTTATACCAAAATGACGAATAGTTAATATTCTGTTATTGTAATTATTGTTGTTTTCTAAACGCAGTTTTATTTAAACTTGTAATGCTACTCGTCGCCAAGTCGTAGGTACATAATAACTATTTCAAATTATTTTCCAATATAATTACCAAAAGTATACGTGCGTACGTGTAGCATTAATTGCAGTTATCGACTTACAATAATAATATTTAATATCAGTTTAATAAACGATATATGTGTACGCGGGTATTTTTAAAAATGTATAATCGATGTCAATTAGGTAACCCATCACACCAACTATATAATAATATATATATATATCGAGACAACGATTTCAATTATTCAAAACCGAACCGTAATATGAATCTACACAATTACCATATTGAACTAATTCATAAATATTAACCTTACAGGTGTACGTAGTATTATGATGTATGACCGAGAATATGTTACCACCATACCACTAAACTCGATCGTAATTGGTAATTGTATTGTATTGGTTTTCGTGTAGATGTACTTTTAATAAAACAAATAAATATAAAGCTAAGTGTACAACCCACTATGATGATAAGGAAGGCCATTTTTGTAGGTGGAAATTTCGGAAAGTATAGCTCTGATACAGGGTAATTTATTAGTTTATACGCACCGAAAGCAACAATAAATAATTGCAATAAAAACCGGAAACTCTATAAACTGGCCAGATTATAATAAGGTTATGTTTGTAACCTAACCTAACCTAATCTAGTCTGGATTTATATTCTCTTAAACGCCTAAAATACGATGCTAATGTTCTCCTAATATTCACTTAAAAAATTGGAAAAATATGCAAAAATTGAACATCGATATATGCGATTTTGTTTTACAATATTTTTTAAATAATTATTTAAGTGAGGTGTACACTTCCTACTGTTATGCGGTAATATATATGTATATTTATTTTTCATTTGTATATTTTAATTATAGTGAGGTATGACTACGGCCACTTAATAGCACCGTATCACCATTTTTTTTTTTTTTTATCAAAATGATAAAAAAAAAAGTGGTGGTTGATGGTAAATGATTCAACAAATATTTTTTTCCAGATTCTTTCATATTAAAATTAAAATAAATTTGTATTTTTTTCTCGAAATTTAGCAAATATTCAAAAATATGCTAAATCAGCTTAATATTCCCTAACTCCATGAAATATTCTCAAATATGCAAAAAAAAATTGTTTTCTTGTGAACTGAATGTTGAATGAATTGTTGACATTTTTTACTCTCATAAGACTACATATACTCAGTAATGATATGTGAAAACGTATAAATCCGGACTATAGTTTTCGTGTTCCCCCCCCCAATTGTACTCAAAGTAACATCGAAAAAAAGTAATTCATTTTTGTTGTCAGAAAAATGGTCCAAGTAAAGTTCATTCGAGCAAAAATTCCGCGTCGTCTAAAGGTACTGTATGAAAAAAAAATCGGAAATAGTTGTTACTACTAACCGAAAAAGTGTTTTTCGAGAAGAAAGAAAAACAGGTATCTTAGTAAAAAAAATAGCTTGTTTCGTCGATTCACTCTACAGAATAAACGATATAAAAACACACAGCGTGTAACAATACTAACAATAAAACAGAATAAACAAAAACAGAACAATTTCAATAACATTACGTCATGCAGAGAGATTCATTAGATGTTACACCATTTGCACTAGGTAAATGGATATTAAAACTAGAAATATATAATAATATCGATCATACAATATTCCAACGTCGTATCGAATTGCATATTATTAATGTAAAATCGAGATCTTCCCCGCAATATTAATAAATATAAATATAGAATGATAGTATTTTATTACTATATATTCCGATACAGGTGTGGTAGTTGTAACAATGCGTTGAAATTATTGCACGTGCAACTAAATAATTAATATATAGTTTGTATGTCATCGCAAGAAATATTATTAGGATATGTTGATGCGACTTGTGCACTTCTCCTCCCCCTTTTTATTATACTATTTAGGCTAAAAATTCGTTACATGTTTTATTTATAGACACGGAATATTATATTTTACAGGACATTATTTCGTATGCATTTTTAGCCATAATAAATTCATTTTTTTTTTTTTTTTTTTTTTAAACAGTTTTTTCTCTCTAGATTTTACAGAAAGTTATTCTTACATTTTCAAAATGTTTATATTGTTATTACGGAGAGTTTTTCACGTTTATACACAAATTTTTATTATTATTTTTGTAAGTTTTTGTACTTTTTTTGATCATTTACATAATTTATGGTGTATAATCATCGATGCACTGTTCGAATACACGATTGGTTGAATAAAAACACGACCGTATCGTAGCCGTTAAAATATTATTACACCGACGAGGGACTGATACATTTTGGAGTACTATTTTTAGATTCTTACCATAGCGAGGAATGTATTAGTTGTACAAAAATGAAATGTGTGTGTGTTTTTTGTCAGTAAACCACTATTCTACCAGAAATCTTGCATCGATAATCAAAACTTCAAGGAGGATTTCTGGTATCAAATTTATGTTAACATTAGTAATAAAAAAAAAAAAAAAAAAGAAGGGTATTATAGGTGTTTCTTATATATCCTATATATCCTAAATTCCCACCAACAACATCGGCTCACTCACGGTGCAAAATGTGTCGGATTTTTTTCTTTATCGAAAACAAAAAACCATACAGAATTCGTTCTACTTCGCCTAATTAATGATTTTCTTATTTATTTCCACCGCACGGCAGACGAATGAACGGTTTTTTTTTTTCTCAACGAGTCCAATTATAGCAGCAGCAGTAAACCCAAATTTGGTAAAAGACCATCGTTATTATTTCGAAAAAAATCTAAATTTGAATTTTTGTGTAGTCATTGTCGAAATTGTCGGATATATTTTTTTTTTATAAATATTAGACCAGACCGGATTATTTTAAATTAGGATGTTTATTATAATATAATGTGCATCGACGAGTTGACAAGACTCGACGACCAATTTTTCGTACCGCCCAGACCCGGGGAAAGTCATTACATAGTATTGCGTGTACGTATACACTCGGTACGAATTATTTTATTACACACACGTAATAAAATGCGATATTCTTTTAATATATCGGTATATTATTGCGCACAATATAATACCTATAACCGACATTATTATATTCACATAAAAAAGAAAAGAAAAAGTCGGCCGACAAATTCAAAATGTGCGTGTGTGTGTGTGTGTGTGTGTACGTAATTAGTTTGTCACGGTGCTTATATATTTATACACAGGTATTAAATAGATAACATTGCGGTATACGTACGTTTATATATAAATATACGATAATTTGTCGACGATAACATCGTTTTACAATGCGCGCGCGTGACATTTCGGGAGGAGAGAGAGAGAAAAAAAAAACATTATAATGTTTTAACCGATTTTCCTAACAAAACCAATCGATTACAACGATACACCTGTTGATGATTGTGGCGGTGATGATGAGAGAGCCGCGCGAGTTCGTGTCGAATTTGCGATTTCACGAGATCAACGGGTCCGCTATACGAAATACGTATAAGCGGCCGCCGGTGTGAATTTTTCGTACCTATACACGGATACGTGAGTATAAGTACGGAAAACCGTTTTTGGTCATCGACCATGATGCGATATTATACCAAACCGAACCGCCGGCGCGGTAATCGTTTTTCCTTTCACGGTTCATCGAGTACACCGCCGCGCGCCGTCGCGCTCGGTTCTCGCCCGCAGTAAAAGAAGCGCTGCACAAAAGAGGGAAGTGTGTGTTGTTTGTTGTTATTATTATTATTTTTTTTTTTTGTGTTTCTACTTTATACAGAAAAAAAAAAGAAAAAAAAGAAAAAGAAAACGGCAATCGATTTGTGTCATACGCGTGGCTAGCGGACTGTGAAGGACATCCGTATTTTATCGCTTCTATCGTGGAAAAATTATGATTTTTTTTTTTAATAATATTACGAACACGACTGCGACAACATAATCACAATCATAGGCGGCCAACACTCAAGAGTTTACTCTATATAATATAATTGACGAGTTTATACCACTAAAATATACTCTTTTCGACTAAAAACCACTATAGTAATATGTATACCAGCGTACGCACAATTAAGGGCCCGGTTCGGGTCCTTTTTTACAAATCGTTAATACCATTTACGATTGTCAATTCTTATTTAACAAGCATTTCATCGGTTTTAATTTTTAGATTTAGAGGTGCTGCCGCTTGACCTGGTTTTTTTTTTGTTGTTGTTCAAAACAATGCTTTACTGGAAAAACTCTCATGCCCCGTATAAAGGCATCCGATTTCGATCATTTGTTTTTCCGTCGGAAAGAGGACTTCGGATACTTGAGTTTGTAACCAAAAATTTCAAAAAAAACCATTATACCGTTTAGAAATATAATTTTAAAAATCCAAGTCTGACGTAAGAAGTTTTCCTATTTCCAAAAAAAAAGAAATACTATCGAAATATTTTAACTTTACGAGGTATGCGATTTGTCAAAGTACGTAGAACATAAATTGAGGCGTTTAGGTAAAAATTAGAATTTAAACGCAAATAACAAAATTTAAAGATTGGAATATTTACATCGCTGTTATTTCTAAAATATTGTCAAACAAAAAAGTCACAGCCCCATGATAGTTTTCGCTTTTTTCCCCCGACTTTATAGCACTCGGCGTCCTCTTAATATATTAAAAATAAAAATCTAAATTTTGTTTTCGAAATTATAGTTGATAAGAATTCTTACTGGCAAAATAGTATGATAAGTTATATTTATCACTAGCCTGAGGGCGATAACAGAACATTACTGAATCCCGTTAATGTGGAAATAAATGTAAAAACAACAAACACTCACACGAAAACATTCATAGTTACACTAATTTCAGTTGTTTATCGAATGGTTTAAAAAATACTATACGAAATCTGTCCGAATTATAACAACGTCATGTTTAAAAGGAGAAAAAAAAGAGATTCCTATAGGTACATTGATAAAATGAATTACCGGTCGACCACCGTGTACTGTTACCGAAATTAAACATGATAATATAATACTGTTTTGTTCAGTTATCGCACAGTCGTTACAAATGTAAAAATTTACGCCAACTCACACACATTTTTATAGGCCTATCCCGTTGTTTTGCATACATATATATATACGTTATATATAGAGAGAGACGAAGGAAACTCGGGCGTTACACTATATTATAATATGAATTCATGGAAATCATCAGGAAGTAAGGAAATCTATTTTCATCCATTGTCGGCTGCCGCCGTTGCGCTGTTGTATTATTATTTTTTACTATTATTATTATTATTATTATTGTTATTATCATGCTGCAGCAGTCTATTGATAAACCGCATCAACTACTCTATGGACCGTGTCCTTGTCCAGCGGCCGGCAATGATGGATAAGAAAGCGGAGAAAATACTCAGGAACCTATATACATAGTAAACAAGCGGTAGGGAAATTCGAATATATATTATGTTATAAAAAAAATTAATAAAAAAAAATATAGTTAAATTATACTTTCTATTTGAATTGTCAAAGCACAGCTGTGATTTTATATATATATATATAAAAAAAAACTGTAAATAGTAAAAGCTTATAATATATATTATAAAATTACTGTAAAACGTTATATTTCGTACGATAAATAACTACTAGTAGTTGTCAAGGAAAAGTTCCCGTTTATAATAATATTCCAATGTTGTACTTATTATATTATATAGAATGTTGGAGGTACTTGAAATTTTCATAAGAAAATAAATACGTATATTTATATGTATTATTCGTCACGTACTTCTATGTCTACTGTATTTTAAGAAGAAAAAAAGTGTGTGTGTGTGTGTATATATATAAACTATAGAATTATAAAAGAAAAATAAGTACGTATATTTTATGATACTCACTGCTTAAAATTCCAATTGTCATCATATTGCGCGTATATTTCGAGACTTGGTCCAGGTTATTGTAAACTAATATCTTCAATCATGATAATGTAACGCAGGTGGTGCCGGCGTTATTTGAATAGCGTTCAGTATATTTTAATATTGTTCCAAATTACAGGGTAGAAAGGATTTTTTTTATGAAAAAAAAAATCACCACGGATAACCCTGAAATAAAAAATAAATCACGTTTTATAGCTATGTATATATTATGTTTTTTCGTAAAACATATTTTTTCATATAATATAATATATATTATTAGTAGGGCTCGGGTGTTGTAGCAGTAAAAAACTGATAAAATTGATTGCGGTATTACACTGAAAATAAAAACCAAAAATTGCACTAAAAAATAACAAATTTCCGTTCTAAATATTATTGTCAGTTTAATATTAAATGAATATTATTATTAATATTTTATAATTTTATAATTTTACGTTTGATGGGTGGTAGACAAATCTTATTGTATTGTATCTATAAAATAACGGTAATAATTGACATACAAATAATTGAAAACTAATAAAAATAATACTAATAATAGTAGAATAACGACAAAACTGCAATCGAATTTAGAATAAGTCGAAAATTGCAAAATGTTACACTAAACATTATTTTAGATTATAACTCGAAGTTGTATGAAACAGATTTAAAACTTAAATCTTAGCTTAGAAATTCGATCAGTAGAAGAAAGTTTGCAAATGGCAAAAACAACAGCTCGCCCGTTTTATATAGTTTTCGAAAAACGTTCAGTTATATTAGACGATACACATGTTATAATTCAGGATTCAGATATCCAATATTGTCCATCAAATCCATATATTTTTACATCTAATCGAGTGGAAATACGTTTAATTTTATTTTACCTCGATAGATTCGCGTCACGAATATATTATTTTCCGTAAAAATCGATTGAAATAAAAATAACAACAATAATAATAATAAATATTATTACGTTCGTGTTTTTTTTTTCTAATAATCTAAATATTCTCCCAGATGTTTTGGTTTTCGTATAGCCTGCAAAGTTTTAAGGCTTAGCTTTACGAAAGCATAATTCGCGCGAATCGTTAACCATAGTGAAATGTCTACCGATATTAAACGTATTTTTTAATCTAACGACCGATCGAGACCGAGAACACAATAATATAATATCCTCCAAAGATGTTCAGGAGCGGTGCAGCAACACGCCAGGACACTTTCAATATATAATAAGTAATCCGAGTAATATACGAAACCAAAATCGATGAAAGTATTAATCGAATTTTATTTCACATTTTCTTTGAAAATTATAACGAGATGCGATTGAGTATTATGCCATGCCTATAATCGTTTTAAAACTCACGGACGAACAATATATTAGAAATCAGAACCGATTCGACAGTGTACAATTATTCAAAACTAATTGATAGTTTATAAACTTCGGCTATAAAAACCAGAAAAACGATGGAGTTCAAACTTACATTAATATGATCGAAAATATCGTATTATATATTCACAATTTAGAAAATTCTAATTTTAACAACTGGAACACTACCACAATTCTAAGCCGGTCATTTCGCCAAAAATAACCCACTGGAAATTTAAGCGGAGTATTCGGCCTCCGATGTGGCTCAATTCCAATTATTGCAGTATATACGAGTATAATGTTAAAAATGTTATAAATTTGGATCAGTTATGAAAGAACAAATGTTTATTTAAGCAAATATTTATACGAATTTTAACCATTAAAACAAACATAAACGTAGTTTAAAAAAAAAAAATGTTGTGATGATGGTAAAGACGTATTTTTAATTTATTATTTTTCGTTTGCGGTATAACTATTTCGTTTGTATAGCTATTGAAACTCGTATTGTAATAATATTGTACTAACCATACCAGAATGCAAATTAAAAACAAAATATATTTTGTTTGTTTTAATTACATAATAATAAACGAATTTGTCGACAAATTTTTAACGCTGTTCTATGGCTAAAAATGTTGAGTATACCTTGTATACATGTAGCCGAATAAAGAACAAATGACATTGCTCCGAGATAGGCGAAGTGCCTAAACAATTGAGAAGGAAGCTATTAACCTGCACGCACATACATAGAAATAGCTAGATACCTGCTGGATTGATTAAAATAATACAAAATTAATGGATCTCAAAATTAATTAATTAAATAACCTTCAGAATATAATAACAATATTATCAAACGTATAGAATACGGATTTTATATAAATTATTTTTTCAAATAAAAACACTATACCCTGGCAACTATTTACATAATTAATATTAATATTTCCAATATAATTTTAAATTAAACTATCTAATGTACTTATTTAAATTTATTAGATAACAAATGTGTTACAGGTATGCCAATATTAGTCATTTTATTAAAAGCTGCCCAAACTAATTAAAATTTGTTATATCAAAATTGTTAAAAAATTGTTTATTACGGGATAATAATAATTACCAGTTCGCCAATACGAGTATTCTATAAAGTTCAGCTGACACAATGATAAATTGAAATTATAGAAAAATAACACACGAACATTTACTTCATATTTCCCAGATAAAAATGTTAATATTTATAGGTAATTGTTTTAAATACGTATCTTTAATCTAAAAATACTATATTGTAAAGAGTAAGGACGAATAAATTTAAACAAAATATTGACACGCGCCGTCTAATCTCCTGGTAACCTTTTTTTCGATTTTCAAACGGCACTTCAGGTTTATTATAAAAATTGTAATTAATTAATTAATACAATTCATAGTTGTATTTTCTTCGATAGGTAACTATTACAATAAATAATAATAGCTTAGGTCAACGTCTCCCAAAGTGTGCGCCGCGGCACCCTGGTGTCTTTACAATGGCGCCGCACCGTCGACCAAAAAACTCTGGTCTAATAATATGTATGATTATTATAAAATAAATATTTCCAAATTATCCATTAAAATTTATTTTATATTTTATATATTTCTATCAAAAAAAAAAAATCATGAGTATCATCAAGGGCGCCGTGAGACAAACATATTTGGGAACCGCTGGGTTAATTAATAAAATTCACTATCTTGGTACATAACTGTCAGGTTTTCCATTTACTCGTAGAATCGAATAGTAGCTGTTTTATATATTAAAAATATTAGACTATCAGATACTTTGTTTAAAATTACATTCTGAATTAAAAAAAAAAAAAAAGGATAATTTTTAGCGTGATAAAAGCATAAACTTAACATTGAATATCATCGCGAAGTGCGAACAAAATTTTGATTTTTGAAAGTTATAGAAAATCTATAGAACTTTACCGAATTCAAACGACTTTCGAATGGTAATATTATTATAAGACTGATCACAAAAAACTCGATTTTTCGAAAAATATCACTTTGTAGACATTATATTATATTTTAATTGAATTCGGCTGATGTTCAATGCGCATTCGTTTTAGAAAATGCAAATGTAATTCAAACTCGGTTAGAATATGGTTAACTTTTTATTGCCTAAAAAAAAAAAAAAAAAATAAATTGATTTCATTCATTTTTGCACACTATAGCGAATGCATCCATCCAGGCGCTTAGTCTTTCCCTATAGCTGAAGTCATTTGACACGCGTCCTATGTATATATACTAGTGGACCGTTAACTGCTGCAGTTGAATAAAAATAAGCAAATAATTGGTAACTATAGGTAGTTTTTTTTTTTTTTATAGCATTGTAATTATTTCGTAACATTTAAATACACTTCCCGTGAACAGATATATTATATATTTTATATACCGTACCACAACAATTGCTACACATTAAACACTGTCGAAATTCGATGTGATAATTATTGGGTTATTATTTGATTTCGATAAAATATGCGCGAATAGGAACAATAATAATGTTTACACATTTTACTACAGAGCCGTAAAAAAATTATAAATTCGAAATAAAAACTAACGAAATATAATAAATTAAAAAATGGTTGCGAGATATTCAAAAAATATGATAATACATGCAATCACAGCATATTATTTCTTATGAGTTGTATCAAAACTCAGAAATGAAACGAAATCGATTATTTGTTTAAAGCAAATGCCAGTCGTTTTTGCTTAATTCGCATCATGTGTACAAGTCAAAAACCTCACCGATATATATATATATATATATATATTGTACATAAAATTCGTGATTCTACATTTATTTGTTATTTTTTATTTTTTAAGAAAATGCAATTAATCTAAATTTTATCATGTTGAGTTACCCATTTATAGGTAGTGAATACAGAACAATATGTAACATTATAAGACGTGTAAAGTATGGTAGGCGGACGAAAGAGATACGACAATTGTTGTTGTTTTTATTTTTTATATAAAATACCTAATGATAATAAGGCGTATTCCTTTATTAAAAAAATCCTTACATGATAATAATACCGAGTACCAGGCACATATTACACGATAATAAATCATTGCATAAAAAAAAAATTAAAAAATAACGATTCTGCGCGGAATTCTAGTAAACTCGATTGTAAAAAAGTAGGTAAGAAATAAAAGATTGTTAGAAGTTTATTCACATTGCATCGCAAGTCGTTACACTCTAAATAAAAAATCGTATTCAAAGAAATCTGAAAGTATATACGTAAAGTAAAAAAACGGAACGTTATTAAATAATTTAATTTATATATGCACGCAACGATAAATTATTGCAAACGAAAAACGTTTCTGAGCGAAGTTCAGTTAAAAATGTTTTGATTAATATAAATGGAAAATCGTATAATACTAATATATGATTTGGAACTACAAAATAAATTACAACTTCAAGTGCTGATAAAAATAATGTTTTAAAAATTGTACCACGTCTAGAAAGTATTATTATAAGCATATTCGGTGAATATTTCGGGACTGGACGGGTTTTTTTTTAACTGAATTACAATTATTAAAAATCCTAAATTTGAAAATAACATAAACCGTTATTGTGTTAATATTCCCGTTTTCCCTACGCTTCCATCATTATATTAAGTAAACTAAAAGGCATATAAAAATAAGTCCTGCTCAATGCATTAACTAGATCCGAAATATTACAAGAATATTCCTATACAGTTTTTGAGTTGAACAAGTTAAACAAAAAGTTGTTTACCGACACGAACAAAGTGAAGCCAATACGTTCCTCGCTACGTTCATAATCTAAACTATTGACAAGATGTTTGAGATATATTTTTTAAAAGTTATTAAATTAATTGTGTATTTACTTATTTTTAAATATTAAAATCAATAATATTATATCGTTATATTTTATTAAAACGAAAAATACACACACTTAAAATGGTCGGGCACATTTTCATAGCGAATCAAAAATTATCTCGATCGATTTTTCTAACTATCCGTTAACCGTGCAATATTATTGTATAAAATAATAAAAATGATAAAATTTCGAATTGCCTATCAAGGCCTTAATTAAATTAGTTACAAGCACAAAATTGTCCATTATTTTCCGGAAAATGTATCAATGCCGACACGGACGCACTTGCGCAACAAATAGAAACTTATGGAAGCTAAAATAGTGTTGCCGTTGAAAATTGTAAAAAACAAATACTTCGCACCATGGGTGGGCAATTGTTGTAAATGGAAAGTGAGAAAGGTAGGATATAGATGACATTTTTTTTTATGTCTGAACGCAACGATAAATCATTACTAATCGAAAACGATTCTGAACGAAGTTCAGTTGATCATATTTCGAAATGCCGTAATTTGTAATTTTTTTAAATCAAAATTTGCACTATAAACGCTTATAAAAAAAATTATTAAAATACGCTCAACTTTTATCTTTTCGCCATTTACTACAGCTTATGATTTGTGTCAAAATGTCATGCCTTTTTGTTCGGCCAAAAAAGTTTTATTCAATTCTTAAAAAAAAGAATACATAAATTGCCTATAAATAGTTCAAAAATGGCCAGACGTTTTTGAAATTTTGTCCACGCCTGGAAAAGCCTAATATTAATATTCTACACAAATTTTAAGTCTTTACGTTTATTTTAAACCGGGTTAAAACACAAAGATACAAATCGAAAACAACGAAACCACTATTGCCGTAAATTGTCCCATTTTCCCCCAATTTTGAGAAAACTACAACGAATATCAAAAAAAAAGACCAACTCTTATGCACCGGCTAGATTTAATATGCTTTCAGAAAAGGTGCTACACTTAAAAAAAAAACTGGGGTAGGATGTCTGACAGAAAAGTGGTCCACGGATGGTCAAAAAACATACATCATATTATAATATAACTAAATTAAAAATAATAATAATAATACCAACAGAAAGTATTTTGACGGTATAAGAAGATGTACCTATAACCAATATAATTTATAAGTACCTATAACTAAACACTGCTGCTAACATTTTAAAAATATATTTTATACAATAGGAAAACGCGATATTATTAGTTTGGATTTATATTTTCTAAAAAACCTTCACATATTCTTTTAAAAATTAAAAAAATATGCAAAAATAATCAACGAACGTCCATATATGCTTTAATATGCAATTTTTTTTGTATTATTTATTTTGTACAGTATTCCTAAAATAATTTATTCTGTGAGGAATACACTTGCATAATGAATTAATTGCACTATAGTAACAGTAGTAATTAAAAACAACAACATATAAAGCATATAAAAACAATATTCCTTTGGTATTTTTTAATTATAGTGAGATACGACTACGGTGATTTAATAAACTATCAACGAGTGTTTTTTTTTTTATCAAAATTACGTAAAACCAAAAAAAAAAAAATGGTCAAATGATTCAAAAAATATTTGTTTCAAGTAACTTAATATTAAAATTAATAACAATAATATTATTATATTTAAAATAAATCAGTAATTTACTCTGACGATTTTCAAAATATTCCGAAACTTGCTAAATAAGCTAAATATTCCCTAACCCGTGAAAATAAAAATTAATTTTCCTGTGTACCGGTGTTCACAAACGAATTGTCCACATGTTTCACTCTCATAAGTCTGCATATACTCGGTGTAACGATATTTAAAAACGTATAAATCTGGACTATAGTTGTTATTATACATAATATTTCGTTTTATCTTTTTCGCACTGAAATAACATCGTCTCGCTACTCAATAATAGGTGTACGCGTGTATTATACAGAACGCATAATACAATACCTAACGAAAACTTTGGTTATATCTTACGGCATGTCCGGACCTTGAAAAATATTATGTATATCGCATTTTACGAAATAACAATCCCACCGCCCAACCGAAAAATATATACTTTTTTTTTTAACACGGGTATTAATTTGTCATTATGTAAATAATATACGCCAAGACTGAAGTGATCAAGATTTAAAGAACGCGCACCGTAATGTTTATTATAGGTAAGTATATTGATTTAGTCTAATGTATAATATCTCTTCGCCTTAATGCTTTTTAATACCTATATTTAACCTAACATAACATATCATATATGTTTGAAATTGTGCATAAAACGATGTTTAAAAAGAAAAGAAGAGAGGAAAAAAAAACGTTTTTGTATTTTTATCTCACAGGGGAATTATTGCAAAAGTGTGTTTCGAGTCCGTCGTGAGAAAGAAATTTAATTTCAATATAGATAAATCGAAATGCTTTCGGTTGCAGATATAAATAAATCTACTAATATCGATAAAAAAAAAATTTAAAAAAAACCACTCAGCAATTCTATTGAACATTATCCATTTGAAAAAAAAAAACCACCGATTTTAGCAATTCTCAGTGACTAGCGTTATCACCTGTCGGTTAAAAAATTAGGACAATATAGCTGGGTGCTATGGTTCAATGAATTTTGATTTACGATTTAAAAATAAAAAAAATCCGAGAACACGTAGTATTTCTGTAATTTTCAAAATACTTATATAGGTTAGTTCAAGTTTGTATTAGATGCTTCTTTTACTCGTTTAAGAATTATTTCTAATTGTTTTAAATATTATGATATCTCTAACTAAATATACAATTTAACAAAATACAATTAGTACACGTGAATATAAATGGAAATACATTCTGGAATTGGTCATTTTTATAATATTTTTTTTTTTTTTTAAATATGAGTAATACCATAATTATTATAATATAATATTAGATTAATACTATTATTATTTTGCGTTTTAAATGAATCGTATATATTTAATCTTTTATTTTGTTATTTATCATATAGCGTACCTTAATTTCTTGATCTATGGACCTGTATAGCTAAGGACGAGTCTCTTTATAAACATTACGTCCATACCTTTATAATATTATTAATATAACCAATATAGGTACTATCTACGTGATAAATCAATTGTATTAGTATATTAGTATACCAATTATTACGGTTTTTATAAAACATTAAGAAATATGTGTATACACAGACTGCACGTCCGCATCGTAGGTAGTAATGTAATTTTTTATTTTTAAGTTATAATAATTCAAACTGTAATAAAAACTCTGTTACACAAAACAAATTGTATAAATTACGAAATAATTATAGAATAACGATTTTAAAGGTATATAAAACAAACAAAAAACACACACACACACATTTCTTTTTAGTTAAATACACGATTTAAACTATCCTAAAACCACGATTTTTTAGTTAAAAACGTATAAAGGCTGTCACTTGTAATTTTCGACTTGAATTACTTAAAAAGTCTACTGATATTCGTAATGTGAAAAATATGATTTTATGAACGATACTCTCGAATCTCGACAATATAATTAATTGTTAGTTATTTTATTTTAATTAAAATATTATTCAATAAAGAATTTATCAATGCAAAATGACCATATTTTTGTTCATCACTTGATAAATAGTAACAATGTTCTTTGTTTTTAACAATTTAAATAAAGAAATAAAATTGATTTAAAACCGATATAAACGAGACGAAAAAAAAACAGTTGATTAAAACAAACAAATTATCGATACAAGTCAATGTTTCGGGGCATTTTTAACACGGTTTTAAACATTTTAACCGTACGCTCGCATAACGTTTAAAATGCGAAAAGCCGTTGACCTCTTTTTCTTTTCATTTTTTTTAAATTATAAACGTAAGACGGTTTTACGAAATAGATTAGGGGGAAACACAAAAGAAATTGGCACCGTTTTTTTTTTCTCTACTCTCGTCTCTCTATCCAACACGATGTAGATTTACGCGCCAAAAACAGCTGCACGTAGAAAAAAAAAAAAGAAAAAAACTGGCCGCGTCCGTTTCTACCTACCCGCGGCGAGTGTTTGAAAAGTGAGAGGGACAGATGGTCGGAAATCGTCTACGCGCGCTGCAGAGAGCTGGTCGTATAGGTACAATAAAACGGGCAGCGGACACAAAAGAGACCCGCCCCGACGGTGTACAGGGCGATTGTAATCGGCACCGAATCGACAATAATCCATATATGATTATAGCAGGTATACGGGAAGATTTAGTAGAAAAAAAAAATGTATTTTTCACATGACGGCGTTAAAAAAACATACACCACACCGGGTGTTTATAAACGTATTTCTCGACATGGCAATAATATTGCCTTGGTTAATATTGAGTATATAATTGTATTAATTTTACACCGACCACACTGTTGTGTAGTCCGTGTAAATACGCGTCAAAATTACCCGACAAAAAAATAATGTAATAATTACTCGTGTGTAGTTAACGTTGTTATCATTTGTCTGTTTTACGGTTTTCCTAGTTAAAAGGCCGTCGTCCTGCGGTCTTTACAGCGGAAACCGCAGAAATGGGGAAAACGCCTTTAGAATCGGTTTTAGAGACAAAAAAAAAAAATGCACCTCCTCCGATAATCCGTTGAAAAACCTGAAAATCGTAGGGTACGATTTTGAAAATATCGTAAAACGAGATCGCGCTTAAACGATTATACGAACCAAAAAAGAACACAGAAATATCCAATTTTTACTCGAAATCTTATCTCGCAGAACGTCGAAAGAATCGTCCTGTATACGTGGTCGGGTTATAATACCAAACACGAACGTCCCTCGTTTTATACTCTTAGGCCGGCACACAAGCCGGGTGTGTGTCGTACAAAATATTATTTTATATTACGATTATAATTTACTCTCGTCCTTTTGGTATAATATACAGTGGTCACCATTATAAAATTAATAAGAATTTTTTTTATATATATATATATATATATATATAATGAAACCACAACCATTGTACCCCCAACTTGTAAATATATCGTGTAGTATAATAATATTGTATTATTCTAGAATATAATAAAAATAAAAAAACGGAGAAAACGTTAAAACTTGTAAAAAAAAAAAATAAAAATAATACCAACAGTGGCGGAAATACGTTATTGTAAACAGTATAAACACTGTGTTATAATAAGAGTTTTTTAAGGTTTTCTTTTTTTTTTTTACAGCTTATAGAGGTACATACGTGTATTTTTTTTTTATTATTATATACAAATAGGTTTACATTTGTTCACTTATTTTCAATATAAAACTGTATAACGTAAATATAATTTTACTATAATCGTTTAACAATTTTAGACCCCTACAACGACACTTTCGTAAAATAATCGAATAATTGACTACAGCCAGCAAGTTTAAAGTCTTCGGCAAGCAAATATTTAAATCTGTCAATTTAAATAATTATTATTGCATTTTCCGGCCCCGATATCCTACACGTTTCCTTCGTAGTGTCCCCCAAGTGTAAACCTAATAAAAATAAAAAACCAATAAACTAGTTGATGAAAAACTGCGGGTTTAGATAAAGCCGATGGGGGGGAAATAAAAAAACTACTTTGGGTAAGGGGTAAGGTGGAAAATTTGATATCGGGTGTAGCGTAACGCACGAAGGGTTTTATTTTCGTACGCAAAACGTTAATAGGCAACATATTTTTCCCCATCCCCCTCAAAAAAAAAAAATGTTTTCAAAAAATAAGATTATAACTAATATCTATTATAACTATTTCGTTAATAAACAAAGCAAATGCACGGGGAATTCAATCGTCTTGTTATATCTGTCGTCTGTGCTCGGGCAACAAGGCACTCTCGCTACCCTCTTCCCCCTACCACAAATACGGGGCTGCTATTATCTATAACCACGTGCGTCGAATAATAATAAACCGTGTTCCACTTTTTATTTTCCAAACTGTCTGTAGGTACTTCTATTATAATACGCGAGTTTTTTCCAAAAAAAAAAAAAAAAAAAATACATATTACGTCTACATTTTTTTTAATACCACGCATATAGCAACACGTCGGTTTTCAATTTACCGAACGGAACGTGGACATTTTATTCATCCTTAACAACACATTTGGTCATTAGAACGGTTTTGAACCAAACTCGGTCATAAACTCTCACGCGTTAGTAGGTACAAACTTCGCGAATAATATTACTCCATAAACACGGGGTTATTGAACGGCAGATAAATGCAATTTAAAGACAGGGTAAAACTTGTAGATAATAATAATAATTAATAGTTAATTTTTTGTAGTTAATCGCACATAGTGTGTTTAATTGATATTTCGTACATGCAGGGAGGCAGTGCTTAAAATTTCACGAATTCAACTATAGTTGCCCGTTACAACTGATGATGGCCAACGTACGCTTAAATCGGAGTGTGCGCATTTAAATTTCGAAAACAGTTATCTACTATTAATATTCGTTAAGACATTGCGTAGGTACTGTTATTCCATACCTATATGAGATCAATCGCGTGAATCGAACAAATTAGACATGATCTTCAATAATACCTATAACAATTGAACACCATATATTATAATAAAATTCGATTCGATTTGAATTTAAAATACTTGACGATAACGTCGATGGTATTTTAATTTATTTTTGAAAACCGCACCCCCAAAGACACGAGCATTAAATTTGTACCTAAATTGAAACTCTGTTTAAAAACATAAGGCAACAATCATCGTGCAACGATAATTTAGATAATCCTAAAAGTCCTACGAAACCCCACCCCCCGATTTAAAAACAAAAAGAACCGGCATGTTGTATGATATAAATTAATATTAAAACAGACCGCTAACGGAAATCATCCGAGTACAAATATTTTTGGTAATCGCAGAAATCTTTAAGGAATCTTGGTAATCTTATAGAAATCGCGGTGTTGTAGAATCGGGCGAACGCGAAATTTATCAGTGATTTAGCCACCTCTGTCGAGAATAGATAATAATTATTAATCATACGTAGTATATCCGCGACCCACTTGGGTGTATATAATATGCATAGTGTAGGCATACGATTTGCCCACGTGCCACATATTATTATTATAATAAATTCAAGTAATTAATTCGTAATTTTTTTTTTTTTTATAAATGTACAATCATATAATAACCGTTATATTGTTTACGGTGAGAAACGCGTTCGTATTTTTATCGAGTGTTTCGAGTGTATAAAATAGAAAATTCAGATTTAAATACGTGCAAATTAACGAATTATAATTATAAAAACGTAAACGGAGTTAAAAATACAAAACGCCACGAAGGAATTCGTTCATTTTCCCCCACCCCGTATTCGGAAGAAGAACGAATAGGATTTGTCTCGAGTCCTGAAAACCGGGGTGGAACACAATGCTCGGATTATTATTTTTGATAATTTATTTTTTTTGTGTCGGCTGTTCTGACCAAAACGATCGTTAAGGTAATAACCGGTACACGGAAGCTCTCCCCCCCGTTATTATATTTCAATCTATGGGTTTATTTTATTTTTACTCCACGAAAGAAATCCGGCAAACCGATACCGACTGCTGCCACCGAGTATAATAATAATAATACAAATCTTAAAATAACAACCGGATAACCCGCGACCGAACGGATGATATTATATTAATAATATTATAATGATAATAAATTGATTGTACCTGTGTGTGTGTGTGTGTGTACGCAAGATAACGACGACGGAAACAATATTCACGTATTATTATCTTCGAAAACCATAAAATAATAAAATATTCCGCGTTGGGCGTTTTGAGATTCCGACGACGGGTAAATAAATGATAGGAAAACGTTAATGAAAAAACCGTTAAAGTCGTACGGGCGAAAATGCGAAAACCGGACAGTGTGGCACGAGGGCAAAACGGACGAAACGAGCGCACGTTGTGAACTGAACGACGTGGTGATGTCTGATGTATATTATTGTTTTGGCAAACCGGCATCGGCGTCGGCGGCGGCGGCGGCGGCGGCGGCCGCGGTGGTGGTGGCGGTGGCGGCGGTGGCGGGCACATAGAGCCCGTAGAGGGTAGGGAGGGATACGCGACGGATGATTGACGACCGTGTCGGCGGCGCGCCGCCGGTGTGGTGGCGGAGCGCTACCTATTGGAACAATAGGTAAAATCTCGCGCCCTCGTGATTTTCGTTTAGATAATAATATTATTTTATTACCGGGTGGGGCAGGGCTGAAAACGTACCGTGGCACGGGGTACGTACGCGCCGTGGCAAACCCTATTTTATTTTGAGGAATATTATTATATTAAGAGGTACCTGGTCGTTAATACGCCAAACCGACAAGAAAAACTGTCCTCGCGTCCCTCGAATAATAGTAACACGAATTATATTTTCTTTAGCACTTGAGCAATTATTAATTTGTAATGTTTGAAAAACCATAACAGCTGATTACTACTCGGCTTCTCGCGATATCATGGCGTATCTATATATCCGTCTATTATATCAGTTGTTTGGGCGTCCATGATTATCGTATTACGTATTATTATATGTCCCCGAATACATACTTATTTTTGTGCATATTTAATACAAATTGAGTGCATTTTTTCTACGCAACAATTCCCGAACCGTCCAACTGCCCCAGCTACTACGTTTTGACTCTTGAGGTATTCAACGAGGTATCGCGGGAGTTTATAACCACGAGTTATATTTACTAGAAACTAATTACAACGCTACTTACTGCCTTTCGGCTTGGGGACACGTCGGTATAGGTGTATGTCACAATATCGTAAATATTATTAAGTAGAACAACACGATTCCGCGACGTGTTGTATATAATTAATAATATTATATTATAACGACCCGCTGCCAACGACGACGACAATATTAATCACAGCTACAGGTGCCCCGCACGTAATAATATTGTAATATAAACGCCGTGTAATATTCTGTTATCGTAACGACTTAACCCGCAGTATGTGATAACAGCGGCGCAACTGGGGTATAAAAATAATAGAAAAACGTCTGATAAGAAAAAAAAAAAGGAAAAATCACGTGTGGACTCGGATCGGAAAGTAGCCGTGTTGCGGGCGAGGACCGGCAATATTTTACATCGATTGAACTAAATATGTTCGTAATTTTACTACGTGGCGAATCGTGGCCGTATAAAATCTACGATTAAAAAATTAAAGGTTTTTATTTGTCACAAATTTGAAACCTATTTCGGAACTCAAAAATATCACAATGCATCTAATGAATTAAACAAAACAGTACAAGATAAAATATTCAGAATACGTATTTGAATATTTTTTCCGAATTATTAAAGTAATTTTAGAAGAAAAAAAATACATTCAAATACTTATATTTATATACTTGCATTTATTCGAATATATTACCTTTATTCGAGTATATCTGTTGATTATAACGGTTTTATTATAAAATGATGGAGTTAATTTTAAAATTTATTTAGTGTAAAGAGTACTAATTAGAGTATTAATTATCGTCTACCTCCTATAATTTCACATCGAAGTTATTTAAACATTCGTTTACGAAAAATCTCTTATTATACAGGATTAACTGCAACGCCTACGAAATAAGGTACGTACTAATACATTATAACATACCGATATACCCACATATAAATATCGAGCACGTAGTACCTACTCGATTCTGTCGTCTTATTTTATATCCGCGTAAGTACTTACTATTTTCAATTTAAACTCGACCACTACGAAAAAGCGATTTCACTGAATCGAGAATGAACATTTTCAAGGATTGCACTTGCGAGTTATTGAAATTACTTTCGAAAATCGCATACTACATATTTTTTAAATCGGTGGGTAGTATAATGTTGTTTTGTACTTTGGATCAATATTCGAATTGATTAATTACGCTTGTTACGCGTAGGCATACTACACAGCAAAGGAACCTGAAAATGAACGTTTTGATATGTTGCATCGACTGTCGGTGGGGGGAGAGAAGCCGAGGAATTCGACTCCCCCTAAATTTTTGGAAAATAAATTAAAAATTGAAAGTGATTGTACCAACAAAGGATCACAATTTCAAAACATTAGATTAGGATTAAAAAAAATTGTATTAAAACAGTCAAGTTATAATATATATGTATTATTATTTGTTTATTTATATTTATTTTTTAATTTGTATTAAGTTCGGACATCTATTAATATATTTTGATATTAACAAGTAGGCGTGATAACAATATTTCATGATATCAAACTGCTTTCTAAGGTTTATTTCTAAAAAAATAGTTCAGTATGAATGATAATGAAAACCCAAAACGATTTTAGTCCTCCGAGTGATAGTAGATGAACAAATAAAAAAATAGAAATTCGGGAAAACAAAAATATTTAAAAACCGTGTTCTATATAATGAAACAACAAAAAACGAACAACTTCGGGTATTCATGCCGAATCTGACACGTGGGTATACGTAGTATGTGAAACGGACACAAAGAAAATAATTTGATAATAATGTGTTGATGTTCCTGTTTATTAACCAACTAATTATTATAGTAGTTAATACGTATAGTATTATTTTACACTTTACACTGAGCATTTATATAAAATTATAAACGAGTTGATATTATAGCGTACGTTTTAGAATTCGGTATAAAAATTCGTTGACTTGTCTAAAATTAATTACAAATTCATAAAATGTAAATAAGAATTTTTACGAACGGTTCCGAAAAAAATTATGGTATGTATATCTATGTCTGTAATCTCAATAATGATATGTAAATAATTTACAATAGTATTACCTACGCAGTAGGTACCTGTACTTATAACTACTACGTGTAATATAATTTAAAAAAATAAATCTAAAACAAAAAGTGAAACCAAGCAAGTACTTCCGTACTTATTATTACGTTTTATTTTACTTAATTAAAATTATATAACATATTTGGACTGTACAAAATAAATAAAATATAATTGTTATATCATTAAATAGGTATATAAACTTGATAAAAATTACCATGCGACAAGAGGAACATGAACGTGATATACAGTGCATAGCAAATTAATTTATAGTTAAACTCTGTTGTTTGTACATATACTAATAGTTAACCATTTATTTTTAATTCTTAATTACTTTTACTACAATGTGTTTGTTTTTTTTTATTTCGGAAACTGACGACAAACGACGATACGTATAGGTTTTATTATTGGTGATATCTGGGTACAATGAATAATAATATGGAAACAAAAATAGAAAACACGTTTTTATACTATGACAATACCGTTTATCGAGCTCCGTTTAGAATCGGTTTTTCATTGCAATTATTTATCGTCGCTTACAGTATATAAACTATTATTAAAAATCACCTTCGCCAACTTTCCACCTACCACAGTGACCTACCCGTGGTGCGAATTATGTTCGGCTTTTTAATAATACATTTTAAAGTATAGAGTAGGCAGTTTTCAAACTTTAAAGTACCTAAAGGTAACACTTGGTAGGTATTGATCATGGACAAACGCAGCTGCTATATTTTTGGCAACGGTTAATAATCGGGTTTGCACGGACACGCAAACAAATGTATTCACAGATAGTTATAAAAATAAAATAAAATAATATTTTATGACTATAGTAGGGTATATCATATAACATCTTTTAATGGTTTTAAGAGGACGTCGAAGTAACATAATTTGCCACCCCTGTCAATCTAAAGTTCGATATAACGAAAATGCGTTTCGTACACTAGTAATCAGTGGCATATTTAGCATTTTCATGAGGAAGAAATCTGAATATAACCAATTATAGGTATAAAATCATTAAACACACACATATTTTCAGGTGGAAAATACTTGGTATCTGTACAGTATAACAGGATTATAAAATGTATTCATATATTTAAAGAATCGTATATAATAAAAAGCTAAAAAACCAAATCGATTCTTCTAGGTTTGTTGCCATTTCATTGATTGTCTCTCCTCAGATAATTGGCACATCTTTATGGGCGGTCAACAAAGCCATGCCATTAATAAAAAGCCTATAAAAACGGACAATAATTACAAGAAATTCATAAAACATATGAGTTATTAAAAAATACAAATTCAAGCGGGGATTTAACACCTTCTCGCCCTTGAGCACACCCCTGCTACTCACTGAGTACTACTCAGGCTTTAATAGACTTAAAACAAAACAAATTTTATCAAATTAAGGACGACAACATATTTTACTATGTTTTCACAGAGTTTTGTTGATGTCTATTTCTATAATGAAATATACGGATCGTGATTACCGGTCCCAAAAGCTTTCAAGTTATTTTATTAATAATTTGCTTGTTTATTTCTTTGTAAGTGTGCACTTTTTTATGTACATAATATTATTATATATAACTTTATAATTTCAATACAATTATTTTTTATTTTATCCGAGGTATATGATTATTATAATTTATTCTTATAAACGTAAATAAAAATTAAATTAAAAACATTAGATGCCAATAAATATAAAGATTAATAATAATAAAAAAAATTAGTTTTTATTAATTAATCATATTTTTACAATTTTTGTGGGGGCATTATATATATATATCAGCGCATAATTGTGTTATGACTTTAGGGCGTTCAATGTATTATTATTATTTGTGTAAAAATAAAAATAAAAAAATAAACCCTTTTTGGAAATGGAAATATAAATACTGGGTGGTCAAAATTAAAATCCAATATTTCTAAGTAATGTGTGTGCAATGGTAAATTGATATTTTTTTTAACTGCTTAGTTAATACTTTTTTTAAATTTTTTTTTTTTAAACAGTCTTTATGTTATAAAATATAATTTAATTAGCTAATATTCTTAAATCGTCAAAAATAATCGCTGGCTCGGTAGTTGTAGTATTAATTTCGTATTATTTTAATTTAGGGGCGGACAGTACACTACCTATTAGAATGACTAAATGTTTACACATAAACACAGGTCAAGGGAAGGGGCAATCCACCTATTCCCCCTACTGAAACTGCCTGTGTTGTATATAAAATGCTTATACTGCTGTGTCGTTTTTTTAAACGTAAGTTTTAGGTCACAGCATTTTTGGTATAAAAAGTTTGAGGTATGTAACAATAATGAATAAGACTCTTTTGAAATTTTGCTTTTTTTTTTAAATGCAATTTATAGATTTACAATTAAATAATTTCGTTGTTTTTTCGTGAGTTTTTTATATGAAACATAATAGTTTATTGCATTTTACAAATACCGATTTTACTGCATTTCGGTGCATATTTCGGGATCTTATGCGCATTTCGAGCGTTTCTTTTTTTTTTTTTTTAGATTCTAAGTGTAGCGAAGAAGTATTTTTTGTTTCTTGGGAAACACTTTCTTAGGGTAAGATTTGAAAACTGAAATTAAAAAAAAAGTATTCTTTACAATACCGTTATCTATACCGATAAAACGATAAACAATTAACCATTATTTTCAACACAATATTATATAATATATACCAGCCTATTGATTACGAGTATACTATATTATAATATTTACAATTAAGTCTACCAACACGGTATATGTTAAATGTTAAAAATATAATATTATCTTTAATGACTTTAGTATACCCAAACCAACTATTACAATCCTTTTATTATTTAAATATTTTATCCTTATATCCTTTTATTATTTAATTTTGTAAAAATAGTGTGGACATTTTCTATTTGTATAATTTATCTTATTGATTTTCAGGTTTTTTTTTTCATATTATTAACTTCTCGTTTATCCATATAAAAGTTTTGTTGTGCGTACGCATAAATTATAATTATGAGTTACTATATATTATACTGTACACATACAGGGACGTATTTAAGGGGACAAGAACCTCACGCCATTATTCACCATATATATATTTTTTTATTACTAACATTATAGTAATATTATAGTTTTATAAATACACTTTAAAACATAATCAATGTAAAAAATGTGAGTTAGAAATATGTATAATTTAAATTTTTTGTTTGTGCCCCCCTTCCTCCGATTAGACGTTTCACGTCCACGTTATACCTGTATACTATAGTATTACTTTATTTTATAAACGGTAAACCAAAAATACATTTAGTACGAAATATTGTTATAATACTTACACACTGATACAATTTTAAATATAAAAATATTATCGCTTATCTATAATCTATATACATTATTCATAATAGTTAAACTAGAGTGACGGAGGAAACGGATAAAAAGTTATAACTGCAACGATTATCGACTACCTTATTAATGTTAAAAACAAAAAGAAATATAATTTCTAACTCACGATTTTAAACTTATACTTTATTGGCGATTTAACCGTGTCGTCCTATCCTATGTAATTTATTGTATTGAACTCTTTTCCTTTACATATTATTTTGTTACTTATGGGGTAGTCCCATAACGACAGTGACCCATTGTAAATCGTCGAATACTGTAAGTCTGTCTGTCTGTAAAAATCGTTCGTTTTAACAAAAATATAAACGCAGTTTTATATATTTTAGTATATACATAATGTATAATATCATCTGTGTTCGATTTGACAAACAATTTTTATTCATGTATAATATCCACGAGATATTAACTTATTCGTTTAAAAAGTTTTTTTATTTTTTTTATATTCTACAATAATGATTAAAAAAATAAAAAACTATTTCAATATCTCGTAATATAGAATTTTTGAACGCACATCTATTTATTAATTCGTCCATTAGAAAAATAATAAAAAATATAATATACGCGTCATAAATATATTTCATATTTTTAACTTTTTTGGCATAATGAATCGCACTATAAATAATAATAATAATACGGTGACGTCGGCGCTAATAAGTAATAACAATTTATTGTACTTCAGTCGACACGTTAAAATATTGAAATAATTCCTGATTATTTTAAAATGTATACATATATATTATAGGTAGGTACTATTTACTGACAGTATTTTTTTTTTCACAAACAAAACGTATTAATACCGTTCAAAATAATAATATTAATAAAACAAAATAGTATTTCTATAAAGAACCTAATCTAACCTAACAGAAGATACCTTTTCTGTATGTCTTCAGTATTTGCTTCTTGTAGCGTTGTGGGTTAGTAAGCAATAATCATTAACGTGCGTAATACATAAAATAAGAAAAAAAACACCTGTACATAGAAAATGTATAATGTATAAATAATATATAGAGATTAAAGAAATTTTGTATTGCTTTATAAATCGTACTTGCCTATAATACGTATAGAGGTATACCAAAAACGCTTGTAAAGACGTTTAGTAAATATATATTGTAAATAATTTTATTTTTTAGATTATGTGCGTATCGAGGAATGGTTTTGCGAAAAACTTTTCTACTAGAAATAATGCTCCGATGATCCACTTCAAGGGTGGATACTGATAGAAAATCTTGTCTCTAGTTCTTGTCGGTGCTCTGATGAAGTAATTTTATCATAATAATTTAATAATTGAGAAAACCGGGGAAAACGTCGGAAAAAAAATGGGAATATTTACACAATAATAACGGTTTCTGTTATTTTAAAATGTTTTTAAAGAATTACTATGATGTGTTTTAAAAAACTCTTCTTAAACAATTTTTTTTTTAACAAAAACATAATAGGTAAATGTTTTAAATACGTCTTTATTAGTCTTGGTATTCGCTGTTGATGTGTTCCTTCGACAACTGTGTCGGCTAAATAATGTATATATTTTGAACTCCGTGTATAATACGCCAAATAAATGCAGAGTTTTTTTGCTACGATATTGCAGGTGGAATGTGAGCCATCGAGGTATAGCGAATTATTATTACAATTATTAATTGACATAGTGTATAATATTAAAACGTCAAGAATATAATATTAACGGTTTTATTGTTATTATTGTTATTTTTTTTTTATTTGGTAACAAAATATATTTGAAAATTCTTTTTTAGATTCCAAATACACGTATTATGTAATACTTAACTTCATAGCTTGAAACTATGACTCATACGAATTTTGGCCATCGCCGTTCCCGTCTCCTTATTCTATGAACCTAATTGTCACTTCCAGTGTTTTTAAATCGTTTTTTACTCCGTTGCTTTCTCGGTCTTTTCACCATCAGTTGACATTCGATTACTGTTCTTACACTTTTAGTAATTTTTTCGGCTTAAATAAAACGTGTTAACACAAAAGTACTTTAGCGGTTTCTCTTAACTTCTCTTATTTTTCCTTTTGCGCCACATGTTTTACTATAGGAAACTTCATTATTTTTCTTAGTACTTTGTTTCCATAATATAGCTTCTTTCTCATTTTTGTACATTTGTGAGCCATATTTCGCTTCATAAGTTATCGTATAGGTCTTATATATTAGGTCCATGTATAATGTATACACTATACAGTCTTAGTCTCTCTAAAAAATAATTTTTATTTTATATATTGATGTAGTTATGCGAAATATATTTTACTAAAATGAAATATTTATGATGCATAATGTCATTGATATTTTGCCTATGATTACGATTTTCATCGAAAATCTTGTACTTATTCATTATAGTATAGGTATTATATTGTTGCAATATTAAAACAATTATTTCTTGACGAATACCAAAAATAAGATTTCTATTACTATTTTAAAGGTTTTTTCTAACTAGATTGCATGCTACGGTGCAGAGAAATTAATGATAAATAAAAAGTATTTTGCAGATATTATATAGGTATATCGGAGAACACGAAGAAACCCGTTAACCCTCAGTTAGCATATAAATACGTTGGACGATATAGTTGACATGGATTTAAGAAAAAAAAATAAAATAAAATAGAAATATCATTCTAGACGTAGTGTAAATACGATAATGAAGATCGATGGAGAAATTCATTAGTGACAGGTTTTTAATAGACCGTTAAGCTGTTAAAGACGATGATTTTCATCTTATATTTAAATAAACGGTTATTATAAACGTTTCAGGCAAATTATAAGCGTTGACAAATAAATTTACCCTCTATATCTATATATATATATATATATAAAAATAATAGAATAGAAAACTATAATTATATATTTATGTGTATGTTTACACGGTAGTATTAATAAGTTTATTTAAATTAGTATACAATATAATATATATTTGAAAATACGTTCGGGATCTTTTTCGGGCACATCTTATAGCGGACGTTTTTTTTTACTGAATTAATATATTAACAATGTGCCTACAAAACTTTGTAAGAATATTTTAAAATTTAAACCAATTCCGATCATAATTATTCAGATCAAAATCTCTATAATAATCAATATATAATATTATTCGTATCGCACCGTTGCAGGTAATAATATAGAGTCTATATTATTATAGTCTATATTATAGACTATAGTGGTATCTATTGATTTTCTATAAAACACTAAAAAACCGCATGATCCTCCGCAAAAACCTTGATAAAACTTTGTTGTTATTTGTAATAATATAATTAATAAACCGAAGTTCCTATACTATATTATATTATTTCGTAGAGCCTACAAATCCTTGTCAAGGCTTCCGCGATACTCGCAATAACAGGTGTCTGTGAACGTTTCAAGGTAACGCCGTTGACATATACCTACGTATACTACGTTACTGTCTGACCATTTTTTTTTTTAAGCTCTGAGCTAGCAAAATGTATTGAAATCTTTTCACATCACGCAGATGAGAGTATTCCTAGGTATTCCTTTCATTCGCAAACAGCCTTGCCCACGACGTTAAAAATGTAAATTAAATACGATTATTTGAAAAACGATCCGCACGTATATCGAATCCTTCCGGATGTCTTAGTATTAAGCTACAAAATCACTGCGCTGTTTGTTATTTAAAAACTATTATATATTCTAATCATAGAAAGGGAAAAATTTTATGTTTGTTGGCGTGGTAGGTAATTAAAAGTGCTGATTTTTTTTTCCCTTGAATAATTAGGTAAAACTAATTAACAACGAGAGAAAAATGTGAGCAAGCATTTAAATTCGCCATGGCGTAACTAGTAATAATTATTTGGGATAAGCGAACATTTGAATACAGAATGGAACCTTTCTCATAATGGATAGTTACATAAAAGAATATTTTTCCCATATTTAACAACCAATGCTAACCGATATTTTTCGGGATTATTTTCAACCGTTAGTTGTGCCTTATATTCCACATATTATTATATACATAACAAAATTAATTTTATTTATCACAATAGTATAGTAGTAAAAATTAAAGACAACTTATTTTAAATGTAGCCTACAGAAATTTATTTCAACTCAATATTGAATAGATATACCATAACAATTTTATACGGTACCTTATTGTATTTTATATGTACCAGTGCGGTTGTATTGGAAGCTGGGTAAGCGCCAAAAAAAACCCCCGTTACTTATGAAGGTAAATTAAAAAATAAACAATTAAACAATCTCTCGTTTCCATTTTCTATATGCAAAAATGAAAAAATTATATTATAAAGATAATATTTATAATATAAGCCAAAACAATTTTGTTTAAAATAAAAATATTTGAAAATTTGTACCTGTCGTACTACGTGAAAACAGAAGTGAAGACGTTTTTACTTGCTCTGACTGCCGGAAATAAAAATAATTTTAAATTAAAACTTAAATGATACCTATCGACCAGATAACATTACGTGACGATAGTATACGCCTTGTGTTTGTATACAACAATATTAAGATTAATATATTGTCAAAAAAAAAAACCCAAATTGTCGAACTTTCGGTATCAGAAAATGCGTATCTAAAAATATTTGTAATCACTCGATGTAGCGCTTCCAACTGCTTCGTAAAATCGTGGTCACCCAGTCCTGCCGCACCCGGTCATTCCTACTATAATAGATACGAGCGGGGTAATCGAAATCCCTAGAGTTACTGTAAATATATTACACGCCTATATGATCTTAATTTCTTAATTTTCTTTCCAATTATTATTATAATATAATACAGATAATGGAGTATAATGAGTATATTATATATAAAATTAAAAAAATACCTATATTATAATGATATATTTAATGAATTAAATTTATTTTTCTTCTTTTTTGAGCGGGCATGCGGCGCTTACCTCGCTTGTCCTGACCGCACGCCACTGGTACGTACCTACCTACGTATTATCTATTGGTAAGGAGTAATAATTTAAATGTACGCGTACGAAATAATAAAATATTAAATAATATTATAAAATAAATTAACTCGGTATACTTACGTAACTAAGTAACTTTTTTCTACTCTTAAGTAGAGTAATTATTATTTTTTTTGAGCATAACTTGCCAGCTTTGATCTGTTTATATTCCGGCATGAAACGGATAGGTAATTATACCCCGCGAACCTATTATTATAGTCTAAAGAACAGCGTCAGCTAATTCTCTTTAATATGGTATTCCATATTACCTACTGGTTCTTCATTTTTTTTTTTTTAACGAAAATCGCTTCGCGTATCTGTATATTATTATGTTTATCGATCAAAAATGCCGGGCATCGGATCTACGCACGATTACAACGAACGTCTGGATTTGTTTCTTGATATGCCTATATACGTATCTATCGTTTATCACTTCTGACCGTTCCGTTAGTGCACTTGCCCTTGAACACTGCGGTAAAATTCAACACACTACTAAACACTACATACTGCATTACTGTCCACAATACAGGGTGATTCCAAATATCAAAATAATGCAACTAACCTTAATTGTTTGTTTGAGATTTTATCTGAACGTATTTGGAGAATCTCCTTACTACTATTACTTTGCAAAACAACACTAAAGATCCTTTTTCGCCCATTGCGTTCCTTTCCGTTTAACATTTTTCCTCTTCTTCCTGTGGTCGTCGAATGAGCTCTTGTGCCGGTATATGCCCCTGGACAATTCCGACACATATTTATATAAATACTTAGTATAGCTGCAGTGATGTAATTATGCTTTTGTTAGTTATAATTTTATAAACGAAATATGTTGTTGTTGGTAATGTTAGTTATAAGAAAGTATGACGTACTAAAGCAGCTCTTATACTAAAGTTATAGAAAGTCTGCTCTATCTATGTATATATAATTCAAATAAAAAGTAATAAAACTATAGGTATATGAAATTGTAAAAATAAGGTCGTTTTTAAACGATTGTGAAAAAACGCAAAAATAGACTCACATTTGCTCAAAATTTCCGTGTAGATGATCGCTGGTCAATGATAAAAGAAAATCACCCTGTATACAATAATATGTCCCCGGGTGGATGTAACGCGGACACGAATGCAATAATAATAAAATAATTCGACCACGTCGTACGCGATTTCTGATAATCGCCCGGCGAACCGGTTGACAAACGGACACGGCGCATTTGACCGGATAATTTCCGATGAGTATTACTCCTATATACGAGCATGTAAGTGCATTAAAAACATTATGTACTTATACAGTTATAGGTACGGGTAGGGTTATGAGTGGTACTGGTAGGATTATATTTCACACTGCTTGAAATATTGAAAAATACATTATTTTTTTTTTCTCTAAATATTTGTTTATTGGTTTTGTATTATGTTTCATAAAGGCATAACATGAGTAGACGCCGTGACATCGGACTGGTTTTAAACTTAAAATATTATATTATTCATTAAAATTTATGAAATTCATATTTGTACTTGTATTTTTTTTTTTCGATTGGTTTAACTATAAAACCGTTTTTAATCTGTTGTTCAATATGCTTTAAAAAAAAGCTACGAGCAAGACCCCACCACACACTCATTTGTTTAAAAAGAGCAGAACCAAATATTGTGCTGTTAAATTTTGATATGACAGTAAATTGATCTGTTATCAAACTATAAAGTAAAAACATTATCTGTGTTTGTACGTTGGTGTTTTATTTTTTAAGCGAGGTATATGAAATATCGCTATTTAAAAATTCCAACCACATTCTACTTGTTCTTTTAAGTTAATATCTTCTATATTCACTGTTATAGTTTTAAATTGAAACGGGAAAAAAAATACATAAATTCATTATTTTTTTTTTATAAAACGAAATATTTCACGAAACTTTTTCAAAAAAATTAAGTTTCGTGAAATCTTAGAACTGATCTTACCAGGAGAAACTATAGGTATATATACTAAATACCTTACCCGCGTAGGTGCTGTGCAGCGCTTAATACGTCGAGTAAAAAAAAACAACGTATATATGTATAATAGGCGTAAAATAATGATATTATAATAACGAAATAGAAATCGGAAATAGTATAAGAAAAAAAAAAAATGAAAAAAAAAAAACACAATAATACAATAACAGAGCGATTACAGTTGATAGTTGTGACGATGACGGCGCGGGGGTGACGTTGCGCATGCCGTTTGCCAATAGTAATTTAATGTGTTTTCTTTCTCACCTAAAAAATAGACAGGTATGTACGTGATATCGTGATAACAGCGACAAATCACGTACCCGGTATACGTTATATTATTAACGAGTAGGCGTGTACGGGCACGGGTATATTTTTCGTTTAGATTATCGTTTAGAATTTTCCGAACGGTCCATTTTCACGCATTTTCGATAATAATAATAATAATTGTCATTATTATTGTGTACCGTTTAGTTTTTATTATTATTATTATTATCATCGTCGCGTCGTAGTGATCGAAGAAAGCTAACGATTGGTACGTATACATTATAATAACAATTAGGTTTATAAAACGAAATTTGTCCTGATCGTTTTTATTGTGATAGATCTTGCAACTATTTAGTTTTTTTTTTTTTTTTTTATCAGAATAGATCCATTATCGGGTAGGCACTATACGTATTACGACGTAAGAATTTTCGTTTTTATTGGTTATTTCGGTATATTTTATCGTTCTAAAAAGTAGGTACCTAATAATAATACAAAATTAATGCAACACCCCCCTCCCAGCCAAATATTTTTCTGAAATTCTGAAATATGCAAGTAGTAGTAGTAGTATAATATATAGCAATAAATTAGGAAAACATTAGAAAAGTTGTTGTCAATAAAAATAAACATGTTGTGTACACTGATGATAATTAATAATATTATCAATGAATGTTTGGCACGCCGCAAATGTCTTGTATCACAAATTCTTAATTTTATCATTTTTTTTTTCTTCTAATACAATTTTTACATATCGTTCGACTTCAATATTATTTTAAACAATATGTAGAATGTATAGGTACATTAATAATGCACTTTAGTGAAAATAACTAAAGCGTTCCCCCGGAATTCGAAGACTAAACTACAGGGGACAGATAATTGTTCTTTAAATAAAAAAAGAGGACCCCGTCCTATCTACTCCTCCCGTCACTTTAACTATTGTACGTATGCCTAAAAATTATTATCGTCCCAGTAGACGATATTCGATTTTGTATTATGCGAACAGCGTGAAATTTTTGAATATTTCTACCGTCGTTAAGTGCCGGTTTAATTAATATACCTACGGCGTCGTACTATTTTCTAGTTAAAAAAAAGATTTCAACGATGTTCGCCAACTAAACATATATTTACCTACTCAGTTTGCGTAATTATTTTAATAAAAAAAAAACCATAGCTTATTAAAATTTAGGGGGGGGGGTTTCTTTTCTATTCGATTCTGAACGTATAACGAGGAATACATTGGTTTTACTACGATGTGAGCTTTTTTTGTGTGTTTAAACAAGACTTGTCGACCAGATCAACAACTCCGTTTACCCGCTTTAGGGAATAACTTCTGATTACATATATACTATGAATGCAATCAATTAATTAATAACACAGTATACATAGTACAGTATAATATAGTATAAATATTAAGTCATTTTTAAGATATGTTTAAAAGTTAGAGTCGACTTAATTTTTAAGCTTATTAACTTATTAACTAATCCGTGATTTCAGAAAATTAATTTGGGCCAGAGTATTATGTTTATATAGGTGGGTACTTGTACAAATTATTAGGAAGGTGATAATTTCTCGTTAAAGTTATAGAGAAAAATGTTGGCGAAATATTATTATTGCATATATTTTAAAACTCCCAACATAAGAAAAGAAAAAAAAAAAAACAACACAATTAATATTATCAAATTGAACAACCTATTGGTACACCGTTATTTTTCTTTCTCAATATATTTCGTTTTGCTATATTGGGATAATTCAATTTGTAGTTACGGCAATTATTGGTATACAAGCTGCTATTTGACATTTTACGGTTAATTATTATCATTTATATTATATATCTACTCATTACATACACTCAGTAATAAAAAAAGAATAATAATAACAATAATCTACAACGTCATTCCGTCATTATTTTCACTAGGTATAATAAATATAATTTTATCATTTTGATATTTCAATCCTAACATCATAATAATAATAATAATAATGATTCTTGTACATTAACAATGTGAAAATATTTGTTTATTTTTTTTTTTTTATTGAAAGTTAAGGCTCCAACAACAAAAGTTATTAGCCTACTTAGACTAGGAGTGTAGGTGGTAAGAGGTTAAATACATGAGTTAATATTATTTACAATTATTTACACTTTTTTACTTAAATTTATATAATAGAAAAACGTGTATATTACTACTGTATTGTCTTCGTCGAGAGCTTGTTGGAAGGAGGTATAGTCGGTGAAGATTCTTCGTGCTTCCTGGTAATTTGGGCATTTGATCACGATGTGATCGATGGAAAGGTTCATTTAACATGTGTCACATATTGGGCCGGCTATTTGGTGATGAGGAATGAGTGGGATTAGTGCGTGTGTCCTCATCTGACTCGAGAGATTATTACCTCGTTTTTTAGAGATTTAGTGGGAGGTTCCAGTTTTGAATGGAGGATTATATGGTTTTTAGCTTGTTTGTGTGAGGAATATTAGCCCAGTATTTCTGCCACGCTTCTGTAGTCTTGAGGTCAATGATATGATAAATATTAAAAATCATTATAAATTATTTACAATTTTTTATCTTAAATTATATTTGTTAGCTAATTTTGCAAGAATATAATGCTCTTATTATAAAGATAAACATTACATATTTTTTGTGGGTACAAATCGATATGTTCGCTGAATGTCAAAAATTGAATTTTTCTTTGTCGTCAATTTTTTTAAAAAAAACTAAGTATATGTAAATATTTAATTATCAAAAGTATGTATAGAATATATTTTATCATTCAAATTTATTAATTTTTTTTAATTACACCAGGCACATCAATATATTAAATTATTATATTTCTTTATTAATATTTGTTTAAACATTTCAATATTATATAGTAATATAAATAAATATAATGTGTGTAGTATAAAAAAAATCATTTGACTGAATTATCATAAATGATGCGACTATCGAATTAGTTTCTAAGATTCAAATTCGTATAGTTAATCGAGTAGTCTATAGCTATTTTCCTACCGTTCGTACGAACGAAGACACGGAAATTAAACATTGGATTTTTATGTATTAAAACGCACATTTTTTGCATCTCTAATTTCCGCAAAAAAAAAATTATATATAAAACAATAAAATAGGCTACAAATAAGCCCGTTTCAATAATTAAAAAAAAAACATTCAAATAATGTTTTCTAATATATTACAATAATATAAAACATTATTTTAACATTTTTAATTTTACGTTAATGACAAATGAATGCCTTTAAAATTGCTAAAATACATTAGATTAAAATCAAAAAAAAAAAAAACTACTTTGGCGGAAAATCTCGAAATGGAGGCGGCTGTTTCCACTGCTTCCCCGGTGCGCACGTTTATGTACACATCACATAATAAGAACAATTTTGTTTTTCTATAAACTATTATTATTGTAGTTATTTTTATTATTATTATTTTTTTTAACATTAAACTAGTCTAATAATAATAGGAACAATGGTTATTTTATATACTCATAATATACACGTTGGACACTGGCCTCGTTCGGAATTCTTCACGGATCCCGCGATTATCGACGGTCAAACATCACGCTAACGCTGCATTTTCACTAAACACGAGGGATAAAAAATATATACATAAATAAAACGACCGGCCGGAGTGATTTTTTTTTCATTCTTTATATTGTTTACATATAAAATCACTAACAAGATAAACGAAATGGATTTAAACAATGCAATGATTGAAAGGCATGAGGGATTTTTAACGGTACAGCGGTGTGTGTGTGTGTGTGATGATTTTTTAAAATGTAAATAAAAAAACTGTTTTGTATATAGATAAGAAAAAATGAAGGAAAAATGATTTCGTTGACGCTTTACAATATAAGTTATAATAGCGTAAAGTTTACACTGTTATGATTTACGTACACAATATACAGGGTGTCCTACGAAGATATTCACCCATTGAGATATCTCCTGAAATAATGAAGATAATCGAATTTAGATTTTCGATATAACTCATGGGTGTTAGGAATACAAATATTTCAATTAAATGTATATGTTTTAGTAAAATATTAAAACAAATTTACTTTTTATTCTATTATTAGCTGTCCCGCACGGCGTTGCCCGTAAAAAATTGGAATTGCCTGTGGATTTAACCTCCAACCCATCGCCCAACATTATCGGTCCTATTGCGGTTTATAACGCGGGCTATACGATTGCCTCGTTGAATCTCTCTATCGTTATTTTTTTTATATATATTTTTTTATCATACGTTAGCGTAATTTTTTTTTTATATTAATAATTATTCTATATATATATATATATATACACACAAATGGATGTCTGTCTGTATAAGATAAATAGACTTAAAAACTACTGGAACGATTTAAACGTGGTTTTTTGTAAAATGTTCCGAGTTGTCCGGAGAAGGTTTATAGCTATTGACATCCATCCTCTATTCGGTTTTTAGTTATTTTTAGTACAAAAATCGAAATACTTTTGTTGATTACCTTGGTAACACGAATGGGAAAAAAAAACCGTTATTTATTATTATTTATCCCTGTGTTGTGCAGATGTCTATGGTAATAAGTGAAAAGACGTAAAACCATCAGCTTTGTTTGTTTACGCGCAAGATAACAAAATTAAAATAAATGTCGTATATCATAAAGCATTGTAATGAACGAAATGATTATGTCACAGCAACAAAATACAAATAAATATTTGTTTGACATGAAATACTGACTTAATTCAATTGTGACTTAAATTATTTTTGTTGATAAGTGGTTGAAATGACAAAGTAGAACACATTTAGTCTGCTGAAGGTGGTCTACCTACTTTCCACCGATTTTTTTTTTTAAATGGTGACATGGGTAGGACAATAATACATAATGATCAAGGAACAGCAATATCTAGATATAGCAAAGCAATGCTGTGTCAACTTATCTCTTTTAAAAGATGACTTTCTTGCCCGTGACAAACCTAATCCAATAATAATAATAACCGTTTATTTTTTCATCCGTGTCACCATCTGGGGTAACTCAGAAATAGAATTTCGGCAAAATTCATGTGTGAGCATCCCTTTAGGGGGATATACTTCCAAAAATGTTCTTATATTACCCCTACACCATAAGAGATATATACCACCAAAATTTCAAGTCTCTAGGTTTAGCGGATTGGTTTAGGTGTTAATTAGTAAGCCAGTGATTGGTGAGTGGCTTATATATATATATTATAGAACAACGAAAAACAATTACAACATTTTTTGGTAACTAAGCAACGATAGTTTCACTAGCAACGTATTAATGTTTTTCCCAAAAGGAAGAAATTTTGAAAAATACCATCAACATTTACTTTCATAAAAACCTTGTACTGACAATTATGAATACAACAAAATAAAAAATCAACCAAATCTGTTAAGACGTTCTCAAGATATGACGTCATCAACAAAATATCGATTCATTGTTATATATATATAGATTTACGAACGATTTGTTTATTCTTCTGAAAATGTTGACGTTTCGACTTTTTATTTTCATTGACCTCGTGATTTTTAATATATTTTTTTTTTTTAGTTCATAAAAAAATAATATATTAAACATAATAGCCAGAAAACGAGATGAGATCATTTCAAAACACTACTATATAATATGGTAATTGAATACCCTATTTTTCTGTAAACTGAAAAAATTATAAAAGATCATGAGGTCAATGACAATAAAAAATCGAAACGACAAAATTTTCAGAAAAATAAACTCTGTACAATTTGTCCGAATTAATAACATAAAAAGTTATTTTTTTAAAAATGTTTAACTTAACATAGAAATTTAATTAAAATATGAATATTTGTAATCCTTATCGCTGTGAGTCACATATATATATATATATATATATATATAAAAATAGAATGTGATTATTTTCATAATCTCAAGAGATATCGCAATATAGGTATGTCTTCGTAAGACACCCTGTATATATGACTTTTAAAATCATACCAATAATAAATACTCGTATATTAAAAACAGGAAATTTCAATATATTTTTTTAACTAGTATACTTGTGTTGAAACGTGCGTTTAAATCACCAAATATGATATTTTATTTATTTCCAATATTTTTATACGAATACATTTTCAATAAAAAAATAATATATTTTTACCAAAAGCATATACAAAATTACAATAGGAAAACTAAAAACATTGGCGATTTAAGAGAAGGACCAAGCAAGAATTAAAGATGCAAAATATCGGGAACGATGGTGACCTTTATCAGTGGAAACTGCAAAAGACCCGAATGGATAGTTACTCGAATGTTTATATTAAAACAAATTAATTGATTTTTATTATTTCTCGCGAATTCGTTTGGATACTATTATTTTTTTATTATTTTATTAATAATCGATTGGGTTTTGTGACAATGATCAACAAGAACTCAGTGGTTTTTACGGTCATCGACCGCGTTTTAATATAATTTTTTTTTTTAAAATCTAGAGTACTTTGACTAAATAATATTATATATAAATGTGCGGCGGCCTCGTGACATACTTAAGTTTTATTTAAATCGTCTGTATAGGTATCAAATGCTATACTGTGTACCAATTTTGTAATTTTTTTTTTATGTTTGTGAACCGTATATTTAATGCTAGATTAACTATTACTCTAATATAGAATACTTCAATCCGTTCCGTGATTTTGCTATTTCCCCCTTCTCGTTTAATAATAATAATAATTTAAGACGCTATCTGCAATTTGATTGACTCTCGGAGCACAAACGAATCGTTTATAACGATATTATATATATTATACGTATTGTAATTTTTTACGCGTTTCAAAATGGGAAAAAAAAAAAAAAAAAAAAAATCAAAAACCGTTCCGTAATGTAAAATATAATATTATGTACGTAGGTAAATGGCGATAATAACGGCTGGTTTGGAATAATTAAGAGGACGTCACAGTAGCGTTTACCGTCTTTCTAACGGACTAAATAGCATAAATGTGTTTTCGGAGTTCCAACGGTACTCAGGTTCTAGACTTGAAGTAAAAATTATTTCACCAAACAAGTGAATTAATAATTTACTATGTTGTCACAGAGAAACTTATTTTTTTACATCAAATTCCCAGATAATTTGTCCGTACTTGGAAATTGTATACAAATTTGAATATTTTTTTTTTTCAATCTTAATTGTAAAACTTAATAATCAAAATACTATTTTTAAAAAAATCCTCTGTGAAAACATAAGTAAATATGATCGTCTTTAACTCGGTGGAAAACTTTTAGTTTTAAGGCAAATAGAGTTAGTGTAGCATTGAAACTTCGAAACCATATTTTTACTATATACCGCCAGTTAGAAATACAGTGGTGTTCTCTTAAAATAATACGTCATCTATAATAATATTATTATACAAATTTGTTTAATTACGTATTGTTTTATTTTATATAAAATATTATTATCGAATTTGATTTACCCGTCTACATTTTTAGATTTAGAAGCATCTAAAAAGCGAAGAAGCTTAACTAGTTTAAATAATTTTTAATTTTATAAATATGTCCGGATTTATTAATTTTTAAAAATGCGGAATTTAAATTTTGTGGTAATATATACTTTGAAACATTTTTTGCAATTTTCAACAGTACACACCCTAGGTACTTTTTTGGTTTTTTGATCTCAAAAAACACTTTTTACCGGACTCCGGTCAGAATCGTTTTTTTATAGCAATGATTTATCGTTGCTTTCGGTACATAAATTAAATCTTATATCCGGTACCTTCCAAATTCCTCACCTATATAACAATGGTTAACAATCGCAATCATGGGTAGAGGCAGCCATGATTACGATATATATTCAGCTTATATTTTTCTTTAATTATTACTTCGGATTTTATAGATATATTAAGTAGGTAATATAATATAATATAATATAATATCTATTTGCCAATATTACAGAATGAACGCAGGTAACTATCACTGCAGTTATTTAGTCTCTATACCGTGTAAAATCGCTGCAGCTGATCATTGACCGTATCATTTTTTTTAAATGTACCTAATTACTAAATTATAGTTAAGCACCTATACATTGGACACTGGACCATGTAAATTACAATTTATTAAATAAATAAACAGGCAAGTACCAATACTGTTTCTATTGTTTCTTTGGTTAAAACGTTTTTTTTTTTTTACCTAAAAACAATACCTATTAAAAATAGTAAAAACATTTCACAGATTTACTTTGTGTGTGTGTGTGTGTGTTTATATACCCGCAGTATTTAATATTGACAATATTAACTTCAATGTGTAACGCATATATACAAGACAAAGGTTTACAAAATAAAATTAACGTTTCTAGTACTATTATTGTAATTAATGGTACGCATGTTTTTTTTTTTTTTTTTTTACCTTACTACTCATAAATATGACTAAAGCTCACGTAGTTTGTACATTGCAATACAGCGTTCTATATTATACAATCAATTATTTCCATCGTATATACCTATTATTTAAAAATACAAAACCATTTTGGTTACAAAAAATTGTTTTTTATACAACAATAATAATGACTATATTATTTTTAATATATTCATATTCACTACTAAATGGCTCAGTATTACTATAATATTACTCCAATAATGTATTGATTTGTTGTTTACTGCAATCCAACGATACGACATAGATAATTATTTGAATTTAAAACTGATTTTTTTTTTTTTTTATTATTATTATTAGTAAATACATTTGATCAAGATATACTGAAACCAATGCGTATAAAGAATAAGATAAACCGAGAAAACTAGAATATGATCGTTTATCCGTATCAGAAACCAAATATCGTAAAGAAGAGGGTGCAAGGATATACCTGGGAGAAGCCAAAACCCATTACTTCGTACCAGTGGCGTAACCCAAAAATTTGGGCTATCCCGCAAAAATAAAAAATGCGCCCCTAAAATATACACGACGTATACACAACAATGATTATTATAAACATAGATTAAAACTAATTTAATTTGAAAAAAAGTTAATTCTTCAACAGTTTTTTTTCTTAATGTTCAATTTATTTCAAGGGCCCAAATTATTGTGCCTTCCCCCTAAGCTAACCTAAGTAAGACGCGGATTCTGTTTCTGCTTCGTACAGTGCTACAAAGGAACGCGACAGGGAAAAGACCCCTTGGAAAATCGAGAATGAGGTTGGAAGACGTAGTCAAGAATGAATGTGAAAGAACCAAGATGAAGATTCGATTCGATAGAACGAACATCAGTTACTTAATAGATGGTCGAATCTAAAACTTGTGGATAGAAAATATAAAAAATAAAAACTAATTTATAAAAAAAAAAAAAAAAATACTAAGGAGAAGAAAAAACGAAGAAATTATCTAGCCGTTTAAATTTGATCACAGCGGAAAGTAAAATAAATTGCATGAAAAAATAGTACGTTTTTATTGATAATGAATATCATCATCATACTCTCTGCCCGTTATTATACTCCGGTTGATTTACTCATCAACACCGTGTAATTTAATTAAACAGTCACGGAATCGCGAGTAGCGGGAATCGTTTGAGTTTTGTTTTTCACGTCTATTATTAAGAATTTTATTATTTTTGTTATTGCGGATTGAAAACCGTGTATAATTAATATAGTAGTATTAAAACAAGACAACAGTATTACAGTAAAACATCATCATTCCGATCGTTTGCTCGTGGCTGTACTGTACACAACTTGTACACCGAACACAAAAATATCCGAATTATCGCGCACTGAATAGACGAGAAATAAAAATCATAGTGTAGTTATTGAAACTTTACCGTCAGACAAGGTAACTCGACCTCTTTCTACTTCTTAATTCAAGCCGGAGTCCCGCAGGGGAGTGATCTCGTCCCCGACTTATTCAATATATACACATCGGATATTCGAAAAACAACAAACACAACCCTGGCAACATATGCCGACGATGCAGCTGTACTGGCTTCTGATATAGACCCCGTACAAGCCTCTCTAGCTCTCCAAACACATATCGATCTAATAAGCACATGGGCTACCCAGTGGCGAACCAAAATTAACCCTGAAAAATCACCTCATGTAGTATTCACAACCCGTAGTAAAAAAGACTCCCCATCATTGAAACTCCAAGGAGTAGATATCCCCAAAACCACACAGGTAAAATACTTAGGAATTATACTTGACAAACGATTAACTTGGGGCCCACACTTAATGGCAATACGCAAAACATTAAATACCCGTCTACACATGCTTCGTCCCATATTTAAATCAAAATTATCAATCCACACAAAATATACTTTATACAAATCCTTACTAAGGCCCATATGGGTCTATGGCGTTCAAATCTGGAGCTGTGCAAAACCATCTCAAACTCGCACCATCCAAGCTTTCCAATCGATAGTTTTACGTCTCATAGCTACAACCCCTTGGTATGTAACAAACAAAGCGTTACACAAATGCCTACGATTTGATACTGTTGACCAGCTAGCCAAAAAATAATACACCAAATTTCATACAAAACTACAGTACCATCCAAATCCTCTCATCCAGCATTTATCTTCAATTACACTCCCTGAAAACCCCCCACGCCGTCTCAAAAGACGCTGGTGTCGAGATCTATTAAACTAATTTAAATTTCGCGTTCTGCAGGGTTCTATCACTGGATAGCTTCCCTCATCAAGCAACCACGTTATTGTCATTTTATTTTTTTCTCTATGTACAAAGTTATTCTATTTGCTTATTGTGTTTTTATTTGTAAATACAGATTGTAAGTTTTTCTAATAAAAAAAAAAAAAGAAAAGTTATCGAAACTAACGTTATAATAAATATACGAACGTACAAAGTCGAACAGAAAAATACAAAATGTATCCATATTTCCATCTGTTGAGGCGGTCTTACGTTTGAGAAAAAAAAAAAAAAAAAAAAAACAAAAAACCGATATGGTTTTACAATAATCCAAATATCTATATAAAATATACGTAATATACAATCAAGTTATTATATGAGTAATGTGGAACAAAATGCCGCAAATAAGTTCATAGGCGAATCTGCAGGGTATCCCGAATGTTCCATGGCACATCCTGCGATTCGTGTATGTCCGTGTGGGGTTCATAATAATCATTTACTCGATTTCGAATACAACAGGTATTAATCATTAGCGGTTTTGGCAATCATTTTCTGAGGATTTATCCATTTATCAATGGAGAAGCGTTAATTAAAAATACTTACTATTTTTACGATACATTAATATTTGAATTGTACATTTCCAAAATGTGTAATTAATAAAGAATAATTTCTAATTTAATTTAAATTAAAATTAAATAGGTATATTATACAATGTATTAATCAAATGTAATAGGGGTATTTTTTTTTGTTTTACTCCGTTTATTTTAAAATGAAGCGGTGCCTATAAGGAGTAACATTAATAGGAAATATTTAGTCTATACTTAATGTATAATAGTCTATATTTGATATCTATAAACACTTTAATATACACATTACAGTATTTATATAGTGTCGAGTGAGTAATATACAAGAAAGTATTCAAGTCGACCAAAAATCAACATTCCAAATGTCATCAGCTTTAATATTATTATTATTATTACTACATAAAGATGTGTCGATTTGGTTGCCTAACTAATGAAAACTGGCGTATTTAGTAACTTCCCGTGCTAAACACTGTTCGAGCTCTTGGATGAGAATCTTATTAGTAATATATATTTTATTTAATTATTGTTCAAAACATATTTGTTAATTTCAAACTTTAATTAGTGTGTGAGATTCAAATTACTACCGATTATTTGTTTTACAATAATTAAATTTCTTTTCACAAAGCGCTTTTTAGGCAGGTAAAAATGATCACAAATTTAGTTTTAATAATAATTTTAACACAAATTTTAGCTTTGTTCCTATTCTCTTGGCATTTTATACTCTCTGGGAGTTTTTGCCGCCATATCAATCATATTTATGTAATAGGTAATGACCTAACCTGACCAGGATTTGTAGCACTTATAATCATCAAAATAAGCGCTGAAAAAAGCTCTTAAATACTTCATTATAAGCATTAAAATATGCAACAAAAAAAATACACGACAAAAATTATCAACACAATTTTTTTCTATGTTATCGTATTTTTATACTTAAAAAAAAAAAAAAAATTTCATCATCTTTAATGATTAATTGTCCGACTCATATTCAGATATGTATAATTTTAAAACCGCACTAGCAGATAACTTAATTATTCCCATTATAAAATCAATAAATAAACGCCGACACAAATGACTATGAATACAACACTGCGAATGGCATGACTAAAATCAACTGAATGCTTAATGTGTTGATCACATCTCGATCGTCAAATAATGTTTATTTAATCTAGAAATCGTAAATCGAATAGTTTTTCCATAATACAATGATATTACAGCGTTGGTAATTTTATCGTACTGTGATCAGCAACAATCAGCCTGATTAGTAGATAAGCAAGCAAATACGAGTTATTACTAGGAATTATGATACAAAGGAGAACAATTATTTTTAGTTCTAGCTTTACCGTAAACAAAAAAAAAACAGAAATTAACTAAAATGTTTAGGTTTTTATCAGTGGCACTTCATAACTAAAAAGCAACAATATACAAATAATTAAAAATAATCAGAAAAACTAGAAAAAAGCAAATTGTATAAAAACAATCGAAATAAGCTTAAAAAAAGCATTTTCAAATTTCATATTTGAGATCATTGTAACATGAAATGAGTTTCCATAGCAGTCTGCTGGATTTTATGTCAAGCCAAAAAAATAAGCAAATACTTGAAGTTCCAAACCCTGCTAATGACCAAGACTTGTAAATTTAGGCATTTGCATAGAAAATGTAAATTAAAATTCTGATTTAATACAAATTTGTTGTATCAAAATATCCACATTTAAAATTCAAAATTTATTGTTGCATATTTTATTGAATTATTGAGTATCTAAATGGAAAGTCTCAGGCAACTTAGTTTTAATTTGTATAAATAGGTAGTGTGAGTTTTTGAAAAATTATTGTTTTTTCTGGTCAATCTTGGAATTGCCATATAATAATCCTATTTCATATTTACTTACACATTTTCAACATTGTTCACTTATACATTTATTCCAACTCAATTTTTTAATAATAATAGTTTGAGGGGAAAATAAATTTATAATTTACAAAAACCAAATTAATTGAATAATATTTATTACAATTTATTAAAATAGGCTTGTATAAAGCAAACATTTTAATTGACATGAATACAAATATTATTGTTAAAAGCAATTGCATTAGTTCTTTAATTTTATTTTTTATATAATATTAATAATAAATTAACACAATTTTTAGAGCATACTATTTCAATTATTATATAGCAGTAAAAATGACTTAAAATCAATATGTATTTAATCAAATATTCGTGCATAAGTCATTAATGAACAGACAAAAAACTGTTATTGATATTTATAAACAAGTTAGAATACAACCCCCTGTAATTTTACTTAAATTTGATATTAGAATTTATTAATCGGTATTTATGAAATGTTTGTGTACACATAATAGAAAATAAATACATATTTCACACAATCAGAAATATAATAAATGAATAATATTTTGTTAATTGTATAGTTATTCAAATCATCAAAGAAAAGTGCATGCTTAAAGATATGAAAATTAAATGTTGATTGTATACAAAGGTAACCTTATCTTCAATAACAATAAATGTATTCAAAAAATTAAAAAAAAAAAAAAAAAGATTTATAAAAAAAATTCTCAATTTGTGATTTTGTGATATTATTTTAAGATGATAAAAAGTGCACTAAAAATTGTGTTTTTATTATATTGTACTAAGTTTAAGCTACTAATATTTATAGATATACCTAACCAGTATATTGTAAATATAGAAGTTCTAAGAAAAATGAATTCAGAATTACAGATGTTTGTAATCGCGTTAGTATATAAAAGATAAATAACACTATAAACGATAAATGAATAATGTAAATTTTAAAAATTATACGACACTTACAAAATTAACAGATTTAGGACAAATAGTTTATTTAAAATAGAGACTTAAAATATTATGTTATTATTGTTAGATTAGGTTAGGACTTAGAACATTCTAATAAAATAGTACACGCCGATGAGTATCGGCAATATACCGACAACAATAGTATCTGATCCGCTGTCAATGGCTTTGCATTCGGCCGGTGAATCCTTATCTTTTATCGCTCCACATACCGCATTCAAGAATTTTGACTCCGCCAATTTTTGTGTTTCGTCCGAATATACCTATTTAGTACACAATACACAGGTGTAGGTATACTATATATTTTTAATTTTTATACAATTAATATTACCTTGTTGAACACAATCGTGGGTACGTATGTAACATTTTCTTTTTTAGCAAGTTTAGAATCAACTTCCAACAACGGTAGATATTGTTTAATATCAGAGACACATCCATTGATCAAACTAACAGTGGCATTGTCAATGTTACAAGTGGTAGCACACTAGAAAAGAACATTTAAACAATATAATATAAATTATAATCATCTTAGATTGTTATAAAAGTAGTTTTATTATTTGCTATTGAAAAAAAATAATAATATTATTGGGCAGAGAGAAGAACTTTGAATACTGTTCAAGGAATTTAAAAAGTAGTAATACAAATAGAAATTCTGTTATGTAAAGTATTCAAAGAAAATTGTTTAACCAACAGTAATTTTCAAAAAATGTGTCTAGATGATATCATAGAATTTAAAACAATTTTAATTTTTAGAATATCATTTATAAAATTAATATAACATTGAAATACACTAAATAGTTATTTATATAATCGATTTAGTTTCAATTGTATATGCATAACAAATAATATTATAAACTAATGTTTTAGTTATACCTTTTCAACTAATGAATTATCGGTTATATTTTTCATTCCCTCGGTTAAAGCGCATGTAACAAATTTTACCAGATCGTCTTGTTTTGTGATATATTTGATACCACAAGTATGTACTATGTCAGCATTACATTCACCATTGCGAACACATACTAATTTACTTTCAGTAGTGTTATCGGTCGGTTCAACAATCTAATTAATTCAAGAATACAAAGTATAAGTAATGATTTCAACAAAATAGATTTAAATTACAATTCAATAGTATTGAAAAATTGAACTAACCTTTCCTTGAGAAAAAGGAATGAATGTAACTGCCAAATATTTATTTAGTTTTTCATATGCCGGAGTGAACTGTTTTACGACAAAATTTACACTGTCATTGCACAATCCTTCGTAGTATATATCAACTGATAATTTGGAGTTCTGCAAAAAAATCAATAATTTATCTCATATTAGCAATCTCACAGTGAACAATTAATAGCTAATAGGAAAATAGTTTTATTAAGGAGGTACAACAACAATCACAACTACTATAATATTCTCTTAAAGCTCGTCATCATGATATTTACCAAATAACATTTATTTGCTACGAAAATATGTACCCATTTCTTCTTTGTAAGTATGAAAATCTGAGAAATCTATGTATTAAATGAAAGGTAATATTTTTTTTGATAAATCATCATCACACGCTTCTCATTAGTCGGCAAATTTAGAAGGTTTACCTACCAATTACTGAAATGACACCACTTTATGTAGATCATAAGATAATATAGATACTTAAGTATTGATTTTTTTTTAAATAATATTATCATACAGATATCTACAATATTGTTATACTTGCTGTTTTGATGTCGAACACGAACGTATTAGCTTATTGCAAAACAAACAATCATCGTCAAAAAAAACAAGTGCGCAAAAAATGCATCGTACGTCTATTGTACCTACACGAGAAAATTAAATTATCTTTGCCAGTATTATAAGTAGGTAACGAAAACTATAGGTAATACCTACTTGAAGAATACAATACGAAAAATAAATTGAAAACATATTATAATATAGCATGCATTTTTGTTTAAATATTATTATATATTGTTCATTATTATATTATAAAGCGGAATATAGGAAACATTTAAAAGACGAAAATAATTATTATCTATTACCTATAAATACAGCGTAAAAAAAAAAAAAAAAAAAAATGGTTTTTGGAAATAAATAGAGATCGGACATTTTTAAGGTTGCCGTATATTAATAAAATACGAATTTGTTTTGCGAAATAACGAACTAAAAGTACAACATTTGTTACGCGCGGTATATTTGCATATTTTTTTTATTATTTTAGCATTTCCACAATAATTATTAAAATTGAGTGAGTTTTCTAATAATATACTTTTAGATTTTGAGTGAAGTCATTAGTTTTACTAAAATGTATGTGTGTTTTTTTTTTTCTCAGTAAACATTTTTTCGGTTAATAAAAATTATCCGATTGTATCTTAAAAGTTGCGGATTTTCCGACCTGCGGTAGGTTATTTGAACATTTTTTTTTTCTAGACTTCCAACAGTTTTTCTACAAAATTAAAACGGCTAACAGCAAATGATGATACATCGGTTTTATTTTTGTTGATTTCTGGGTTACCTTATTGGCTACAAGGGGGGAAAAACACGACTAATATACTATAAACCTTACCGGTTTACCGGGCTCCGCTCAGAATCGTTTTTAGATTGCAATGATTTACCGTGACTTTGATATGATATAAATTTAGTTAGCTTATTCTATAGCTTTCCAACTTTCTACCTACGACAATAGACAAAATCTACCCAAAGACCGTCGGTATTATAAAATTATATTTCATTACTACAAAGAGATGTAATATACAAATGTCCCCGGGTATAATAAATGAATAATATAATATCGACTTCAGTAATAATTAGGTAAATATACGACAAGGATGTATTATATTCTTAAAACATCGATTTCAATTCGTTTTGGAACCGAATAAACAGAAAATATAACAGGTAATCGAAAAATTATTTTTGGGTACGGGTCAAAATTGTGTACTTGAATTTTTTTATTTTTTTTTAAGGAAGCTGAAAAAACAACGCTGTACAATGCAATTTCTGTCAAATGGCTAAAGTCGACTCGATATAATAACGCAATCCGACATTCACTACGTAGATTAACATCAATATTTGCTCCCCGATCCCCTGCATCTAGCCACGGTCATAGAATTATTTTTGAAATGGAATATTTTTCATTGTTCCACATCACAATGAAAAGTTCAATGCACCTGGACTGTTCAAACATTTCGGTCTAATAAAAAAATGATGGCAATAATAATACTATCTCGTAAATCATTTTTTTTATCATTTACGCAATGTACCTCCTAAGTATCTATATAATATCAAATACAAACTTTCAAATTTTAAAACATTTTTTTTTTTTTTTTTATATATATACGTCTAGTATATATATGAGGACATCACATCTGTAGCTACTACTCAGCCTATACCTAACCAGCAAAAAAGCAAAATTACGTTAGGTAGATTTATAAATTGTGGTGTTTAAGTTGAAATGAGAGTTTAAACGCCCTCGAAAATATTATCCGTAAAATATTAATATAATTTTACGTTTCGATATCCGCGCTAAACTATAATAATTTATGGCGTTTCTATACGGAACGTAATTTAGCCATGTTGCCCGTTAGGTTAAACCGAGACACAGTAAACGTCCTCTTAATTCGTATATAATTATTTTACACGCACCAAAGTTCGTTAAAATAGTCGAAAAATGTACTACAGGTAAAATTGATTATTTCAAATAAATAACAGAATAGGGGTTATAACCATAAACATTATAGTTCTATTCCCATTGAAACGATTGAACGCGTATTAATCCATATTATATACGTATAATTTATTTAAACCGTTCATTCAGACGCCTGAATCGTGACGGTGTTTTTTTTTTAAATTATTATTATTTTTTTTTTTTTTATAATACTCTTTAACGATTCGCGAAACGTTAGGGGTTGTTAGTATGAGAAATATTTTACTGTTATGATATTAGGAATAGTATATTATTAGGTTCGTTTTCATCGGCACGCGTACACGAATATATTTCGTTCTGGACAAATTATATACATCGGCCAATAGTAACAACACATATTATAATTATCAAACAGTCAGAATAACATTATAATAATCACGATGTTATATTAATACGAGCGAACAGCGGGGAAAAGTCCGATTTGGCGCAATATAACATAATACAAGAACCGTAATCGTTGGCGCAGCGTCGTCGTTGGATCACCGTGCAGATACCTACCGCAGAGTAACCAACACGATGACGATAATAATACTTATTAATAATATTATTGCATGGGGTACCAACCTATACTCTGCGCAATTCAAAAATAATAAGTACGTACCGTACGTGTACGGTACACGTCTGTACTATTTATACATGCAATGAAATAATCGTCGAAATAACGACACCACGTATGGGTACGTTACCGGTATTGATTAATCATACACGCGATTATATAGTCTTATATATATATATATATATAATACGCTGGTCGGATTAAGAGGGGAACGGGTCGGTCACAAGACTCTCCCCAGAGAGTTTTTGATCGCTGTTGAAAAGAAAAATTGATAGAATACATTTTTTGTTATATGGTTTTCAAAAATTGAAAACCCCGATAGCAAAAAAAAATGTTTGTTTAAGTTTTTTGTAAAGTGTTGGGCTAGTAGAATGAAGTGAAGGGGAGCAGCAACGACCGTATCGTGCGATATAAAAGCGTCATTAAGAACAAAAGAGAAATTTTACCCAACAGTTGCGGGGCCATGAGCGTACGGGCCTGGATGTTGGATACCGAATAATAACGGAAATACTTTTCTCGGACATGAGAATATTAATGCCGGATGTGCGGTGTTAACCTAATCAGGTTGCAGGATAGGATTGGGCGTCAATATACAAGAATAACAAGTGCATCTGGAGAAACGATAGAAAATTGATCGAGATACATGGGTGGTATATGGGGGCATGTTGAGACTTTGAGAGAATGAGAAACGACGAGATAAGTATATAGATAGATAGAAACCGGGGTAGGGGGGAGACACATGAATAAAAGGTGGCTAAAATGCGAAAATATTTTTGTTATGTAGCGTTTTCGATTTAATACACTATACACGTTTGTGCCAAATGCAAAAACTCGATGAACCGGTGTAGTGCGTGTATTACACTCGATTTATGTACAACACCGGTGTCCAAAATTTCGGCAGTGCCCCGGTACGAATGTTCGTTTTTCATTTTCGACAAACATTTTGTTCACGACGAGTTTATAAGCGAGATTACCGACAAAATGTTTCGCACCCATACCCCTAAGCCCGTGAGAAAATTCTGGCTGCGCGCTCGGACTGTAGGTGGGGTAGGTGCGCGTGGCGCATGGCACTGCGGCAAACGACGGCGGCGGCGGCGCGTTTCGGAATTCTCCCAGACACGCCGAGCCGGTTAGGTTAGGTTAGGTTGGCGGTAATGTGCACCGCGCCGCGTGAACGAACGGGGTTGTTTTGTTCGTTTACCGAATAGAAATTCAATATAATCATATATTATACATACATATAGGGTTAATGACGGCGAGACGAGTCGAGCGGAGGGCGGCGGGACCGGAGAGCAGTCTGGTCCGGATTTTTTTTCTTCTTTTTTCCCCCATTCTTCTCACGCCCCCCTACCGGTCGGAATCGGCTGGCCGGCGAGTAGTACCCGTAGGCCCGTCTGCGGGACAGACCGGTCGGCGGGCGAGAGCGGAGACTCCGAACGGTCGGCGGTGTGGGTCCCGCACGCCGTCTGGACCGTTTCATTATTCGCGTGCGAAATCTCTTCCCGACCCCTCGTCGAAAGCGTCCCTCCATCGCCGCCACACCCCATACACAGACCGCGACCCTCTGCCGCTGCCGCCGCCGTGATAGGCTCAAACCTTTGTCGGGGCGGCCGCGGAGCCCCTATATTATATTCGCACGAGACCGGACACGAAACAACAGCCGCCGCCGCCGTCGATGTCGCAACGAACGTCACGAAATAATACAATACATTTAGATATGCGTCATAAAAATAATAATGCTATTATTATAATGATTTTAACGAGTACAATTATGCGGGGTGAAATTATTGTGAACCGGCGATTATAATGTCCACGGAGATTTCGAGTACCCCCCCCCCAACGGTTTAATAATTATGATCTTAATTGCAATAAATGTTCAACATTTTACCATTATTCGTTAACCCATGTATTTTATTTAATAATTCGAAAAGAGAATATTTGTCTAAAACAAAAATATATACATAATTTATGAAATATATAACTACCAGTTTAAAATATTTAGCCCCGACGAGTATATAAATAGATAATATGGATTCATATCAGTTATTAGATGGATATTGGAGATGGGCATACTTGGATTTGTCAAATCAAAAGAAAATCCATGTATTATTCGAATAATTAGGCAAATCCGGAGTAGTATTTAATTTAAATCCCGACTTGGATATCCGAATATTCGGATAATTCGGTTATTCGGATTTTCTTTTTTTAAATTTTGTCAAATTTGACGAATGAAAAAACAATATCAAATTTACTCAAAATCTTTTTTGAATAATCGCTGATTAGTGTTGAGTGATGACAAATAAAAATCCAAAACCTTGTGTATAAGTATTATAATTTATGACGCGATATATCAATAACGGTCGACAAAACGAAAACCAACAATGTCGTCCAACTACGACGATATTTCCATTAGAAAAATTGTTAGTGTTCGCGTTATTGTTATTGTTTTATAATATATTTTTTTTCCATAAAATTGAAGCAACACCAAAGTACTATAGAAGAGCTTTTCGGGAAAAATTGAAGAATTTTGAATAATTTTAAATAACACAATTTTTTTTCCATTATTATTTTAAGGGCAGCTGTTTTTGAGCGCAGCGCTACGATTTCCGATTTTCATTGATAAAGTTATTAAAAAGGTAATAAAATAATAAAAAAATCATTTTTCAGTAAAACAGAGTACAAAAATCAGACTAAATTTCTCAAATACATAGCGCGCAGTACAAAAATGTAGAAACATATTAAAAATCGAAGTTTGGGAAAGTTTTTTCTCGGGCAAAACGTGTAACGAAAATGTTACACTAGGTAAAATACGTTATGCGCGTGTATATTAATATTATTTTTTTTTTTTTGTGTGTGTTCTTGTAATACCATAAGACTGTTTTAACATTACGGAATTTACGCATTTGTTTCATTTAATTGCCAGAAACTGGAAGGTTAAGTGTGATTTTTTTTACAGAATTTAAATCGGGGGTCATTCCTTAATTGTTAAATAGTCGTTTTAAGGTTTTCCGATGTAAATTCCTATGTGCGCGCGATTGCCATCGGAAATTTGCGGGTTTATTTGATGAAAATATTATTAATAATAATTTGAATATGTCAGTGATAAGAATTGTGGTTAATGAACGGCATGATTTGGTAACTAATAGCATTCGCTCCGATCGCACGCGAGAACAAGCACAAGCGTACATTTCTTTACTATCTATTTATTTTCCCGTGCAGTGCAAGGTGGTCGACGAAAACTAAAAAAACCGGTTTTTGTCGGACTCGAAATTAAAATAATCCAAGAGATGGAGAGGATTTTTTTTTCCATCATAATAATATTCTTTCTTTCCCGTAAGCACGTGTGTCCGCGGATTCTCAACGGAATTGTGTGATTGCGCAACACGTCGTTGTGCATAATAAATTATTGAATACCTACTGCAATAATAATAATAATAATAATAAAAAAAAATATATATATGTATATCTCATATCCATAAACGAAATTATCATAGACAAATATACACGATCACGCCGTTTGAATTAAATTATTTTTTACTACGTACCAGGCACGGACGCCTGTATCGGAAATATTTTATGTGGAATAGACACTTTAGGGAATGTGAATGTATGAAAAATGATTATGTTTGAATGATATATGTGTACATGAAAATTATAATGTTGAATTATATATCTTTGAAAAATGTTCGTTGGAACACAGACGTTTCACAGAATGATATTTTTTGCAACGAATATAAATGAAATTAATATTAATAATAAAGTAGTTCTATGATAAATGTTCTATAGTCATTATAAGCAATTGTTTTTTTTTTTTTTTTTACAATTAATCGCTAATGCGTATCATAAAACATAATTTTTTTTTTCTTTCAATTCTTCCTATATTTCACGTGTTAAAATCTGGTGCGTCTATATGCCAACTTGTATTAATATACGTGGTTACAACTTTTCAAAGAATTGTAATTCCATTAAATGTTAATATTGCTAAAATAATGATAATTCCAATAAATGCTTATTCAAAGTATTGTGATTCCAATAAATATCTGTTCAAAGACTTGTAATTCCTCAAAATGATTGTAACGAAAAAATAAATTAAAGACTTTCAATAAAATTGTGTTCGAAGTATCGGAATCCAACAATACTTGTCGTCTGCTCCAAATACATTTCAATTAAATATAAATCTACTACAATCATTGGCGAAGAGATTTTTGAAAGGCCGTGGTCGTTGAATTTTCAGTGGGTGGCTTATGACTTTTATGCAAATCTCTTAACATATCAATTAAATTGTACTTATACAATTAATCTATAATAATAATTATTCAGGTAATGTTGGTACTTACATATGTTTTATAAGCTGATTACATTATTGGAATACTATAATTCAGTATTGCCAATAGTTCCACATTGTAATTGTATAATAAATGATAATTTTTCAATTTAGTGAAAGTATAAAGTCTACTAGTAATTTATATAGTTTTATTTATTTGCATTCGTATTTTTATTATATATAATTAAAAAAATATATATAGGTACTATAGTAATATATAATGTGTGATAAAATAATCTACTTCACTGTATTATATATTAACTTAATATTTTTTAAACATGTTGCACGATTATAGTTTTTTTTTTTTTTTTTTTATCTTAAATTTTTGTTTAAATAGTTTATATACGTTGTATCTTATAAACTTAATCCCATAAAATCATTTCTGTAATTGTATGCATAACAGCAATTTAGAGAATAATCGAGAGGTTATCTCAGTGCAGTTCTAAATAATTATAGCATAGAATTTAGTCGAATGACTTAAATTTTACAATCAAGAATTAAACATTCTGATAATGCTTATAAACTTTACAGGAACTAAGCTAGGTTCCTCGAGTCCTCTAAAAAGATGCGATTTTTGGTTTATAGGGTTTGATGGGGTGTCACAAAATTTGTTGGTCTCGTAGGTAAGTTCGTCGCGTCACCACCACAAATACAATTTAAAATAGGTACCTGCACACAATTTGTACAGGTCGAATTACAATTAAACATGGCTGCGCCGTTACTGTTGGAAAACTAAAATTGAAATTATTAATATAATCTAAAAAACAACGTGCTTACGTCATATTATATATATATATATATATATATGTATTATTATTGTCGAACCACACAAAAGTAAACACGTCGATTTTGCGCGGACAGATGCTCAAGTAAATACTGTGTCATACTATAATTTTTATCATACACCTCTATATACCTATTATATGCGACGCAAGTGTTCTGTTGGGGAAAAAAAAAAAAAAAAAAAAACGTTGGCAGCCGTTGATCGTCAAACAGAATAACATTAGTAGATATAATATATTATTATATAGGACATTATAATAACGAATAGGAAAAAAAATTATTCGTACTAAAGCATACGCACTATTTATTGAGGTGTTTAACACGAAAAATTAAGAATATATAATGTAAAACTGTATTATAAGTATCTAATTCAATTAAATTAATAATTCAAATTATATTGTATAGCAGGGAAATATTTTACACGTCCATTTCGTATTTCACGTTTAAAAAGAAAAGACAATTTTAAATTGTAGTTTTATTTCAAAATTAATAAACCACGAAAGTTTTTTTTTTTTTTTTTCAATTATACTTTATTTAAATTTATTTTACCCTCATTTCTGAAATCTATCGATTATGAAGAAACTTTTTATTTATTTAAATAATTTATATAAAATATATTATAGGTATCCTGTAAAAACTACTTTTCGGTTTATATTATATTTTTGAACGCGTAAATTGCATATTTTCGATGGTACCATACCCATATAAATGTATATAGGTACAATAAAAAAATAATAATAATAAATAAATAAATAATACCACGTTGAACGAGATTATTGGGTTTTAAGGCAATAATAATATACGATCACACTAAACAACTCATCTAAACACTATCCATAACCGAAACTCTTATCTTTTAGTGACTTTTACCATGTGGTTATATTTTAACATGCCTCTAATAATATGGTTATTATTTTGACTGGTATAATTTATCACAAACACTCACAGACTCGTTGTGCAATTGCTTTAGTATTATATACTCGTAAAGATAATCGCGTTATACAAGATTATGAAAACAATATTGAATGTCAAAGGGAGTTTATTATATAACTAATACGATTTGGAATATACTAAAAAAATGATAGTGTCCGAAGTCAAAATAATATCCAATAGACAAACATTGGAGTACATTGGTTCAGATTTTCGTTTATACATATTCATGAGGTCTAACAGTGCGCGTGCATATGTTGTTTCTCATTTAATACGAGTAAAAAAAAAAAAACTATGTATTCAAAAAACACGTACAATGGACGTTAATTACAGAGGAAAGGATATATTTTCCTCCAATTTGCGATGGGAATTTTTCACGTGGCTTGAAACAATCTATTATTTTTTTTTTTAAGTGCACATTTTAACATTTAAAACACAGGATTGTTTCCAAATAAATATATTTAAAAAAAAAATAAATTATACGGTTTTAATGAATTATTTACAAATGAAAAATACTGTAATCTCGTTATATCCGAAGAATGAAAATGAATACAGTAATAGTGTAAATGTAGTAGTTTTATATATATTTTTAATAGTACACAATAAAAATAAAACAATATTACTTAAGAGGACGCCACACCTTCCATTTTATTTTTGTTTTACGTTTGTAAGAAGAGTTTGAACGACGTATCAAATTTATATTTAGCAAAACTAAATTGTTGCTATTAGTTTTAATATATAAGAAAAAAATTAACCAACTATCAAAGGTATGAACATTATCTGTGTTTGTACGTTTTTTTTTTGTTGCGATATTTAAATTTGTAAGCGAGATATAACTATTAATATAAGCATTTTTAAATTGTAATATTTCACATGGTCATAACTTGTTTAAAACCAATGTACCTTTAAGTTTGATAACAGGTCGATTCGCTTTAATATATACTAAGAGCAAAAATTGGTGCCCACATATAGGTTCCGACAATGGCACCATACGGTAGTAGAGGAAACAATATTATAAGATTTTGTATGGTGCCCAAAAGAGTTCAATTTTGATTTAACGCATAATGCATTAGATAAAAAGGAGTTTTTTTGTTCAAATTTAATTCTGCTGACTTTGTCTCCGACTCAATTGCATACAGTAATATATATATAATCATTTAATATACATAATTTTATTTGAATTTAGTTTGTATATCTAACACTTAAAGATGGTGTCCTAACACTCGTATAATCGGACTGTAAAAACTGCTTTGAGCAGGCAAAAACCATTCGGGAACTATAGACCTATAATTACGAAAACCAAATTCTCGTCATAATAAAAGGGCAACACTTTCACCGTACAAAATGTATTTTGTTACAAAAAAAAAAAAAGTTATTATTTATCTAAAATCAGATTCAAAACTTTAAACTTCAAAATTTCACTATCTCGCTAGTATTATGGTAATTTACCATTGGCATTCATTTATACGATGTTTTTTTTTTATTACTAGCCGATAAGCAATAATATAATATAGCCTACTATAGTCGTTAGTAAAATAACATCGTCGTGTTAAATATTTCGTTTTTTAATTTTCATTATCGAAAATTCATATTATATATTTTATTTTTTTATTTTTTTATCTACTCTTATACGGCGCGGCTCCGACGACCAACAATATTCGTGAAAACGTGACGCCTATCCTTGGAGCTGTGAGGCATAATACATATGATTGATTTAATAGCAATATACTACGGATTAAACAACAAACGACTATCATTTTTAGATTATATAGTTGTAGTTTATAATACGGGTTTTTATTATTTACTAGGTTATATTATTATATAATTGATTAATGAAAAGTATTGTATTATATCATATTATATCATATCATATTAATTATTGTCTGCAAGAGAAATAATGATGAATCGCGTTCTAATTTTTTTTTTTTCAATTTAATAATTCATAAATTATAATATATACACAAAAACATATCGCTGATACGACGATTATATTATGTAGCAAGTAAACAAAAACAATATTCGTAACATTTAACATGTCACCATAATAATAGTATCTCAAACAATGAAATATGTTATATTATTTGTTTTATCGAGTATTTTTTTTTTATTTTATCTTAAAGCTTATCCCTTGCATTTGATTGATATATTATACATTTGAGTCTCTGGCACAGAGGGTTTTATCTTTTATAACCTTCTTTTTTTCCAGACTAGATCTGAGAAATAATCACCAACCCAAAAATAAACGACAAAAAACAATTGTACAATACTATTAATATGTTATATAAAAAAAAAACGGTATTATTATTTTATTTACATTTATATACCAGTTATAGAGTAACGAACCCAATTCCGAATCACCCAAGAGGGACACTCATTGTAAATAATTCACGAGGATTCATGGTTCGAAATTCCCATAGAAAAAGTCCATTCTTCATAATAACCAGCGATAATTAATAAAATGAAAAAGTATAGAAGATATTGGATATAGGGGAATAATTTAGTTTATATACCTAAAAATGCAATACACAAATCATTACAACCCAAAAACGATTCTGAGCTCAGTAAACTCGGTTAGTGTTGATAGTATTTTTTTCACTTGTAGCCTAGGAAACCCAAAAATCAACAAAAATAAAATCGATGTATCGTAATTTGTTATCAGTTTTTTTTAACTTTTTCGAAAAGTTTATGGAAATCAAGAAAAACCGTTCAGTGGTGAATATGACTTGAATTGATATACAACATTCTACGGACCGCGTTGAACTCCGATTTTCCTTTTGATTTCAATTAACGGTATAAATAATTTGGTTAAAAATTGGCATTTTTAAAATACACATTGAAATGTTGGAAATACATGGAAAACGGGGTTCAATGTGGTCTAAAAAAAATTTTCAAAATTGAACAATTCTATGCGGGTTATTTTTCACGTAATGCATGTTTTTAAGCCAAAAAACGTTCCGGACCTTTTAAGGTACAACGAGAAAAATTCCGAGCATATTACTCGCCGAAAAGGTGTTTTCCGGTAATGACTTACACCTGGCAAACGGCAAAGTGGCAGGCAGTCGCGGCCAAAGATCTGTACGACAACACGAAAGAACGAAGAATAATTTTATTATAATTCGTAACGGGCTGATTTTTTTTTATATTAAAATAATTATTTGATATTATTTATTCTTGACGAGTTTTATTTTTCTTTTCTTTTTTTTCTCCATATAATTATTAAAATTAAAACTAATTTTGAATTGGAAAATATTATATAGGGCGTTATTTTCGAATTTGGCGGGGTCCTTCGCGTGTATTTAATATTTCGTTTATAATATTGTTGTGTGATGATAATAATAATAATAATAATATACACCGCCGCCGTCGCCGGTCGTATTATAAAGACAACCTTGGGGGAGAAACACAACATGTCGTTATAATATCGTACACGTATACCTCGTTCGTTCTACTGGCCGGACCGCCGTCGTCACACCCCCTCGTCGTCCTCTCCGGACGGTATGGTCGAATATTATTTTATGACGAGATGAGATCTCTCGGTAGAGCCCCGCGCGCGCCGGTTTAACGATCGAAACCGCCGCCGATACGTATGCACACAGGCGGTGGTCGAGGGCGCTCTGCCGAACCGTGGTGACGTATGATGATGATAATAATATAAAATATTTTAAAATATTATAATTATATACGAGACGACGACGTTCTGCTCGTCGTCGTTTACGACATTTCGGAATTTTATTTAAAACGTTCAGAATGTAAAATAATATGTTTCCCTAGACACACACGCACACGCACGAGGCGGTCGTGTTCCGGAGCGTTCGACGGACCCAACGAGACACGACAACCGCTGCTGCGGCGTCGTGGAGGGCGGGAAAAAAAAAAAAAAAACAAACACCGCCGCGCCTATAGTGGTTTTTCGACGACCGAGACGTATCCGCCGCATATTTTTTATTTAAATTATTATTTGAGAACGTTGAAAAACCCGACAAATTTATAATACGTATAAGCGGCGTCGGTTTAATATTATGCGTACAACTGTAGCGAACAAAAAAAAACCGCGCCGGGTAGGTACCTCTATACCTACAGGAATTTTTTTGAAACCTTACAGCAAATCCGTAGCACCGTGTAATATATAATTTAAAAGGCCTCATTATGATATTATAATATATTTATAATATTTACACACAATACAGTGGTATACGTAATAATAAAATACCAAAAAAATATATTAATTGTATTAAAGAGCCGTGTATAATTTTAGTCGATTGTGATGTTTGAGGGATATCAATTTCGAAATCGGATTACGATTCTTTAGGTAAATCTTTACTAGGATATGCACGTAAACAAATTTGATTGTATTTTTCCGGAATGTTTTTAAGTATATGGCCGTATACCCTTATTTTTAAATGGTTATTGGGCAGTAGATAAGTAGAAGTCTTATCGTTGTGGCCGTCATTAAAATGTAAAAAATAAAAAATTCAAATTTCACATTATTGGAGACAATTTGGAAAACCGCCACAAATCCTCTGAATTAAAACAATAAATACTCTAAAGACCTAACCCTATTAAGTCGGTCAATTTCAAGTTAGGTATATTACAGGATTATAAAATTGTATTTAACACCATTGTATTCACAAGCCAGGAAAATATTCCCAATTTCCTACGTTTTTTTCCCCCGATTATTCCACATTATTAAGGAAACTACGAGGAATATCAAGTATTAGTAGGTAGTACCTAACCACTACACCACTAGTCCAAAATAAGTATGCCTTGGACATGGGTTTCGGCACCATTGAAACTATCGAATAGTTTTCAATTTATTGAATAGTTCGATAGTAACTATTCGATTACGCCCATCACTAGTTTGAATTGATAATTTCACCGAAAACAACACCATTTTAATAATATTATTTTCTTTCTCATCTTACATAAATAATACTGACAATAGGTAATATTTATATATTTATATTTTGTACAACGTATATACCTCACCTAAGTTTTTTGTCCCCCGGACACGTTTAGGAAAGTAAATTTTGCATGCACATATTTGTCACGAAAAATTCAATTCAACACAGAAGTGCCAATAATTGAAAAACAAAAATAATTGCAGATAGAAAATATAACACTAGTTGAGATAAATTGGACATAATAATAATTACGATGACGTTCAATTGGTCATACAAACTTTGGAATGGTTTTTTTTTTTTTTTTAATGACATATTATATTATAATATAATATAATATAATATAAGGACATTAGACGAAATGGAAATTAGTCAACATATTGTACGGGTACAAAAATTAAAACACAAATATGTTTTGTATTGTTTTCACCGTGAAAAATAATAAATTTGATACGTTTGTTCAACACGCATATTACACTGTTTAGGTGCGTAGCAAAGTAAAACATTTTAATTACTTAAGTAATTATATTTATACGGAGTCGTGTGAAAACAAAGAACAACGGATTATTATCGTCCGGCGGGGGTCAATCGTAATCATTTATAGTTTGATAATAACAAAAAAAAATATATTATATTTGTGTAAGTATATGTACATATATACATATATATTTGAACTTTTTATAAAAAAAAAAAAAAAAATCGTTATTATTTATCTTGACCAATAATATATTCTCTTAACCTTGACCAGAAAACAAAATAAACGGCCTGTGAAAATGTTTAATGAGGTTATTATTATTTTTTTTTTGCTTAAAAAGCGAGTGTAAGCATACGTCAAAAATTGACGAACATTGGCTTTTGAAACGTTGAAAATAGAACAAGTTTGTCGACGGTAGTTTTCATTCGGTATAAAAAATATAACAATAACGGCCACTAACAACGTGTGTACTGCAATCAGTAATAATATAAATATTATATAATTATAGTGACGTATGCACACCTACACCACCGTATATATATATATATATATCAATTCTAAGATTGTTTACCACCATGGCTATTATGTATTTACGTGTAAATACATATTATACATATATATATATATATCATAACCCACTGACCGACTAAAAAATATAAACCCCTTTTAAGTTCAAGTTTATGTTTATATAACACGTGTACGCCAATAAAAAATAAAATATATATACGTCCATTATATTGGTTGTGGTCATATATAAAATATAAAAAATACATATATTATATATATATATATACACATAATACATTTCGTAAAAAATTTCAAATGTCGTTATAAAAACTGACGGGTGATGTGAAATAATAATAAAATGTATATGTATATCGATTAGGTTTATATTTTTCATATGTGTTACGGATGAATTATTAAAAACGCATTTCCACTATTTGCAAAACGAAAACTATCAAGATTTAGGTCAATATTGATTGGCGTTTTTGTACAAAAACTTATATTGTCTCTATTTTGTACCCATCAACGAGCAACACCAAAGTATAGTTCGTAAATGTATTACTAAATGATTAAATTAATTATTCAAGTACCACCCCAATACATTATTAATTTGGATTTATGTAAACGCAAAATTGAATTGTAGTTTCTTCACTATATTTTAAGCATCTAGGTAAATTGTATTTTTTTTTTTTTTTTTGCCTTCTATAGCTAGGCTATTGTTTAATTTATTTATTTTTAGATTAACCTTAATTCTCTCAGAATCGTTTTTCGTCTGCAATGGTTTATCGTTGCGTACAGACTTAAATTAAATCCCCCTCTATATTTTTTATCTTCCCACCTCACATTTTTTTTTCAGTTTATATACATTTTAAAACGCTAGAAAATCGAAAATGTATCGGTAAAAAGTAAATATAAACTTAATAAACATAATAACCAAGACAAAACGTACCTATCGTTTTTAAATTATGAAAACAGCAAACGATAATTTATTGGGAACATACCAACCTTTAGAGGGGAGGGGGAAATAAACGAAATATCATTTAATTTTTTTTTTTTTCTATACCTAGTTTCAGGATTTTTCTATAAGACACCATACGCAATGTTTGCACCAAATATACGTAATACGTAAAATATGATTATTTTACCAAGTATTAATTATATAAGTATGACAACTGTTGGTTTCGGTTTTCAACACCTGTACATTTGCGTTTATTTTAAATTTTTACATTGCCGAACCCGTTCTCATTATGTACTGTGTACAAAACAACGGTTACCGGCTGCAGCAGTGCATTATAATTGATGAGACTTGAAAAATTGTATTTAATTTCAATATGATATTATAACGTAGCGATTCGAATTTTATTAAAAAATGTAAACCAAAATTATTAAAGTACAGACTGTTGAGAATTTAACGGCTTCGTGGCTGTTTGTATTGCCCACTAAAAACGAAAATAAAATTGTGAAGAAAAAATAACCGACGTTGTTTAGTTTTTCAGTTGGTTGATAACTAGATGAAAAAAATAGTGACGGACTGAAAAGTATAATTTACTTAAAAACCTATGAACAATCGAAATAAATTTCGCGTGGTATTTGTCACAACGATATGAGAGAGAGAGGAGCCCGAGTGAAAAATTAAATCTACATTTCGTTTGAAATCGATTGTAACTTACAAGGTATAGCGAACTGTAACTATAATATATACAATTAAAAAAAAATTATAAACAAAATATATTCAATTTTTGTTTTCCATGTGTAAAGCAATGAATAACAAGATATGAATAATAGTATATATTAATATATGAAAACAATACGGATTCTAAAAATTGAAAAGAAAAACGTAATGAATACAATGATTAAATGCCATGAACAATACATCTAGTGGGTAACCAATACGGTATTAATTTCTATAACTATTAATTTATTATTTGATATAAGCGTTTATTCATTTATAATATATACACGATGAAGTTTGCAACTAATCTGGTAGAAATTGTATGTTATAATTGCAGAATAGATTGTAAATACCCCTACACAAAATTACACACAAATTGTTACTAAATATAAAATAATAATTGTTATGACTAACATAATATTTGTCTATCTATGACCGGCAAGTGACCTAACAACTTAACCTACAGTCCGCGACAACAATATAAAGGCACATCATTCAATAAAAAAAATAATTGCATTAATATGGCGTGGAACCAATTATTATTGTTATAAAGATTACATACATATATATAAGATGTAATGATTAACTTCAGATTATACAAAAATTATAGCAATTTAATCTTATTTTCTCGACTATAAACTGATAAACAAAGATTTATTGAATTACTTGGGTTTTGCTGCTGCATAACCATAAAGGCAGACAGTTTCGTTACATATTTAGTGATTGTATGATCAAATTTTCTATGTGTAATTAAATAATCTACTATGAGAAGAGCAAAACCACTATTAAATTAAGAACGGGGAAAAATTACAGCATTTCAAATCGTGATATATCACGTCGACAAAAGAGGAGTTCCGCGGTTATTGATAATTTTGTTAAACTTGGCCTAAATTGCAATTCCAAATAATTTACAGGTCGACCACAAATATTATCTGATCTTGACAAACGAGCAATTTTAAGAGTTACGTCAAATTCTGCTTTGTCTGCGCGTGGTATTGTCGATCAATCTGGCGTGAAAATTGGTTTTCGTAACGTACAGAAACTATTGAAACGTACGCCAACGCTCATTCGAAAAAAACTATTAAAAAAACCACCACTGGACGAGCTTAAGAAAAATACAAGATTAAACTTTTCAAGAAACAAAATGAATTGGGCAAAAAAATGGAGAAAAGTGATTTTTTCAGATGAAAAAAAAAATTTAATTTGGATGGTCCTAGTGGATATTCGTATTACTATCACGATTGAAGAAAAAATGAACGTAAAATTTTAAGACGTCAAATGGGAGGAAGATCTGTAATGGTATGGTATGCAATTGATTATAAAGGATGAAGTAATGTGGTTTTTTTTAGATGGTAGAGTAAATGTTCGAAGAGATTTCTTAACAAATCGAAAAACATGTTTTCGGCAAATAGCAGGAAGACATTTTATATTTCAGCAGGATACTACTACTCTTATCATAAAAATTTGTTTGAAAAAAATTCTATACCAATATTAGATTGGCCTGCACGATCTCTAGATCTAAATATTATTGAAAATGTTTGTGTACTCGCCAAAGAAATGTATAAAACTGCCAAACAACAATTATTCAGTGCATGAATTGAAACTATCTAATTTTAGATTGTTGGGCACAAATTTCACAAGATTTTATAAAAAAGCTTAATGACATAATTTCAAATAGAATTTTTGCCACTATTTGGGGTTCTACGAAATATTAATATGTACAAATTATTCATATAAATTTGTGCATAATTTGTATACAATTTTGTAGTATACATATATATTATAACTAAACATGTGCCTTTATTTTTTTTTCGCGTACTGTAACTACTATTAAATTTGACTTGATAATTTATAATAAAATATTGTACCTAACAAAATGAGACATTCGTTCTACAAAAAAAAAAAAATAATAATAATAAAACAGCTTGTTAACAACGTAACATCTAATGTTTTAAATTTTATTCACTAGGCAAAATACAAAATACATATAATATTATATATATTTACTTAGAAACGAACAACAATTGTATCTGATTTAAATAATAAAATAAAATGCACATTAACACCGTCCTGTTTGTTTAAACCTAAAGAAACCAGAGTTAGGTACCAGCCTACCTATATTATTTACTCAATTCGATAGAACATCTTCCAACAGACTACAAACAATGCAATGTAGTAGATTCGATAACGTTTTCACTCTAAATATCAGTTATATACAAATAAAATATATTCGCCTTACTACGCCCACCTACACCAAAAAAATAAATAAAAATACCAACAAGTATAATAATTAAATATAGTCAAAGCATCGTTATATTGACCAAATTTCTTCAAGAACTTAAATATTCGATAAGTTTTTGATCTACACCAGGAGAATCACACAACACGCGTACCAAATAGTGTAAACAGGTGTGTGATAGTTATTACAATGTATTTGCGTTTTAGTGAATCATCGACTGAAGAATACATGCCTAAAAAACGTATCAACCGACGAGCAAAAACATTTTATTATTATATTACTTAATTACCGAGAAAGGTTAGGTATTTTTATGATTTTCGTAACACGTCATTTTTGTTGTTGAATTTAATTACAAAGATTACACTAATTTATTATTTCTAATAAGCCGGTTCGGTATGCCCGACACGACACGCTAGTATAAGATTAAACAACATAGATAATGACAGTAAAAACGGTAAGTTGAGTCTAGTCGTAAAATATTATTGCGATCAATTGAAAATGTACGATTAAAAAAAAAAATTAAAATAATAAATATTTATGTACTATTTGAAAAAAAAATATATATATAATATAATTATTGGTCGTTGGATAATAATATAACTATTTTTTCTGACAAATACGAAATTATTGAATGCAAGATAAATGTATCGTGATACTGTCTGCTAACGTTTGAACTGCATTTCAATATTTTAACCACATGACTCTGTGTACGTTTATTATAGCGTGTAAACATGATTACCAAAGAAATTATAAGATACATTACTGTGAACGATTATTTAAACCTACGCAATAGTACAATAGTTGTAATTAAATAATGTAATTGGAATTTGTCGTATCAATAACAATTTATAATCAAATATAATTATTACACGTGCAGAGATATTAAAAAAAAAAAGGAAAAGTTATGATTTGGTATACATTTTTCAAGTTTTTTTCTTTATTCAAATGAAAGATATTTATAAAAAAAAAATATTATAAAAAGTGACAATTACGATACGTATTCAATCGAAATTGAGAATATATTGTCGAATACCTAGTCATAAATATTAATTTCACTCAGAAATTCGTGATAATATATATTTCAACGCAAATATGAAAAAAAAAGTACATAAACAAAGTATAATATTATTATGAATAATATGTAACAGTACAAACTAATTTCGAACGAGTGCGGGTTCAAAAATAAAAATACTGGCTGCCTCGCAATTGTTATTTCTAACAATCCTCGTGTAACGGTTATGGCGATAAAAAAATAAAATTATATAACCTAAATATAAAAATTAAAAAAATACATTACACAAGTCAATTAGGTAGATAATTAGAAATATTTTTAAAATAAATGTTTTTATGGTGGGATCGTAACCCTTAACGATTGTAATCCCTTGGATTGTATATTGCCACTGTCCATTATAGGTACCCTCATAAAATGTTACTAATAATATTTTATACTGATTGCACAGTTCGGTTACCATGCAAATGAAACTTAAAATAATTGATCTGTTTAATAAATAAATTCAGCATTTAGGTGTTTGATTATTTTTTCTATAAACACATTGTCATTAGTACGTACTCAAACGCGTTAATTTAACATTTTGGTATTAAACATTATAAAATATTATCTTGAAAATCGAACAGTCAAATTTGTAAATGGTTTTAGTATAGCCTTAATTTTTATACGGTTCCTAATACAGTTCAACAGTCTAACGAAAAAGATCCGAGTACACCCGTATATCGTTGGTTAAAGTTACTCGACTAAAGGATATAACATAATGAGCTAAACTAAAGGTGCTTAAGCTCTGCATTTTCTGGGTATTTAAATTTAAATTATAATTGATAATCCGTTAATAGCTTTTTTGAGCAAAATTATGTTGTATACCAATTTATAACATTTAACATACTTAAATTTATTTTATTTTATAACAATAAACAATAATAAATATAATATTACAGGTACTTTATACAAGCGTTATAGTCTAAATATTAGTGGGGGTGCTAATTTTAAAATTGGGGGGGTGCTTATAAATATCCCCTAATTGCGTTTATGTATACAATATTACAGATGAATATGAAATCGGTATATTCATAACAATCTATTTATTAATCCGTTTTGGACCCTGGTCCACAAATAGGTGGTAGGTACCGACATTATCTCCGTCGATTCGAGATACACAAAAATTATAAGATAAAATTATCGAGACAATCGATTCTATTATTGAAATTGGGGAGGATCGGGTGCCTCGTCCCGCGATTATTTTGTCAACCGAATTACGAACAAAACCTTTCGCGATGCCGGCGGTTTCTTCGACTACTACAATAATAATTATTGCAAGGTCCGCTGTACAGACACACAAGTCTAGTAATAGTTGTTTTAATTAGGCGTATTGTTGTTTTTAACGTGACAGCGAGTAGAAGATCAATGTTGAAAAAACAATAAGCGATTGTCGTAACAACAATATTATTACCAAACGCGCGCAGCCGGTGGTGTTTTAGGTCGAATCGAAATGTTTTTTTTTTTTTTAATTTTTTAATTTGTTTTCATCTATAATAGAGTTTTATTATTGCTATTAACACCTTCGACCCGATAACTTTTTAGGGGGTCTTAATAAATAATATATAACTTAGCCCCGTTATAAATTGTATCGTCAATCGTTTTTAATAAAGATCCTTGAGCGTAGCGGGACTGCGGGACACGTCATACTATGGAAAAAAAAGTTTCCGAAGTATACCGCACGACCACCCAATAATAAAATTAACAATATTGTTAATCGATTTTTTTTCCTTCTGTCAAAACGATTAATTAAACATCGTTAAAATGTTTGTATAAAACTTAACTCGATTATTATTTTGTTTCAAAAGTCAAACACTAATTAATAACGATTTGACCGGGCGGTTAAATTATTTGACAATATTACTTCCTAAATAATTTTCTATATATATATAGAAAAAGAATATATTTTACTCGACCTTTCATTTTGAAATTTGCAACAGTTGTTAAAAACTTTAATTTTTTTTTTTTCTAAGCAATATTAAAATTTTAAACGCTATTAGCGTTCACGGTGAATATTATTTACACCGTGTTGGTTTTACATTTGAATAAACATGTTCGTAAACTTAATGAAAATTAAAAATAATAAATATGATGGTTAGCTATCACCGTATTGTCACCGTTCTAGAATCGTACTTTAGGTGATTACCGTTATACATTTTTAAACGCGTGTACAGTAATAATTATAATTTCGGAACACAATAGGTGGTATCTAGTCGTTTTACATAATTTTTTTTTTTTGTAATAATATTACCGAAACAGTTGAAATAAATAATTGTATAATGTTATTATAATTAAAATATCGTGCGTACTGGCACGACGTTTACCAAAGTTTTAATATTAAGCTACAGTGTGGAAACGTTGGGTTTAATTTTTACGAAAATAGACAACGACCGTACCGGGACACAATAATAATAATAATAATAATATGATAATAATAATAATAATAATAATATTATTATTTATTATCTAATAAGTTTTCGAACATATGGAGAATTTAAACCGGCACCAGTTTTTCCCGGCCGCGGCGTCTAAATCGGTTACTACCCTATCCGCCGCCGATAATAATAATTGTTGCGTTTATCTAGAGACGAATTACGCACGTACACACGACCTGTACGAAATATTATAACCATCGGACAATGCACCGGGGCGTATGGTAATTATTATATAGTACAAAAACAATAAAATGTTATTAGAAATAATATCACGAAAACAACAAAAAATAAATAAATAAATAAATATATATATATATATATATGCATCATAGTTACTGACCGTGTCGTTGTTAACCGTCGTCTTGGTGGTTTCGGGCATGGAGTTTACAGGCGGGGGAGTGACAGCAGTAGTAGGGACGACAGCCGATTGAGTAGTATGCTCCGTAGTCTCACCCTGAGGTATTTCGGAGGAAGCCGTAGCGGAGTTGCAGAGCGCGAACGCAATGACGAGTGCGCACACCGTGAACGAATTCCATACACGGTTTTCCATTTTCCTTTACTCGGTTAGATACGGAGTCCTGAACGATACGGAAATGACCGGGAATAATGTGGAAAAAGTGAAAAAGTGATATTTATTAATTAGGAGGTACTTATGAAACGTATCGGAACGTAAAGAATAAGTGAATTGGAAAAGAGGTCTTATTGATAGGATAAAATGACAGAAAAAATAAATTAGTAAAAGAATTCCGGTGAGTCCGCTGCGGCTGTACGTGCTCTGGAAACCTGCCTCTGTCTGCAAAAACCGGGTATACGACGACGTCGGGACACCGCGCTTTTCGGATCGCATCCGCCGCCATCGGTGGGGGGAAACGGACGTAGCAACCGCCGCGAAGTCTGGTGACTAGAACCGGTACAACGATCGCTCGAGCCCCTGAAAAACCGCGACCGCTGAAATTTTTAAATTTTACTGGTTACCGCGGTTACCGCGCGGGGGGTACGTTATTTTTACACGCATATTTAGTATTTACCGATACCGCACAACACCGACCGAACAGAAAACCGTAAAACATCATTTCCCGTGTAATTTCGTACGAGTAGGATAGGCGTTGATAAATACGTAACAAACTTAATACAAAATCATTTGAAATGTCACTTTTACACATTTACGATAATTTCCCCCCACCCCTTCACGCGTTTACGCGATGTCCTCCGGATATGATAGGTAAATTATTTTGCTGAGGTGTTTAATTTTGGGAAATCCTTTAAGAATATTACAAATACCGGGGAATTTATCATGAAAATTATAATTTCCGTAATACGAATATGTAAAATACATTTTATACTAGATAACTCTAAACAAAAACTACCAAAAATAAAAATGAATTAACTTTTTTATGAAGAAATATTCTCGATGGGGGGGAATATTTCCGAAATATTTATTCGAATTTTATTATAATATTCAATCGTTGCAATTATACTATTGTAATATTCGTCATTAGTTTTATATAAAGTAATTAAAAATTGAAAAGTTGGTAATAAAAAAATAATAGTGTATAATAAACCCAAACTCAATCGTCGAATAAACGATCAAAGCCGATAATCAATCCTCAAGTACGGAGATATCTCAGTATAGGTTCCCAGACACTATACAGTCACGTGTATTATGTTCTGGCCTGTTAAAGTTGTTCTAAACGATGTTTTCAAGTGTGTGGGGACTCATCGTACTATTCTTGGTTAGATTATATTTCGTGTATTAAGTGTAGTTGTGCTATTGATTAAGGTATTAAAATCTATTTTATATTATACAATCTCACACTTCAAGCCACTTAAATAACATCGCGGTTGATGTAATGGCCTTATTGCATAATATTAATAATATTTTAGTAATACAATATTATACAATGTGTAGGTATTAGAATATTATACGCAATTATAATCTATAATAAATATATCTTAAAAAATGTACTATCCACTTTATATTATAATCTCTTCGTAATTTCTCATCTTTCATCGTAATATTTATTTAATATTACGTAATTCGTGTGTTTTTACAATTTTAATAATAATATTACAGTTAGGTTTGTGTATAATTTGGTAACCTATACCAGGGACTAGAATTGGAACAAAACCTTTATTGGAAACTATATTTTTTAATTCGAGAAACTGGAATCGGAACCGTTTAAATAAAATAAAAATATTTCAGCTATTTTAGGTTCTTATCGGTTCCGTGAAATTACAATGAAAATCACTAAAAATTATTAACTAATTAACAAAAATAATAAACTATATTAGTGTGAAATTTGAATGCACATTATTTGGAGATAATTATATAAATTGTATTAAGATTAGGTCAGTAATGACTTTGAGGAGTGGACATGACGCAAGGCCCCCGCCCAAACATTTTGGTTTCCTTATTGATTTATCCTATTATAAATATTATGGCGTACCAATTAATTAGTTATTTATTAATTAATTATTTTTTAATAATATCGATTAATTTTTTTAACTGTAGATAATAAATACTTTCTAATCTAGTATACTTTACTAACATACTAATTTATTTAATACTTTTTAGTATATAATACTTATTTTAATAGTAATTTATTTATTTAGCTATTTAAAAATAAACGGTAACGATTTTATAAACCGATATTTAATTAAATGTCATTCCTCAAATAAAATCGTGTTCTTTAATTTTCATCGTAAACTACTCGTTACAATTTATCATATATCCATTTCGATTTTTCATCACAATGTTTTTAACGACGCTCAGCCTCGAAATGTATAGATTAATTTATCGTTCTATGTTCGTATTGCATATTATAATTTTTATAAATATTAATTGTTGACGGACAAAATGTGATATGTAGGTCTAGGATGTATATGCAATAACAAATGGTAATATAATGGTAATGGTAATGGTCATATATTTGATTTATTAAAATATGCAAAAAAAAATGTGAAAAAATATGACACAAAATACAGAAACTAAATTTTTAAATTCTAAAATATTAAAAATATCGTTATAAACTATAAATGTTATTCAAAGTATTACATGAAACAATGGTGTGGTGTTTAAGATCTTCTGTTAAATCTTAGTATATTTTTAAACTTGTTGAAGCTACATTCAACATCACATGACGTAATTTTTGCGTTTTTAAATTTGAAATTTCCCCAGGAGTTAGATTGTAATTAAAATCTTCATCCAAATTATTTCCATTTAAAGTATTATGTATTATAAACATACATTTTAGTCCTCGATTTTTTCCACAACGTTTTGGAATTTTTTGTTGATATTTTCAACAGTTGTTCCTTTATTTTGGCTAAGTTTGATTTTGATGTTTTCAACAACGTCTAGACTTTCATCTAGTGAAAGTAACGAATTTTCTTGTTTAATAATAAAATAAGTGATAAGCTAAAATTATTTTTTATATAAGCTTAATCATTTTTTATATTCCTATTTTCAAATAAATCTATCGCATTGTTTATAGACTTCTTAGTATTTTCGTCCAAAGACAAAAGTACCGATTTTATAGATTTGAAATCAGCATTATATGATACGGCGTCTAGCCAAGTTCCCCATCGTGTAAGTATAGGCTATGGAGGCAACGGTAGTTCAGGAAATAAGTTCTCGAAATTTCAACACACGACTAGAAACTTTTTAAAAATATATAATTATTCGGATATTCGAGCCTTATTGTTTCACACACCCTATGCAGTCCATGACTACACATGTCACATGTAAATTGTTTGGAAACAAATCAGTTAGTGAATCGGCCGTTTTCATCATATATGGTGCAGCATCAGTTAAAAATAAAAATTATTTATCGTATTTAATTCCAAATGGCCAAAGTATGTTTATAGCATTGTTAAATAATTTTCCTCCGGTTTGATAATTGCACTTTATAAGTTCCTCTCTCACATGTTAATAAATGTGACTTTGAACATTTGTCTTTGTGTAAAAGACCAACTATAACATTATCGTTACTATAACCTGCCTTCGACGTCTGTAGTCTCATCAATTGAAACATATATGGGGGGAGGCACCTCTCCAATTTTATCACATATACGGCCAATGGTGTGTATCATATGCATTATTACCTATTTATAGTTTTAATAATTACAATATAAATTGTATTATATTTTGTTGTAAATTATTCATTATACCTATAATATTACAGATTATAAGTATAAATATTCAATGCCTTAAAATAAAAAAATTAATTGATTTAATATAAGTAAAGTTTTGTGTATAAAACAACACATCTAATTCAGATTCAGGTCAGTACGGAAATAAATTATGTATTGATATTGTGTTTTCCCCGTGTTATTTATTTATATGTTAAACTTAGTTAACTTAATCCAAGCATTCTATAGGTAATAGATGTAAATTATTATAGATAGGTTGCAGCATTTACATCCATATACAATTGTCCACATTTAAATAACGGGCTGGATGAACCGGTTTTTTTTTTCATCAATTCAACGACAACGCCCGGTTATAATATTATATTGTACACTTTTTTGCTGTTCCCAAACACCCACTACAACACTAACGATCTATCGCTACTCAAACACAGTTGAATAAATAAAAAATAAAAAAATTATAAAGAATACAATAAATGCCTGAGTTTTAAACGCGCACAATTCACATACTAATGCATTGTAGAAAAAGATTTATTTTAAACTATACGCGTATTATGTATTATTTTATAATGATTATGGACGTGTTCAATTAATCATTATTATTACCATTATAATTAGGTCTCGTAAGTTCATGCACTTATGCACTAAAAACATGCAAAATATGCATTTATTATATGCACTAAAAATATGAACTTGACCAATGCCCAAAAAATCATTTTTATTAAAAAAAAATTCAGTTTATTGAAAAATTAGTATTTAAAAGTTTTAAAAATTTTATTTCTTTTTGATTTTTATTTAAATTATATTTATTTTGCATGTACTCAAAACTATCTCATCTTTACCAAACTTAATTTTTTTGAAAACTGATAAAACCCATAGCCCTATAAGAATAAAAATAAACCAAAACAAATACTAAGATTATGTTACAAACATTTTCAGGAAAATAAATAAGAAACAATTATTTCCTCAATTTATAAGAAATAACTCCAAAAAATCTACTTCATGCCAAAATATGCAAAATCATGCATAATTAAACTTTGTAATTTTATTAGTATACCACGAAACGGATTTGTACTTCACTTAGCATGTTTTCCTATGTGGCAATAAACATGCAAATGCATGAACTTACAAGCCATGATTATAATCGTCGAGATTAAGATTTAATATTTATTAAATTATACTCGTATAATTTGATTGCATCACAATAATTATTGTTTTCTAGTTATGGATCTTTTCGAAATATAACATCATACATTTATCCCTTTTAACTGTATAATACTATTATTGATATGTATATTTACACAATAAAACACTTTTATCTACTTTTTATTGTATTTGTATTATTAAATATAACAATGTGAATAAAAATTGTTTTTAATAATGCAAATGACTATTTAGGCAAATTAAGATATTAAAGTAATTAAATTTTTTGCGATAAAAAAACTAAGTAAGTAATATATATTTATAGTTGGTCATTATTAATTTTAGTATTATTTTGCTGCGAGGCCTCTCGCTGCAATCAGCTTTTTTTTTTATTAAACGGGACGCTCATTCCCGTGACAACTAAATTAAACAGATAATAACAATTAACAACTGTTAATTAAAATAACCAAGGCAATCCAAAAAAACATGTAATGCTAAACAAATAATGTTTTAATTTTCCAACAGTAACGGTCGGTGGTTAATGGTGGGCAGCCGGGTCGTTTGCGGAAATATATTGACTAGTGTTACTGGTTTCAGTCAAAGGTCTGTCCGCCGTGTACATGGCTACCGACGCCACAATGACGAACGATCTCTTTTGTGCGGGCCGGTATTCCACGATGAACGACTGCACGGTCTGTTATGCGGTGGCCTGCACCAGCAGACGGATCGGCGAGTCGTACTGTACCGAGACCACAGAGTCCAATACAATGGGTTCGGTGTTCGTGCGGCGCATCAGCGTGCAATTTTGCTCCGCCCTGCACGTGGCCACGGAAGAAGTCCCGACAGAGTTAACGGTACGGAAATTACCGCGTTTATTGTAATATAACTAAGCTAACTCCGGCGATTGGTTAAGAACGGCAAAATACTCTAAGATCATGTCTCTAGCGACAGCCGCTGGTTTAAACGTTTGTTGTTCCTGCCGGATCATGGTATTCATGTCCATTTTCAATGTCGATAATGTACGAATTTTAAAAATTGAAATCTTTTAAACGATTCAATTATACAATACAATTTCGTTTCGTCGAATCCTGTTTGTCGCGCGGTGTTTGTTTTTAGTAGGCTGGTACCATAGCAACGTATTATAATAATAAATAGTTTCGTCTTAGCCACGACGTGTCGTTTCTTTCGTTTTCTGAGTTTAGCCATAAAACATTATACTGTTCTACAAAGATATGATATTTAAAAAAAAAAATGGCATTTTATAGTTTTTATTTGGTTTTACGCAAATAAAATTGTTTTGGCCCGTTAAAAATTCGGAACAGTTTGACTCAAGATTAATCAAAAGTTGTGCTTATTGGTAAAAAATCACCGTATGAGTCATTTTCTGAATAAAATTTGAAATGTTTTTTTGCAACGGTATTTTTGGATGACTTATTCATGTGTATCATAAGTTTATGTCGGCATAGATCGATGTTTCTAAGATTGTATTTTGAAAAAATAGAATCCTCAATTGTTCGGTTGAGATTTCTTCATGGGTTAACCCAGAAAGAAAATATTTCATTTGCAATAGTTTTAGACCAAAAGAAAAAAAATTAGAGGGTGTATGCATGTCGATTTTCTAAAAAATAAATGTTTCTTCATATAAGGGACACGGCAGTGAGTTTATAAAACTGGGTATTTAACAGTTTGTTATAAAGTTTTAAACCGTCTATCAATTAATTTCAATATTATAGAACACTGTATTAAAAATAAAAAAAGTGAAATATTACTGTGTAAGTATTTACAGGTGGACTGTAACAAAAACAAAATAACAAGTTATCATAATTTTAGTTAAAATATTATTTTTCAACTACGAAACCCAATATCTTAATAACAATAACAATTTATACGTACCTATTAGGTGAAAAAAAAAATATTGAATATTGTAAAAAAAAATGTGTATAATTCATTTGCGTAACTAGTCGAAAGCGCAATGTTTGTGTAAGTCTTCTTACTTGAGCCTAGAATTTGTTTACACAAATGTATATTATAAATGTCGTATTCAAAAAATCAATCTGTAAACTAGATCAAACTAGTTTCGAGACTAAAATTTTAACATTAAATCTTAATAGATTTTTTTTTTTTTAGTAGTAAGTACATCGTTAACGGAAATTTGGGGACTAGATTCAAATCGTATAAGTAGTAAAAACGTTAAATAGCCATAAACAAAATGCTTACCTAAAAAAGTTAAAATTTACAAAAAAAATATATAACAAAATTAACGTTTTGTATAATGCACTAGCTACCTACTGTGCCCATCCTACATAAAAAATTATATTAACCACCAAATTACGCATAACGATTAAATTATAATTAGGATGAAAATACGGTTATTGTATTATTGCACTAATTGTGTTATTATTTATTTATTTTTTTTTTGTCATTATTTGATATGCCGTATCGTTGATCCTATCCTGACACCGTTTCATGGATACAGTGTCCTAAGTGTAAATCTAAAACCTAGTCGACAAAAACCACGACGTTTTTAGGCAACATACAACGTGTTCAACGTTCGTGTAGATAACATATAAGACGAGAGTTCCATAAATTGCGTGTATTCACAATTATCGTTTATATAATAATTATGAAGGTTTACTTACTCGTGATCAGCGTCTAGATAAACTATGGTTCTATCATTATAGTCTGTATCAGTATGTTATAAACGATATTTGGAATAGATAATTATAAGCTGATATTGAAATTGACTGATTGACTTCGATTAAAAACCCTATATTTTAACTATTCGAAAAAATACCGGTATCCCGAAATTCCGATATCGGTTTATGACGAACTCACCACTAATAATAATACCTATCTGGTCACACCGGAGAGATTCTGAGTTTCTTTTTGAAGAGGCGTCTATAAATGTATACATTTTATTTAATGTACCAAACCATGTTTCGAATTGGAGCTACTTTTTCACAAACATCAACTACACACAAGTTAAGTATATGGGCTTAGTAATGGTCATACAAAGCTAGTTATTTTTATCTTTTATTCGTTTAACTACTCCAGAATATGAACCACTCATTAAGGCAGCTCCATCGTATCATTGACCTCTCATGTTTTCAATTTTTAAGCCCAAAGCTTGCAAAGTACTTTTTATTAAATATGAAAGGGTTTCACCGTCCATTTTGTCTATTTTGTAAAACCAATAAAATTGAACACATTTAACTGTTTATCACAGTACCTAAGCACAATACACTTAATCGTGTTTTTTGAAGTCTTGAGTTTCGTCCATTAAAACACTGTACACACCTGCATTTTTAACATTTACAATATATAATAGATAAAACATCAAATTTATAAAACCGTTTTGATATTTAGGACTAACATAACAAAATATATTTTCTTTTTATAAATAATATCAATAAAACAATTATCACCAGCTTAATTTGCATAAGTTCAAGGAAGTTTTCTTAATTGTCACTTTCATTACTTCCATCATGCCCACGTAGCGCAATACCTTATCTCACAGTAAAGAATTGTTTGTAAGACAATTGATAGATTTCGGTTTTCTGCTACAACTTTCTTATACTGAGAATCTAATTTTTGTGCTTATTTTCAAAGAAGAAGATATGTTAAATATCAAAGGAGGCACTGCCCTTCTAGTTTATTCTAGGGATACAATGGCACTGAAAAAAAGGTTTACATTTTTTTGCCGCACTTCCCCATTTTTTGTTAATACACCAAAAAAAATTACTGTAAAATTAACTAACTGACACTATTAAATCATGTATTACCGACATAGATATGCAATTTTATGTAAAAATAAGTAGAAGCTCAAAAATCGGAATAAATTGAATTTTTCGTTTCAAGCGAAACTCTAGGTTTGTTCAAAATATTTAACTATAAATTTCTTTTAAATGACCCATCGGATGGATGAACCATCAACTTGAAAACTCATATTATCAACATTCATTGGAAATGGTCTCTAAACTAAGTGTTGTCAACGATGCGGTCGAGAGGGAAATAAAGTTGATTGAAGACTATTTGATACTGACTACCAATAAGAAACAAATACAATTTGTAACACAAATGTTAGGTCACATTTGTGTTACAAGTTGTGAGTGATTACAGACAAATATTTTCTGATTGTAAAAAAGAAACATTAAAAAAAATTGTAATTAAACATTTAGGTACCTAAGGAATACATAGTTTGTTTTAAGTCTTATTTTTAATCATTATATAGAAAATTTAGTTTTAAGCAATTTTGTGTATACAGTGTGATCGCGATAAGTGAAAACTCTCAATAACTATGTGCACTCTTCATATATTTCAATTCTTCTTTTTTTGTTAACTAATAAACATAATTATACATCTTTTCAAATAATTAGACTATTTTTGTGACAATTGATTTTGCACATGCGCACAACTTTTTTTTTTTAATGACATGACCTATTTTTGACATATTATTATTTTTTGTATTTTTTAATGAATTTTAATGGTTGAAATTCTTGTCTAAGTTAAAAAAAATGGATGTGTTATAGCAATTTGAATATTTTATGTTATTTTCACGGGTATAACCGATTATACAATACGTACCTAGTCAATAATAATAAATACGTAATAATAAAAATAAAAATAACTAATCCAATTTATGAAATATCTGTTTACATAAAATACCATTAAAATCCATTAAAAAATACAAAAAATAATAATTTGTGGTAAAAAATAGGTCATGCAATTAAAAAAAAAAAAAATTTGCTGTGCGCATGCGCAAAATCAATTGTCACAAAAACAGTCACATTATTTGAAAAGGTGTATAAATTATGTTTAAAAGTTTGCCAAAAAAGCAGAATTGAAATATATGAAGCCTGCATATAGTTATTGAGTGTTTTCACTTATCGTGATCACACTGTGCATAATTTTATTGTATTTTTAACCGTTCGACTAGTATATGTAATTTTAAAAAAGCCATTTACCCCGATTTTTTAGATTTTTACTTTTTTTTTACATAAAATTTTAACCTTTTTTTAGTCGGTAATAAATGATGTAATAGTGTCCAAGATCAATGTTTAGATTTTTTCGTAAAAAATGACAAAACTATCAACTTCAAGTGCCCAGGGGCCGCTTAAAATTGAACGATTAATATCAAATTTTATAGTTATTTTTTGGGATATTATCAAAAAATGGGGAACTGCCACAAACTGTACAACTATAAAATATATTTACAAGATTAAACTAATTCGTGGAAGACAAGATAACAGTCGAACTAGAATTACAGAACTAAATACGGTCCGTCGTGTTACATAGCTCTTACTATGATTAGGATGTGTACTCTACTTGCGATAGATGCGGGTCTGTGTTACGTTCTACGCCCAAGCCAGCTGGGAGGACAACCGGCGAAAATTCGTACTAAAACACAAAAACAATGATGAAATATTACAGAATTCAATGACAACAGAAAAAATTAAAACTACTATAGATGCCTATAAAAACCAATCTAGAAGTAAGATTAGTATGACGCCGTGTCGGTCGGTAAAACGCCGCAGCGGCCGGGAAGAATTATAAAACGTAACTAAAACCAGTAACTAAATAAATATGTTTTAACGGTATAAACGACGTTATACCTACAAAACGGAAACATTAACTTTGATCTCCTGAGTTGAACTTAATGTTGGATATTCGAAGTTTCATTAAGTGGTCGTTAATACATTTTTCGGACGAAGTGTTTTTCGCGGAGCCCGACCGGACGAACTTAATATGTTGGTAACTGCATGCGGGTGGTTCACCGTTGAAGCTTCCCTTGACTTTATCGAATATCATCTTCCAGTAATTCCCAATTATTGTGCACAGGTTTTGATGTGACGTCGTTCTCTGCTGGCACCCGGAGCTGTGTTTCGATGAGGACGCGACTGGAATATATTGTTCGGTGGTGTTAAACGGGGCTGTTCTCGACGGAAGTCGTTCGACGGCGATAATATCAACATGTGCACATTTCCTAATAGTTATGTCTGCACATACTGCTGTATTATTTTGAACTAAGTTGGTGGCGGTATCATCCAAGGAACTTTGATGATTTTTGACGGTAGCGGTAGCGACATCACGTTTCAATATACTTATGAGTGGTTGTTGTTCTATGTTTGTTTTCATTGTATGTCGACAAAGTTCGGTTTCGATTTCGGTGGCAAAATTTACTCGTCGTTTCTTAATAGTTGTGGTGGTTGGACAATCGTCGGCAACTGTTTCTATTAGCGGTAGGTCGACGGCCGGTGGTTGATGGTGGGCAGCCGGGTCGTTTGCGGAAATACATTGACTAGTGTTACTGGTTTCAGTCAAAGGTCTGTCCGCCGTGTACATGGCTACCGACGCCACAATGACAAACGATCTCTTTTGTGCGGGCCGGTATTCCACGATGAACGACTGCACGGTCTGTTTTGCGGTGGCCTGCACCAGCAGACGGATCGGTGAGTCGTACTGTACCGAGACCACAGAGTCCAATACAATGGGTTCGGTGTTCGTGCGGCGCATCAGCGTGCAATTTTGCTCCGCCCTGCACGTGGCCACGGAAGAAGTCCCGTCAGAGTAAATGGTACGGAAATTACCGCGTTTATTGTAATATAACCAAGCTAACTCCGGCGATTGGTTAAGAACGGCAAAGTACTCTAAGATCATGTCTCGAGCGACAGCCGCTGGTTTAAATGTTTGTTGTTCTTGTTGCATCATAGTATTCATGTCCATTTTCAATGTCGTTAATGTAGGAATTTTAAAAATTGAAATCTTTTAAACGATTCAATTATACAATACAATTTCGTTTCGTCGAATCCTGTTTGTCGCGCGGTGTTTTGTTTTTAGTAGGCTGGTACCATAGCAACGTATTATAATAATAAATAGTTTCGTCTTAGCCACGACGTGTCGTTTCTTTCGTTTTCTGAGTTTAGCGATAAAACGTTATACTGTTCTACAAAGATACGATATTTAAAAAAAATGGCATTTTATAGTTTTTATTTGTTTTGGCCCGTTAAATATTCAGAACACTTTGACTCAAGATTAATCAAAAGTTGTGCTTATTGTTAAAAAAATCACCGTATGAGTCATTTTCTGAATAAAATTTGAAATGTTTATTTTACAACGGTATTTTTGGATGACTTATTCATGTGTATCGTAAGTTTATGTCGGCATAGATCGATGTTTCTGAGATTGTATTTTGAAAAAATAGATTCCTCAATTGTTCGGTTGAGATTTCTTCATGGGTTAACGTTATTTTTTATCGCCGCAATAATTGAAGGTATTGTTGGATGTTGATTTTTTGTTATAAAATTGTCAAGTGGATCGCTCAATTTTTCAGTTTTTTTTTTTCTAATTGTCTTAATCCTAAGATTTTCTGTACCCCTCGTCCATTTTCTTTTTGTCTTTAGTCTAAAAAATATAATAATAAATATATAATGAATCATAAAGAGGCTTCTCAAATGTGGTTAGGTCATGTGACCAGACACCTAGGTACTCGTCTAAATCAGGGCCTGCCCAAACGTGTTTCCACGCGAGGATTATAGAATTTCTGTACAAATATGATTAGACCTTACCTACATATTTTTTTTTCTATATCGTCTCTTTGTTCGTTCTCGCTGGTTTTTTTTTTATTATTTGTTATCCGTATTTTTCTCCACACCTCGCTGTATTTTCAAACATTCCGGCGTACGGAATTAATCACGACCGAATAATAATAGTGAGCAATAATATAAACTCCTTGGGCCACAACCCATTGTGTGCGTCGCGTTGTTACTATCGTCGTGATACAAACAATAAGTGCGCGCCGCCGACCAACAATGCGGTTGCCGACGTACTTTTATACAGCAAGTTTTCAGTGTACGCCACGTGGTTTTCAAAAAAATAATAAGAGCCCCCGAGATTTGACCAAGACACACATAATACGCACACCTACCAATATTATATAAATGCATTTTTTTTTATTACATCTTTTGCTGTACAAGGTCGCATCCCATCGCAGACATATATTATCATCAGTGGCGGATCTAGGGGTAGATCCACAGTTAATTTTTGCCGGTAAAATCGTGGCCTCTAATTTGCCTAGCCCCGGAATTCGTATATAATATTTGTTTGAATGTTATCTTTTGTGTAATAAAAATAGAACAATTATTCAATGTTTTCAAAAAATAATTACAACTAGTCTATTCAATCAGTGGGGTAATACAAAAAAGTGCTCCCCCCTCCACAAAAATGAAGTTAATTCTTCAATATTTTTTATTTTTATATATTACACGAAGGCCTCAAAATATCGTGGGCCCCAGCGCGACAAGGGGTCTGCAAGCCTTCAGTTACGCCACTGTATTTGATCCTAACCTTAAACAGTGGCCTCTTGAAACGGTATAGTAGTCACCTATATAATATATAGTGACTAAAGGACTTTTTTTTTCTAAAAATTATATACAAACGAAAACAAATACCATTATATTCGTAGACAATATAATCGAATCCAATTTAAAAGATTATTACGAATCCTTCGTGTTATTATATTACTACGCTTCAGTTATCTACCGAATAGGTAGGTACCCACCGATTCATGGTCGTCATCAACGATTATTCTTCTTTCTCAAAATTAAATAATTGTATTAATAAAGGTCATTCACTCGTTTCGGCTTACGAGTATTTCATACATTCAATTTGTTTTTTTTTTTTATTATTATTTTTTAAATATTTGAATTGTTATACTGTTTTTTTTAATTCTAAAATAAATTTACATTGATCCCGGCTCGTATTAATATAAAATATGAAAATTTAAATAAGTTTTTTTTATCTATATATATATATATATATATATGTATAGGGTAGGTAGTAGGTACTTACCTACAGTAAGTCGAAGAAGGTATATTTGAATCACAACAATTTTAATGGGTGGGTATGTCCTGTAGTCGGAACAATTTTTATAGGTTGATAATTAAATAGTAAATAATGTAATATACATGCATAATGTGTTTACAGCATAAGTGGTAATACAATCACAATATTAGTACCAATGTGGTATCACTTTATTAGTTCAGTTATTTACTTTTATTTGAAATTAATTCCAATTTGCTATCATTAATTTAAATAAAACACTAAAAATCTTAAATTCAAGAAATAACAATTTTTTTAGTTTAATTTTTGAAAATTTCCGGATAGGTAATTACTTTTTTGGTGAGAATAATGGTTATGTTGACAAAAACTAACTTTATAATAGTCAATAAATTATAATCATCTGCTTAAAACCGTTGAAATTAGTATCAACAAAAATATAATTATCTCCTGAAATGTTTAAAAACTATATAAAACTCATAAAATTTAAAATACACATTTAATTGATTTTATTTTTAAAAATATTTAAAACTAATGCCGTTAAATTGGAATTTGTATTCAATTTGCTTCCATGACTTACTAACCTATCATACCTTCACCCCATTAAATTCATCCTATTATTTACCACTATGAATTCACTACTTGAAGTATAGTGAGAAAAATTGTTTGGATGGATGGTGTAAACATATTATATGTGATTCAAGGGGAAAAAAGCAAGCCATCATTGCTTACCTATAATACAAACTAGTAAATCCATCTACACGCTGTCGTATACTTATATATAAATGAATATATAATATTCCAAACGCGATAAATCTGAATTATTTGTTTTTGTGGTATCAAATGTTTTTTTCTGTAAGTGAATATGATAAAATAAATACAGCAGCCAAATTTGAGTCCGCTACATATTATTTAAGTAGAGTGGACAATGAATAAATTGATATCTGGTAAAAATTATTATTATTGTGTTCACGGGTAAAACAAATAATAAAGAACAGCACGTCATTATTATATCAACCAAAAAAAAAAAAAACACTTCAAGTTTTCGTTCAGCCTTGTTCAATTTCGCGTAAAAAGGTTGGTTTTTTTTAAATTAAAATATATAAAAAAATGACGATGAATATACTCGTACAATACATATAACGATTAATGTTTAGAAGACGCGCTACCCGCATTTGCTGTTTCAGTTCCTAACTATAACGGGGAACATAGTAAAACCTACTTACACAGACTGCATAGAACTCGGTTAATTTTGGTTTTTAGAGTAAAAGCGTCTATTATAAAACGAAGAGAACAATATTCCGGAGGGCAAGACGATGCGGTTTTTTCATTATTTCGAATATATATAACGTTTAATATACATCGATAAGAAATAACGACTATTTCAACATTTTTAAATTACCGTCACTCATCAAATAATTAATTTAAAAAAAAAAAAACTTATCATCTTGCCCTCTGGAATATTACCCTATTCTAATTTTATTATAGGCGCTTTTACTCTAAAACCAAAATTAAGTGTATACTATGGCAGTCTGCGTAAGTACGTTTTCGCTATGTGCCCCGTTATTAGTTAGCCCGAGTCAGCACGTCCTCTTAAACGAAATTTACTCCGATACTTCAGCCCGGGCCATTAGGTGTAATTGACCTAATTATTTTTGCCTGTTGGTAAAAAAGAAGTTTTAAGTAAGTTTAGAATAATTGTAATTTGTGTAACTAGGTAGGTACCTATCATATAATATTGTTATAGGACATTTACGAGACTCCGCTAATTTAAAGACCTAATTGCGCCCGTGCGAGTTACAATATCAGTTGCATTTGATTTGTTCCTTAATCAAACAATATTGTTTGTACTATCTAAAAATTCATATAAAACGTTTTCCGAGAGAAAAAAAAATGTATCCGTTAGAAAACAATGGTTGGAAAACGAATAATTGAAACACAGCAGTAGTAATAATCAAACGTTGTCGGTTTTGTGTTACATATAATACGTTTGAATGTGAGTTAACGGCATATCAAACCGTACTCGTAGGTGCTTAGTAACACTAAGTAATGCACCTTACAGTGGTGATAAAAATAAAATCTTTATGGAGTTTCATGGAGTAATTTAATATTTTAATACACGCGCATAACTCATAATGAGCCGCGTTTTCATTATGTTTAATGAATTACAATACATTATTAATTACATTAAAATTACAAAATACAACTAATATACAGTATTTATAATGTAAATATGTATTATAAATAGGGCCCGGATTTATATGCATTTACATATTTGTAATGAGTGGTGTGCAGTTTGATGGGAGTAGGAAATGTGGACAATTTGTGTAACAGAGAATGCATTCGAAAAAAAAAAAAAATGTATTTTGCATAATTTTTTTTATTAGAAAAACTTACAATCTGTATTTACAAAAAAAAAACACAATAAGCAAATAGAATAACTTTGTACATAGAGAAAAAAAATAAAATGACAATAACGTGATTGCTTGATGAGGGAAGCTATCCAGTGATAGAGCACTGCAGAACGCGAAATTTAAATTAGTTTAATAGATCTCGACACCAGCGTCTTTTGAGACGGCGTGGGGGGTTTTCAGGGAGTGTAATTGAAGATAAATGCTAGATGAGAGGATTTGGATGGTACTGTAGTTTTGTATGAAATTTGGTGTAGTATTTTTTGGCTAGCTGGTCAACAGTATCAAATCGTAGGTCTTTGTGTAACGCTTTATTCAATAACGTCCGTTGTTGAATTATATGATTATACTTCATGACTGTCACATACTTGACGTCCGTCGGATTTACCGTCCGATATATGCTACGACGGACGTAAATAGTGCTTATCGGACGTCCTAGTTTATTATTAGATATTATTGACTCAGTCGTTAATCGTGAAAATCGTTCAATTGCTGAATTTTGTCTGAATAAAATCTCTTCTGCTGATATCGCAGATCTTATAACTGTATCTTGACGCATTATTTTTGATTTAATTTTGTTGAATAGCTCGTCAAATGTGCTTTGTTACATGCAAAATAATTAGAAAATTTCTCATTGTCAGCTCTTAGCAAGTTATAAAGGTTGAAAAATGCACCATTTAATAATCGTTAGTTAATATTTATTAGATGAATTTTCCATTTTCAATTCGCGCGATTTTTTTTTCGTAAAACTCTTATAGCGGAGTATACAAAAATCGCGGTGTCCAAATCGTCCATCTTGTAAAATGTGAAATCAACAACTGGCGTTAAATGTTCGTGTGACTAGGGTAGTGACATCCATTATAACTTAACGTCCGTTCTTCCGACGCTCGTGTGACCCCGGCCTAAACCAACAATTTTATTTCTATTTTTCGGCAGAAACTATGTGATTATGATTTATGATTCCATGACGTAATGTACTGAAATAAATTGTATTTCCCGTGTCATTTATTTTTGGATAGTTATTGTTAAAATTTTATCTCGTCCATCGCAAGGCGGTCATCGGCAATAATGCCGACCAGGTTTTCATAATTAAAATTATGTTTTGTAAACACACCGTGTCGTGTTGTCGGAAATAATCGCTATATAGTCAGCGTCACTACTGATTACTCAATAGAGTCCCGCATATTATTTCATGATCTCCCTTTCGTAAATACACTTTTATGTATGATTTAGTTCAATTAATTTTTGGTACATTCGTAAATTTTAAAATGCCGAAGAGTTGTAGCAGTGTTCCCAACTTTGTATTAAAAGCCTGGATTGCATTCATAATAAAACAGACCATTTCATTTTTACCACGGATGGTTTTGTAGTACTTTGTCAATTGTGTGACAAAAAAAAATTTCAATTACAACAACACGTTGATACCGCTTTACATAGTAGTGCTTTAAAACGTAAAGCAAATGAAGACAAAAAGCAATTATTTGTATTGGTTGAAAACCCAAATCTGATAAAGTTTTTAATGAAGATATACGTGTTCAGCTTACTTAACTTACTGTACTTAAGATATTAAGTTTATCTAATTGAGTTGATTATTTGATATTTATGTTAGAAAAAAAAAATATATAAATGCATATATATTTTGGGAGTATATTTGTGCATATTATTAAAACAAAATAAGAGCATATCAAGTGCATATTTAAAGATTTTTTAATGCTTAAATGCATACTATTTTAAGCTTTTTAGTGCATACAAATTCGAACCCTAATTATAAATCATAAAATCCCACACCATATATTTTACTAGTATATGAAGTGGCTCCATATGGCAGAATATGCGAAGGGGCGCCCTACATTTTTCATATATAATTGCAAATTCACTTAGGGAAGAGGAGAAGAGCTTAACTTGTATATGTATATATATATATATGTATATGTATATATATATGTATATGTATATATATGTATAATATATATTAGGGTGATCTTTAGTTATTGATGAAGAAAAAGAAATTAAGAAAGTCAGTTTTGGATATGATGAAAGACGGATTCGGCAAGGCCCTTTAGATAATTTATTTTAATGCTCTGTGCGATTATTCGGAAGTGGAAAAGCAGGATTATTGTATAAAACGGTTTTTGAAATTTCAGGATTATTTATTATTTTTCATAGAAAATATGCTATAAATACATTTTTTATAGACGATTAAACGCTCTACAAGGTTAGGTTTTATATATTTGTATGCTAATTGCTATATATTTTTTAAATTCAATTTGATCATCATGACCAGATTTATCACACAACACTTATAGTAATGGATAAAATGGATAGATACGGAATTCGAAACTTTAAAAAGTTTAAAAATAAAGACCACCCTAATATATATTTTTGTTTTTCAATTTGGTATATTATTTTTTTAACCACTTTCTCATATATGCATATAAATAAGTTTAAAACGTATCAAATATTTACATTTGCGTATAGAATATGCATTTATGTACATATATGTGCAATTTATAAATATTGTAGCAGAGTATACATTATATCTAGAGACTGGAACCGTTTAAATAAAATAAAAATATTTTCGGTTCTGTGAAATTACATCGAAAACTATTGCAAAATAATTAATCAATTAACGAAAATAATAAACTACATAAGTTTGAAAACTAAATGCGCATTTTTTGGAAAAAATTGTATATATTGTATTTAGGTAAGGTCAGTGACGACTTTGAGGGGTCGGCCATGCAGTCTCGTATCACGAGTTTATTTGTTATTTAATCGTGAAATTTATTCAAAAACATGTTCACGGAAAATAGAAAAAAAATATTGTTTAACAATATATATTGTTTTGTAGAGCATTTACGCTGTAATGGGCGAGAACTATACCTAATTGCAGTCTAGATATCTATTCTGTAATTAATATTCACACAAGAGTACTACTAAAAGTTCTCCAAATGTTTCATGCATAATAAACAAAAAATAACATGCATCCAATTATATGTAAATGTATTTTAGATACCAACTATTTTAAAGAAATTGTTTTCTAAATATTGCAAATACTGATTAGTCTGGTTTACACCGTTTATATGACAATAATTGTAAAGATATTAACATATATTGTGTCTATAGATAATTGAGATGTGATTATAGATAATTATTAGTTTCTGAATACGGTGTGTTACAAATGTTAGGTACCTTGAAATATCTTTCAAACAAAAACAGCATTATGATTTAACTATTCTACTATTATTATTTTATAATAATTATTTATACACTGTACTCGTATATTAAATCTACTTATAGGTGAAAGCAGTAGTCGGGCGAACCGAAAAGTCTAATAAGGCCTAATAATTTCCTTTGTCAAACCAACCACCACCCCACTATCATAACAAAAAGAAATCTGCCAGTTAGATGATTTCAATGTATGAATAATCTCTACTTCTTTTGTATAAATGCAATAAACAAACAATTTAATTACTGATTATACTTTAGGTACTTTCAATTTATAGAAGTTTATTCACCAACCTTTAAGTCGTGATGTGTTCCCCAAATTTGTACTTTAAAGTAATTTATTATTACATACACTAGATTAAATTACTACAAATTATTCATTCCTATACATATAAGATATAATTACAAGTTAAAAAGTAAAAACCACACACAATGTTATAATTAAAAATGTATATATGTAGTACCTGTTTATATTTTTTAAGGGCCCATTGTATTCAAATTCATTGCCCTAGTCTTACATGTGTGTATCCTAGCAAATATAGTTTTAGTATTTCCAATAGTGTCTGGGATAGCATAACCTTGTAACATAAGTTAATATTGACCAATTATTGGTGAGATTTGATAAATATATTTGTATCTACAAAAACACTAGTAATTTAATATAGTTTATGTAAAAAAAAAATGTCCTTGTTGACCTTATAACTAATAAATTAAGTTAATATAGTCTCAATTTAAGACTATTTCATGAAATCATTTTAATTAAACGTTAAAGAATATCATCAAAAATATAATTTTGATCTGTGGTCTCATACTCATACAAAAACCAATTTTAATTATTTATCTTACATTAGTCTTAAATATCCATTACAAAATGTTAATTATTCAATTTCAATAAAAACAAATTGTACAACGCCAATTTTAAAATGATCTACTATAATTTTAACTCACAATTAAATACAAATTTCAATAAATTCTCTTTTATTAGTTCAGTCCCATTTAAAGTATTTTTTGTTTAAAATTTATAGTGAAATTTTACTTATTATTACACATAATAAAGAAGTAAATTTGTTTTTTAATATTTCTGCATAAAATTATTCCATTGAATGAGTTGGCAACAGTTTGATGCCTTATGTAATATATAAATATATATTTACTTGGGAAACAAAATTAGATTAATTTAATACCTGCAGGATTTATTATAATAATAAGAACATATTTTTGAAAACTGTAAAAATGTGATATATTTTAATATGTTTTGCTGAACTAGTATAGGTAGTACGCAAGAGAAAATAATTTTATTAAAATATTTACGCAGTTTTCGCTCTGATAGCTGCACGTTTTCCAGTAACGGCCTATACAAATTAAAAAAAATTAGTAAATTTTATTCACAACAATTTATGAAAAAATAAAAAAATATTTTTACCTGGAAACCAGATTTAATACTCGCGACCGAACATCGAGAACCACAGGTTTCACACTGCAAGAAAAACAATCTAGTGTCTTTCTGTAAGATAGTATCAGGTGAACGGCACGTATGACAGGTAACATATTCTTTAATATATCTCCGGAGTACATTTTCAATTTGTTTCTGTTGAAAACGACCTTTGATTATAAGTTGGCTATTTCCATCAACTGAACCACTAGTACCCAATTCGGCTAGTAAGAAATCTAACAAATGTTTTGGCTGACGATGCAATCTAAACAAAAAAAAATAAATTATAATAAGTTTTAGATAAGTGATAAAAAAATATATATATATATATATATATAGGTAAATATATTCTTACGTTTTGCATATTTCTGTAAAGTTTGCAAATGAAGACTTTTTGGTACCTATCCGAACTACTTGGGGAGGGCGCATAACAAATTTTTGTTTTTTACCCGCAACCATATCTGGATTTTTCTCTCTCATGATTTCAAATACTCTTGTTAAAAGTTCATCATAAGTATAATCCCGATCAGATCCAAACCACGTGTGACTTTCACCATCAGTATCTAAAATTATATAAAGAAATATAATTTTTTAAAAAACAAAATATAACAGTTATATAGTATAAACCAATGATTTCTCTATTAAAACAAAACATTAAAAATAAACATTTTTAATTTTTAAATATAATGAGTAGGTCAAATATTTATGCTATTGGGTTTTTGAGCCCAATTGGTTTTTAAAGGTTTTTTAATTAAGTGTAGAGTGAACTACTAAACCTACTGAGCTTTACTGCATAATATGCATATTCTACTTTTGCAATATTGATATTTCTACAAATACAAGAAAAAAAAAAAAACATGTTTTACATTTCAGATGTAACTTATAGAAAAACTGTTAATTTATTGTTCAAGAGAAAATGTAAGAGTACTTCTCTACACAATAACTAAAACCTTATCAAAACCTTTACCAGACTCAAAATGCCACTGCCCGTTATTAAAGCATGTAAATTTGAATAAAAATGTGTAAAGAACTGCTACCTTATTTTATGAATAATATGAAAAAAACTTACTATCATCAAATTTGTCACCCTTCTTATCCATTTCTTCGGCAACTAATTCATCAATGTCCTTCTTCTTTTTCTTCTTTTTTTTTGTTGTTTTTGAAAAGTCCATATCTAAATCAAAATCATCCTACAACACCAATTTAAATAAATAAATAATTTAACTGAAGTTATAATTTATAAAATATGAAATAAAAAACCAACATCCATAGCATCGCCTTGGCCATCACCATTTTCCATTGCAGATGATGTATCGGGCAATGCATTCTCTAAGTCGTCCAAATTTATAGTGACCTTTTTTTTCTTTTTTTTTTTCTTGCCGAAATTATCAAGATCCAAGTTTCCATCTATAATAGGTAGAACAATAGAAAGTATAGGTACAACTTTTAAAATGTATCAATAGTACAAAGTAAATAATTTTTTTTAATAAATAAAAAAAATGTTGATAGACAAGAGATTTAAGTAAATTTTAGAGCAAAACACATTTAACAATCTATGAAAATAATATATTAGTAATTTTTAATCCTTCTGTAGGTTCATAACTTATGTACATAAATAATTTTAAAAAACCTATATATATATAAGAATTCACATACCATCTAATTCTTCTGGATCTGGCACAGGGTCCTGGTTTTCTTTATCTAATGATTGATCATTGACATTATCACTACCGCCTTCAGAAGCCAAAGCACTATCTAAATCAAACTTCTTCTTCTTCTTCTTCTTCTTAATAGAAGGATCAAACAACTAAAAACAATAATTAATTAATTGTTTTTAACATTGTTAAATTTAGACAGTCATTTTCAAATGTTTTAATGAATAAAGATTTAAATAAACTTGTTTAATTTCATAATTACCAATAGTACACAGACATAAATTTTATATATTTTATCTACACATATTTTTTGTACATACATTTTTCATGATAAGTACAAAATAATATATAAAGTGGTTTTGTTTTCAATAAACAAACATTCAAATATATGTCGACATAGAAAATCATTTTCTGTTATTTTCATAGGTTTTGTTTTATAGCAGTATAACGGATTAAGAGAAAGCAATTGACATAGGTAGGTGTTGAATAGAATTAATAATATATTCTAGTTCCCTATGGAAGTTTAGTTAAATATTATGGAATACCTTATAAAGATCAATATTAGAACTTTAAGATACTACTTAATATTTTGGTCAAGTTATTAATTGAAATATTATTAAATTTAATGTTGGACAAACATTAGATCCTTATCTCTTCTCTAAATGTTTTTTTTTTAATATTAGGTATATACTGTAAATTGATACTGCATAAACATAAAGTAAAGGGATTTGGTTAATGAATATTATCCTATTACAATAAACAATTACATTTATGTGGTAGTTAATGTTATAATAATAATTTAGACAGTTATTTGACCAACAAATAAAGTTAATAAACTTTCACATAGGAAACCAACCAAATGCTAGAATAAAAATTAAAAATAAAACCACAGACCCTTAACTATGTCATAGTATACTTACAGTTTCTTCTTCGGTCATTTTAAAGGGACGTAGCAAAGTTCAGACTAGTCGGCAGATGATTAGATTATACAGTCCAAAAATTGGATGAATTTATTAGAAGAAAAATGTGGCTACTGATGCATGTAGAAAAATGTTGCATCAGCCCCGAATAGCCAATGTGGCCAATGGACGAACATCGTACGATATGTTTTATCGCTATGTCTTTTGAGTTATTGATAAACAAATATCTATGTATTCGTATATTATACACCGTAAATAACCATTGTTAAATGAAAAATTTTTTTATAAAAGCGCACTTTGTATTTTAAAGTGTAAATTATAACTAATTACAATTTAAAACTAGATTTATATTTAAATTATTGTACAATATTATTTGATGAAATCATAACGGGACTATGTTGCCATTGCAGTGGTGACACTGTACTGCTTTATCAATTTTTTTGTTATTATCGCAAAAAAAAAAAAAAGTAGAATAATAATAAAACAAAAGAAAATTTTTACTGTAGTTCTGTCAAAATGGAAATCCGGAAATTGTCATTTTCATGATAATTTTTTAACCATAATTCTTTTTTAAACCAGTAATACATTAAGCCTAATTTTATGCCTGTGATCAGATATTTTATATTAATAATAATATGTATATACTCAACCCTACGGCCGTTGTACTCCTGATAGTCATCAGTAATATTCAAGGTGAGTGTTTAATTTTTATTCGCGTTTTACATTGGATTAAATTTAATATTTTTTATTTTAGGTAAACGTCTCAGTAAATATGTGTCGCATTATGAACCTATTATGTATGATCATGAACACTTGGCTCATAGTCACGAAAGAGCCAGACGATCAGTTACTAATAGTGATAGTAATGTGCACATAACGTTTAAGGCACACGGCCATCACTTTCAATTAAGACTACGTCGAGATTTAGAAACATTTTCAAATACTGTTGAAGTTTTAGATAGTTCAGGGAATCAGATACATCCTAATGACGTAGATACATCTCATATATATCATGGTTATATTATTGGTAAGTAGTTTTTTTTAACTACCTAACTATTTATCCTTAAAATTGATCTATTCAAAAATGGATAAATTTTCTAACAAACATTTTTGTCGACAATTCATATACTTCTAGGTATAGACATTAATATGTCTTCTTTTTTTGTTTTAAATTCTATTCAATAGAATAGTTGAAATAAAAGGTTATAATTAAACAGTTTGTTAATTCTTTATTTTAAACTGGAAAAAAGTTATATTAATGTAACTAATTACAATTATTATGTATTTTCATGATTTTGATTTTAAACATTTGAAGTGTCCAATATATGACCTGTTGTTCCTATTTTACATTTGATCTTCCATGCAAATTCATCTGACCTGATTACTTTATTTATAGTATTGCGAGCATGACTAATCAGGCTTTTGATTTTTGACAATTAACATTATACATCATGTGTGCTTTGCAATTGTTCGAGTAAAATAGAGAGCACAACTGATTTTGTAAAGAAAGCTTATTTGTATGTAAATGTTATTCATTACATTTTAGTAGTTAATTATTTCGAACATGTTTTTTGGCCTTTCAATATATAATTTCTAATTATTATTAATTAATAAAGTAAATGTATTTTTAATTATAACGAACAATCTTTTGTAATATGTTTATTTTTTCTTTTCCTAAACATTTTGGAATCAAAATTGCAAAATACACTTTCTACTATTGCCTATTTGTCAACATTATACTTAAAACATTTTAAACTAAATGTGTTTAGTATTCAAAATTGTTTTTAAAGATAAATGAACATAAAACAAATAGGACCCTTGTTATATTCAAAAAAAATATATAATCAAACCATTAAACAAACAGAATGCTTATAAAAATTAACGTAAACAATTAAAATTATTATTATTTAATCTAATTGTAATAATATTATAACCTTAATATTAATTCCTGTTTGCAAAAGTATGATTACAAATAATTATAATTTAATAATATGGCATACCATCAAATGTAAATATAAAAAAATTTATTTCAATTTACAGCATTAATAAACTATCATTGTAAATATCCCCAAAAAAATATAAAGCATATTCTACTACGCCATAATAATAGAGGTGGGATTAGATCAAGGCTATCCTTGATATTCCAAGGGGGGGGAGGTTACTAGCTGCCATCTTTTGTTGGACCCTTTTATAACACAGTAAATAGTAATTGATCATTAATTTCAGGGCCATTAAATTGGTAACTAACAAGTATTAAAATATGTTTTTTATTTTGCCATTTATTCATTACAGTATTTTTAATATTTGAAATCATGTTAACAAACATCATATTATGATGGTTGTTGGTTAATTTATTGGATACAAATTCAATAATAACCCAGACCGTATTTGAGAAAATAAAATCAGGAGGGAGGCCTAATTTTCTTTTAAATATCAACCATAATTATTTTATTTCAAAATACCGTATTCGGTTATTGCTAAACATATTCTTATTTTTTAACAAACTTGGGGGGGGCTTTGGTATTTGACCTTGATAACAATTCTACACTAATTTGTTTTTTATTTCAAAAATTAGTATATTTAAATTTATTTAGTCTTTAGGCAATAGAAATGATTTATATGAATTTAGAATTATTTTTTACTTTTAAATCTAGATTTTCAACAGCTCTAACATCTACTTATTGTCTTTATTCATGTTGATATATTTCAATTTTTAAGTTTAATAAAAATGTAGTCATAAGTTTACCTATTGTAGAATAACACACGGTACATAAATAATGGAGAACAATTAATCTATTTTACAAAATAAAAACAATTTTATAATTTAGTTTTGTTACTAAATAGATGAAGCAAATAGTGCAGTATTTGGTTCAATAATCGATGGAGTTTTTGAAGGAAAAATCATATCTCCAAAAAAAGGAAACTATTTTGTAGAAAAATCTAATAAATATACCCATCCTCATGGTCACCTTAAAACCATTGATGATTTCCATTCTGTTATCTATAAAGAAGATGATGTAGATAATCCTTATCATAACTCTTCTAGTGAGTATATTACTATTTAGTAATTTACTGAATTTAAATTTCAGTAAAATATTTTATTATTGAAATTTTTTAGGTCATTTTAGTGGGTGTGGAGTAGTAGGATCTACAAAACAAAGTATGGAAACAATCCAATATTCTAGTAATCCATGGAATGTTCAACAGCAGGATGAAGAAAGGCCTGCTTATAAATATACACGACAAGCAGCTGACAAGAACCATCAACACCAAGGACCTGTTAGAACTAAACGCGCTACTAAACTTAAGGAAGAACGTAATACTTGTTCACTATTTATCCAAACTGACCCTTTATTATGGAAACATATAACGGAACAAGTAATTCTTTAAAATTAATTTTGTGATTTTATTCTATGTTTTACTAAGTATATTTTTGTAGGTTGGTCAAGATAAAACAAAAACACGAGAAGAAATATTGTCTTTAATAGCTCATCATGTCACTGCTGTTAATTACATCTACAGAGATACTAAATTTGATGGACGTATTGAACACAGGAATATTAAATTTGAAGTTCAACGAATTAAAGTAAATTATCTATTTATATTTGCAAAATATTTTTCTTTTAAGCTGTCCTTGAATATCTTTATTATTTAAAAAATATTTAATTCATTTTGCTCTCTCTAGATTGACGATGACGAACCTTGCCATGATAAATGGTCAGGTGAACAAAATCCATTCTGCATGGAAAATATTGATGTTAGCAATTTTTTAAATCTACATTCATTGGGAAATCACGAAGACTTTTGCCTAGCATATGTATTTACTTATAGAGATTTCACTGGAGGAACTTTAGGTCTAGCTTGGGTTGCCAGTGCATCTGGTAATAAAGTCTTAATAATTATGAAACAGTGGCAATTTTGTAATTTATTTAACCTTTTATCTTTTATCAGGTGCATCTGGTGGAATTTGTGAAAAGTATAAAACATATACAGAAACTATCGGTGGCCTATACCAATCAACTAAACGTAGTTTGAATACGGGTATTATTACATTTGTTAATTATAATAGTAGAGTACCGCCAAAAGTTTCACAGTTGACATTAGCCCATGAGATTGGTCACAATTTTGGATCACCGGTCTGTAGAATAAAATATATTAAATTGTCTTAAATTGTAATTTAAAATTTTTTTATTATAGCATGATTTTCCACTTGAATGTCGGCCAGGTGGTTTAAATGGTAATTATATCATGTTTGCATCTGCCACTAGTGGTGACCGTCCAAACAACAGTAAATTCTCTACGTGTAGTATAGCTAATATCAGTAGTGTATTAGATGCCATACAAGATAATAAAAAAAGAAACTGCTTTAAAGGTACACATTTAAACAATTTATATATATTTTTTTATTTATTCTTCATAAAACAATTTAATTATATATAATAGCCAGTGAAGGAGCATTTTGTGGTAATAAAATTGTTGAAGATGGCGAGGAGTGTGATTGTGGATACGATAATGAAGAATGTGATGATAAATGTTGTTATCCTAGACAAGTTGCTGAAATAGAACGGTTTCGTAATAGCTCAGCTAGAGGTTGTGCACGTCGATCACAAACTGAGTGCAGGTATGTTCAATATAAATAAATTTCAATAAAATATTAATTGTTTTTTTTTTTTTTTTTTGAAAATGTTAATGTTTTATTTTTAGTCCTTCCCAAGGACCATGTTGTTATGCTGACACCTGCCGTTTTATTCCATCTACTCGTTTAGTTAAGTGTCGTGGCGAAGGTGACTGTAGTTATAGTTCTTATTGTGATGGTACTACACCAGAATGTCCTGTACCACCTCCTAAACCTAATAAAACCCGTTGTAATGAAGGAACACAGGTAAATACTCTAAGTTCTTACAAATTCCAATTAAAAGTAATTTATAATATGGTTTTTGTAAAGCTTTGCATTAATGGCGATTGCACTGGATCCATTTGTTTGGAATGGGGGTTAAATGAATGTTTTTTAACATCACAAATTATACCTAATATTGATAAGCGCAAGCTGTGTGAACTAGCTTGTATGAATGGCACTGATTCACAAACCTGTCGATCAACTAGTGAATTTGCTGCCGCAGTTAACTTACCAATTGGTGGTATTAGTCTAAGGCCAGGGTCACCTTGTGATAATTTCCAAGTATAAATTATTTCAAATTTAATCCTTCAGAATAATGATCAAACTTAACAATATATTATTTTTTTTAGGGTTATTGTGATGTATTTTATAAATGTAGAGCGGTTGATGCCGAAGGACCTTTGGCTAGATTAAAAAATATGCTCCTTAACAAACAAACACTCCAAACACTTCAACAGTGGGCTTTAGTAAGTTATAATTTACATAAATCTAATAAAATGACAATTTTAATAAGAAATTACAAATATGCTAAATATTTTGTAATTTTGTTATTTCAGTTTAAATTATTGATGTGTACTAGAATTGCAGTTAATTATCTTGTAAATATTTAATATCTATGGAGCTATTGTTTTTAGGAAAACTGGTGGGCGTGTATGTTAATGGGTGTAACATTTGTTATTATAATGGGAATATTCATAAAATGTTGTGCAGTACACACACCGTCTTCAAATCCAAAAAAACCCCCTGCGCGAAGGTTCAGTGAAACTTTAAGACGACCTATTACAACATTGCGTCGAATGGTAATTTATTAAAATTTATTGTATTTATCACTATAATAGTATTATATTTCATTATACAGAGACATCATCCTCAAACCTATGTAGCGCAACCCAGGTCTAGTAGAGTTCCAGCTCATGGATATGGTGAGGGTAGAGGTCATTATTATGCACCAAGAGGTAGTACATAATGAAAATTATTTGTGTTTACTTATCTGTTTTTTTTGTTTATTATTTAATTTTTTAGCTTCTGCACCCCCTGCTGCACACGGTCATTCAGATCGCCGCAATGCATTTCCAATGAGGCATCAACCACAGCATAAAGTGTGATAGTAAGTTAATAATTAAATTACATTACTTAGAACATAAACTATGGTGTTTAGGTTAAACTTTGAGTTTAAACATAGATCTCATAATTAAACATAACACTATTGTGTCTAATGCACCAACAATTTGTATATTCAAAAATATAATAATTATTTTGTATTTCTGTTTTTAGTTGTCAAGTTTGACAGCCCTAAACCAAAGTTGATAATGTCGGTCCGAAATATTCGGTAATGTTATCACTGTGTTTAGAAACTATTAAATTTATTTATGTATTAATCTTTTTTTTGTACATAGCCGAATGGAACCAAAGTGATTGAATATAATATATATGAAATTTATAGTTGTACAATCACACTGTGTGTGAGGTGCTGGTCACAAACAAAGGCAGATTATAATTTGACATATTATATATTTATATATTTTTTTCATTCCTTTTAAGCATTTTTTTTTTTACATATGTTTATGACTATTGTATCACTCATTTATATCAAAAAAGAATATAAATATAAATGTATAACTTTTTATTTTGAATGTTCCTTAATTTTGAATTTACGATCAAGTAACTACTTATGATAAAACTTATCAAAATAATTATATATTTTATTTATTATATAATGTTGATGCATTTTTATATTTAATTAATTAATATATTAAACAATTGATTTGTCAAGGAAAAGTTAAACGATTCCACTCTGAAAATTTCAACAAGTTTAACTCTCTTTTTTAAAAAATTGTATTTGACATTATTGTTTTTTTTTTGTTCTATAGTATTATTATTACTTGTTTATCAAGAGTCATAAATATTTTTTGTACAATCTGCCTTTGTTTGCCTGATTTTTTCCCACCATATATTTTATTTATATAGAACAAACAAGTATTTATATTATATAATATTATCTTCCTATTATTTATGTAATAAATGAACAAAATATAACCTACTTAAAACTTTCATTTCACAAATACTCATTAATTTATCATAAACATAATTAATTAGTCTAAATGTAATACAAATATATGTTTTATTATAAAAAGACATTTTTTTTTAAATTATATATATTTTAAATGAATTAAATGTGTAATGTATGAAATAATAATATGGGCGTCCTGAAAAACCAATGGTTTGTCATTGTAAATTATATATTAAGTCAAGTTATTTTTAATAATTTAGATAAAACATATAGTATGTAGTTATTTATATTTATCTTTAATGGACGTCTTTAAAAATTCCACTCTAGTTTAATTAAGTTATAGGTACATCAATTTATTTTGTTTCCTACCGTTAATAAGCATATGCATTATTATTAAGCTTCTATTGTTTCAATGACCAAATTTTAAAAACTGTTAACTGCCCTACCATTTTAGTTTTCTACTTTTTTTAAAATATTTTTTATTATATATTGATTTTACTTTTAATAATATTACGATGATAAATAATGTGTTTAAGTGGTTTGTTGTGCTATTTAAAAAAAATCTGGCCAAATAATTAATGGATTTTTTTTTTTATACCAGACTAATGTGTATACTTATACTTATATTACTTTTAAATATTGTACAACATTTATAATTGGCAAAATGAATGATATAATATGAAATGGTAGTTTTTTTAAATTGCTTTTTTAAAGCATACATATGCAAATTATAGTAACTCGAATACTCTCCTAACACAAATAAATTTAAGAATATTTATTCCATCAGATTTCAACACAATAGCAGACTGTTTATTTAACAAATGTCTTATTTTGACGGCTATTGTTATTTCTTTATGTATATGGTTTCTAAAACTTCAAAAATATTTCTTAAACTATAATACCAGTCTCTGTTGAAGTCATTTTTCCTGGTCAATCTTGAGAAAGTGATAATCTAGTCCACATTCCAATAAAATGTCAATTTCTTAAACGATAAAGCTGATTTAACACAACGCGATTCTAACACATTTAGATCTTTTTAGTCTTATTGATTAAAATTTGTTTCAAGCATTTTGCCATATAAATCTTATATTTTGATGGTCTAATATGGAACTTTCTCTTCAGAGTACGGATACTTACCAATAAATTTACCTACTACAGACGAATGTTGTAGACCAGCGATCGTCAACTGGTGATCCGCAAGAAAATTTTGGTGGACACAGAAAAATTTGATTATTTAAAATGTTAAATTATAAACCTTCCAGACGGCTGTGTTGTATGTATAATCATTATGTACAAAACTATTGTCTGACTGTGAGAAGGTTCAGTTTGATAAACGGTAAATAAGAATAAACACGTAATAATTCAATTACCAATATTGTTTGTCATAAAAATATATAAATAGATCTAATATCTATTATTATTGCCGATAAATAAACAGGAGACAGAGCAGCCAAGTAAATAAAAATAATATATATATATATACCATAACATATATGTGATATATATCACATTCAAATTAAAAATGAATAATATTTTACAGTTCTATATCTATATTAAGCTTAAATTATTTTGCAATAATTAAATTAACTTAATAAATTACGTTATAAATAATAGATCCTTTATTATTATTTTATAAATGTATTATTTTTAAATTTAATATAAGTCTAGTGGAAGGTTATTTAAAAAAAAAAAAATAGCTATAGGTTCAAAATATCTGAATAAGGACCTGAGACTTGTAGTAAGTAGACTTTATAGTGGTCCGTAGAATTTTCAGTTATGGATTTAGTGGTCCAAAAGTTGGGCAACCGCTGTTCTAGACAATCTATTTCTAGTTCAGACATCTCGTTGAGCCGAGTAAAGTAATGTAATTGTAATCTAGTTTAATCAATATAATTTGTATTTGTATTGATTTAGATCCATCATATCCATTTTATAATCTTTTGTTTAGTAGATAATGGTAATTTATCATACACTGTGTCCTATATAGTAGCAGTAAACGACAATATATTTTTTCTTACATATATTTTTGTTTTAGCTTACCGGCAAGTGTTAAATTTTCGGAAAATATTAACGCCAGTTACTTAATTGAACGGCGCCAAAAGTAGGCATTTTAGCTACGTACCAGCATAGGAGTTTCAGTGGTATCTAATAATAATCAATATATTATTTATATTATGATTTTTTTTTTTTCAATTAAAAAATAATTGATACTTGTATTTGCCTAATAAATGTTTTATTCGTGGATTAGAACAATTAATAATCAGTATAATACTATAAACATAGGTAGATCCATGTATTATTAAATATAGACAACTTGGTAATCGCGATTATTCCGATTTTATTTTAATCGAACAAACAATGATTTTTGTTAGAAACCTTGTTTTTTAAAATTTTTATTTACTGTGTTAAGAGGAGTTGTTGTTACCACCCGTAATTTTACTGCAATTTATTTTGCGCGTTCAAAAACTACTAGAGCTATGTAGACCTAATTAAATAACCATATTGTCAAAAAAAATACGGAACTTGTACAAGCGTGCAACGTTGGTTTTATTTTGTCGATAAGTACCATAAAAACAAAGAAAACTGTTCTAAAATCTATTATAGAAACTCGAATAACTTATTCCGCAGTAGAGACACCGAAAAACTAAATCCGACGTTGAGCGGTGAGAGTTCTGTTATTTTTTTTTTTATGGAGAAAATTCGGTCCCCCGAAGCCCGAGTGGTTTTTTTCGATGTGAAACGGTTTCTCTGTGAAATATTTAGTTTGTTTTACAAATACAACACGATACCTACTAGGCATGTAATGACACATAATTATTACCTATAAATGTATTTGAATAATTTTTGAGTTGATAAATGTTAATTTTTTCAAGAACGCTGAGAAATTTGTCTTTGCGCAACCACTCTAGGCAGCAAATCCTCTTAAATAAATATTGAGCATACATATTGAACATAATAACAATTATTTTTAAAGTTGTTTATACGTCCATAATCCGGATATAAAAAAAAACGTTAACTCTCCTATTGTTATTTTTTATATTTAACAATACCTACTTCTATATAAATCTATGATGATACATTGTTCTTTTACTAAAAGAAAATTTAGACAATATATTAGGGTAGATATGTTAGGCCAACACCGCACTGGCGACCGTCTCTAAAGGCATCGGGGATCTGGGGCTACGGCTGGCCGTCCAAAAGACGGCGGTCGTGACCTTCAGTAACCGGCGCTGGCCGACGACGTCGTGGATTCGACTTGACGGCGAACTCATCGCGCCCAGCGAGTCCCTAAAGTACCTCGGCCTTGTGCTGGAGAACAAGAAGATTCTGTACGGTGCGCACTTTCGCGCTGTGGCCGACAAGGCCCAGCGTGTGATGTCGTCGCTCGGCCAGCTCCTGCCCAACATCGGCGGCCCACGGGTGCGCAGGAGACGACTACTGGCGAGTGTCGTGCACAACGTGCTGCTGTACGGCGCTCCCACGTGGGCCTTCTCCCTGCCCTTATGCCCCCGGGGCCTCGCTGCTATGGCGGCCGTCCAGCGGCGTGCAGCTCTTCGGAGCGTGTGCGCTTACAGGACCGTCTCGCACGAGGTGGCGCTAATCGTAGCGGGACTGCCTCCCATCGATCTATTGGCCACTCGCAGGTGCAGGGCGTTTGACGCTCTGCGCGCGTTGGGGGCTACGGCGGGCGACGAACCCCAACCGTCAGCACTCCGTACGAAGATCCTTCCCGCGACCATCTGGGCGCGGCGGATCCGATCTACGGAAGCGCCGGAGGCGAGCGGGCGTGCGTTTACTCGTTCGCTCATCCCCCCCCCCCCGACGTGCTGGTGCAATGGGTTACGAGACCGCACGGTTCAACGACGTACCGTCTCACTCAACTGCTCACGGGGCACGGATGCTTCAACTCGTTCCTTCACCGGATCGGGTGAGCTCCGTCTCCCGGGTGTTCTCTCTGCGGATTTCCTAGTGAGGAGAATGAGGTGGATGACGACGCTCTCCACACCTTGATGCGCTTCGAGGCATTTGACGGGGACAGGGAGCGCCTGGTCCAGAGGATCGGTCCGTTTGAACCGGGTGACTTGGTGCCGGTCATGCTGGAGTCCCCAGACCACTGGGATCCCGTGGTCGACTTCGCTGAAGCCGTCATCGCGGAGAAGGAGTCGGCAGAACAGCAACGCCAAGCTCTTGACGTCGCCGGTGTGCGCCGCCTTCAGGCGCACCGCCGCCATCGTTAATCGGGGCGCCGTAGTCGTTGGACCGTCGGCCGGGAGGCCGACAGGAAGAGTCCCTTCCCTGCAACTTGTGAGGGCACCAAGTGGGCTTCGGCCGGCTACTGCCCATCACCACGGTAGGGCAAGAATTGCTGTTATACATTTATGTAAGCCTACCCCGCCTTAGGGGAAAACGGGATTTTTATTCATTAATTGCTTAATTGTATTTCCAATTTTCAATGATGGCAACCCGCCTCCCGAAGTAGTGCTTTACGGCGTTTCCGGGAGGCGGGAGTATTGCCGGTTTATAAAAAAAAAAAAAAAAATGGTAGGTATGTTAAATATTACGTTTATTTTATTTACACGAAACATACTGGACTCAAATGTATACTAAAGCTTTGACCCAATTCATTAAAATCTCGTAGAACAATATCTATAATTGGTAGTCGAAACGGACGATCAGTAGTATACGTAATTGTAGTTTTGCCCCATTGTTCTTTTCGAGTCTGCGTACAAAAATTGTATTTTAATACAAATTCACAATTACTATATAATGATACGAGGTACTCCCGAAACACTCACCTTGCATTCATCTTCATTTGCCGTGTACCTCAATTTAGGATTTCCACGGGGAGTGATGTCGGCGTCATTAAATCCAACTAGTTTCAAACCTTTTTTATACGATTTCGACGCGGCATCGAAATATCCAATTGATTTTTTACAATGGTACGTTAAGTTTTGCGTAGCCGATACCGATAATAGTTGTAGAAAGCCGATCTGAGTACTGTCCGCTTTATATGATATCTATACAAGCAGATTTTATGTATTTTTTATAATTAAATAAATCGTTAATTGATATTTAATTTGATAATTTAAGAATTGGTATATACTTTCGAAACATTTTCAAATTCTGATAACCAAAATTCTGGTTGTAAATTTCTATTTCCGAAATCGATTGGACCTATATGATCTGGCTGAGGTATTATACACGTGCTTTTTGTAACTTCATCACACCGTACTAACACTGCATCACGAACATCGCCTTCATTGGGATCAATCCAATATTCTCCTAAAAAAAAAAAATACAACTATAGTTTTATACAGTTTTAATTGCCTATTAACTATTAAAAACGTATTCCTATACCGCTTCCAAAATCAGGGTATGCAGCGTATAAATCTTTACAAGTCTTTGCTGGATAATTCTTTTCCCCATTTGGTTTCTTAAACTTTTCAAACGAAGTTTTTAATTTTTTATAAGTATTTATTATCAACTCGTGTCGTTCGGCTTCTGTAATCTCTCCCGGTTGATCTTGATGTACGCCATCACTTGGACCCTATTACAATTATATCCAATTAGTTAATCTCTTGACTAATACAATTGAGTTGACAAAAATATTACTTTGCTTTGTCCCTGTATTAGTAAAGCTGTTAATGCAGCCATGTCGTACGCCAATGCTTCACCGGGCGGTCCTGGCGGACCAGGTAAACCGGGTTCCCCGGGAAATCCATCAGAACCACGCTCACCAGTTAGCCCTTAAATATTTTTTGACAATTATTAACAGATTTGTCTTTTTAAGAAAAATGTATAAATAAACACAATATTAACCTCGAGAACCTGGCGGTCCTATTGTGCCGGGTAAACCTGCATTCCCATCTAGTCCTGGTATTCCTAATAATAATAACGTTGATATTTTACCATATTTTCTAAACTTTTAATATTAATTCAAATGCAAATTACAACTAGTAAATACCTCTTGATCCTGGTTCACCGGGTGGTCCAGGAGGTCCGGGATATCCATCATCACCTAAATGAGTTAGGTTGTTTAATATTATTTCAAATACTGTATTTTAGTTGAGACTATTGAACTTCAGTTATAACGAATCTACTTTATAATATTGACAGACAATTAAAAAAATTGTGTATCTTACCTTTATGCCCATCTGCTCCTGGAGCTCCTGGAAGTCCTTGTAAGCCCATTAAGCCTCTATGCCCTGTACAAGTATTACATTGAGTAAAATTATGTAGAGTAAAACTCAAACTCTTGGAAGGAATGGTAGAAAGAAATAACCGCAAAAGTAGACCACGATTATAATACATGTAATACCAGTTAATGAAAGATCAAGAGTGTGGTTCATACCGGGAAACGAAGAGGAAATCTAACGATAGAGAAACATGGAAAATGCTCTAAACCTATCATTAGATTGAAAACTGCAGAAGGATAAGAGAAAAATATATAATCGATTTTTAATTAACAATGTGAATTATAAACAGCAAATTAAAAATGTGTGCAAATTGTATTTTTATATAATATTAATATTAAATATTATACGACCTTTCATTCCTTCGGCACCTATATCACCTCGATCTCCCTTTGGTCCTTGTACTCCTGGAGGTCCTATTTTACCCCTCTGGCCCTAAAATTTATGCTTGTAAGAAATGGACATCTAAAGAAACTACAGTTAATAATTTTCTTCACTTACGGGAGGCCCTTCTACACCTTGTGGACCAGTTTCACCTCGTAAACCCCGTTCACCTGAAACTCCTGTAGGACCAGGTAAACCTTGTGGGCCCTAAATTAAGATAAGTAAATAGGCAGTTAATCAAATAATTATATATATTTTATTAATACAAGTGTATAACTTACAATCATACCAGGTGGGCCAGGATTACCCATATTGCCAGTTAAACCGGGTGGGCCTATAATCGCATCAAACATTCATTAATACAATTTAGTAATTCAGACATATATGTGTAAATGTTAAATTTGATATTAATATTTTGATAACCTTTGTCTCCCGGTCTTCCACTAATTCCCGGAGGTCCGGGTAACCCAGTAGCTCCGTCTTGACCTCGTTCACCTATGATAAATATTCAAGTGAAGGTTACAATTTTGAAATAGTACATCAAGTTTTATACTTTTTATATTTTTACAAACCTAAAGGTCCCGGAGAACCTGGAGGACCGGATAAACCTTGAACTCCCTAAATTATAAAATAGATAATTAATTTTTAATTTTATTAATACCATAACTTTAAATGTATACCTGTGTGCCATCTGAACCTGGTTTTCCAGGCGATCCTTTTTCGCCCTGTAAATTTATTAAAATAAATTATTACTTAGTACATATAGTAAGCATATATTAATGTTTTAGCGAAAAAAACATAGGTATTTTAAAATATTTTAAAATGTGTTTATCGAATATATATTATAGTTTAGTAAAAACTTTATTAAACACAAAACATCAACTAGCTATAGCCTTTATTTTTCTAACCTTGAAATCATTGTTTAAGTTTATAAATCATTACACAATTAGATAAATGTACATTGTTAAAATCACTCAACGGTTACATAATAAATTAATAGTATATAGTGGTTTAGCTTACTGATAGTCCTTGAGCTCCTCTCATTCCCATTGGTCCTTGACTACCTGGAACACCTGTTAAACCCCTAAAATAATATTTATTTTAAAGTATTCCGAAATGAGATTCTTTATACTAAGTTCAGTTTGTATAATATAAGTTATAGTTATATAGTCAACAATAAACGTTCATAAATAATTATGTATTTTATCTTGATAAATGTTTAGTTTGCGCAACACTGTTTAGAGTACTTATGTTGATTATGACTGATTTTCATCATTAACAGTATCACATTAACTTATACGATATACACCACGTCAATTCAAAATATATGTGATACCTTTCCCCTACAGCTCCTTGAGGTCCAATTGGCCCTGCTGGCCCTATTGCTCCGTCGGCTCCCGTTTCACCTTTAGGACCTGAAATTTATAATTTTACAAATGATAAATTACGTAATTTTCTTAAGTAGTAAGAGTGGAACACTCGGGAGTCAAGAATTTAAGGAATTTATTATTGATTACTTCTCTCGGGCTGATATTATACTCACCATCTAATCCACGTAATCCCGGTGCTCCCACATTGCCTGGCGTACCCTGTTTTCCCGGCTCGCCTTGCCATCCTTTAGGTCCAACCAAACCTATTACAAATTTTTAAATTTTTAAATACGATGAAGGTTTGATACATTTCATTGGTTTGACTTAGGTAATATAGTTACCTGGTGGTCCTGGATGTCCAGTTGGTCCAGGATGACCCTAAAACAATTATAACAATGATAATATTCAATTATCTTAATATAAGATAAATAAATGATAAATAATTAATTATTATTACCAAAGGTCCTTGCTCTCCGACTCTACCTGGTATTCCCATTAATCCCATATCACCTTTTATACCTTGATCCCCACGACTACCTAAAATATTTTAATTAATTTTAGTGTTTGGTATTTTTTAATATATTTATCACATATTTTTGCAATAAAATACCACTTTAATACTCGATTTAATCTATAATGAAGTAATTTACGAACAATTAAAAGACTTTACCGTATAAAAGTATAAGAGTTTCTCATTGAAAGATATAAAACAGTATATTTTTATAATTGGCCCATGCAAACAAATTATAAATGAACACGATAATAAGATCCCTAATATATCACAAAATACTAATAAAATTACCTTTTGGACCCATCAAACCTATGACACCGGGTAGGCCAGGTTCTCCCATTTTCCCAACAGATCCGGGATTTCCTTGATCCCCTTTGATCCCTAAATACAACAATAATTTATTTTTCTTTACTGCATTCAATCAAATTATAATAGACATTTGTAATTTGAATTAGTACACACTAACCTGCGTCTCCTCTGTCGCCTTTAGATCCCGGCATACCTGATACATTGAAAATTATTTATTTAGTACATCAAAAATAAAAACAATACTTTTATTTATTGAATATATATTTGTAGATATTTTACCCACTGGTCCTATAGATCCAGGGAAACCTTGAACCCCTTGAGGTCCAAATGGTCCTCGTTCACCAGGTGCGCCTGGAAAAATAATTAGCAATACGTACAAATATCAATATTGCCATACATAAAAACACTACTAAAATTACATTTTTATCAATATTTTACCAACCTGGTGCACCAGGCTCTCCTGATGGTCCTGTAGATCCTGGCTCGCCTCGTTCAGCTGGTTCTCCCGGTGGACCGATTGGACCCACAAAGCCTTGCGGACCTCGTTCTCCAGCAGGACCTTTATTCATTAAATTGTATATTTTACTATGTATAAAACATACCTAATTATGACTATTGTAAAAATAATAATAAACGTAATGCTGTAATGTTTTCAAGGTCACAATTTCTGTTCTTGTATTAATTTATTTAAATGTTTATTATTATTTTAATAACATTATAATATATTTACTGAATATTGATTATACGAGTTATTATTGATGATTTACCTGGTGACCCTGAAGGTCCTTGCGCTCCAGTAGAACCTAAAATAATACAATTTTCATAATAATTCGATTTTCATTATTTGTTATGTACATTTATATATATGTATATATAACCTAGGTAGTGTTATATTTTAATCTAGGTATCAACTATCTGAGATAAAATTAACAGGATTGTGGTCAAACTGTATTTAAAATAAAGAAAGTGGGGTCTTAGGAGTAAGAAAAGCCTTACTAATCCCTTACTAATTCTTACTAATCTATAGTTGTATCCATTATTTTATACTTTACATACCGTGTTCTCCTTTTAAGCCTTGTAATCCTTGTTCACCTCTTGATCCAGGTAAACCCTGAACATATGTACATGCATTAGTATTATATAAAATCGCTATAAAATAGTTATAAATTATACTTATTATTTTATTAATTTTACACTTAAATGTAAATTATATTAAAATAAATCAAAATGTACCATTAATCCTGGTGATCCTGAATGTCCTTTGTCGCCTCTAATTCCTTGTGGTCCCTTTAAGAACGTGTAGGTATTTTAAATTAAATTAATTTGAATTGATTATATCTTTAATGCTAATATAAAATCAAAATATTTACAATAGATCCGTCAGGACCTGCCATTCCTGGTTCTCCTTTAACACCTTGTAGTCCTGAATGTCCAATAGGACCCCTTTCACCTTAAAATATATAGATTATTTAATAAAATACTTAGTAATATATGATACCTACTAACCTGAGAATCCACGTTCGCCCCTGGCTCCTGGTTCGCCAGGTTTTCCTGCGGGCCCTTGCTGGCCTAAATTTATTTATTACATTATAAACTATAGAACTTTTAATTTTAATAAAAACTACTAAATTATGTACCTTGTTCGCCATCTTTACCAGACTGACCAGGATTCCCAGGCACTCCTGGTACACCCTAAATTAAATGGAATAGCAAATTTTAATATTGAACATAATAGAGACCATATTTAGTTTTATTTTTTAGGGTACTTACTTGAAAACCAATGGGCCCCGGTTGACCTATGGCTCCTCGTTCACCATCTAATCCTGATTTACCAGGTATACCTTCAATAATAAAAAAGTTGATTTTGTCAAATAAACATTGACATTATTAAACAGTATTATAATATTATTTAATATTACAATAAAATTGTGGAAGTTATGTATACAATCTGAACAAGTTTTAATTTAAAAAAACAAAAATAGTTGTAGAGATTAATGCTTAATAAAATAACGAAGTAAATATAAAAAAATATCTATAAATGATGTATTACATATTTTTTATTTGTTTGTATATATTTCATACATTTATTTTTGTTGTTTTTTAATTAATATATTATATAAATCAACCTGAATTTGAAAATAATATACATTTTTGAATCCATTCTGTCAAACAATTTTAATGTTCAGTAGTTAAATTATTAAATAAATACAAACCAGCATTTCCAGGTGGACCTTCTTTTCCTGGATCACCTCTGGGACCTATGAATTAATCATAATTATATAAAAATAAAATTTCAATAATAACAGACCGAAATCAAAATAGAAATATTAATGACACAACAGGATAGATGTGTATCATTCATACATTCTAATTCTGTTCATTTTATTTCAAAAATATATAAAAATAAATAATATGGAAATGTACTTTTTTTACATGTAATATACTAACCTGTTGCTCCTGGAGGTCCAACTTCACCAGCTACTCCTGTTTCTCCCTGTATTAATCAAATTATAATTACTTTAAATTATTTCTGTAATGCAATATGACATCATCAAGTACGGATAATACATAAAATATTAGTACTATTTAAAAATGTGTATTAAAATTACTAATAAGAAACTTACAGTCAAGCCTTTATCGCCAGGGGGTCCGATTGGTCCTGGTAAACCTTGAAAACCTGGCGATCCTGGTTCCCCAACCTATAACAGTTATTTTTTAATTACATAATTTGATGATAAATATTCGAATTAGCAATACAAAGAAGATATTTTTATCCGTGTTTGCTCCCGGAATCTACAACGGTGTGAAGTCTATGATATAATACCTACCTAGGTTTTAGTTTTATATTAATAGTTTTACCTTTCCATCTGCTCCGGGTATACCACGTTCACCTGGCGGCCCAGACTTCCCCGGAGGCCCTGGTTTTCCGATGGGTCCACTCAAACCTTGAAGTCCTAAAAATAAATTTCCATACGATTATTAATATATACCTAGGTAGGTGGTATGTAAAAAATATAGTCACATCGAGTTTCATACCTGACATACCCGGCCTTCCAGTATCACCAACAGCACCTACATAAAATTATTATTGTCATTAAGTCATTAGGTTAGGTAATTCATACAACTCCATCATATTAGCACGTATAATTAGGTATACCTTTTGCACCAGGAGGTCCTTCTGATCCTCGATCGCCAAGTGATCCTGAAAATCATTCACTGTAAAGTAGGTATTTCTCAGATAGATGATCTGTTTAATCAGTTATAGGTAGGTATATAAAATACAATACTTATGCAAAATAATATCTGGAGCGAAAAAATTCACCATATTTATTAGGTACAGCTATTATAAATATATAACGATATACATACATTATTATGAAAATTACCTTTGGTACCCGGTACTCCATCTGGACCCGGTAATCCACGTTCTCCTGGAAAAAAAAAAAAAAAATGTTACATGTATTAATAATTTATAGAATTATTCTATTATAAATATACTAGCATAATAATACTCGGTTAATATTTTATTTTATTATTACCCGGAAGACCACGTTCTCCTTGTATTCCAATGAGTCCTCGAGGTCCTTCAGAACCTAAATAAAATCAAAAGATATTTTCAAAACCTGCACGCCATTGTTGTATTACCAAAAATTAATTTTTAACCATATAAGCAATTTAAAACATTTCCAGATGTTATAATTATAAATAAATATGATAAATTGATTTAAATAATTCGCGCAAGTGCATACTATTATTTATTATGTAGTATAACTGCGTATACAACTACAAAACGTACCTTTTCTGCCTCGTTTACCCTCCGGCCCGTCCATACCAGGCAATCCTCTTGGTCCGGGGGCACCTATATGGATACATACAATTTAAATTATAAATTGCGGTTATTATATAGTTACCAAAAGAGATTATTAATTTAAAATATATATTAATTAAATAAAAAAAACACCAAACTACAAATATAAATAGCTAATATTATAACATGAATATTTTAATCTTACCGATTTCACCCTTTATTCCGACTTCTCCTTTATAACCCCTTTCACCATTAATACCCTAAAAATAAATGGATTATAGTAGTTTTTAGGAAATAAGCTTTGATATTATATTTAGGCATAAATTAATATGAATTATAATAATTAAACTTACATCAGTTCCTTTTATACCAGGTGGTCCAACACTGCCCGATTCACCTGGTGCACCTCGAGGTCCTGGAAAACCGGACGGGCCAATAGGACCACTGGCTCCTAAAATATTTAATTTCCGTTATAAGGTGTATGTATTGCAATTGTTTTTATTGTATTTTAACCAAGCATCACGATATATTTTTAATCCGCAAATTGTATTGTGTTGCGTAATATCGGGAAAAAAAAACTGTAGGTACTAATTAAAATGTAACGTAAAACAATTTTAACAATTTACGTTTTAAAATATAATCACAGATGATTATACAATTCAGTATTTATTACAACATTCATAACACTCATACCTGGACTGCCCTTTTCACCTGGGATACCATCTTTTCCTGGCGTTCCTGGTATACCTAAATGTTAGATTTGATATAGTATAGTAGAATAATTTATAATAATTATTATATGGCTATACCAAGAGTGACTTGATCAATTTATCTATTCTCTATAACTACACATAAACCTAGTGATATGATAAATGATAGTAAATACCTGCATCGCCTGGTTCACCGGATTTTCCCGATTCACCTCGTGGCCCTTGTAAACCAAAACCGCCCTAAAATTATTATCAGGGAAATGTTAATTTTATGTGATTAACATTTAACAAAAATACAAATTAACAATTACTATACATGTAAATCGTAACGTAAAACCTTTTCTTAAATAATTTTTATTTGGTTAGTAGGTACATACTTTTGGTCCTGGTAATCCTTGATCACCTTTTGCACCAACCTATAATTGGATGATAACATATTATTTATTATGGTAAATTAAAAATAATACAATTCGTTTAAAAGTGATTTTCAATAAAATCCAAAACAATTTATAAAACATTAATTACATACCGATCCAGGAAATCCTGGAGGGCCAGGTTTTCCAATACTTCCAGGAGGACCGATAGCACCGAGTAAACCGTCAGCGCCTAAATTCAAAATTCAATATTAATGCTGATGTTATGAATTAAAAATATAACTATTACCTAAATAATATTGAAAATACTGACAATGAATGAATATTAAAACAAATATTTACCTATGAATTATTAAACTGGACATTTGTGCTATTAATTTATCTATATAATAAATAAACAGATATTTTTTTTTTTTTTTTAAGTATTTCCAAAACAAATTATACTTAAACTACTCGTATAAACTTCATAAGAGACATTCCATATTATTATAGATTATTTAAATCATACCTCGAATCCCTGGTGGTCCAGGCGGCCCTTCTCTACCTCTTTCACCCCGTGGACCAATTGGACCCTATAACAAATTAATAAAATTAATATTCCTTTAGATATTAATGTAGTTTAATTATAACTGCTAGTTTTATTTATAAATAGGTATTACACATTAAAATTATTAAAATTAATAAAATATGAATTATTTTCATTATATAACACAATTTGTTTCTTAAATTTTGAGCAGAGCAACAAATATGTTGGTTTTGCAGTGGTGTGCACTTTTTCCTCTGCAAACACTAGTTTGGTCGGAATAATTAACAAATAGTTTCATCGATTTATAATAGATACTTTAGAAAAATGATTATTACAATTTCTCAGTTCGATGGCGTAAATATCGCGAAAAATTAAAATACATATATTGAGGAAAAATCCTAGTAAACGTCGATATTTAATCCCCAACCGACTTTTTTGATCTCATATTTTATTTTAATATTCTATTTCTTTGAACAATTTTTCCTATACATTTTTTAAATTAATACTATGGTTATTATCGCTATAAAATATATCTTAATAACAGTTAATATCTTAATAAAAGTTGAAAAAAGATATATTTATACATTTTAAAAAGGTTATAATTTTATTAAATCTGTGACAGTAAAAATGGGTAACTAAATTAATAAACATTAATATTTACTATTGAACCAGTGATCCCGGGTTGACCAGGAGACCCTATAGATCCTTTTTCACCAGCTACTCCTAAAAAAAAAAAAAAATTGTGAATTGATTATTATAGTAAATAATTAGTAAAGCATCATTGTAATGCCAGACCGATTTAGCTAAAAAAAAAAAAGTATATTTTTAAATGACTTTTTGTTATTTTATTTGTGTTTGGCAAACAATACAAATAATAAAGTACTTTTATATAATATAATAGTTTGTAAATTATTTCTACAATTTATTTGTGAAAATTAACTACAAATGGTTGGATCAGATATTGTTTTAAGAATTTATACGTGTAAACCAGTTTAAATGGAATAAAAAAAAAAAAAAAAAATACCGGTGTAAATATAAATATATTTCTTAAAATATATTATGAATATAAAATATAAGACTAAATGCGCTCATATTACCTTGTTCGCCTTTTGTACCATCTACACCGGGGTAACCTTGATGACCCTATAGTATAAAAATAATACAATTTATTTCATTAATTTGACTTTTTATTTTATGTTAAATATAAAATATATCAAATACATTACCTTCAATCCTGGTACACCAGGCATTCCCGGTAAACCTCTAGGCCCAGCTGGACCAATAGTACCTGGCTGTCCTGGTTCTGCGTCGTGTCCTCGTTCACCCTAAAAACAAAAAAACTTACAAATACATTGAGAAAACTGCCAACATAATATATTTCTACTAGGTATAAAATTAATACCTACTGATATTAAATAATATTTTAACTACGTGTTTTTATTTTAAACAAAACACATATTTGTATTGGTTTCTCGCTATTTATGACGATAATAAGATTTATACTTACGTCCCTGCCTGGTAATCCAGGAATTCCTCTTGGGCCAATTGGACCGGGGGGGCCTGGTGCACCACCATCTCCAGTTTCGCCACGAGGACCCTTATAATAAATAAATTCATCATCGTCAACACTTACGTAAAAGTATATTTTTAGATAATATATACTATAATATGAGGTAGTACCGTTAATAGCATTTAGTAATCTTAGTTAAGAATAATCCTTACTTGAAACCCTTGAGGGCCGGCAGGTCCAGTAGGACCCGGAGATCCCCTTAGTCCGACCGGACCAACTTGTGCTTGCATAGTGTGAAATGGTTCGGGCGGATAACCGCTATTGACTGGACCTTTATCTTGGCCTCCGTGTACTTGAGCTAATTGCTGGTAATAAGTACTGATGTCTGGAACAGGACCTGGGGATCCAGGGACTCCTGTAATATATGTATTGACTTCTAATTAGTGTTTTTAAATATAAATTGTACTATTTTACCATGACATATCAATACATTTGTATTTATTCATATTGGTAAAATATTGTATTACAAACCTGGGACACCCGGTGAGCCCGGGACACCTCGTTCACCAAACAGTCCAGGCTTTCCTGGTTCGCCTTGTGCACCTGGTTCACCCTATTCAATTATATAATACAAATAATTGGTTCTCTAAGTTTAATAATATAATTTTATAAAACACCGAAATACATTTTAAACCATACAAATAAACTTAAGATCAGTATTTTATTATATGAAAATAACAAAGTTGTGCAAATAGAAAAGCTATAAAAAAAAAAACCAGAAGTATATATATGTATATAAAATCAAACACGTTTAAATAAATGTAAAAAATGTAGTAAAATAATAAAACAAAGCCTGGGGTATTATATAAGTTGCGTGGAAGTACGAAGGGTTTCGATTTCAAAAATCATCATCGTGTGATAGAACTGCACAAACGAAAAAATATTTCGCGACTAAATAAAATATCAGAATACATAGAAACTATGACCATTTTTTACACAGGGTGTAAATTAATTTTTATTAGAAGAGACTGTAAAACAAGATGAGATGACATAAATTTAAGAAGTTTAGAAATATTGGTATAAGATATTATTTTTAAATCTGTGTGTTATTAATTCTTTCTGTATTGTAATTTTACCAAAATCTAAACATTATTTTTTTTTACGAAAATAAAATAATTATATAATTATACGTATTTAAAAAATAATTAAATAATATTATAAATGTAAATATATACAAAACAAATAAATATATAATTATGTAAGCAAAAACTTAGCCAACCTGAGTAGAGTATTATTGGTTGAAAATAGAAATCATATACAATTTAAACGGTATTCTTACCCGAATAGTTGGTACTGCATAAAACGAAGATGGTATTGCTGTATCTAAATATAATATATAATATTTAACGTCATACAGAGAATACGTGTACGATAAACTTACTTGATAAATCTTGAATATGATTGCTTATGTAAACATCTGGTTCTTTTGTTACTTCTTGTCTTTTATTTTCTAAAGTTCTATTCGGTAGTGGCCTATATCGAGATCTACTATAAACTGGTGGTTTAGTTGTGAAATAAGGAGGTTCAGTTGTAAATTCTTCTACAGGCCGTGGTAGAACAATAGTTTTTAATCTTTTGGATGATACTTCATCAAACAAATTATTACGCTCTTTAGATCCCATTGTATAATTTGGTGTTATAGATACATACGATCTGTCGGTCTTATCAATCCTTTGTGATTCTTCAGGTACTTCAGGTACTTCAGTACGTTCAATAGGATTTTCTGATGGTTCTTTTAATATATCTGTAGGTTCTGCTGGTCTTACTTGGGGTTCATTAGGTCTATTAGTGGTCTTCTCTAGTATTTGTGTATGTTCTTCTAATATTGCTTGAGGATCGTCTGGTCTTTCTTGAGGATTGTCTGGTCTTTCTTGAGGATTTTCTGGTCTTTCTTGTGAATCGTCTGGTCTTTCTTGAGGATCGTCTGGTTTTCTTTGAGGATTAGCTGGTCTTTCTAATGGTTCGTCTGGTCTTTCTAATGGTTCATCTGGTCTTTCTAATGGTTCATCTGGTCTTTCTGTAAACTCGTCTGGTCTTTCTGTAGGTTCTTCTATTTCTTCTAATATACCTGTGGGTTCTTCTGGTGTTTCTTGAGGTTGTTCCGCTCTTTCTGTTAACTCTTTTGATCTTTCTTTGGGTCGCTCTAATATACCTTCTGATCCTTTTGATATTTCAGATTCTTGTTCGACTCGCTGAGTAACTTGTTCTACCGGATTATCTGTATTCTCTTCTGGTTGGTAAATTTCTGTGGGGGCATCCTCGTTAGGTAATGGTGGTGATGGTGATGGTGGTTGTGGTGGTGGCGGTGGCAGTGGCGGTGTCGGTGGCGGTGGTGGTGGCGGTGGTGGTGGCGGTGGTGTTTGTAGTGACGAAGAATAGGATCCCAGCGTCACCGTTGATTCACCTGTATAAATAACACAGATACTATTTTATAGTGTAAGTGTTTAACAATAAAATACTTATAAATAAGTACCCTAAACCAGTGTTGTTGGTATAGATATGTCATATGTATAAAATAAAAATGCTGAGCTGGAAAGTTTGTACATAAACCAAATACTAGAATGTTCTTAAGGCCAAAACGATCTCGGTTTTGCTCATCGGTTAAACGTGTTTAGCTAAATTTAAATTTAAATGTGTAATAATTGTTTACTATGGCTATAGGTTCATAATTTACAATTGTTTGTGTTTATATAACGAACATTGTATTATAAATGTGAACTTTACGCGCTTTAAAATGTGAATTGCGACATTACCCTAGGAAACAAAAAAACAATTCGGCAATTTCAAATAGCTATTAATAACTTTAAAAAAAAAACTCCTGGATATTGTTTATATCGTTGATAATATTGCGTTTATTATACTTATGTATGTATTCATTCAGGTCTTTACGATTATTTTTAACTGGAACAATACATACAACACGTTATAAAAACAAAAATTTCGATTTTGTTTTTATATTCCCGTTTTTCCCTCCCGGTTTCATCCCAAAAAATGGCCACTTCAATATGCACCGACTATATTATAGATCCTAAACGCTACAAGGAAGTTCCTACTAATACAAAGTTTTCAATTGGCTCAAGACTTCAGGTCGAAAAGATGTGGTCGGCGATCTAATAAATACAATATTGTGCCGTACTAGTACGGTGTTCGGAGTCGGCGGTCGGCGGAGTCGGCGGCCGCTTATTGTAGTCGCCGTTGTTGTTTTCGTACTCTTCGTCGTAGTTGTCCTCGTAATCCTCCGCGGCGGTGACCGGTACGGCGGGCTGGTCGGCGGCCGGACGCGCGGGCCGCACTCGCCTGGTGTTCTCTTGACGGCGGGCCGGCGAAGCGGCCGCTTCGGCGCCCGGCACGGCGCACTGCAGCACCAACAGCAGCGCGGTGACCATTAGGAGCGCGGACGCCATGGCGGTGCAACGAACACCGTCCCGCGGTGATGATCGTGCCGTCGTGCGCGGTATGTACAATTAAGCGGTATGAAACGCTTGCGGTATACGTCTATATATATAGAGATAGACGACCGCGGTATATGATCTTGTGAGCGATTTATGGGTTGCTGCGCGACGACGACACGTCTGATCGGTACGGCGGTCCGCGCCAATTTAAAAGAGAACCGCGCGAACTGTAGCCGGCGTCCAAAATAAAATATAAAAACCGCGCGCGCGCGCGCCCTCCCATACGGACGCACGTACGCACGCAGCGTCCAATCAATTAGCGTGCATAATTATAGTATTGTTTATCGTATTAACATTATTTTAATAATTTATACGTTTAATAAATTCGTTGTGTGTATTAATATTATTAATACCGCCGATTAATAATAACAATAATAACTTAACTGAGGTACACTCCGTATACCACACAAGTAGCCATAGTCGACTCGGACGCGAGTACCATTGACCCTGTCCGCGGCCGCCGTCGGAATCGAATAGACGACGATCGTGGCTTCCGCTAGATTTGCGTCTAATCGACCGCGTGTACATCTGCATATGTACATTATATTATATTTATTATAATAATACTAATATAAACGACTGCGGCCTGCACTATCGTTGCCGTTCGAATAATAATAATAATTATTATTATATATTATTGTGTACGCAATTGAGTGCGTCGTCGTATTATTTCATTTTTCGCAGAGCCGATCCACCACGTGCAGCGAACAAAGCGAACCAGCGGTCATCGCGGTGACAGCAATCCGTCGACCTCGTATAAAATTTGTATTAATTGGTACGACAGAACCCAACGAACGACTTGCGAACTGTGATGTCTTGTACACTGATCTTTGTACGGGGCTGATACAAAGGGCTGGAGGGCGCATGGAGCGTGCGACACAACCCCTCCTCTCAAAAAAGTTGAAATATAGAGTACTACTAATTGCCTACTGATCAGTCAGTAGGCAATTCAACGATAATTCAATTTTAAAGTAGAGAAAATTAATAATTTATTTGTTTTTCTTTCCAGATTGGCAAATTTTCAATCACCCCTCCGTCGATTTTGTTTATAGCGCTCTGTATTGTACAACTCCGTACAGTGGCGCTGATCTCTTCTCTATTAACACGTGCGGCGATCACCCAACCTATCGTGAGTGGATAAGTGGCAAAGATGGGCCAGGTAAGGCCCTGGTCCTACATGAAAATGCCTGGCCCTACCCAGTGGTGTATCCAGGAGGTTGAGGGGTTATAACTCTCCCGAAATGTCTTCGATATACATTTTGTTTTTAAGATAATGTTTTTTTTTTTTTAATTCGACCAACAAAAATAATATCCCATTAGGAATGAGAATTTCAAATATAAAATCCACCCCGCGGCTATGCCACTGGTCCGACCTTAATCATAGTGTTTGACACTGTACACAGTTATAATTTTGGCCGAAAGCTTATTTCTGTTGTTGTAATCGTGTTATTTCAATTATTTTTCTCCGAAACAAAACCGACGGTTATAAATTGGTAGTTGGCACCACGTGTCCAAAGTCCAACACGTGCATTCCAAATCAGATATTACATTTTGTACACAGCTAGGTACCTATTTTTTACGTTTCATTATATAATCCAAGAACATCGATTCGGTTCGAGTTATTTATTACAGCGTGTGTGCTAGAACTTGCTATTACGGGTATATGACCTTTTGAGTATTCGATATCTGTTTTTATCAAAATATACTAATATACCAATATACCAAAATATATCTATATTATGCCAATTGTCGTCGACCGTCCCAGTAATCGGATGAAACTTCTGAAAACATTCTTGTTTCCGTCATGAAATTTACTTTAAAACAACTTTTCCATTTTTTTGAAATTGAGCTCTAAAACTCTTCAAAATTTGATTTTTTTTTGTAATTTTTAAAAAGAATTTCAGAAATTAATATGAAAATTAAGATAATGTCAGTATAATTAGCATAATACTGATACTTTTAGACAAACAAAAAAAAAAACGCATTCTCAGCCATATCCCTTCTCCTTAAATGGGTATCCGGCAGTAAATTGCAGGAAGTCTTATCACTAAGGTGGTCATTAAAATGTAAACAATTTTTTTTTTAGAATTTTACCAAACTGGTGAGAATTTGGAAAACTGTCACCAATCTAATGAAAGTTGATTTATCAATTTGGATCTTTGGAGGTGTAACTACTTTAATGAATTAAGAATATGGTCCTGCGTTTTATTGTTTATAATATGTATACTTTCAATAATTAATTTGAATTTAATTTGTACATAAATTTAACCTAATAATTAAATAACCAAATAAATTATTGACATTCAAAACAATTCATTTTAAAATGTAATATTGCATAATTGACAATTAAAATAAAAATAATATATTGTAAGATTATAAAAAATTAGATGTAAATCTTTATGTTATTATTATAATATGATAATGGTTTTGTATTTATCAGTTTCTAATAGACAACAGGCATAAATATAGATAAAATTGAAAATATGTTAGCTATAGATTTCATTTTATTTAAATTTGTTAGTGATTTCATGACAATTTATTACTGAACTGAAACCACAACTTCTAGTATTTTTATTTTCATTTTTAAAAGCAGAATCTATAACTTATCACTCCAGTTATCCAAAATGTGAATAAAACAAAAATATATTAATCTAAATAGCAGTTACCTTTTGACCTATTGAGTAATATTGTGTGTTAATGAATGGGTAAGGCTTAGGTATATTTGAAGAAATACACACAGTTCAGGCATCTTTGTTTGTGATTATTTTATTATTTATTGACTTTTGATGTCCTTCTGTTATCGAATGTCCGGATTTGTTTTAACATTACCTATTATCTATTTTTATAATAATTAAGTAGGTATATTTATACGGGATAAATGAACAAAACTTTGTTTTAAAAATTGAATAAATCTAAAATATATTATGTAAATGTAATTCAGTACGGAATATATAATAAAGCTTTGATTAGATGAGTAAAAATAATAAAAATTATTAATTTAACAATTAAAATGATAAATAAATAAAACTCACAAACAATAGCTAATAATAAAATAAATAAAATGTATAATATGTACTAAAGTGTGTTTTAGATACTTTTACACACATTATATATTATGTCAGAAATAATGGTGATTTAACATGTAGGTAGCCTGAAACATTAATTATATCACTGAGTAACAAACAAATGACTGTACAATAATGTATGTTCAAATTGAATTTTGGAAAGAGAAGAAGAAGACAAAGCACCATGGCTGAAGGATATGTAAAAAATAGAATGTATTCAGACATTATTTCTGACGATAACTAATAATATTTGTTAATTAATGTTACATAAATAGTTAAATAATAAAATAATTAATTAGAATGACAGTCAACGAACTCGTTGTTTCATATAATATGGCTGTATTGGAACCGGAAAAAGTTTATTTTTCATTGTAGTATCAATGACCCTTGGCAGCTTGTTTAGCAGCCATTATCAATGGAGTTAAACTAGCTAAAGGTCTTGAAAGCTTCAAAAATGGGTGCTGTAAAAATGTTGAAAACATAAAATATAAAAATAATTTCAAGTCCTGTGTAAATAATAATGCAATATTCGTGTAATTAAATACAAACATAAAAATCAATCTCCACAATAAATGCACATAAGTATATTATGGTTGATTTAAGATTTTATACTGTAAAATTAATTTGCCTACAACAATATTCAATAGTTCTCAGATTTAATATAAATATTGGTATAGTTAAATACATGTCTAATTTGGTGGGTATATATTTATCAATTAACAAATTATTGTTGAAAAATATTATCTTCAAAAATATGATTAAGGTTAAATGTTATCTTGAATTGTTAAATATTAATCTAAAAAATATATTTTACATTATTATTATCAAACATGTTTGCCATTTATTAAACAGTATATAACATTTGTAAAATGATTTTAATTGATAATACCAGTAAAAATTGTTTGTAGATTAACCTAGTTTTGGTTGAATGGTAATTTGGCCATTATAATATGCTATTTCAATATATTGATTATTATTATTTGTATTATAAAATATTCTGTTTCTATAACAATGCCTATAATAACTCATTATTAATAAGAAAACCTATAGAATAATATTGAATGATAAAAACTATAATTATTATTACTAACAAGACAATTTTTATGGAAATTTATAGCAAACCTTCAATTTGTTATTTTTCAAATTATTATAGAACCAAATAAAATTATTCCTATTTAAACTAAAATCAAACATATTAAATTATTTTACACCTTTATTAAACATCAGAGTCAGATACAATGGAATGTTTTGTCCATACATTGATTGATAGGAATGGGGAATGGTATATTCTTATTTATTTTTAGATTAATCTTTTCTACTCTTTAATCTTAACTTTAAATAATTATAATTGATTAATTAATCATTAGTCTGATATTATATTAATGCATACCAACATTTAAAGAAACATTATATATGTTAAAAGTATTCAAATATAAAACTAAATGTAAAACAAATAACTAATTGAAAAGTTTCCAATTTAAAACAGAAATAATAATAATTTAACAATTATTAAAGTATTACCAGGGATCAAATGTTATTAAAAAGAAACTTTAAATTTTAAAAAACCCAAAATCATGTTTAATTGAAAATATTACAAAGAATTATCTTACATATACAAATTAAACATTGAAACTCAAATTGAAAAAAAGGTTACCATGCAATTATAATTACAATTATTGAAGGTTTATACTTTTAAATACTCTCAAATTACAACTACCCAACAATTGTATAGTTTTAAATAAAAATAAATTTGTATTTAAATTCTGAATGGGTGCAAATAAGCTGTTCTATTTATAGTTTATTACTTAATCAGAACAGTTATCAACTGATTTTCAAATGGTTGATCAGGATAAATAATTTCCCACCTTAAATATAAATGTAGTTGGCTGTCATGAGATGAAGTTTTAATTTATTGCTTTTTGTAGTTGGGTGGGTGTTTACATGTTAATACTGAATCGGTTGCTAGAAATACATTTATTGAACCAGTGTATTTTCATCAATCTCTCAAGATATTTATCACATATTTAGTAATTATTTACCTTATACTAACAATCTTGTTTTGTTAATTTTGTATCAATATTAAAATATAGTTATTATTTTATTATGAATCCGTGATTATCAATAATGATTTTGGCTTATTTAAAATCATTATAAAAACATTTAAAATGATCTTACTTAGAATATTTTCAAAATATTACTATTTATATGTACACTAAAAACGCATATCAATTTTTGATTTTCAAACAGCAAACCATATTTTTATAGAGAATTTATTTTATTTATTTATTTAATACAAAACAAGCTACGACACAATGCATAAATCTAATTGTATAGTAGCTATATTAAATTTAATCTAGAAACTCCAAAGTATTTTAATTAAGTACTTATTCTAAAAACTCACTTTTAAAAGTTCTAAGGCTGAAGCACGATCTTCAACTTCTACTTCAAGACACTGATCCAAAAAGTCTTGAAAAATTGGAGATAATTTTTCTTTCTCTTTTATTTCTGGTTTCCCATTTGTTGCAATTAGATATAAAGCCTAAATAAATGTCTAGTTATATAATCTTTATTACGACTAGAACACAATTTTATAAAATAAATATAAATTTCATACTCTCAAGGGATTTTCGTTCAGATATGGTGGTTCACCTTCAATCATTTCAATAGCCATTATACCTAATGACCATATGTCTACTTTAGGACCGTACTGTTTACGTGTGACTACTTCTGGAGCCATCCAATATGGTGTCCCAACCATTGTTGTACGTTTAGATTGCTCAGGTGAAATTTGAGCACAAAAACCAAAATCAGCTATATCATTTTTAGAAAAATAAACATGAATAAATAATATTATTACAATATAATTTTATTTTTAATGAGTTTACTAAATACTTAAAAATAATTTATTTACGTTTAATAATATATATTTTTTCATTTGAAACAGCAAAAAAAAATTAAACAGTTCCACCCATTATAGACTAAGTCTAATCTGATATTCTTACACTGAAGCGCAGCACCAATTTGGAGAATTATAAATTTACAAAACTAAAATATAAACGTTAAGATGTGTAACATCTAAAATCAAATACATTATTTCAGACAGTCTGGACCAGGAGCGGCCAACATTTTTCTATATTGTGCCAAAAAAAAAAAAAAAAAAAAAATGTTTAAAAATGGAAAAGTGCAATAAAAAATTAACACTTGTGTATAGTTTACAATATATAATATTAAATACAACATATTTAAAAATTGAGTATTGCCTATCAAATTATATATTATTTTATCAAGTGCTAGTGTGTCATTCAATAACATAAAATGTGCCGCAGGTTGGCCACCTCTGGTTTAGACATTTTCAAATATGAATAAAATTTATTTTTGACAACATAATGATATGGCATGCTTTTCATGTGTGCAAATGTGTACTCTACTGATATAATTATAACAAAATGTAGTCTTTTTAAACAAACAATTTATTATATTTACCAAAAACACTAGAAAAAAAACAAAAATAATCTACATTTTTACTTTTTAAGTATGATTAATATATCCCAATTATTATTCAGTATACATTAAATCACACACTTCTTAAATACTTACTCAGCTTAACACTACCATCTAATCCAAGCAAAATGTTGTCAGACTTGATGTCTCTGTGTATTACTTGGTTAAAATGTAAAAATTGAAGGGCTTGAAGTACTTCTCTACACACAGAAGCTATTTGACCTTCATCCATACAAGTTTCTGTGACTACATCTGTTAAACTACCACCAGGTAAATACTCCATTACAACCTAAAGAATAATGAGAGATTAAAAATAAGTATAGTAGATACCATAAACTGTTTCAGATAAATACCCAGAGTTCATCTTGTACTAAATAACTATCTAGATAGTTAACAACATTTGCATGTTTATTTTCTCGCATAACTAAGATTTCATTAATAATAAGCTCTTTCTTTGGTTGTTGACCTAAATTCATTTGTTTTATAGCCACTTCAATTCCAGTAGATGTTTCAATAGCTGTGAATACTGTACCAGATGCTCTAAAATGATTTTATTTATATTGTTATTAAATTAATAATGTCTATAAAACATACTGATTTTAAAACTTACCCCTGTCCTATTTTTTCCATTTTAGTATACTTTCTATTTGGATCACCTACTGTTACTATAGTCTTAAGTTGTTCTAGTATCTCGTTATCTGCTATTTTTTTACGGCTAGGAGCAGTAGTGTTATTTTTATTTTTATCCAATACTGGTATAGTTCCGTTAGTTTGACTAGGTCGGTGAAGCGGAACCGGTGAAACTACTTGAGGTTCTTCTTGGGTAATGGACCTAGGTTCATCTTCTTCTATTGGTTTAGTATACACAGATTTTGTACGTTCTGGACGTACAGATATAGGTGGTGGAGGAGATGTTTGTTCGTCTGTTGTGGGAGTGGTGGTCAGAGAGGGACTAGTGCTACCTGTTGATGATGATGGCTGACTGCTGCTAACGCCTGAATATGATGAACTACCACCACTATGTGCACCACGAACTAATACTTCAGTAGGCGTGCTATTTTGTACTAGAAAAATTAAATCAACTTGTAATTTTGAAATAACACTACATTTAATATATTAATTAATAGTTACCAATATTTGTGGCTGTGGTCATATATTTGGATGTCTTTGATTGTTTACTAGAGTTATCAAACCAATTAAGCACATCAAGAACAGCTTGGGGATTCTTTTTTTGTTCTTGTTTGCTAATATTAGATGTTATTAAAAGTCGAGTCCATGCTTCTGGCATACCCTACATTAACAAAATAAATAATGACAAAACAATTTAAATGTTTATATAAATTAATAAATAAAAAAGGACCCATAAAAAAAAAAAAACAAAAAAAATATAATTACTTTCATGACATATTAATAATACAAATATCTTAAATAATATACTTAGTATTAGAATATAGATAAAAGTATTTTAAAAATCAATAAAATAGAAAATGTATAGGAACGTGGTATACTTTATTTTAATTTTTGTCATAAATAATATAAATTTAAACAATCAAAAATTACATAATTAAATTAATATAAGTAGGTATTTAACAAACGCCATAAATATGTTATAAACTAATAATTATTAATATAACAGTATATTAAAAATATTACATATAATTCTAATTTTTAGATTTCATTAATTAAATAAAAATTTAATAAATTATTACAATTTATTTCTAATAATAATTATATCACAAATTATTTTTTAAAGCAATGTGATTATATGCTGTAACTACTAGAACACCAGATACATGTTATATCTATCTAGGCTACTCACAAAGCTGTTGATGATACTCACTTTGTATGGCAGCTTGAAACAAGAAAAAACAAACACAAAATTCTAGAGACAATTGTCTATCAAACAGTATTAGTGTAGTGATTCAATTTAACACATGCTGCAAATTGTATTAATTATGCCAAGTATAATAAATTATATTAACAGACTTAGTTCAACTAATATGATTTAAATATATTATATTAACTAACTTAAATGTGTTAATTTGGATCAATATATATAAAACAAATTCAAAAGTTCTTTGTGTAATGAAATTCATGTACAATATTTAATTTATAAATCATATTTTTGTTTAAGTTTTAATTTATTTATATGTACAAATGCAATTATCAATACAACTTGCTTACTAAATTACTTATTAGATAAATTATGAATAGATTGACAATTACTGTCACCATAATAATGTTTGGTAATGTCAACAATAGTCAGGTTATACACAATGTCATGTCCAGATATTATTTTATAGGCAAGATTTATAAGATCAGATTGTGTGTTATACAATATGAATTTATTTCTTTGTATTAAAATCTGTAATAAAACCGTAGCAACAAATTATTGTGTCCTAATCTACCTAGCTCAATATTAAACATGCATTGACTATACAGTGTATAATATTGGGATTGCATTTTGTAGATTAGTAATCTTTTATATTCTACCTCAAATTGTATAGTAGCTTTTATATGCTGGTAACCGGGGATTAACTAAGTAGAACAAGCTAATATATCAGTACACTTTTGAACACTGATAACAAAAGATTTGTTTTATATTCATTCTAATGTCCTAATTAATATTCACTATACTTTCTGCATGATATGATTATCATAATATGATATGAATTTAAAACTTTGATACTTTAATTATATTGTAATAATTTTAAATGTTTTATTTGTCTTCAATTTGACTACATAGCAAAGCATATTCCAGCAAAATTAAGTGTGCAAATTAAACTAATTATTATGTCAGCTTATTTCTGTTTCCATATAACCAAATAATATGTACAACTATAGAATATAAATACTTACAGTGAATTCACCAGTATGAGCATCAAAGCCTACATGCATGGTATGCTCAAAATTAGTTGGATAAGATATTTCTGGCTTATCTTCACACCCAGTACCCCTCGTTTTCAGTCTACCAGTTACACGACTTTTAGACGTTTTCTTTTTGTGATCTGAATCGGGTTCTTTTGGTAATGGTCGCATAATATCCAAATTTGGTACAGAATCCCCACGAGCAACTCTAAAACTGATTGACATAATAACATACCAATATAATTAAAAACAAAAATTGTATAAATGTGATTGATTACCTATTACTCGTGAGGCGGACTGGAGGAGCTGGTGGTTTGTCATCATCATCAGACATTTTTATAAATTAATAATTTGTTTAAAATACTAACTGATTGGTATTTGACTGTTCTAAAACAATACACGAATACATTTAAAAACACTTGGGTGGAAACACAAGGTAATTAGTGTCTGCTAAAATGTATTATTTAAATATATTGTTATTGACTCCACCTTAATAAATATCAACAATCTACTATTTTTAGATTACCTTAAACATGAAAATTCTTGGGCCCATAAGTGTGTAAAAATGTAAAATAATCGGTTAATAAATATTACTTTATGTGGTATAATAATTATATATACAAAACTAATTGAATTAAACATAAATTAAATCTAAAATTAATAATTATATAATAAAAATTAATTTAAAGCAATATAAAAAAATGAATTAAATATCACATCCTGTAAAGATAATAAAGATATTTCTGACGAGTGATCTGATGCCTATCCTAAGATTCATTATCGCTAAAAAAATCATATCAATATTTTTGTCTTTAGTTGGTTACACTGAATTTGTGGTTTATCCAAAGACATTCTTAAACCAGGCGGCAAATTAAATTTTATATATTTGTTAAAGAAAATGTTTAATTCTTATAACGTTCATACTTTGTAGTTTATAGACAAAGTATGTAAAGTATTACATTCATAGAAAATATAGATAAATTATTTCATTTATTAGTTATAGTAGAAAATTAATTTATCTATAGTTATTAATTTATATGTTAAATAAGGTTTGCTTTAAAAATATATAATTTTCTAAGTTTTCTATAGTTGTAAGCTATTGAATTTAAAACCATGCGGTTCATTTGAAATTACAGTAAAACTAGCTTAAGACCAATTCCCGTATAAGACGCTATTTTCCGTCGGTTCCTAGACATTTCTTATACTATGTAAAAACCACCTAATAAGATCTATTTTTTAGGCTTTTTTTCTTTATATTATCGGATAAGACACTCTTTTGTTCAGCAGATGACGATAAATTTTAGTAATTGTGTAATAATAAAAATAAAAATTTTACTTGTTTACGTACTTATCGTATTCATCGTTTTATTTTATTGTATTATGAGGTTTAGTGTAGTGTAGTTCGTTGACAAGTGTACAATCGTGTTATGATTTCATTATGTCTAATGGTATAAAACATAAACCACTACTGATTTCGGACAAACTCAACATTTTGAAGAAATACGATGAAGGATTGACCGAGAAAAAAAAACAAAAAGATATACCTATTGAACTGGGGGGATACCACCTTCCATTTTGTAGAAAAATAAATATGACACAAAACAAAGCGGATTGGTAGGTGGGAGCTAACAACAAAAAGTAAAACACGGGTATGAAGTGTTGGAAATTGTTTATTGGTTTCGACAAGCTCGCAGTTTAAATTATCCAATGATATAAATGGAGGTGTTATCACAGAAAAGTCTATAGAGATTACGGCACATCTTAACATGTGATTGGCTGAACACATTTCGGCGTAAGCATAGCATTGTGTACCGGCAAATTTCAGATGAGGCTGAATCTGTCAATAATGAGCAATAATGTTAGCAATATCAATTGCTTCGAGGATACAAAAATACTGTACAAAATTAATCCTACGACACTTGAGAGTATCAATCATAATAAACGTTTTGAACTCTATTCATTACATCAATGCAGCTTGGGATGAAATTAAACCAGATGAAATAAGAAACTGTTTTCAGAAAGCTGCATTTGGTGTGTTAAACGACTCTAAGCAGGCTGATAGCTTACCTTTAGAAAAAGAGGACTTTCAGGCACTGCAAAATTTTCCTGATAATGCAACATTGGACGACGAGCTCGTAACCAATAGCACTTGGACTTTGGATGAAAAGTTACGAAATCAGTGAAGAATGAGAAATAAAAAAAAAACGATCCATCGACTCCTTCAATTTCTGCTGGTTTGCAACACCTATCAGTAATATGAAAAGTACTATCCTCTATAGAACATGCTGAAGAAATGTTGGGTTATGTTAATAAAATAGAAAACTTTCTTGTTGAAACTTGTTTTCAGAATCTCAAGCAAACAAAAATAGAACCTTTTATAAATATGAATTAAAAATAATAAAATAGAAAAAATAATAATAATTAAAATACGTATGTATAAATGTATATGTATTTCATCTTAAATTAAATTCAATAAAAAAAATATGTATGTAATTATAATTAATTTATAAATGTATTACCTGTTAAATTATGTCCAATAATAAAAATAATAATAAATAAATAAACTCTATATTTTTAACCATTTAATTTATTTTCAATTTCCGCATAAGATGCTCTAGAGAGCTAGTCCCTTAAAAAGCGTCTCAAGTGAGTTGTACTGTATGTAATGTTAATGCAAGTATGCACGCAAATATTACTTGATTTATTAATTTATATTGATTAATGATTTTATTTTTATATCTAATAATAATTTGAAAACACATAGGAGCTCCTGAAAACACTTTTTTGAGTTAATTGATTGAGGGAAATCAAATCGATAAAAGAATTGTTTTTTTTTTGTAAAATCTATATATATATATAAATCAATTGCCACGTGTATATAAGATGATCACTTAAAAACGGTTCGACCGATTTGACTGATTTTTTATAAGGTTCGTATGAAAGAAAATTATTGTAAAATCCACTGGAAAAGACGGAAATTTGGATAGTACTTTTTAAAATGTCTCCCTTTTGGGAAAAATATAAGATCATTTATGCATTTCTAAGGAATATATTCTTACTTAATTACCAAAAACCGCTCTATTTATTTCGTTACTCAAATTTAACACACATTTCGTGGTTTATTTCTTTGGAAAAAATGCCACCAGTGAGGCGTCGGAATATCGGTCGGCGTACGCACAACATAAATCAAATACATGATGTGGGGGAGGTCGACAATAGTCAATGAGAATGATGACAGCTATTTAAAAATCAAATAAGAATTTCTCAAGCCGATCATTATGACTCCGGAACAACGGATACAGTCGAGTTCGACTTTCTCAGTTAGATATTACGCACAAAATAATTTGGAATGTCGACAAAACAGACGGCGAAACATGACAATTCAAAATTGTATAATTAATATAAGTAAAATCTAATAAGAGGAATATTTTACTATAATATATATATAACAAAAATGCATATAAATATTTCTAATCTATATTCTATGTATATAAAAGCTAATGTATTTCTGCTTGATCTTTATGCATTCCTACACTGTTCATCCGATCGCCATGAATCTTTGGGAAGTTGTTGAGTTCACTCCCGCAAAGGTTTCTGGCATATAACATCCTATCCTACGTACATATCTTTTGCGATGCAAATATGTCATTGTTATGATATAATATTTATATATATATAAAAATCAGTGCATGTAATATCATCACTTGATAAGTGCTCCATCAATTTGGCAGATTTTTTTATTGTTGTGTTCGTAATTTGTCAGGAAAAGGTTTGTATAAAGAAAATGATTGGAAAATCCACCGGTATTTTGGATGGAAAAAAAAATTGTTGATTTACTTTGGAAACCAAATAGTATAAATAATAATAATACAAAATAAAACGGCGAGTTTGGTTACTATTATAACCAAAGCGTAACGCTAAATCGGTAATCCTCCTCCACAAAATACTGTTACTCGACTATGGATGACAAAGAAAAAGTTCCATATTAGTTTTAGCAGCTCAACTTTTAAGCTCCTAACTTTTTTCGAGTATTTAGATATATATAAAACATGCGTTTATACGAATGCAACGTTATGTCAAAATTTCAAGTCAATCCATCAACTAGTTTTTGAGTTTTGCGGACACAAATATACGGATGCTGCATTTAGTTTTAGAAATTCGAAATGAAGTGAAGCAATTTCATTCCAGTTGATACATACGTAGACCGGACAAAGGTTAAGTTACCAAAAATTCAACGGAGAAAACGAGAAACCATCAAGGTTACTCGAAGTAAAAAAAAAAAAACGGATGCCCTTGGTAGGATATATCATATAGTTCATTCGAATAACAGTGTACGTTTTTACTTGGTATGTTGCTCCACCTGATCAAAGGTCCGATGTCCTTTGCAAGGAATCTTTAAAAAAAACTATTTGCCTGAGTGTAAGATCCTTACTATCTGTGGAACTAGGGAAATAGCCTTCACCAACCAATTTATTACTATTCCAGTTTAGACAGCTCAAATTTCTCGTAAAATTATGTTTTTCAATAACCATCAATAAGGCACAGAGTACAACTATACGGGACGATTCTGGGTAACTAACAAACATGACCCAAACAAGGCCGGGTGATGGGTATAAAAATAAAATTATAGGTATAAATTATATTATGCAAAAAAAATCATGAACCACATGTACAAAAATTTATTCATTCATTCTATATTTATTTATGACATTTGGCGTCTTCAACATTATAATTGTTTAATTTATTAACATATTGTGTAAACTTTAAATACAGTTCTTCGATTTCTTTTCGATCTTCTATCCTATTAAGTAAATAAAAGTTAATTTTACTTCATAGACTACTAATGTTATAAGTAAAAAAAAAGGTACCTATAAATAATATCAATCAAATTTAATACTTTATATCCTTTAGAAATAAATAAAAATATATTGTTTTATTACCATTGGTATCTTAATAATTTGTATTTGATCTAGAGATAGATTAACCCATAAATTAAGATATAACTAAATTAACTTAATCATATGTAATCTAACATAACCAACAATACAATGGAATATCTTTTAAGCAACCATAATTACTTTGTTTCTTTAAATTTTTGTTTTTCACACTGCAGCTGTTTCTGAAGTGTAGATAATTCAGTTGAGTAATTAATATTTATTTTATTTTTTTCTACTTCACAGAGTTGCAACTGTCGATCTTTTTCAATTAGATTCATTTTAAGAGTTTCTACTTCTTTGGCCAAATTATTGTTATTTAATTGTGCATTTAAGTTTTGAGTAGCTATGTTAGATAGTTGTTTTTCATTGAACTTTTTCAATTCTTCTTTAGCCAACATTAAACTATTTTCAAGTATCTGAACTGTCTGAGTATCTATTGTATTTTTTGTTTCTGATTCTGCTAATTTAGTTTCTAAATTGGTTTTTTCCTTATATAAAGATTTTAATTGTGTATGTAATGAAACAAATAATTTAGTCTATAATAAAAAAAGATTAAATAAATAAAATACAAACAAAATATGTATATATAAAGATACATTAAACCTGATCAGCAGTATTTATTTCTTCTTGTTCTATTAAATTCTTCAAATCATTGTTAATTTGTTGTGATATTTTAAAATGAAACCCATTACTAAGAAGTAATTTTTTGACCTTTGACAACATCTCTGAAATTAAAAGCAAATAAATTAGTGTTTAGTAATAATCATTAGCTATTAGTGGTTTAATAAATAATTGTAACCAAAATAATTCTGTATTTCAATTTCTGTTGAAGTTTTTGTGTTATTGAGTTCTGCTTTAATTTCATTTAGTTCATCTTTTAGCTTTGATAAATTATCTAATAATTGTCTATGTGATTTAGTTTCTTTCAACATATTATCAGTACACTTTTTCTTAATTCGTTTAATAATAAAAATAATTTTTTCGAAATCCTACAAAAGGAAAAATATAAATTTATTTGTTATTATTAACATACATGAATTTCTCATGTATCATTTCAAAACATTAAAAAAAAAAAAACCTCTAATGAATTTAGTGTTTCTTCATCAGAATGAGATATTTCATTACTTATATTTTTAACAACTTTATTTAAACTTTGTTTTGTTAATAACAGTTCTGATTTAATTTCCTCAACTTGGTTAATAATTGTTGTTTTACTATCTTTTTCTTTTAAACAGTTGATTTTTAGTTCTTTAATTTCTAATTTGTGTTGTTCATTTTTTATTTGAAAAATGTGTAATTTTGAAAGCAGTTCACTACACAAATTAACGTGCTATATAAGTAATAATTTATTTTTAATATATAAGTACAAAAAGTTTTTACTCAATACGATTTTGATATTCCTGTTTTAAACTGTTTATTTGAGTTTGATAATTTTTATCTATTGAGTTTACATGTTTCAGAAGACTTCTGTTTTGAATATCTGTTTTATTTGCCTTATTCTGTTTTAACTGTTCAGCTATAAACAATATACGTTTAATCATACGTTTAAAATAATATATAATTAATGCAAATAATCAAACTATTTATGTAATTAGGTAATAAGCAGTTATTGCGTATTATAATTATAAATTCAAGTAACTATTTTATTGGTTCAACAAATGCACACAAGATTTAGGTGGGTATCTATAATTAAACTATATTTTTTTCTTTATCATACCTATCATAGCACAAGTTTCCCCAGTTACAGAATTACCTTGAATATTTAGTTCATAAAGAAAAGAATTTTTTTTTAATGACTTAAGTAATATCATTGCTCCTGCATCACCTATATTATTCCAACTCAAATCTGAAAACAATTTGTATATTTTATTATAACTTCAAAAGTAATATAACCCAATTTAAATTGTATAATATTTACCAATATTCTTTAAATACTTATTAATGTTTAACATCTTAGCTAAATGAAAACAACATGTTTCACTTAAATTATTACTTGCCAAATTTAATGTGTTTAATACTTTATTATACATTAAACATTTACATAGTTGAGCAAATTCTTTAACTGAATCACCCAAGTTATTCCAATTCAACTGTAGGCTAAAAATGTTTATAAATGTTTCTTAGACGGACAAAAAAAAAAAACAATAATTCATCATACTCAGTGATACTAAGATTATTTGACAACATTTTAGAAATATTAATTGTTGAATTATTTCCAATTTGATTTCCTTTTAAATTTAAATGTGATACATTTTCTAATTGATTCATTACATCTAAAAAAATGTTCAAACCATTAAATGAAAGCATACAATCAGATAAATTCAAATGATTTAAAGTAGGCATGTGTTTTAAAGTTTTCGAGATTAATAAGCAATTAGTATCTGTTATTGTAGTACATCTCAAATGTAATTCTCCATTTTTGCTAAATATAAAATTGATAAAATTAAAACTGTTATAGGCGAATATTAAATTATATTTTAATTCAAGTTACCTTGCATTATTTAAACAGGATAAAATACATTCATCTGCCGTAATTTTGTGTTTTAAACATAATTGTTGATAAATATAGCAAATATCTGTACTCATTATGAATAGACATATATACGAAACTGTTAAATGATTTAAATTCGATAAATATTTTCAAGGGTCTATTAACGGTCGTGATAATGTTATGAGTTATAACTAAAGTTTAAAGATGAAATTTTATTATGATTATCAAATAAAATAAAATCCAATATGCGTATTACTGTATAATTTCTTCTTTTCAAATAAAACTGGTTTATCCATAGACTGTTTCCCTTCCTGTACATAAACGCTAAATGGATTTTTGGTTTTATCAATTAGTGTTATCACAAAAAGAAAATGTAAACATGTGAGCTGTTTATACTATTATGCAATTTGTATTATTGTTTATGATCATTGATCACACACGAATACGGTGAATACACGATTATTATAAAACTATAAATAATTTTTCTATCAATTCGTCGAAGCATATTTCAAATTTAACTGAAAAAAAAATATTCTTTCTGTCATGCCTACAATAGCTGAAGGTGGTCCTGAATACAACGAATTTATATTTAATTATACTCGCAGTTGGACAGATGATTTACCAGTTTGTAAAGTATCTGGTATGTAAAATATTTGTAATTTGTTTTCTTTGTAAACATTTTAACATCCCAAATGCTCATTTCGGAATAAATACTTTTTAGGTATTGGATATTTAACTCGGCAAAGGTATGATGAATTAGGTCAACGACGAGAAGAACTGGAATCAGAAGATGTTAGTCTTCGTTGTTGCTATGATGATGCAGGTGTTGTATGGTTATATGGAGTTTTCAATGGACATAATAGGACAGAAATGGCTAGGTTTGCACGTGATCGCATTGCAGCAGAAATATTGTTAGGTAAATTACCTACAACTGAAATGGATCAAACTGTTAAAGAAATAATTCAGTGAGCATTATATATTATAAATATGAACATTAAATTTAATAAGTAGGTAAATAAAAAAATATATATTATTTCTAGACAAAGTTTTCTTTCTGTTGAGGCAAGCTATATTGAAACAATTGATAATAAATTATTTGAAAGAGAGAGTCTTCAAATTCAACTTCCTGAAGGAATATCAAACTATGATGCTTACCAACAATATCCACAAATTGTATATTTTATCTTTATTATACTTAATTTGAATATAACTGAGTTTCAACAGTTTTTTTGTTTTCAGATAGAAAAACTAAAAGAACTTAATGAAGAATTATCATGCGGTACTGGAGCAGCTATAGCAATTCTAAAAAATAATCGTTTGTATGTTGCTAATGTTGGGGAAAGTCGTGTATTGTTATGTAAAACTGACAAAGATGATGTGTTGAAAGTTATACAACCTACAGTTGACCACAATTTGACTAATCCAGATGAAGTAATAAGGTTGACTAATCTTGGACTCAAAATCGCTGATGGAAAGATCAATGGTTAAATCATTCAAATTTATAGCAAAGAATACATACAAAATAATTCAAATTTTTAGGTAGTAGGACTATTGGAAATCAATCTTCTACTCGATGTTTGTGCAATCACATGATTAAAGGAGCCTATAAAGATTTTGAGGAACTTAGGGAAGCTTCAGCAGAACCAGTTATTGCCGAACCTCATATTGTAGGAGGTATTTCTATAGATTCATCATATAGGTAAAAAATGTAATATTTAATTTATGTTTATTTCTGAAATTATTCTTTCATATTTTATATATTATAGATTTATGATGATTGCTTCTCCTGGTCTTTTAAAAACATTGGAAGAAGCTATAGGCACAAGTCAAGTCAACAAAGAATTAGCATTATTAGTTGTTGAACAAGTAAATAACTAAACATAGTGTTACATTAGTGGTATTTTATATACAATATTTAATTACATTTGTCTTTAATTTTTTAAGTTACGAATACAATCTACATTAACTGGTGTTGCACAAGCTGTTGTTGATCATATAGCTCGAATATATCATGATACCTATGAAGCACAAGACAATGCTACTGGAGCTACTCGTCCAAATATTATGTTGATGGTACGCAATTTCAATTTTGCAATGCCCAATGCAATCACAGAACAACAACATAGCTGGAATAGTTCAAGTGATCAAGGTATACATTGCTATATTAAATGTATATGTCATTTAAATTTTATACTTAAATTGCAATATTGTTTTTTAGATACAGCAATAAACTTGACTCAAACTACAACATCAACTACAACCGATTTATCTACTGCTTCAGCTAAATGTATATTACCTTATGTTGATTTTAGTGAGTTTAATAAAAATGTTGATAAAGCTAAAGCAGAAGACAAACTTCCTGGAAACATCAACTTTTTTTATGAATAGAAATATTTTAAAGAACATCACAATTAAATAGTGCAGAGGTATTTAAATTGTGTGTCACAGCTTTAGAGGTGTTGAACTATTGGTCAAGGGAGCCGCGGTATAGAAGAAAAAATTATTTTAAAACAACATCATAATGATTATGAAGTTGGAATAATGAAAACAAAGAATTATTAAGTTAATAGCAATTTGTGGCTTTATAAAAACTAAATTTTTTGTACATATACATTTATAATATATATGTTGCATTCACATAATGAAATCGCTCATTTGATCCATATATCCATTTAGTGAAAAAACCTTATTTTACATTATATGGACAATTTTCTTACCTTTTTGTAAAGTGGATAAAATTACCTTCATTGTGTAATCTCTTACTTTTATATTTATATATTTTTTTTTATTATACATTCTACAATAATATATTATATTAATAGGTGCAGGAAAACATAACAAGAATATTTATATAGCATCTATAGTTTTCAAAGTTGCAGAACAACTTTTTCTAGTAAGTCGAGTAAGTTTAAAATTCAATGTTGACAACAAGATGGGCATTTAAAAAAAAAAAAATTGGGCAATAGTTGTTGCCATAACTCTAAACCCTGTGCAAACAAATTATTTATAATATATATTTGGTTATTAAAGTAAATATATTTTTTATTTCTATGATATCTATGCATTTGGGGTACTCTAGTAATTAAATAAGTTACTAAGTTATTATTAAATATTAAAATCTGCATATAGTATATTATTATTGATTTTATAATAACATAAGAATTACAAAATGCAGATAAAATAAATTGTCCACTTCATAAAAAGGTAAAAAAAAATTGTCCATAGTGTTGAAAAACCTTTTTTTCCATAAATGGATAAATTTTATGAAATGAGCAATTTAATTATTTAGATATCATGTGTAGGTATATATATATATATATATATATATAAACATGTACTATATGTTTATTATATAAATAAATTAATATATATTTTATTTTTGTGTCATCAATAATTTGTGTACTGTCAAAATAGTGTGAAGATACAAAGGAACCATGTGATAAAAAAGTTTGAATACCTCGGAGATGAATGTATTATTTGTTTTAGTTGTAGACTTCCTTGCATTCAAATAAATTTTTTTTAAATAATGTTTTTGTTTTCTATAGAGTATGTGTATAAGTATATTCTATTTGCATGAACCTCACTTATACATTATACCATTTAAATGTTATTTAAAACACTATTTCTCATATCAGAGCCATATGGCTCTGTATTCAGGAAACTACTTTTTCAGTTGATTGTCTGATTGGCAAAACTAATTTTGTTTATTAGCTATTGTAGATTCAATATAATATAGTTTGTTCTTTAATAATAAAAATGGTTGTGCATTAAATGGATATTGTAAAAGTTTTTGTTCACATTTACTATTTTAGTGTTTTTATTTGCAGTAAATCCATTATATTATTCAATTTAGATTTTAATATTACGATTATTGAATAAAAAAAAATATATATATGATTTATATTAACTATGTTTTGGTTTTTGGAAAGGCTATTTAGATGTTGCTCAGGTGTACAAAATTACTAGATACAGCTCTGATTGACATATTAAGATTTAATACTTCAATTATACTCAGTTACTTTTTTATTAAATAGTGTTAAATAATATTTAACTTAATCTAGGTGCTATTTTATATTTAACCCTTGAAGTTATACAACATTAATTATTATAAAGTAATTTTAATCATTATTATTATAATATGTACAATAGTTTATTGAACTTAAATAACTATATTTTCATGTTTACAATAGAAGGTAAGGCTTGCATTTGAATTATTTATCATTCTCGTCTTCTTCTGGTTTTTTTGAAGTTTTATATTCTAATATTGTAATTGCTTTTTCTAATGTATCAAAGGCTATTGAAAACTTTAACATGAGCTGTTCATACCTATACATAAAAAAAAAAAATAAATGTATAAATGTATTAAATAAGTTACATTATTCTTTTTAATTTACCTGAACAATAATTTATGAATATGTTCAGTTTGCTGGCTTATTAAATTATGTTGTTTTCTTTCATCCTCGACTAATTTTTCAATCTCTTCTGTGTGTTTGTCTAATTCACCATAATACTTATCATTAAGAGCAGGCCATTTTTCCCCCAGTTGGTTGAGCTGTTGGGCATACTTGGTTATTTCGGTGTCTGCAAAGAGTATGACTTCTCGCTTAGATATTTCAGGTTGATAATCTTCATAGAAAGGGTCCATTAACTTGTCCAAAAGTTTTACATGACTTAGTAAAGCCGTAGCATATGGATGGCCAATACACGCATTTCCAATATTATTGTCAATTTGTTTTATTTCTTCGAGAAGGTTTCCATTTGATAATGGTTGAGGAATTTTGTTTAAACCATATACCTTCAACTCTAAAGCAGTAACACATTTGTCCAAAATTGCTATTTTGTCAGAATCCATATTTTAAACAAAATCTCCAAAATAAAAAAATAAAAATATATAAACTAGGTACAATGAAATAATTGAAAAATGGTTCAATAATGAAAAAACGATAATAATAAATTTGGAATTTACTTTTAATGTTTTTTATTATATTTATTATAATCAATGAACCACGATAACTGATATCGTTCATGGTTAACCACGAGTGTGACCAAAACTTACCCGTGCAGACCACGGTTGCTGAGGTTCCCGGCGTACGCACTGTGCGCGCGGTGTATGTATTAAATATTGTGTATACAACTCTACGCGAACGTCTGCGACTCAACTCTGTGTGTAGCGCGTCGTGCACTCGTGAGTGTATTTGTGTTAATGTGTGTGACAAGTGAACGTCGTGTTGTACACAGTGTTTTTTCAGCGAGCGCCGAACGTGCACTTTGCGTTTTTCATCGCGTCCTCGAGATTTTTATCGTTGTACACAAAACACCGTGGCTAGTCCAGGATAAAAACAAGTTACGGGAATCTCCAGTCTACTACTAAGCTGTCCATAACAGAATTTCCGCCGACACCGAGCTTTTCCTTCAAGATCGACGTACCCGCGGTTGTTTTGCAAAGTTCCGACTGCCATCGCCGTCGACCGTAATCTCACTAACGCTAGCCACCGAAATACTTGTGCGTGATTTTCGCGCGCCGCTCTCCGTACGACCCACCGCCAAAACGGACGTCAAAATTGACATGGAGAAGAGAATTGAACTGGAGAAACGGGGCCGGAAACCCGAAGAGGCAAGTATCCCGAAATGACAATCACAGGGATAAAGTTTTTCCTTCGGACAGAAATCCGTTCAGTGTTCCGTTTTTCGAAATCTGGAGGAATGCGCGCACGTTTTCCGGCGTATTGTACCGCGCACGTCGTGTATTTTCTTATAACATACCGTACACGTTTTGGTTTTATATTATTATTATTTTTCTCGGAAACTCCGTTAAATTTCCAAATATGCAGTGGTGGTGTTATAACCGTTGCATATGGCCAATGCACATGCAAGCAATGTTTCATTATTGATTTTCTTTGCGTATTTATTTTTATTTTTTGCTGTTCATGGTCTGTCCGCCGGATTATATGCCAAATCCTGATAGAGGTTGGTTTTCATCATATTGGCAATTTTTATTATAGAAAAAAAATTTAAAAATGACGCCATTCACGCTGTTTGTCAGTACACAAACACAGTCGAAGATACGTGATGTGTGCGTGTGCCGTTATTAAAATTATTTGTTCTTGTGTACTATATTATTATCTTCGTGCGCCTTCACTACAACGGTTTCAATATTGAGCTATCGATATAACAACGAGAGCTATTGTACGGACAGGTATGTGTGTGTGTGTGTGTGTGTATTTTATAATATAAAATATACATAGGTAATGTTATGTATATATTATATTTGAAAAAAAAATGTGTATACCTCTACGTGCGCGCGCATTGCGTGTGTGAGAATATACACCGCTGGGCGCGTGCGCGCGTGTGTAGGGTTCGATGGGTGGGCGGTTTGTGGGTAATTTGGCGGACGGCCATGTTTAAATTTTAAACGCGTCGTATCGTCGGCGCTTCCTTCGTATGTCGTCGCGTATCAGTATACGATAATGAAATTACGTTAAGACCCCTAGGGTTTGTACGATATTTGTGTTATTATAAAGAAACTACGTATCATCTACACGATACAAAAAAAGTTTTAAAAAAATAAGCTTTTTACGTGTTAGCGTTGGACTTCCGCGCGGAAATAGAAAGCGCCTATACTTGTCGTTCACCTTATACGACTATTATAGCTGCAATTATTTTAGGCAAAGTCGTTTATTGCACCATCAAACTGGTAATAACGTTATTTGACGCATCGGCTTAATTTTGGTATAAAAATTATTGTTATTCTGATTTTCGCGCCATAACATCGTTTTATCACGTTTAATCGTTATCATCTGCTTTACCCAATGTTTTTCTCGGAAAAATGTATATAAAATTGGAGCAACTCGGCGCGATTTAATGATTGTCTGTAATAATTATACATTCTCATTTATTTATGTATTTATAATATAATAGTTGTTATTTGGCGACGCGTAGTCATAAAATGTCTTGGTTTTAAAGATTTTCATCAAATTTCGAATTTTAAACAATCATAAATAAAAATTACATTACTGTCATCTTTTTTTTTTTTTTTTTCAGTGTTTCATACGCTCATTCTACTGTACCAGATTTTAGACGTCTACTTATCTTTCATAGAAGTTCCCAATTTATTTTTATGTAATACGATCGTTCTTATACAGTGTTTGTTGTTTATTCCCTTAATGAAAAGCAAAGAACTAGTGTTGTCGTCCTATGTACATGAGTATTAGCTGCTCCGGTTACTTACAGTCAATTTTCATAAGATTTGTTTGTTTTTTTTTTTACACTGATTTTCATTTTAGTTGATTTGCAATGCTCTATGTATGTTTAAGTTGTTAAACCTAAATGGGATTAGACTTAATCTTTATCCAAGTCTTGTACCTTTTCACATTTAAATCATTCTTAGTGTTAATAGTATTAAGATGGTATGTGATTGTTAATCATTTATGTTAAAAATCTTTGACCAATTTAATCTCTGAAAGTATTTAATGTCTTATTTAGTAATTTATTTATTTATTTATTTAGTAATTTATTAGTACTTGAGTTAACGTTTGACTGATTCCTTCAATAGAAGTTCTTTGTATCATGATGACTATGTGGTCTGCATAATTAAAGGAAGTAGCTAGAGTTATCTGTTATTGGTAATTTGTGCATAATATATTGATTATCATGGAAGAGCAATTAACACTTTCTTGGGGAGATCCATTTTTTCATGTTCTCCATAACCTAACAAGTTATTGTGAAGCATGAATGCTATTATTCTTGTTAGATGATGTCCACCTAACAAATATAGTTCATTACATCTATACTCTATGGGTTGTTAAAATTCAGCTTGGTTTTGTATATAAAATATAAGTCATTCATAAATTTAGATAAAAAGAGATAATACAATAAAGAAATCAAAGTCAGAAATGTGTTGGACTATTTAGATTTATGTCAGGCTTTCAATCATTGTTTTGAGAATTTTTGGTTCATTTTGGTATAAATTGTAAAACTCAAGGATCCATTTTTTTATGTTGGATCCAAAATGCTTTATCTGCTCTATCTCTGTTTAATCAATCCCAGGAGCTTTCTCTATTTACATTATACTATAATTAAATTAATTTGTTCGTTAATTTAAATTCTAAATTGTATTAATTAATTATTTATTACCTACATTTATTTAGATAGACCAATTGGTTTTGGATGATTGTCGCAGCACCGCAATAGTTGGTCTTACAGATGAATATACCACTCTACGCAGTATTAGTTTAATAAATGTTGGTTTAACAAGTTTAAAGGGTTTTCCAAAGTTGCCTTCACTTTTATTTGTAAGTAATAAATCTTAATGCAGTTAAATATGGTAAATTAATCTTTTATTTAAAAATTATTATTTTTAGTTGGATGTTAGTGAAAATCGAATTTCTAACAGTTTACAAAGTCTTACTGGATGTACTCAAATCAAATCGTTAAATCTTGGCCAAAATAAATTTAAAGATTTTGAATCCATTCAACCATTAGTAATATCATTAATACTCTAAAATAATTTCTTATGCTAAATTTGAATCTTAAAAAATGTTCCTTATTAATTTTTTGGTATATAGAAATTATTGGAACATCTTAGGTTCTTGGACTTATCTAATAATGAAGTAACAAAAGAACAAGGGTACAGAGAATTTGTATTACAGAAGTTAACCAAGAATCTTAAATTCTTAGATGGGTATGTTTTATCAATAATGATGTGTATCATTTGTGTTTTAATAAACATAAATATTTACAATTCTAGGGATTCTATTGTAAATGGATTAACTGAATCTGCATCTGATAGTGAAGGTGGCGGACAAGATGGTGGAGAAGATGGTGGTTCAGAATCTGAAGGTAAACTTAACTTTATGCATATTTACAGAATATTTATGCAAAAAACATTATGTAATATTAGAATACATTATTATAGCTGAAGAAGAATGTGTGGATGAAGATGACGGAGATGCTGATAACGATAGTGAAGATTATGATTCAGACAATGAAGAATATGATGCAAGTAGCGAAGTAGGTTTGGAAGAAATGTTAAAAGATAACATTGATGAGGAAAGCGAAGGAAATGATTATGTGGTAAATGAAGAAGATGATGATGAATTAGATCTAGATTCTTCCTATGAAAGTGATGATGATGATGATGATGATGATATTGATGAAGCAGATGAGAGCACTGCTAATGGTAAGTGTTTAAGTTAATTTATTAACTACTTTATTATTAGTTAACATACATTTGTCTTACCCAATATTTGCATAGGAGTGGACAAACGTTTTCAAACAGATGATTGATGAACAGAAATAAAACAGAATTTTTTTTAAAAAACTATTACTGGTGATATTTGTTTCTTTTTGATATTGACCTCACTGTATTGCACTAAATACTATTCTGTACATTTTCTATTAATTAACCTGGTTTAATTTACCAGTGAATCAAACTTAGTATTCAATTTCAAAATAATCACTGACTTTTTGTGTTAGCTGTTTATAACTTATTTTTTTTTCCTCGAGTGTAATATTGCTGTATATTATTTCAAAATGTTTAACTGTAGTGAAATAAAATATATATAGTAATAGTAATAAAATATATATATATACATTTAACGGTGTATTGTGTATTTTAAAGTTATATTATTAAATTAGCAATATACTACAGGTTAATGTCATACAGTAATTGTCGAATTGTTTCCAAAAATTGAGACTATTCCACTGTATCATGTCTGATATATGTTACTTTTGGACACTTATAGTATCTTCCTCTAATCCAAGTGAGATCAAACTCGAGAATTTGAGTTTTTTTTAGCTTTAAATATCAATACATGACTCCCAAATAAACCTATAAGGATACATTTCTGTAACTAAATTGAGTTGATGTCCAGGATGTGTCTTATGGGGGTTTAAAATTTCATTCCCCCCCCAGAATTTGATTAAGAGATTTTTTTGTCCATAATATCAAATTATTATTTAAGTTTAAAAACAAAGAAAATTGAATTTCGAAACAAAATAAAAGAAAAATTTGACTAGTGACAGAGCTCTGTTGGTCATTGGTAATTTTTTTTTTTTTTTTTAATTGTAGCATTGGCATATCTGCTAGAGGAGTATAAACCCCATGCTAAATAGAATAAATGTAATATTTGACATAAAAACTATATTTTAGATAAATTAAAAATTGACAACCCTTATTAATTAAAAAAAATGTATTAAAATTAAATACTTTCTTTAAAGAAAACATTGTTAAAAATTAATTATAATTACAAGTTGTTAATATACTGAATAAATGAATATAAGTCAAGATGTTCTTTAACATTAAGCGATTGTATTTAAATGGTTATTAAAAAATAAAACAAACATCAATCCTTAGGTACTAGTGACTATTAAACATTTAAATTTAAATGTCACATTTATCATTGCTTTCATAAGCTTTTCACATTATACATTTAGAAATAATCTGCACCTAAACCAATATGTATTCCTAATGAAATTACTGTAATATATAATTACATTTAAAAATAATAATATTTTAAATATAAATTACATTGTTTAATTAGGAATACTTAACTATTGTGTTAACTAATTTGTCATTATAAATATTAATATTTATTTTATATATATATTTATTTTTAATATACACAATTTAAAATTTTACAGAATCACAAAATACTAGAGGAAAAAAAAGAAAAATTGATGATGGCGAATAACTAATAAGTAAGAGTGTTTTAACTACTGTTATGTTAAGTGGAACAAATCATAAGTATGTGTCCCACACATTCATTTTTTTTTAATTATCAATTTAAAATCTTTAAATTATTATTATTTTTTTTTTGTAAATTGATTGGTTGGTTTAATAAACATTTGCATGTTGTACTACACAAATTATTTATTTTGAATTTAATGTTCTGCCATTATATTTTTTAAACGCACTTAACATTGATTTGGATTTACCAAGTAACACATTTTAAATTTTATTGGGTTAACATTTTTTTACATTTTAATTGTTAAAAATTGTTTTTTTCTGTATATTTTCGAAATATGTTTGTGAAAATTGTTAACCTAAATGTAATTTAATATATGTTAATACCAAATGATTATCAATTGGTACATTTGTATAATGGTGTTAAAACCGTTTAAAATCAAATCATTTTGAATCTAAAACTTTTTCTTGTCTTAAAACACTTAAAAACATCAAACCATTTTCAAAATTAAAATGTTTACACTAAGTGGTTTAAGAAATTTACACAGTTTATCAAATAAACATATAAACTCGTTTTTGAAACCATTAATTTTTATTTGTTTGTTGCATGGCCAATTGTTAAAACATGTTATATTAATTTTTCTATTATTTTTTTGTTAATACTTTAAAATTATATATTATTCGGTTTACAGCATGTTCACTAATCCAATATAATATACGGACATATATAAATGGGTATTAAGCTAAACTGTTTTAATAAATGTAATAACAATTATTAATTTTAAACTGTTAACGCCATCATATAAACATACTATATGTGCTTTATAATGCACATTACGTAATATATATATATATATATATATATATATCAAAGCTGGATACCTAGTTAGAAAGTTAGATATGAACTAAGAAGTATTATAGTAGTAACTTAAAACTTAATCAGTTGGTTTAAATTCTGAATAACCTAACTTACCGTGTTTTTTTTACAAATATAAATATAATTTTATTTTCTTGTATAATGCTTTAAAAAAAAAAAAGTAACTAGATATTTTTTCAACATCTTTATTTTGAATTGATTCAATAATTTAGTTTAATTTTTGATATTCCCAGCTTTGATTTATATATAAATATTATATAATTTGAAAAATATGATTTAATTGTCTGATTATTTTTGTTGTCAGTATGAATTTAAAAATAAATACAATTTTCAAAGTAATAATCTAGTAGTTGTACAGGGTTTTAAAACTTTTGAGTATTAAAAAAAAAAAAAAAAACGCTTTTTCTGGAGGTGGAATAATATGGTACACTTAAATGTTAAACATACTATACCCATATTTACTGTCTCAGTCCAACTAATGTGCAATATAGCAAAAACATGCTTACACAAATTAAGTAATACTCTTTTAAATTAAGTTATAGTGTTTAACAATCTATTGTAAAATATAGAGGACAATATTTCTGAGTGCAAGCTGCACCACTTTTTCCATTATTCCAATAATAATCTTCAATAAATAGGTTTAGAAATAACTACTATTTCAACATTTTTAAATGACTATATCTTATCAACAAATTATGCATCTTACACACCGCAATATTGTATTCTGTTCATTTTATAATATGTGCGTTTACTTGAAAACCAACATTAAAGGTGTTCTAATAACTAACCATGTTACCTCTTATTTGGGCTGGACAGGAAATACAGATATAGATAGCTCCCTTAAATATTGGAATTGAAAATGTACCAAATTTTAAAATTATCTAACACTTAATATTTAAACATTTTACAACTTATTAATTTGTTTTTTTTTTTTCTTATATTATTAAAATACAAAAATTTATTAGGTACTAAATATTCAATTACCATTTATTTATTGCATTCAGGTATATCATTTCTAGTATTTATTTTTTAATGTTGCCAAATTGTTTAATAAATATATTTTAATTATAAAATTGTGTTCCATCATCAATAATTGTTATTAACTTTGTCAATAATAGATATTTTGTTAATTGTTTTGATATTTATTGATAATGGATATTATATTTTTTAACAAGGGTAAAAAATAATCAAATAGGTAAATACTAAATACCTAGTATTCCACCATCTAGTATGTAAACAGATTGTTATAGTTTTTTATGCTCCATTTCTTACACTCTGTGTATGAATTATTTATATTGTATATTAAGATTAAATATAAATTATATTTATTATAAATAAAGATGAATATCTTGTGAGTATCCTGAATATAAATAATTATTTTTATAATGTGTAGATGAAAAGTTATTTATGATCTTATCAAAATTGTAAAGGCTCAATGAAACGGTTATATTTTAGTAAATTGACCTTTTATAAAATGTAAAAGAATAATAATTAACAAAGGACCATTTCTTATACATTCGTCACACATAATTTTTATGTATGTTATGTGTTTACTTAGAATATTTAAAATAAAATTCTTTAATGATTTGAACATTACAATGTAACTGTTATCTAATAATTGGATATATAATATAACTATGTTTTTACTAATATTTTATCAAATTGAAATAAATCAAATGTGTAAAGAATTGAAATTCTGATTTTAGTTCATTTTTGGGAAGGTTTTAGTGTATGTGTAGTATAATTAAATAAACATTTTTTTTTTTTCATGATACTTAATCCATTTTTATTTACTTCATATTTCAATTTGATTTATATGTAGGACTGTATTTATATTTATTTATTATTGTTTAAATTAAAAACAATACTACAAGTTCAATTCCTAAAAGAAATAATGTATCATTAGCCTTAGAAGCACATCATGTTATTAGTTTTATTTTTAATTATTTTCACCTCTTGATTATTGCTGAACCATTTTGTTATTGTTGTAAAAGTTTTAGTGTAATTTAATTTGGTAGAAAAAAAAAATAAATATTTATATTAAATTAAAATATATATTTATAAAACTCTATTTTTAAATGCATTCAGTTGTGCATATGTTACGTATTTTATAATATATTTATATATTGTTTGTACGTGCATACTTTCATTATTATTAAAGTTAATATTTCTACATAGATAATATATAAGTATGTACACATTATTGTTAAATTCATTATTTATGTTACTTCTGTTTAACTTTGCTTTTAAAAAAAAAATATTTGTTTTTATTTAAACATTTTCAGCATAATTTGTATAAATATATTATATACAACAATAATTCAAATTTATATTGTGTTGAATTAATTTATATATATTTAATAATACTGCAGGAATATGTTTAGTTTATATAGGGCAACCAACTTAGTTTTAACCACAAGATTAATTTGTGGTTTCAATGGTTTTATTATGCAAGTAATAATTTATGATTAAATTTAGACAGTGGTTACCGTTTATCTACAAATATTCTATAGATATCTATAATAATATTATGATGGTTTCTAAACAAAATACAACAAACATAAATAAATAATAATACTTTTTTTTTAAGTAAAAAGTTATGACTTATTAAAACTGACATAATACAAATAATATATAATTACAAAAATACTGATTGGATCAAAACAAATATACAAGGTTAATCTAAATGTTATTTTCTAATAAAACAATTTGCTGGGAATTAAAATGATTGTATGATTAATTTTACTATGGATTGTTAACAGTCATCAGTTGGGTATTCAAAATGTATCCTTTTTAAGCTAGTTTCATATAGATTTAATCTATTCTGTGGCTTAGTTATTATATATGTAACTATAGATAGGGGTATATAGTACCATTTATATAATGAATAGTGGTACCATAAGCACAGAGTAGTCGAGGGTAGGCACTTGACTTCTCTGGAAACTTCCCCCTAACCATAATATTTAATATTATGATAATCAATAATCATATTATGTTTGACCACTTGGTCATGTTCATTAGACAATTGAAAAATGGCTAGTCAAAAGTTTAAATTACATAAAGTTCTAAATCACATTTAAACTGTATTACATCAATGACAATTTTTTGAATATTGAAGTCAATAGATATACATTTAATGGAGGAAAACAAAAAGTTGCTTAATGAAAGGGAAAAAAAGAAACAGAATAACAGATGTATAATGACATAGACTTATAGATATAACATAGTGCCTAGGTATTGGTTGAAAACCATTTCGTGGACACAATGAAAAACAAAGTGCCCACAAAGGACTTTTTTTAATATGATAATACGATCCTAACTTAAAGGAACATTTTCATTCTGGACCCTGTTAGTCATTATATTATAGTATCTGCGTTCAGAATAATATTACAACAATAAATACAATGTTTAATAATAAATTGAAGACTGTTATAAAAAAATCAACAAATTTCTATAATTGCTGATAAAACCTCTAGCATTGGTCACCATGAGCAACTATCAATTGTGGTACGGTATTATGACAATATTAAAAACAGTTCAGTAGAACAGTTTGTGTGTATAAAGATGCTATTATCTACTGATAGTATATTTAATACTTTATTTGAAGTCATTGAACAGTATGGCGTTTAATGGCACTTGGTTTCATTACTTTGTTTTAATGGTGCTGCTGCAATGTCGGGTAGTTTGAATGGAGTACAGGACAAATTTAAAGAAAATGCTTGTACATTGTTACAAACACAGCCTTAATCTTGTTTTAGTTGATTCATTGGCAAGACAAAATAGAGTAACATTCAATTTTGTTGGTACCATTCAGTTAATTTACAACTTTATAGAAAATAGCTGCACAAGATATGCAACACTTGAAAAAGTAGCTAACTCTGCTAATATAAAACTGAAAACATTAAAATCTGTAACAAATACACGTTAGACTTGCTGTACTGAGGCTGTTTCTGCTGTAAAATCAGACTATGGACTTATATTATTTGCAATAAAACAAATTGATGATGCTGCGAAACACTTGGATTAATCCATCAGATGAACACTTTTGATTTTATATTCGCTCTACAGATGTTACATCCAATCTTGACTCTTATTTTAAAAGAAAGTATAGCTTTACAAAATTCAAATTTGGATCTTATAACAGCAGCTTCTTTCGTAAAATCATTAAAACTGCCTCTAAAATCTCTGAAAAATTATGAAGATTCATATACAAATATATACAATATAACTCTTGAAATGTGTGAAGAGAATGACATTTTTATTTTTGCTATGAAAAAAAGGACGAGTGTCTTTTGAAATTGTTTATAATGAAACACAATACTTTATATCAACAAAAGAAGATGAAATGAGGATAAACGTGTATTTTACCACATTAGATAAAATGATTTCAAGTAATGTAGTGCGCTTCAAACAAGAAACAGAGTTAATTAAAAGTGTTGGTTGTATGCTTAAATTAGAAACTAAAACTGAAGATGTAAAAATTATTGCTTCAGCTTTTAATTTGGATTTTCTGAGTTAGAATCAGAAATTATTTTACTGAAAAAAATGGAAAATATACCTAAATAAAGTAACCAAAAAACATATTAAAAATGAATACAATAATTGACAAGTTATAATTCTGGTAGAACAGCCATATTTAATAATTGTTTCAAAGCTATTAAATTGTTTGTAATTATACCAGTAACAAGCTGCTCATGAAAGAGTTTCTTCTCAAAGATCATTATTGTAAAATTAAAATTACGTAATACAATGGAGCAAGATCGGCTAGATGGGCTTCTAACTATGTTCATCAAGCAAGACATAGATTTAGATGAAATGATCGAATATTTCAAAATCAACACCAACTTTAAGGCGTATGGAGTTATAAGAAACACCTATGTTTATTATATAAAATAGTTTAATGTTAAATTTGTTACTGATTAATTAAGTTATATTACATTATACGTTGTCATTATATTATTATTTATAAAATACTTTTTTACTATGGTAAATGAGGTTACCCCATCCAAATTAGTTGTTATAACTTAATAATTTGGGGCGAATAAGAATATATATATATGTGAATTAATGTGTTATGACTACCCTGCCGGCTGCCAGTAAGGTCTGCGCACGTTTATGGGTAGTATATGCCTATATTATAATATAATATCTGTTCATTAATATTATATTATACACCAATACTATATAAACGTTCAGAATATAGTACAATTTAATATATCTTAAATCATAGTGTGTGGTAAAATCAATGGTGTATACTATGTTGTAGTACAGGGGTGGCCAACCCAAATGATCTTGTGGGCCACTTTGGAAATACATTAGTATGTAATTAAGTTGCAATTAATTATGCGGCTCACGGGCCGCATACTTAATTACATATTTTAGATTTGAACAAAACAAAAAATGTTTTGGTGTATTAATTAATTAAAATAAATAGAATGAATTTATAATTTACAAACATAGATAATATTATAATTTGTATTTATTTATTTAATGGGATATTTGTTTTTCAACTCATTTACTAAGCTTTTGCAAATCTATAGAAATGCTTGTGTTTGCACACCGTAATTGATGTTGCAGGTTATCATCTATTAGGTTTGAGCGTGATTTATCTTTGGCGAATTTCATTTTCGAAAAAAAACTATTGATAATTGTATATCGATCCAAAAACATTCACAACCTTTTGTGCCAGATTTTTCAAATTGGAAAATTTTTTTTTTGTGGTATTAATGTTATAAAAATCTATTTTTGAATTTGATGTTTCAAAAATGTGTTTTAATTCATTATTGCATTGTAAGTCAATGAGTTCCATTTGAAGATATTCTGGGGTCGACTCGATATCAGTATGAAAAGGAGATGAATATATTTTAAATATATTCTTGTATTTTTCTAAATTAGTGAAACGACTCTCAAAAGCAGCTATAAGTTTCCTTATTTCTTTTGCATATTTAATGTAATCGATCTGTTTTGAATTTTCCAATTTGTTTAGGAATGGAAAGTGTTGAACGTTATTATTTTTTAATTGAGATTCAAATAACAATAATTTCTTCTGAAATGCATTGATGTGATTAAATGAGTCAATTATTAAATTATCTTTTCCCTGTAATGATATATTTAATTGGTTGATTTTTTAGACAATATCCACTAAAAAACGTAAATCCAATAACCATTCATCATTATTAATACTGGTTTTTGATTATCATTAATAAACAAGTCAATTTCATGACATAACTCATAAAATCGCTGTAAACATTTTCCTCTACTTACCATCTAATATGACTGAAATATACTACATCACCGTATTATAAATCCAATTCTTTCAGGAATTCCTTAAATTGTCGGTGCGGAAGTGCATGTAATCGAATGTAATTCACTGCTTTTAAGACTACTTGCATAACATGGTTCATCGACAATATTTGGGAACGTAGATTTTGTTGATGAATCAGTGGATTATAAATAAATCATCTTTTTTCCAGCAATTATTAGTTTTATAGCTCATTTTTCTTTACCAACCATAATAGGTGCACCATCAGTTGATATCCCAGAAAGAATTTCCAAACCCAAATTGTTTTCGCATAAACAGTTTTCAACAGCGTGAAAAATATCTTCACCTTTTGTAGTATCTTTCAAACTTATCAATTTTAACATTTTTTCAGTTATTTTAAATGATTCATTTACTCCACGAACGAATATTACAAGTTGAGCTGTATCTGAAATGTCTTTACTTTCGTAAAATGCTAAAGAAAAATATTTGAAATATTCTATTATAATATGTTCAGATTTTCTATGGGTCACTCTGCTAAATTACTTGTTCAATCAATTGTTTTTCGGCTAAACTATTTTCAGCTGTTTTACGCAGTCCCGAGCCCCCAACCATCGGTATAATAATTATAATAATATTTGAATGGTTTTAAATATCATTTTTTTCTTTTTTTTTCCATCTTACCACACCTCCTTTTAAATAGTAACAGTTGTTCCATACACAGGACACTCTGCCAGGCGCATTTATATTATGAACATAATTCAATAGGATGTATTAAGATAAAATGTCTGTAAATTATAAAGAAACAAACTTTTAACCGACAATTAAAAAATATTAAATATGAATATATTAAATATATATATATTTATATTATTTATGTATATTATAGATTTATAACAACAAATTATAATGCAAAATATTTTTCTTTTGGTATTTGAAAACCTGTTAATGACATTTTCTAATATGGCTAATTTGTAATAGTTTTCTATGTTACCGGTTGAATAATTTGCACGAATCGTTTGTATTATACAATTCCTTCAAAATTTTTAAATCAATTTTTTGTTTTTTTAGCCATACTCTCAGCAGATTTATACATTTTTGTAAACTCAATAGAAACATTTACTCGGCATTCTAACATAGTGTGTCTTTCATTATATTGGCTGCTTCGTGTAAATCAAGACACTTTGTATGAAAACATTTACTAAGTGGAAGGGTGTAGCTATGCATGCGCGAGAGACTACACAATTACTGAATTACTAATAGAATTATCTGCAAAACAATGTATATAATATATATACAAGGGTAATACTCGTATTACCTATATAATGTACATATAGATTAAAAATAACAACATAAACTAAATAATTTAATTTTGATCATTGTTTGACACAATAGTATAATAATTAAATTTTGTTTGGAAATTTGGAAGGGGGCCATCGCTCCCCCTAACAATGTATCAGGGTCGCCTGCGCTCCACGCACTTGCATAAATTATCGGTTTAGTTTTTCGGCTACGTATTTTACCGACCGTTATATTATTAGATTGAATTTGTGTATTGTTAACAGAATTTATTTCCGTAGAATAAATATATAATGAATAAATAGCAATAATAATTATATATTTCCACTATTCGCCAGGGTTGCGAACGTCGACGACGGCGTTGCACGGTGTTTTGCGCCGTCTGAGCGTAATCGCATAAATAATTATACCTAAAGGTATCATCTGAATAAAAGTACCTACTATAGGTACCTCATATTATTATTTGTTTATTTATTACGCACAAACGGGTATTATCATTGATTACTATAAATACTTCTTTACAATCGTATTATTATTATTTATTAAATATAATATAGCGGACAACACGTTTTGACTTATCCCCAATCCAGTGCGCGGATTACTCTCATGAACGATTGACGTCGTTGTCTCTGATCCTCGCGATCGCCGTCCACGTCGTAATACAAAAGCGCCGCGTTCCGTCTATAGAGTGATGATAATTAATATATATCTACAATAAAAAAAAAAATTGTTCTCGCGTACACCGTGACTTTTTAATTTTTGCTACTTGTATTGGCGATTTTGTTTTTGATATTGTACATAATATTATATTATAACGCGACATCGCGCTTAGAGTTCCGTTACAATTATTATAACGTTTTATTATCTATTATATAACTAAAAAATAAAAATAGGTTATTATTTCCTTCAATACTCAAACAGGTACGTTTTTTGCATTTTTTGTTGGTACCTATTAATCTGACAATATATTATTTTTATAATAGTCTTTCTAATAATGGTGAAAACTTTTTATTTTTTTTTTTCTTCTATAGTTACCAATAACCATCGGAAAACCCGTCCGCAAAATCCACTTAGTCGACCATGGGAGGTCAGTCAACCAAAATGTAAGTGTTTTTTGTGTCTACACAAACGAATTTTAAATTTTCGACAGGTGTAATTAACATTTTCATTTGTATCTATATATTGTTAATATATGTAGATAAACTATAATTCAAGTGTCATTTCCATTCGCGTATTTTAAGTAAGGCTCAATAATATATATATATAGGTACGGTTTTTCTAAACTTTTAAATTTATTTTAAAACGGGTATACATTTTATAATTGATTCGCCAATATTACATGTACCTAATATATATTGAGGAGATTTTGAATTCAATTTATCGTTATACAAGTAATTAATTTAAAAACATAAATCGTCTGATTTTATTTATTTAAAAAAAAAAAGTTTCCGCACATAATAAAAGTTGAAAATAAATATTAATCCAAGCCCTCCACACGGAACAAAAACAAAATGGTATCCATGGATAACCTGATTTTGTTAATAGGGGTCATTATCATTTTAAGTAAAATCTATTGAAAATGATTACTTAAGTAATAACTATCGGAAAATCGTAGGCAGGCTCCTATAGTCGAGTGGAAAGGTGTGTAGAAAACAAATTATTTGTTGATATATTTCTAATTTGAGAGTGCACAAAAATCTAATAGCATTCAATTCAAATAAAGAATTATCGTCCGCACAGGCGTACGATAATAATTACCTATAAAATATATTATTTTTTGAAATTCATTATCACCCACAAAACAATATTACAAAAATTTAGCATTATAATAGTAATACACTTGTTGTTATCAACGCCGGCGACTATTAAACACGGTTTATAAATAGCAGTATTTCTAGGCCAAAGCGTACGTGTTGGTTTCGTCTAAAGGTTATCAAGTGTAAGTGTAATAAGCAATACACATACACCAACAAATTCACCAGTCTGTTTGTCAGATGAATGTATGACAGACGCCTAATATTGTATTTGCCCTGTGTTGATTATTTTTCGCATATTGACAGTTTTGTACGTTTATTTCGTTATTATTTACAGGTAGGTAATTGAAGTAATATAATAAGAATAATAATAATAATAATAATAGCATTCGTTTTGTTTTTATTGTGATGGTTCAAAAATAATCGCTGTTTTTCTCACAAATGGTTTTTATTTCATCGATTTAGCCTTTCCAAATTATTAACGTTTGATCTAATAGTTTAAATTATCTATTGGCCAAATGCTTTATTATTTGATTTTACATTCATTATTATATCTCTGCAATTTTATTTTTAAGTTTTCAATGTTTATATGCACGGTGTACCTAATTAATACGTATGATATTTCAATAATCTTAACTTAATTTATATTATTTGTTATATAAATAAAGTAATATCTTTTGTTTTATATGTACTTTGGCCGGAAAATATATATTTAGTCGAATAAGTAGTATAATGATTAAAGGTCAGTCAAATGTCTTCAGATTAGATAGTAGTTGAAATTTGCATGGTATAATAAAATAAATATTTATAATTAATAATTTCTAAGGGTGACCTAGTCATGTTTATTTTACTTTTGGTCTTAATTTTGTTCATAATGATTGCTATTTTGGTTTTAGTAATCCCATCTATATGCAATTTAATAACTGTTGTATTTAATAAACTATTTCCCAGGGATAAAACTATGAATATTAAGCCGCATTGTAATGAGCAAATACGAGTTCTTACATTAGAAGATGGTAAATTTCAAGATAAAACATTATACCGACTAAAAAAAGGTTAGTATGACCTATAAATATAAATATATAGAACAACAAATAAAGGTAAAATAAACAAATAAATAAAAAATGTACAGAAAAAGAAAAAAAACAAAACAAATCCTGGAGTATTATATAGGTTGTGTTAGTTATGTATTTAATATTTATTTACCATTATTTTAATTGACATTTTTTTTATTTTATATAGGATGGTATTTAGAGTTTCGGTTGGGTCCCTCACTCTTTGGATACGATATTGTTATTTACACTAATTTACCTATAGAAGGATATGAGTTTGATAGAAATACTTACCGTCAACTTGATTGGGTTAGAGAGTGGTCTAGTGATGATATTATTAATGACGATTCATCATTGTCATGCCTTCTTCAGATGAATAAAGCTGGTTCCTTTCATTACTACTATGAACATAAAGGACATAAGTAAATTATTATTATTAGTTATTTAATTTTTTAAATAAAATTTTACTCTTGTGTTTAATTTTAAGAAAAGGAAGTGGTTATATCAATATTGATCCAAATTTAAAGGCTGTAGAAAACTATATTCCTTTAGAATCTTTGCAAGTTGTTTCTGTTTTGGCAAAATGTTTAGGACCATTTTCTTCGTGGAAATCTAAGTTACAGGTTGCAAAAGAGTCTGGTTATAACATGGTGCATTTTACTCCAATTCAAGTATGTCATTGAACAAATTTATATTCATTTTCTAATTTCTTATGTCATAGATTGTTAACTATTGTAATTTAATTTCTAGACTAAAGTATACTTAAATAAATATACTCTTAAGGTTCTGATTAGTTTATATTAAATAATGTTTAATTATATATCTGAATGAATTAAACTGTTAATATAATTTTTTTAAATTAATTAATTAAATTTATCTATACTTATAATGTATATACAATCATTATTGATATCATTTGTATTTTGAATAGCTGAAAGGGGTCAATTAAATTTAAAAGCAAAAAATGTATTTAATTTGAAATATAATTTCAATACATTATTGAATTTCATTTCTGTAAAAAGTTTTAAATTATTTAAATTGACATTCATAGGAACTTGGAGGTTCAAAATCATCATATAGTTTGCAAAATCAATTAAAGGTTAATCCATCATTCAATTATGATAAAACTGAAGTTACATTTGATGATATTAAATCCTTAACTGAACAAATGAGGAATGAATGGAATGTAATATTTTAATTTTAATTTACTAAATTATTTAAAATATTTAGAATATGTGTTAATTATTTGTCTAGGTATTGAGCATTTGTGATATAGTGTTAAATCATACTGCCAATGAAAGTGCTTGGCTGTTTGAACATCCTGAATGTACTTACAACATGGTTAATTGTCCTTACTTAAGACCAGCATATTTGTTAGATTACTCTTTATATCATTTTACTGTAGAAGTTTCCAAAGGTATGTGGGAATTTTCTGGTGTACCTTTAGTTGTTGATAGCGAAGAACATCTTAAAGTAAGTATTATGACTTAATAGATAATGTAGTGATTTATATAATTATAATACCTATGTGTAATTGTAAAGTTATTATAACATAGTATGTTTAGTTAATTTGATTATATTACTATAAACAAAATTAATAAACAAATATTCTAGTACGTATAATATTAATTATCAATAATTTAAATGTATTTTGTTACTCATTATTTTATTGTTTTTATAAAGTTTTTAAGGTTTGTTGTTTTAAGATAGGTAAATAAAATTGTAATTTTTATGTTTTTTATTGAATTTGTACAATTTAAAGTTTTGTTTTAAGATTACTGCATTTTAAATTTATGTAATATTTATTCTCTAACATTGTACTATTTTACAGTCTATAAGACACGCATTATTAACAACATTGTTACCAAAAGTAAAAATCCACGAACTTTTTCAACTAAATGTTGATCATATTGTGACTAAATTTCAAGATAAAGTTCGAGCAGGTCCACCTCCATTAGTTCACAAATCGGAATGTAATGAAGAATTAACACTTATACCTGATCCAGAATTTCGCCGGTTATCAGCTACAATTGATATGAATAAAGCATTGAAAATATATAACATATATAGGTATTTTCAATTTACTAATTGTATTAACCAACTTTATTGACATAATAAAGAATATATTCATATTTCAGAAGTGATTGTTTTGATGAAGATACTAGACTTCAACGTTGCAGTTTTGAATTAAAATTAAAATTAGAAGTTTTAAACAATTCAATGTTTGATGAAGTTCAGGGACATTTAATAGCTGCTGTAGACAACTGTATTGCTGGTATAAGATATTTTAGAGTTCAACCAGATGGGCCCAAACTAACCAAAGTTTCTATTAGTAATCCTTTAGTACCAAGGTAAATTACAAAAAAATAATTGATTTATTCCCGAAGGATTTGTTATGTATTTCAATGCATTTCATGTTTAGATATTTTACTGATTATGAAGGTCAAAATGCTGAAGACGTATTGTATTCTATGAATGGACAATTTGTAATGGCACATAATGGATGGGTGATGGGCGGTGATCCACTTGAAAATTTTGCTGGGCCGGATTCAAATATTTATTTACGTAGAGAATTAATTGCTTGGGGAGATAGTGTTAAATTAAGGTTTGATTTTATGTACTATTATTAGTTAATAAATATATATAACAATTTTAATTTTATTATATGTATACTCATGATCAATTATGTTTCTGTATACAGGAACATATTTCTGTATTTTTAAAAGTACCTACTTAATTTTGTTTTCATTCAATAAACATTTTATGTAACTATAATTATCTACATTATTTCACCAAATATTATACTCCACTAACACGCTTTATCTTTTACAATACATTATTATAATTCTTATTTCAATTATTTTGTATAAAATGTTATTAATAAAATATTTTATTGAGTATTAATTTGTATAACAATTTTTGTTTTTGTTTTATTTACAATAAATGACTGATTGCAGATATGGCGATGGACCTAAAGAATGTCCTTTTCTTTGGAATCATATGCTGCGCTATGTGGAACAAACAGTTACAATTTTTGATGGTATCAGATTAGATAATTGTCATTCAACACCATTAAATGTTGCAGAAGTAAATTCATTATATTTTCTTAATATTAATTGGTATTAAGACATAAAAATAACAAATTATGTTTAAATATATATTTTTACATAGTATTTACTGGATGCAGCTCGAAAGATTAAACCAGATTTATATGTTGTAGCAGAGTTATTTACAAATTCAGATTCTACTGATAATATATTTGTTAATAGACTTGGAATTACATCACTTATACGTGGTCAGAATAATATTGTTATTTTATATTTTTAATCTATATCTGTTAGCTTGTATAATAGAATATTTTCTTGAACAACTAATGTTTACAAGATATTTTTATAAAAAAATGAATTATGTTTATAAATTATTAGTTCTGTATTAGTTAATAATATAATAAGAATAATTTATTTTCTCTTTTGTTATTTATAGAAGCGATGTCTGCATGGGATTCAAATGAACTTGGACGTTTAGTTTATCGTTATGGTGGTGAACCTGTGGGTGGATTTATCAAATTGCAAGAACAACCACTCTGTCCTACTGTTGCACATGCTCTTTTTATGGATCAAACCCACGATAATCCATCTCCAGTAGAGAAACATTCAGTTTATAATTTATTGCCAAGTGCTGCTTTGGTATCCATGGCATGTTGTGCAATTGGAAGTAATATGGGCTATGATCAATTAGTACCACATCATGTATGTAAATTTATACTGAAAAATTCAAACTTCACATTAAGAATTTTTTTTTTTCTAGATTCATGTTGTCGAAGAGGAAAGACAATACATGAGTTGGTCACATAATGAAATTAATATTAATACAGGCATAGTATTTGGAAAACGAGTATTAAATGAACTTCACAGTGATCTTGGAAAACGTGGATTTGATCAAGTTTATGTGGATCAAATTGATAAAGATATTGTTTGCGTTACACGTAATAATAGCAAAACAAATGAAAAAATTGTACTGATGTCATATACTTCATTTTCAACGCCATTTTACCAAAACGGTTCGGGGAAAGGACTTATTGTAGATGGAAAAGTTGAAAGTATACTTGTTGAAGCTTCATTGGATTACAAGTAATTCATACATATATATGTGTAACTTTTTAATTGTTTTATTTGCAATTTTTTTTTTCTAGAATTACTAACACTGGAAAGGAATTTATAAAAGATTTAAATAAGATCAATGGTCTTGATAACTATACAATGAATTTAAAACAAAATATTAGCACTAAGGAAAGTGCTATGTTAGAAATATATTCAGACGATAAATCTGTTAGTCTGAATTTTACTGAAAATTTCAAACCAGGTTGTATAGTGGTTGTCAGTATTTCACCATTAGAAAAAACAAAAATAGCCATTACCCATTTGCTCGCAGATATTGATTTTGAGCAAGCAGTGAGTCGTTTAAGTCTTACTGACCTAAATTATATTTTATTCAGATGTGCTGAAGAGGATGAAGGGAATATTTATAATGTGCCAGAGTTTGGTAAACTTGTATATTGTGGAATTCAAGGGTTTATGTCAGTTTTTGATTCTGTAGCTCATAATAATGATCTTGGCCATCCTTTGTGTTCGAATCTTCGAAATGGTCTTTGGATTCTTGATTATATATGTGGACGTTTAAAATGTCCAGAATTTGAAAACTCCGCAATTTATCAATTTGGAGATTTTCTAGAACGATATTTTCAACCAATCAGAAAATTACCATCATATTTAGTACCTTCTTATTTTGAATTATCACTACGAAAAGTGTATAATGCTTTATTGAACCGCACTTGGTCATTGATGCCACCAGACATCAGGAATGGTTCTACATTTTGTCAGAGTTTAGCTCTTGCTACAATTATATTTGCTGGAATAGTTAAGTCTAGTCCTCTTCCATCTCTTTCACCGAATCTTTTAGCACCTTTACTTAAAATACAAATTGGATCTGATGGAAAATGTCGACCAGAGTGTGTATCACTTGCAGCTGGATTACCACATTTTTCCCATGGTTTTATGAGAAACTGGGGACGAGATACTTTCATTTCGTTAAAGGGATTATTACTACTTACTGGACGATATGATGAAGCCAAGTATAATATTATAGTATTTGTTTAATTTTAATCAATTATTATACATTTTTAATTCATTTTTAGATATGTAATTTTAGCATTTGGCGGTTGTTTGAGACATGGTCTTATACCTAATCTATTAGATGGAGGTAACAACCCTCGATATAATTGCCGCGATGCTGTTTGGTGGTGGTTATATGTAATTCAGCAATATGTTCTGATGGTACCTGGTGGTATAAGTATATTGGACGATCCAGTTAACAGAATGTTTCCAAGTGATGATTCTGAGCCAACATCAGTTGTGAGTTTAAAATTTAAATGAATGATATTTATAACATTCTGATATTTATAAATTGTATCACTAGGAACAACCATTGCACCAAGTAATTCAAGAAGTTATGTTGATTCATTTCCAAGGATTATGTTTCCGAGAGCGTAATGCTGGAAGTTCTATAGATGCTCACATGAAAAGTCAAGGTTTCGATAATCAAATAGGAGTTCAACCTCTAACTGGATTTGTCTTTGGTGGTAATGAATGGAATTGTGGTACATGGATGGATAAAATGGGCTCCTCAGATAAAGCTGGTAATAGAGGAAAACCAGCTACCCCTCGTGATGGATCGGCTATAGAATTGGTTGCTTTATCAAAGTCAGTTATTGGATGGTTAGCTAAATTAAATAAAAGTGACAAATTTAAGTATTCAGGAGTTACCCGTACAAATAAAGATGGTAAGTCATCAACAAGCGGGAATATAACTTCATTTTGTAATTATTTGTTTTGATATTTCAATGCTAAGTGAAAAAATGTATTCCTAATCAACCATAATATTATGAACATTTGTTGCATAATAATATGTATTTTATTATATTTGGCCATTTTGGAATATAAAAGTGATATACTTGATTTTATATCATAATATTTATGAATTTGTAGTCAATATAAGTTTGCCTTCATGTTATCTAAATCTAATGTTTAATAAACATATTTTTTTTAATTTAGGATCTATAACTTTTTGGTCATATGAAGAATGGAATGGAAAGATCCAAAAAAATTTTGAAGCACATTTCTGGATACCACAGGACAAAAATATTCGTAATAAAGTTGAATCACTTCCTGAACTTATAAATCGTAGAGGTATTTATAAGGATACACTTGGTGCCTCAAATAAATGGGGTGACTATCAACTACGGTGTAACTATCCTGTAGCAATGGCTGTGGTGAGTTTATTTAATATAATATTATTTTTTATAGTTATTTGTTCATTAAATGTATAATGCATATATTAGGCTCCAGAGTTATTTACCCCTAGTAATGCAAGAATTGCTTTACAAACAATATCAGATGTACTTCTTGGACCACTCGGTATAAAAACTTTAGATCCAGTAGATTGGGCATATGATGGCTTTTACAATAATGATAACAATAGTACTGATCATAAATTAGCCAATGGCTTTAATTATCATCAAGGACCAGTAAGAACATTGAATTTATTATTTTATAAGAAATTCAAATTTTTTTTAATTATACAATTCATATTAGGAATGGTTGTGGCCTGTTGGTTTTTTCTTAAGAGCCAAGTTAATGTTTTCTACAAATAAACTGGATACATCTTCTGAAATTCAACGTATTTTATCCAGACATTATGGACATTTAAAATCATCTGATTGGAGAGGCCTGCCTGAATTGACTAATAAAGATGGAGCTTTTTGTGATGGGTCATGCCCTACTCAAGCATGGAGTGTTGCCACAATTCTTGAAGTAAGGAAATAAATAGCTCACATCATAGTAAAATAATATAAAATCATTTTTTATTACCTTCTATTAGTTTTGGGTATTTACCATTAAATTAATTGTTTATTTTTTATTTTCAAACAATAATTGCTTTATTGAAATGCCTGGAAATTATTTTAGTATTAATAACAGCAATACATTCATAATATTAATAACCACCTTTTATTTGTTTGTTCAAACAAAAGATAATTTTATTAAACTGGATAATTCCAGGTAAGAACAGCATGTGGCCTCAACATTAAATTGATTTAATTGATTGATAACATTGTAAAATAACTGTTCCTCTCCGCTACCAATACTCAATTGTTCTCATACACAAAAGAATCACTTTTAAAATAAATTTTAACATTACTTTAAGCTTAACAAGGAACTTATTACGTTTACAACATGTTTTTTTATCTCTTTGATAAAATTGTTGAATCAGTATTTGTGCTCAAAAAATTGTATGAGTAATTCAATGTAAAAATAAGACATTATTATTTTTTTTTAATTTCCCATTAAATGTCTCTAAAAATTGAGAAAACAACTCATTTATTTACTATAATATGTATTTATCTTTTAGTTAATGAAAAAGAAGAATATAAAAGTTTGAAAAATCATTGTAAATGATACATTTTGTCTAATGGAATATCAAAATAATTAGTGTTTTAAAAAGTTATTTAACTATAGTTTGAATGTTATGTTTTTGTTCTATATAAAATAATGTACTTTGCAAATAGTTCTAATATTTATTATTTAAATGAAATGTATATGAATATGTAAATAATTACTATTACCGTTAATTTATAAATATACAGATAAGCCGCAATATTGGTTGATTCAAAAACAGTTTTCGGCTGGCGGCGGTGATGTACCTTGCCAATGGAAAAACCTGTTTTTACTTGTATCTCCTTGTCGGTATATTCTAAAATCTATGCATTTAATATCCCTGTATAGACTTTCAAACGCAATATTTTTCACTATTTATTGTATATATATTATATTAATCTATATATAAGGATGCAATATACTCAATTTGTATAGATCATATTATGAGCTAAATAGATAACTAACTCAATCAATAGTAAATACATTTATAATCCCCAAATATTAACAATTATAAACTATTTATAAAACAACAGTATTATATCTAATATTCAATATAGGTATTTAAGAATAAATTTAATTATTATATAATTTTTTCATTACAGTTGCAATAACTCATTATAGTCATATACGCTTTGCTTTTATTTTTTATAGTTATATCATGAGAAATATACTATTCAAGAACGCAAATATGGGTTTACAATGTTGGCTTTGATTCATAAAATATTTTAACTAATAAGTAATATATTTGCATTTGCTTGTTTAACATAAGCAACTAATACTAATTTATAGTTTAGTTTGTTTTTATAATTTGTCAATTTATATTTTTATTTTTTTTCAGACATTGGTGGCTATTTCAAACTTGAATATCAGTTAAATTAAATGTTTAAATATAATATGATGTTTTTTGTCATTATTTGTGTGTTATTATCATTATACAGGAATTAAAGATGAATGAATTGACTGAAAATGTTTTGTGCCATCTTTTAACTATAAAAATACTAAACTGTTAATTTTACAGAATAGTCTAGTCTAATTATTTGTACCATTTTAATTTTTATGAAATTTTTTATTATTATTATTATTATATCACAACCATTTTATTTATTACCGTTTTAACCGTTTTATGCAAATATTATGATACCTCTATTTAAAAATACAAATTATTTATTATTTATTTTTGTTTACATTTCTTTAATCAACTGTTTTTTTATATAAATAGATTAATAGCTTGTACCACAGCTTATAAAATCTATTCATTTTATTCTTAGTTACTATGACCAATCTGTAAACTTTGTAGATTTATAAAATAATTATAAATTGTATTTATTTTATAAATCTATTTAGTATTTAAAAATGATTCTATTGTTATGATTCAGAATTACTAGTTATGCAATAAAACAAGATTAATGTATAACATTTTATGAAGGTAGTCAAATTTAAAGCTTGATTCAGATAGCAAATTATTATATAAAACAAAACATTTGAAAATATTTTCTAGGATATTTAATAAATAATTTGATGATATAATGTTTGACTATATGAATTAAGCTTAAATTAGCATCTAAATTGTATATAAAATACATTTATCTAGTTAAATATGTAATCTATGCCATAACATAGATGTAATAATGTTTGTATCATGTAAGTAATTTTACAAAAATATAGAAGATTTTAAAAACTACAATTGTTTTTTTTTTTTTTGTTGACTGCACGGTTAGTTTATATGTATATTTTCAATTTAAAATTACCTATTTATTTAAAAATTAGTGAGTTACCCAAACGTAAATTTATTATAAAATAATATTTTATGTATTGTTTTATGAATATACAATATTGTCAATATCAGCCAGAATAATTTTTCGGGGGTTCTTTTTTATTTAATTTTGCATCTATTAATTTTCATAACTGGTAAAATAACAATTGATAAACATTGGTTTGGTTAATGATAAAATATTTCTGTTGAGAAATTCACCATAATATTCAATTCAAGAAAACAAATAATAATACTATATTGTATACTCTAAACATTGCTTGAAAAAAAATCTGATGGATACTAGTTTTAAATCAATTATCAGCACACCAAACGAAATTCAAATACTACTGCGGCTAAATGGTCTTCTGAAACAGATTTCAGCTTCTCTCCTACTAAAACTCAATTTATTATTTTTAACAAAGAAAAAAAATTCCTTCGTTTCATCTACTTCATGAATACAAGATTGTTCTTTACTATGGATCCATGGTTTAAATTTTGATGACAAACTATGTTGGCGACCTTATTTAAACAAATTTAAAACCGAATGCCTATCGAGGACAAAAATGATCAAAATAATCACTAACAATTCTTGGGGTGCTGCCAAAATAAATCTTACCAAAGTCTATAAAGCACTTATACTCTCATTAATTGATTATGGAGCCATAATCTATAACTCAGCGAAATAAAAACATATTTAGACTTTAGATCCCGTTCACAATCAAAGTTTACGGTTAACTATAGGGGCTTTTAGGACGAGTCCTATTGACAGTATTCTGTGCAACGCGGGAGAACCTTCTTTCCACCTTTGACGCCAAAGCCAAATATTCAAATACATCACTAAAATATTAACTTTGTCAGATCACATCACTAGCAATGTCCTACACAACTATCTACTGACTACAGTATGACTACCGTCACTCTATCTTCGAAAACTTTAAAATTAAGAGTGATAATTTGAGCTATCAGTTACAAATACTAAACAAAATTCAATCTACTGTTCCTCCATGGCTATGATTACCAATAATAAATACTCGGCTCAACATATTCAATAAACAAAATACTGATAAACCAATGATTCAAAATTACTTTTTGGAAATAATAGCTCAATAATACAATAAGTACACCTAAATATATACTGATACTTCTAAAAACCACAATGATGTAGGTTTTTCAGTAATCACTGAACAAGAAAACCATATGTTATTGTTCTCATTTCCTCCTCTCACAAGTATTTTATTAATTTTTTAATTTCTTATGTCATAAGATTGTTAACTATTTTAATTTAATTTCTAAATAGAAGTATACTTAAATATATATATATATTTAAGGTTCTGATTCGTTTATAAATAAATAATGTTTAATTATATGTTTGAATTAAACTGTTAATATAGTTTTTTTTAAATCATTAATTAAATTTATCTATACTTATAATGTTTAACATTATTAATATCATTTGTATTTTGAATAGCTGGAAGGAGTCAATTTAAAAGCAAAAATGTATTGAATTTGAAATATAATTTCAATACATTATTGAATTTTATTTCTGTAAAATGTTTTAAATTATTTAAATCACCTAACCTAACCTAACCTAACTTGACATTCATAGGAAAACCATATGTTCCAACTTCCTCTCTTCACTAGTATTTTTACAGCTGAAACCTATGCAATCTACCAAGCACTTAAAATTATTTCAAAGTCTAACTCAGTCAAACATAGCATCATCAATAACGACTCCTTGAACGCTCTTACATCAATTTCCAACCCACATCCAAAAAATAAATTAGTCCAACACACATAAAATCTGATATCTAGAATTAAAAAAACCATAGCGTTTAAGTGGGCCCCCTTTCATGTCGGGATATCCGAAAACGCAAAGGCAAACTCATTAGCCAACATAGCAACTTCTCTGTCCTCCACATAAATTAAATCTATAACACTATTCTAGTAATTTAATATTATTCAAAACAAAATTAATGAAGAATGGTAGAAATATTGGACTAATTTAACTATCTAAGGTATCTATATCAAACAAATTAAGAAATATAAAAATAAATATTAAAAAATGGAAATATTCCCAAGATATTAAAAGAAGAGAGGAAGTAATCATTACCCAAGCAAGAATAGGATACACTCACCTTAACCACTCATACCTTATCAATAATGATTCTGTCTCAACATGTGACAAATGCAACATAACACTATCAATTAAACACATAATGACCAACTGCCCAAAATACTTGGAAGCCCGCCAAATTTTCAACAATTCAAAATCATTTCAAGCCCTCAATGAAGAAAACACAACAGGAATCTAAAAATTCATGTATAAAATAAACTTAAGCCAACTTTTGTAAAATTCACAAACATTACATCATCAAAACCTGTATTTAAATATTTTTACTTTAACAACCTTTGCAGTTGAAGCCTAAATAAATTTAAAAATAAAAGAATTGTTTTTGGTATAATTGTACATACAATTTATTTACCAAGCGATTTTTACAGATTTTTTTCTCAAATTTTATTTATTTCAACGAATTAAGAATGATGGTGCAAAAATTAGAGTGTTTTATGTACGTATAAAAACACAAAATTGTTTCATAACGCTATAAGTTCGAGAAACTAAGAAATTTCCACAAATTGTTTGTTTTTTTGCACTACTTAAATTGTTGAAATTTAAGAAAAAAATCACGAGAACATGCATACCCTAACCTGTTAAATATGCAAAACACGATTTTGTATTTGAACTATAAATAATATAAAACAAATTTAATAAATATAAAATAATTTTGAAAAAGAACACTACACTGAACATAATCCACTAAAAATGATAAAAAACACAAACATTGATGATAGATAAAATGTAATTTTTAAATTATGTATGTACAATTTAAATCTGTATATTTTTAATTTGAACATAAATAATAATCATGAAATTATCAAATAATTACATTTATAATTGTATTATAATATTATATTGTTTACTTCATTATAAATAACAGGACAAAGAATTGATTTATTTGTTTTTACAAGTATAAAGAACCATCTGATGGACCAAGGTACCTTATAGAGATCAATAATACGTCAATAAGTGTCCAAATTCCTAGACCTCCAAAACTGAAAAGTTTGCCTATGCCTTCTTGCCAGTGTCCTAAATAAAATCTATTATAAAAACATAAAAATAAATATTTTAATTATATTTTATTATAAATATTGTCTATTATATATCATACCTATCTATACCAAATCCTCCAAGAGTAATACTTAAAATTAAAGCAGTAGACCAGCGATGACCACCTGTCCAATTACAGCGTAATCTTTTATAAAATTTTCTTTTTCCCAAACATAAAACATCTCTGTTTACTGTACAATTAGTCCTGAAATATATCATGTACTTATTTTACTTATGACTTTATATTATAATACAGGAATCAGTGCAATATTATACATTTAACCTAATATTATGTTTATATTAATTTAATATTTTTCTCCTAGAGAACTAGTACATTTAATTATAATCTATACACAAATAAATAATTTATTAACGTACATAGATATATATGATGCATTAGTTCATAAAGTGAACCAAAAAATACAAAAAAAAGAAATGAAGCTAATTTTGAGATGAATATTACAACGTACATTTAATTTATTGGGAAATAATACCTAGATATGTAAAACTGATATGATAGAATAACACAAACCGATAATATGTTGGTGGGGAAGCTGCAGAAATACAGATTTTTTTTATACACTTGTATTCCCACAATTCAGTTTGATAGCAATATCGACAAGTCAAATTTTTAGCAAACGTACTGTTTCCCTAAAAAAATATACAATACTAATTTCAACAATTCTAATTTTTTATTGTTACTGTTGGATATGGAATATCACATTGTTCATACCACACAATCTACAGTTGCTTTGCATACAGCTATTGTTTGATTTCCATATACACAGGAGTCATTCATATTACAACTGATACATGGATATGGTAAACTTGAACAAGGTTTGTTGTCTGAGTCTATACATTCTAAATCTTCGTGATGCATCTTCAAAAAAAATAACTGATTAAATATATATAACATTATCAAACAAACTTAATTCTAATTAAGTATTTAGCAAATTTCCAACTTGTACATGTTTAATGGCTAACTACCTACCGTTCTAATAGAATGTGTTGTATTATTCATTGGTTGATTTGATTTTTTCTTTTGCTTGGAAAGGGATAGATCAACATGTTCATCATCTGTGCATAGTGTATTTTATAGTTAATGAAAATTACTTATTGCAGACAATATAAATCAATCAATTTACCATTTTGAGACGTTTTTATATCTGCTACAAAAAGAAATGATAACATGATTGAACAGTAATACAGTGACTTCATAGCAGCTCATTTCATAATACAATTTGTATAGAAAATACCAATAATTAATCTAATTTAATTTTTAAAGGAGGAAGAAACAAATTGAAACTTTTTTTATCAGTTTATAGTTATTATCACGGACTATAGATAATAGATAATACATCCATATCATTATCAATATCTGTGGTATTATTATTTACGTTCTATGATAATACTATCACACTCCGTGTCACAAAATAAATTAAAGTTTGCAATTTCTTTGAATTTATCGACCTCTGAAAGTACATAAGTACCATATGATTTCACTGTTTACTGTACATTGTACAATAGAAATTTATTATCAGTGTCAACAGTAACGTGATAAAACCAATTTTAAGTTTATTTTAACATTTATGCAGGTATCACTATTACATTGGTTTTAAAATTGTTACTATATTTTGATTATTAGTAATCGTAATACAATATTATAGTCGAAACGTTTTTGTTTAAACCTCAAAAAATAAAATATATTATTAAGACAAAGTTGAGTATCTAGAGAAAATGGAGTAATGATGGAACAAAGGAAATATGACGGGGATGTTATTCCAAGTACTACAGAAGACGATGAAGATGTATTCAAAGATTTGATGTTGAATGTACCTGCTGATTGGTCAGCGAGCGATTGTATGCAAACCGGCCTTTTCAATTCATTTGATCCCGATGAAGTAGTATATCGGGCACAAAAAAAACCATGTAAAATTGTTGGTAAATATGTAATGGGTGACTTGTTGGGTGAAGGCAGTTATGGAAAAGTTAAAGAGGTTCTAGACTCGGAAACACTTGTACGGCGTGCAGCTAAAATATTAAAAAAGAAAAAACTTAAGCGAATACCGAATGGTGAAAAAAATGTGCTCAAGTAATATAATGTTTTGTTGTACTTAGTAATAATACTTTATATCACAGCAATTACATAACTGTATTATTTTAAAACTTACTTGATAAAATTAACATGTTTACCATAGCCGTTTTTTTCTTAAGTAAATGGTGTGATTGTGCCTTTCTGTGTAAAATATAAATATTGTAGATTTTCCGGGACCAAAGGTACAACCTAAGATATTTTTATCTCAAAAATATCTAGTTATATTTAAAAAAATTTATTTTATGTTAATTTGTCATCTAATTATTGTAAATTTAATCATAAAATAAAACCTATAATACCTATTTAAATACTAAATTTAAACTAAATAGCAATTATTATATTTAACAATAAATAACCCACTCAATTTTTGTTTGTAGGAATAAAAATCATATCATATATCCTTGTAGCCTAGATAAACTTTATCTTGTCATCAGGGTTGGGGATAAACAGTTTTTTATTGAAAAAAAAAAAATGATAAAGAACTTTTTTTATATGTTTTATTACAGTTTATACATTAGTTTTGTTTTAAAACCAAACTATTAGAAAACTTAAAAATTAAAAAAATTAGAAGAATATTTAAATATTAGTAAAACAGTTATCAAATTGTTTATTTAAAATTAAGTTAGAAGTTAACATTTAAACATCTAAAGTCAGTTTAATACTCCATAGTAAGTATCAAATTGCAACACATTTTTAAATTTAACTGTGATAACTTAAGTCTAACTTTGAAAAGCTAGAGTAAATTTAGCTATATTTTTTATTTCCTAGATAGGTTCTAAAAAATTCTTTGGTAAATTAATCCAAGTTTGGTATTTATAATAGACAATTGTTTAGCATTCGAAAGTTACAACTAAATTTTTTTTTAAATATGTATAAAATACAATTTAAACAATATTTTTTATTCTTGTTTAAAACTTGTAACAATAATTCAAAACTTTTGTTTAAAAAAAAAAAAAGTTAAATCAGCCAACCCTTATTATTTATAGAGCTCATTGTCATTAGTGATTTTATTAACTAATAAAACTTAAAAAGCTACACTAGGCATGCTAAATTAAATTGTCCGTTAAGGTAGGTATATTATACAAAATAAAAACTGAAATAAAATATTTAGTTTTAATTTGTGTTGAATTGATAGTAATCTTGCTTTATAGCAATAGTTACAGATTTTATTACCTATACATTTTTTAATATCTGCTGTATTGAAAACAAATATAGTAATTTAATTTTAAAAAAACACACTATTCCAAATTATATTCATATTTTTTTTTTGTACATTTTTAAATTAAAATATTTAATTTATAAAGGGTTAATAAATTTAACATTTTTGAGTTATTAATAAGACTATTTTAAAATTGAATTTTAAACTAGCTACGTACAAAACAACATATTGTTTTTCTTACATATTTTTGATTGTGGACATTTAATTGAACATTGAATTAAATAGTTATATAATAGTATGAATACTATCCTGTTTGTCATTTTCACTTTTCTACTTTACAGTGACACAATACCTTTTAACCAATAAATAATTTCACATGTTCGCAGTGTTAACATTAAACAAGTATATAAATTTGACCAATTATTATTGACAGTTTGTTTAAAATAGTTTTTAACCAGAATATTGTTAAACCATTTATCAAAGTAGTTAACAATCAACATAGCACGTTTACAGATTATTGTAAATTTGTATACGGCGCTGCCTAGAAAACCAGTTTTAATAATACCTCAAAAATGTGATTTATGTTTATGGACATATTTTAATTCAGGAATTTTTCATTTTTTGAAACCCTAGTTCAAAACAAGCCAAACTTCTCTTTTGAATACCGATATTATATTATTACACAAATTTGTGTGCCAAATTAGTAAACACCGTTTTGAAAATCCATTCAATTTTATTTAAGCCTAATTATATTTAGTTTATTGTAAGTTAATCTATTTTTGGCATACTTATTGGACAAAAACATACATTTATAACACTTTTAAATTGTTCAACTAAAAATAGACATCTATTAATACCCAGATTAGGTTAAATTATGCTAGAAATTATTTAATACAATTTTGTTTTTATAGTGAAATTCAACTTTTGAAAACATTAAGACATTTAAATGTCATTGAGTTGGTAGACGTGATAGTGAATAATGAAAAAGAAAAGATGTATCTTCTTATGGAATATTGTGTAGGTGGTCTTCAAGATATGCTTGAGCACTCTCCCGGCAGTAAATTCCCATGCTGGCAAGCTCATAAGTAAATAATTAATTACAAAATCAATAGTAATTATAGTATTATAAAGAATTTCTAGTTGTATTTAATATATTTTATGGTGTTAGTTATTTTAGTCAATTAATAAATGGACTGGAATATTTACATAGCCGTGGAATAATTCATAAAGACATTAAACCAGGGAATTTGTTGCTCACACTTGATGAAACACTTAAGATATCTGACTTTGGAACTGCTGAGGTATGTTGGAATAACTTCTACAATAATATGCAATTTAAAATTTTGTAATTTGAATTGTTAGGCACTGTCACCATTTGATCCTGAAGGTATTTGTGCATCTAGTCAAGGCTCACCTGCATTTCAACCTCCCGAAATAGCAAACGGGGCTGACGAGTACTCTGGCTTTAAAATAGATATATGGAGCAGTGGTGTTACATTGTATACATAATACATATTAATCAATTATTTAAGTGTTGTATTTTACAAGATTTTTTTTTTAAGGTATAATTTAGTCACAGGAAATTATCCATTTGAAGGTGATAATGTATACAGATTGTTTGAGGCAATTGGTAAATGTAACATCCAAATTCCAGGCTATGTAACAGAACCCTTAAGATCTTTGTTGGTTGGAATGCTTAAAAAAGACCCGAAGAAGCGATTTTCCTTACGAACTATACAAACACATCCGTAAGTTATTTGTCAAGAAATTGACTAAATTTAATATTTTTATATTTTATAGTACTAAATACATTGAAATATTTCAAATTAACATTAATTTGAAATATTTATGGTATTGACAAACTTAACTAGAATTTAAAAACCATTATCAAACTAAGATATTTGTATTTGTAACATAATGTTATTCAAAATATTTTCTAGGCATATTTAATATTAATATTAACAAATTAACATGTGTTTGATTATTATCATGTAAAAGATATAAAAATAAGATAATAGAACACAATGGGAATTAAATGTACAGTGTACTTGTACTATGTAGTGATGTTACGGACATGGTTTTTTAAGTTCAAACCAAATCGAGAATAGCTTTTCTTAAAATTAAAGAGTCCAAACTGATCAAAACTACAAATAATTGATTGAACTTTAAAATGCTTTTCATTTTAAGCACATTTCTTTATTTAATTTAATGTAGTAATTTAATCCTTACCTTATTAAATATATAATATAATTAACTTCCTAATGATAAACTATAATTGTAATAAATTAATTTAAAATTATTTGTGCATAATGCAAACACCAAATAATACACCATACATCATCTTAATAAGCTTCTTTTCATGGTTCTTTATTATATTGTTTTAAATCAATTCCACTGTAAATTATTTATGTTACACTACGTGTTTTATATATATATATATATATACATTTTTTTTCTATATTATATAAATATAAAATTGCTATATTATTATTTCATTAACCTACAAAGCAATTTTTTTTTTTGTAAATTATTTATTATCATGTAATTTTTTTATTTAGGTGGTTTGTTTGTAGACATCCAAAAACATCTGAAAAAGTACCTATTCCTCCATTGCGTGGTGATTCCATGCATAATATGACTGTATTACCATACCTATTCAATTATCATTCATGTGAAACGCCTTCAGACAACGAAGAAGAATATATAACTGAAAAACTAATTAAAGGTAATTATCCAAAATATGATTGTATGCATTTCCCAAGTTTGATTAATTGTTTAATAAATAATTCAGATAGACAGATTGGGAGTACATCAGCTCCTATTGATGATGTCAATGATCCATCTAAACGGCCTTGGCATAAGCCAATCATGTGCAATGTTAAAAGAATGACAACATGTCGACTTTCATGACAGTTGTCATATACCCTTATACTGCATCTTTCATATTTTTTTATATTATAACCATTATTGGTCTAAAAAATTTAATTATATTTTGAATATACATATAAAGTAGTTTTTTTTTTTAAAAATTTTTTGGAATTGAGTCAAGTGATTTTGTAACAAATATATGTTTTCACTTTGACAATAAATTTATCTAATATTAACTACTTACTATTATAAAAATTAAATATGTTATTAACTGTATTGATTGTTTAAAGTTGTATATTATTATTTATCTTAAAATGACTAGTTATTTTGTACTTTAAAAAAATCAAAATAATTACGAATTGACAGCTAGACTTGATATACCAAGAAGAAAAAAAAATTTATATTCACTATTACCTCTAATGTTTTGTAAGTTTTGTTTATTCATTATTTACCTACATATAATATAAATATATATATATATATAAAGAAAATCATTTCATACCAAATATTATATACGTTTGATCATTATAAGTTTATTTATATAAAAAATATTTGTTTTTATAAAAGTGTAAGTGCATAAATAAACCAAAATATTATACTTAAAAATGATTTCTTTGGTAATTTAGTATTTAATTAGTGAAAAACAGTTAGTTTGTAAAATATCAATACAAAGATGAAAATATATTTAACATTTGAATGCTTAAAGGTTTCTAAACATAAGTTTAAAGACCACATTTTATCCACATTGTGTTTGCCTTTCAGCATAGTTCTTGAATTTGTTTAATTTTGTGGGTTTGGTTATTAGGTTATAATTGTTATAAGGCTACTAGGTTTTTATTTTCATACATATATATGTAAGAAACTGGGATTTTAGCATGCTCATAGAGTGGGCTTTACTAACTTGTTTATTATTTATTTATTTATTTATTTTTCTTGGTAGTATATGAAATATAACTTCATCAAGGTTTTATAATAATACTATTAAATTATATAATTATTTTGATCAAATAACAAATGTGGATTGTAATATTAATTAACAAAAATTTATTTTATTTTTATTTTACATACATTATGGGCAAAGTTCAAAATTCCAAAATTAGTAACAGATATTAAATATCATAAAGACTAGAAGAAGGAGACCAAACACATACGGCCGACCATTTAGATAACAGTACTGAGAAAAAGATTTGTATGATTAAACGGCCACCAGATGGGTGGGGCGGTGTGCGGTAGTGTATCTGGTTTACATGTACAATATAGGAAATTTAAACAAATTATATATATTTTGGGTTAATTAATTCATAAAATTACTGTTCTTTGTAATTATGTATTAAATATATTATTGTATATACTTGTTATTCATTTTATTGCTACAGCTGAAAATACAAATTATATTTTATATTCAATTTTCAAATTGTAATTTTTACCATGCATAAGGTCATGTAAGTGACTATACTATATTATATAAATATTATGGTTTATTATCTATTATTACTTTCTTCTGTATTTATTTGGGGGCCAAGTACACATGAACACATTAGTACTTGCGTTAATCGGGGCCTGGTCACAAGTATGCGTAATATGATTCTACAATAATAATTTACACAATCTTATAGTTTTGGTATGAAATACAATTTAATACTTATAAAATATAAATGTTCATATTAACTTAAACAATACAACATGCTATTTGATTGAACAGTGTTTAATAATAGAAAAAAAAAAAAAAAACAAAAAAATAGTTTTTACTTTTTCCACAAATAAATATTAATTATAAGTTTATAAAGAACCTATACAATACACTTTTACTACAGTTTTATATAGCGTTCTAAAATAACGAAGGTGTTTTTAATTATATGTGGAAAATATAAACATCAGTAGTGTTTAAACTTGATGTTCTGGGAGAGGGAGAACGAAAATAGTAAATTACCCACACTTCCCTCAATGTAAAAATATTTTTAAAGTTTGAAATAAAATTTTAAAAAATTGTACTTAAATTAAATCAACAATGTAAAAATTAATTTATCAATATGATTATTTATAATCTGTGACAAAACTCAGAAAATATATAATCCTAATTTATAAAACTACAGACTATTGGGAGGAGGAGGTTGTGGCCCCCTCTTATAACCGCCACTGAACATTATCAAATATTTACTTTAAATAACCATACAATATAATATATTATTTTAATAGGTGGGTACACATTAAAATCATTATAGTTCTGTATGGTCTATGTTTTTCAACAAGTTAGCTGCCGAGAACTCGGTTAATGGCAATGTGCTCCAGAATGTATGATTACCGGGATCCGGTTGTTCTTTTGGCTCGAAAGTTTGGTTTTGTGTGATCTTAATTAATTTTAATGGATCAATGGGGTTTTTGGATACCGGTGACCATACTGCAGAATTTCCTATATCAGGAATTCTGAAATGTAATAATTTATCAATAACATTTATCCATATAAAATTATAATACACACGTGTTATAGAGATTATTAATAAATGTATAAGAGTAATGTTTTAATTATTGGTTATTTATGATTTATAATACACCACCTGAGAATGAAAACGTTCCATCTCCTATTCATTGATTTTTCGAATTATAAAAGTAAATTACCTATTTTATAAGCCTACTCCTAAGTTTCATTAAAAGATTTTCTTATACACAAATAAAATGGAACTTTTTTAAAATGTATTATTATTTGATAGAGAAAAGGTTCGGTTCTATTTAATGATAATTTTGACAAATGTTGAAAATGGTATGTGCAGTGTAATGATGTAATAAAATTACAGATACAATACCATTTCGTTAGTGATAATAATAAATCTCGAAAAATTTCATAATTCTAGAACGCTTAAAAAGTTACTACAAAAAGATTCTTTAGTGAGTGACATTACTATTTTGACACTTTTATTTTATTTATCAAAAATTATTGATTTGATCTATGATCATCAAAATCCACCTCCCGAACAATTTCACAGCAGTGACCCAGAACTCTTTCGCTCTCAGGTGAATATTAACTCTTAGTGAATTATTGTCGTGTCCGGTAATTATAAGCGTATAAATGGATGCCTAGCTAATAATATAACGGCCAATATACAGTGGCGTGCTAAGGAATGTGGTATGGGAGGGGGATGTAATAAATGGGAACAACAAAAATCTATTTTATTTTAATCTGACACTCAGGCTCCTAACCCACTTGGCAGCCATGCTGCCACAGCCAATCCGACAGATGACGGCCTATTAGCGCCCTCGCACTGTATAGGCAGCCATTAATTTGTGGTTTTAGCAGCCAATAGAACATACACGATTATACGGCAGCCAACCGGCAGCCAGAGCAAAACAAGGTGAATGCATGTGGCTGGCGTCAGTCTTCACACACTAGTCGAAGCAGCCAGACGTACTATGCCTACTTAACGACTACTGACTGACCGTCGGCGGCTGCTCAAATATTTCGGCTGTTGCAGCCAGGCTGCCTAGTGGGTCAGGAGCATTAATCATTTAGTTATCACCACAGCACATATTTCTGGAAATACATTTTGTTGCCAACAGACACGTACAAATTACTTTTTATGTTGATGACTGGAGGTCTTAAGTCATGTTTAAGTATATATATATATATATATACTATTTTTATATATAAAAAAAGCTCACGAGGGGAGGTTTTATCTCTCATTACCCCCACCCCATGCGTACGCCACTGGCTATATACTTAACACTTGTTTAAGTTATGATGTATGAGCTACTATAATATTACGAAAGTTTAATTTTCATCTTAGTTATTGCTTCATAAAAAAAAAACACGGTAGCAGACTCTTCATCGCGGATCAATTCATCGCGATACCAGTAATTACCATGAAATAATTACTCGATGAACTGTCGTGCGATGAATTGTCCGGGGATAAAGCGTCTGTAAATAATAATAAAAAAAAAAATGTATTCTTATGGTCTTATGGATTATTATACTTAAGGAATTGTTTTTCTGATTAATCTAATTAATAATGCGTATTGTTCTTTCAAAAAAACAATAATAAATTAAACTTACCCTGTTTTAGAAAACGATGACCAAATGTTCACCATTACTGGAATTAATTTAGCATCTTCAACATTTTTATGCGGATCTCCATATGTGGTTTTTATAACATACATGGTATCGTCACCGTGTGATACTCCTGTATTGATAAGATAATAATAATGTGTAGGTATTTAGAAAATAATACCAATATGAAGTTTTAAAAATAGAAAATATTATTGTGATATACCTAACCCATCAGAGTGTCCAATTTTGGTATATTTGTTCGATAGAGTGTATTCACCTCTATAACCGAATTCATAAAAGTATACAGGCGATGAACTTTTTGAAGCCAAAAGTTTAGCTGTTCTAGCTACGGGTTCTTTGAACATTCTATCTGAAGTCATCTAAAGATAATAATATTATTAACTACATATACATTATATAGGGTTATTCATAATGATTCACCCTACTTAAAATAACTATAAAATTGTTAATGGTTAATGGTTATAAATTTTATCTTAACAAATTATATACCAATTAATAGCGGGTATTCCCAAGTTTTAGAATTTCATTAATTCATAATTTTAAAATTATCGCAAATGGCTATAAGTTAGTTTCCGCATATATGTCGACCGGACAGCATAAAGCGTTTTTTGTGTTGCGATTTTTGAAGTGTGAATCGATAATAGCTGTGCAACGCGACTATTCATCGTCGTTACGGGATCGATGCACCGACTGCTCAAAGTATACGTCGATGATATAATCAGTTTGAAGAATTGGGGTGTTTGTGCAAAGAAAAAAAGCACAGGCCGACCTCGAGTATCTGATAATAATGTGGAAAGAATTAGAGAGAGTTTTGAACGCAGTCCGTGTAAGTCAACCAACCGCGAAAGTCAAGAACTGGAAATTCCACTAACAACTGTTTGGCGTGTTTTGAGACGACGTTTAAATATAAAACCATATAGGATACAATTGATGCAGGCTTTAAAGCCTACTGATAAATTGAAATGACTTTCATTTAGCATTTTTATGCAGGAGACTATGTAGGATGTAAATTTTGCTGTTCGCTTAGTTTTCAGTGACGAAGCAATCTTCCACTTAAGTGGAAATCATCATAACGTTCGTATATATAGTACGAACAACTCTCATGCCATAATCGAACACGAGCGTGACTCACCGTAAGTTAATATGTTCTGTGCCATATCAAAGACAGGTTTATGGTACCTTTTTTAAATTTAAAACATAGTAAATGGTAGATCTTATTTACAAAGGTTTCAAACCTGGCTACTTCCACGATTAAACAATGATTCTGATGACCACAATTAATTAGGTTAGGTTAATTAATTAAACTTTACATATATTTTTTTATATCTAATGTCAATTATTTTCTAAACCTAAAAAATAAAAATATGTAATCATTTTAAATCGGATGAATCATTTTGAACAACCCCGTATATATGTGTGACCATTTTTTCAGGTAATTTTATGTCAATGTTAACCGTATATTTATTTGAATTATACCCGATTTAAAAACGTTGGGTTAAATACAAAAATATTATATATTTTATATATAGTCAAAATATAAAATACCTAAAAAGTTCAAGTTCAAGGTAACGTCTTCATAATAATGTTCAAGGAGACAAAATATAAATTATTTTTAACTTAACTTAATATTATATACTTATAGAATATACAGTATGATCATTTTTTTTAGATAACACTAAATATTTCAGCCGGTGACTGGATCACACTGACAAAATTATTATACCGTACAGTGTCAGCTCAGGACCAATAAGACCTAATAAGCAAATTTTACAAAGTGTTCTTACTTGGACGACGTTATCTTTGGTGTTAACTGATACATTGTCGTTTCCAAAGTAGAATGTTTTAATCTTCTGTGCGATTTCAGGTCTTAAAGATTCATCTGAAATTGTATTGTTGTAGTCAAGTAGAAATGGCAGAATGTAATTCCAATTGGTTTCCATGTCTACTAGATTTTCTTCGAGTGATACCAATTCGGCAGAAGGATAAAGACCGTCGTCTTGAGTGAAACTAAACAATACTGGGACATCTTGGGCAGGTAAGTTCTCTGGTAAATCTGGCAAAAACTGTTCAGTTCCAGCTGTTTCAACGGATGGACCGAATGGTGTAAATGGATTGTACTTCCATGGCTTATCACATAAAAAAAGTGTATTACAACATATTGTGAAGAGAATTCAGTAAATATTAAAATATGCATTTACTAAAAAGTTTTTCATGGACTCCGTGATGGCTAATGCTGGTCTTGATCGAAGACATTTGATTGTTTCTTTTGAGTAGTATGTAGGGCATCCTAGAAACTCTGCTAATGTTTTAGTCTTTTCAACCACGTTTTCTGTGTATGCCCAGTGACATAAAGCACTTCCACTCTCACCAATTGCTCGATTAAATAACCCTAATGATTATTAAAATATGAATGTGTTATATATTTACTATTATTCATTGGCAAATTTTGCGTGTTTCTAGGTATAATATTTTAAATGTTAATTCTGGTTCAGGTAAGTTAATTACGTAATAATAGTATGTATATAAATAATAGTATCTATATATTTTTTTACAGCAATGGTTTTACTTTTATAATCCGAGTTAAACGAGAAATGTATTGGTTTTACTATCATAGTTTTTTTTCCTGTTTTGATAAGAAATCTTATTTTCACCATGGTGATTTCTGTCAGCAAATTTTGTATATTTGGTGCATCGAGGTGGTCTGTTTTTATTTTCCTAGTAATTTTCTTATTAAAGTTTTTATTGTAATTTAGTGGAAAATAATCGTAGGGACATGAAACTTTCACTAAATTAACTTTCTCTTATTAGCATTTCCAAGATGTGGTAAAATTTTCATTCTTGAATTTTTTGGAGTTAATACAATTTATTTGGTTCAGCTTTGTATCTATATACTTATAATGATGATAAATTAGAACACGGATGGCTGTGATTTTGGTGGTTTTGGTTTTGATAACACTTAATTATTTGATAAATTTGGTTTTGAAAAGTACCTACGTGAAAGCCCAATGAGCTCGGATAAAAAATACAAATTATCTTCTTACACTACGATAATTAAGTAAAGTAAAAAAAGTAGGAAATACTATTTTTTTTTTTCATTGTAGATTTCTGTTTAACTGGAACCAATCGGAGAAAACTCACCCAATGACATTGGCGATATCAGGTGGTAGTGGACACTGGCCGCGCCCGCCGACATGCCCGCAATCGTCACAGCACCCGGATTACCGCCAAAAACGGCTATGTTGCGCTGAACCCATTTCAGTGCCGCCACTTGGTCTTTTAAACCGTTATTGCCGGGCAATAATCCATCACCGGTGCTCGCAAATCCTAACGGTCCCAGGCGATAGTTAATCGAGACGTACACGAAATCGTCACCGTCCAAAAGGTAGTGCGGACCGTAACCAATGCCGGCGCCGAATTGGAACGCGCCCCCGTGAATGTACACGAACACGTTCATCAGTCCACCGGCTATCAGCCCTTCACGGGGTAGCTGCAGTTTATAGAGTATAAAACAGTAATATAATATGCACAGTAGAAAACGAAACATTTGTCGAGCGGAAATTTGTATATAGTCGATAAATAACATGTGTCGGTAATGATAGGAAATGTCAAAAAAAAAAAAATTGTTGATTTATTAAATCTTTTCGTAATAATCACGGTGAGTTCGGATAGTATTTTATTTTGACTTTTAATCTTTCATAAATTATATTTAAAAATCTACGCCCTGTAGCTAAAACGTTTTACAAACGATTCAGTATAAATCTTCAAAACCTTGAAAATCATCTAGTAGTCTAGTCAAAGGATTTGCAACGGTATACATTCCCGATAAACCCAAAAAAAGGTTAAATGCGGGGGTGTCGGGACCTTCTAACCTTAGGCCCAAAATTATGGATAAATATGTTCAAAAATTGTATTTTTCTAATGCTAGTTACTAATAATTTTAATTTTAATTTAGTCTAATCCACTTCATCACTATTTATTCGCCGGAAGGTTACTTAAATCGGCCAATCAAGTCAATCATCAATCATTATCTCATTCACTTATCGTTCTCGTTTGTAACAGATCATGGATAAACAAATGTAAAAATCAATAAAATCACAAATATTCAAAACGTTAGGTTTTAACAGGGTCTTGGTTTTGTGGGTTACCACTATGGCTTGATACTGTTTCCGAGAATCGCATCATTTTGTCAGTCGATAGGATGTATAATGTAATATTAAAAAACGCAATCCATACTCACTTTTGGTGTGTAAATATTTAGGTAGAGACAGTCTTCTCGGCCAACTACTTTGAACGTACTGTGGTCCAGTCCTATACAATCGCTCCCGGGCATGGTGGCATTCCACACACCCACCCATGGTTTCACCGGTTGTGGTTCCTAGAATAATTACAATGAAAGTACCTAATTTAGTAGTACCTAATATCATTTTTCTTTACCGACGATATGAACCCATACGCGATTTATACAAGTGTAAAAACATACACTTTGTGTAAAACAAAGGCGGACAATAATAAGACATGTTAACGTATATAATAATTTATTTGATCACTTGTCAAGTGAAATAAATAGAAAAATTCTTCGGTTAAAAATCAAAAGTTAACAAGAATGAAATTCAATTCGTTAAGTTAAAAATTAAAATGCAAAAATGTTAACTCGATTCGATTCAGGGGCATATTTAGTATTTCTTTTAGGGCGGGGGACTCGATAGTCAGGAGTAACGAACGTCCACAATGCAATGTACTTCTGCGTTAGGTAACGATATCCATGATTTTTCATATGAAACAATTTAATCGTACCTTTAAAGATTTTTCAGAATAAGAAACGGGCATTTTTATAATTTATATTATATTTCGTTGGTTAGGTAATATATTTTCAATTTTCACATATCAACGTATATTATAAACTTATTTTTCTAAGTTTAATGTTCTCAGCTGTTAGTAATGCTGTAGTAATATTGATGTTACTACAGACTTATTTATCGACTTTTGATAGCAATCGATATTTTTAATTTTTATCAGCAGTGACCTAACACATCTACACATTTCCGTTGAAAATGATACAATTTTAAACATTTGTTATTTAGTAGGTATTTTACATTAAATTGGTATACTAAATACAGATACAGGCTTAGGGGAATACAAAGCTGGGGAAGAGGTGATTGCCCATGACTCGATTACAAAAAACAGGCTCATTCATATGTCTTCAATCAGCTTATAATATTCCGATAGAAAGAAATAAATTATTCCTTTTTAGGGTTAGGTTGAGTTCAATAAATTCAAGGGACGCTAATTTTGTTGTTTGTCTCATAATCCCTCTTACGTACTTAATGAATAATAGTATACTTAAGTCTAATGATTTATGAAGCGTACGGTTGAAAACAATGGAAATAAATTAATATAATTAAATTGTATATAATAACGGATAATAATGTTTATTTAAGTGTGTATTATAGATAATAAATTGAAGCACACTATTGTGTTACGTAATATTCTATGTACAATATACTATAAAAATTGAATGTTTATATTTGGGAATACGGATAAACAATAGAGAAAAATAATACGTTTTACTAGAAAAGTAGTTGTCCAAATCATTGTAATATAATTTTAACTAGGAAATATTATTTTTCAAATAGTACAATTTGTTATAATGTTTATTTACATACACAAATACCCAGTTATAAATAACGTTGTCGGTATAGTAAATAATAATTGTTAAAATAATTTGTTGAATATGACTGTACTATCTCACGGGAAGCCTGCATATCTATAATTTTAGTCGCCAAATAATATCCCTATGCTATAGATTATCTGTGTATTCTAAAATCAATAGGTAAAACCAGTTGTAAATATTGAACGCAATATTTTGCGAACGGGCGGGTACATCTCTATATGTATATGTAATTTTTGTTGTAAAAATCATTTTCACTTTTTGTAATAATACGGTTTATGACGAGCTAACCGATCGACGTTACCTTAAAACGATTTTTGTGGACGGGTGGACTGGCGTACGGCACGCCCAAGAACGCGTAGAATGGCCGGCCGCCGACGGCAGTACGGTCGGTACCGCCGACTAATTCTCCTGACTCGATACGCACTCTCGGCGCAGTGTCTAACGACGAACAGCAGCACGCCAGCAGCAGCGAAGCGGCGAATAACCATATAGCGTCGTACATGGTCGTGGCGCAAAGTACCCGTGGTCACTGTGACGTTAATCGTCGCCGCGCGGAGTTTTACTATAACGCTCGACGACGAGCCGTCGGTTCGACGTGTTTAATCGGCCGCTGTTGTATGTTTTCATGCGACGCGCCCGTCAGGTGTATAGATTACACCAGTTTATAATCTATAAACATTGACGTACGCCCGCCACTTCGGTGTACCTCCTTAGTGGCGTAATTAGAGCTAAATAATGTGTGGGAGGGGGGATGAATATTTTACCATAGGAACGCCGGTACAAATATTTTTCGTTCGTCGTTTTTTAAATAAATATCGTTTAATTTCAAGCCAAAACGTGACAGTAATGAATCTACAAACACTCTCCTTGGCTTTAGAGTTAATTCGTATTAAACATCCTCCGGACGCCGGGTATAACAACATGCGTTTATAAACTGCTTTTGAAGAAAACTTAATTTCGTCTACCATATTATATAATCCCGTGGCTACTTTATAAATCATTCAAGAACCGCCTGATTTTCTGTTGTAAATCATCGTGGTAAATCCGCTGCATACCGCTATCAGCCGCGGTGCCCCTTAAATATTTTTATTACAGTATAATATTTTTTTATTACAGCGAAAAGGTGGCCTCGATAAAAACCAAAAACATCGAGCAGTCGAGACGAGCACGTGTGGTACCAGGTTCGTAGTTGGCTATAGTCGTAAAAATGTTAGTTTTTTTTTTTTTTAAGTTTTATCTATGAAATATTTATCACGTGGACAGCTCGTGTTGCGCGCGCGACCGGCCAACGTCTCTTGTATTGAATTAATAACTGACTCGGCGACCGCTAATACATTAAAATGTTTTTGCACATCGGGAAAATCGAAAATAATCTCGCTCATGCGTGGTTCAAAATGTTAAAAATGTTTGCGAATACAAAAATCTCAACAAATTCGACACGTACAAACACCATACATAATAATATGAAGAAAAAGAAATACCAATCTTTATAATTTAAAAAGAAAAAAAACCATTTTACTTTTTTCTTGTCAAATCACATTTTGAATTTTGGTCAATATCTGTCCTTCGAATTATTCTATACGTATATACATTTCATTGCAAATATTCAGCATAAATTTTAAATAGACAACCTTTCTACCAGACATCCTGTTCTGGAAGAATTTTGGATCTAGTTGGTGTATAAAAAAGTTATTTTTTTGATTTTTGTTGTTGTTTTCTAATTAAATTGGATAAACAGAAAAATTGACAGTAATAATGGTTTGGTTATTTTCGATTTTTTCTTTTTGTTGTAACTCTGTTAAAAATAATCGTAAAGAACCTGTACATTTACATAAAATATTAATATTAGCCCCCTTTCTAAGGGTGGACAAAACATTCTTGCTATTTTTCATATATTTCTGGGCATTATAAATTGTTTAGTATTTGTAATTTTAATTTGGTTTTATGTGCATACAGTTGGTTTGTTAGACCAGAAATTCTCAGAAATTTTACACAGACTTGTAACTCAAAAAAAATAAGTTAAAAAAATCACGGTATTCGCATACTATTTTCCGATTTATATGAATTCAATTTTTTTGGCCCAGTAGAAATACATGAAAATTTGATACGAATATCATAATGTAATGGTATGCTATAAAACAACATAATCATCAATAATATCACAGCAATATCATATACTTATTAAGACAATTACATATTTATGCACCATGAAAAAAAAAAATAAATAAATAAATACTTAAGACTATCACACATAGTCACCTTAGTATAATAGTTATGATAAGCGTAGAATAACAACACGTATATCTATCTAATAAATAACAAAATACAAATGGTCTACAGCAGTGCTTCTCAATCTTTTTAAGACTCTGACTCAAATTTTTTTCCGAAAATCAATCGCGACCCCCCATAATTTTACATTTACAGAATAAAAAAGTAGTTTCAAAAAACAAATAATGTTTTATTTTTATTGCTTATTTATGTCTTTATAATAATAATAATATAATACTTAATTTAATAATGAGGCGTATATGATGAATGTGCTTGTTTCCTGCTATTGTTGATAACAGCAATGTCGACGTCAATCTTAGCTAATTTCAAACGCAGAGTTCGATAATTGGAGCTTGTTTCGGTGTTTGTTTTTGATGCCCAACATTGCCGAAAATACAACTTCGCATAAGTATAAAGATGAGAAAGGTAGTAATACCTTTAAAGCTTCAGTTGAAAGAGTTGGACATTTCTGTTGAGCTGACAGCCAAAACTCAATATAATTATTGCAGCTAAATTTAAGTTTTAATGATGTATCTTCAGATACATCAATGAGTTCTTCGTCGGCTTTTGTTGATATCTCTGTTAATATAGCGTCCTGAAACGGATTCACAATTCGGTTATTTTGTTGACATTTTTCCATTTCTTCAAGAAAATAAAAGTTGAAGTTGTCTTTCTACGAAATTAAATGCAAAGTGATTTGGCTATTTTTGTCATCAGCAACTTTTATATTATTTTTAGTTATGAAAGTTTGAAATGTTTCAAAACAATCATAATTTTGCTTTTCAATGTTTTTTTGCCATAAAGTAAGATTTTTCATAAAACCTCTAATTTTTTCATGAACCACAAATATATTGTCAACATTTCATATGAAACAAATATTTAATAACTGGGAAATTTTCTAAATTGTAACTTTTGGCTCTTCCGTCTCAAAAGATAGCCGAACACTGCCCTCAGGCGTTTTGTGATTGGCCAGCAGTAATCGCCGGCCGTCGGTGGTCGTCGGCGCCAGTGTCGCCGATGTGCATACAGAGAATCATACAAATTTCGCGGTTTTGCGCGGTTAATAATACAACACGTATTTTCATTATTAATCAGATTGGAATATATGCAAACACGCAAACATAATATATTATAACTTATAATGTTTTATTTCTTACATATCAAATTAAATTAGAAAGCATTCGTATACAATATATGTACAATACAAATTTTATAAAAGTTACACATCAATATAATATACATTTTTTTTACTGGAGACTAGTCTACAGCTTGTTGTTGTTCCATGGTATTTAAACAATAAGAAAATAAACAAACAAAAAAGGTAATAATTCTCAATGGAATATTATTATAATATGGAAACAAATATCACGTAAATCACAAGAGTGAACGTATACGCGCGAGTGGCAGTGTGTTAATACAGCTCACTATGTAGACAGCTACAGTTTTGTGGCGGCCGACATCAACGTTTGAAGTGATAGCCGTTTTGTGGTGGGGATGCGCCAACAAGACAAGTTTTGGTACATTCCAAGTGATTCATTCTATAAGGGTTTTAATAGGGTACAGCTGACCCGTCGCGATCTTAGAAGGAAGGAAATTCATTGAAACTCTAAAATTCAATACACATTGTTGTTTTTTATTGACATTTTTTAAAAACAAATTAATTTATTTGAGTGCTTGTAGATACACGATATTTTGTGTTTTTCTTTCTGGTGCGTACACGAATAAATCAAAAGGTTTTCCGACGCGTAAGCTGGCCACATACAGTTGTCCATGTGAGATATACGGATTCTCCAAATCTAGTCTATATACTTGCAGCGATTGTCCTTGTGCTTTATTGATGGTCATTGCAAAAACGAGTCGCACCGGAAACTGCAAACGGTGATTTGCCACCATCTTCAGTTGATCGTCGACAATATTGTAGATATCCAACATTTCCAGTGATAGTTTTGGCGTGTAAGTCTCTTGGATATTGTTTCATGCATTTTTCATCCTTCTTGCACGGAGAATGATTGTTTATCGCACCACATGGACCACGAATCATGTTTTTGGTATCGACTTCGAATAAATCTGGATCAATGTCAATCTGGTATTTCTACTGAAATGACTATCAATTTTTTCTAGTATAATTTAGTCGATCATCCAAATCAAAATGTTTGCATGCGGCAATTCTCTTTTTTTGCCAATAGAATACATCCAAAAACATGTCTCCCCCCCAAATATGATGTTTGACAATGAAATTATAGATTACAATTTTTGTTTGAACATATGACGATCCGAAGACGATTGTCCAGGCAACAGAATTTCTTTAATTTCATCCCACGTAGGATTGCATATGAATGTGATAAATAGATTTAGACGGCCGTATGCGCGAACATAAGACATTGTATCTTGTGCGTATTCATGCATGTGCCATGGACATCCTTTGAAGGAAAACCCCTGGCGGTAGCTAAAATGTAATGGAAAGGCACTTTTAAAAAAAAACTCATTATGGAAGTTTTTAATGGAATTAATGCTACTTCTTCAGGGTTCGGATACCCATGAGGCGACATGTTAAAAATACCTTATTTCATCGGTGTGATCTTTAGAGACAGGTTGCCTATTCAACCAAACATCGAGAATCGGCCGTTGTTAATTTGGACATGGAAAGCGGCATTGTGTAGCGTATAGAAAAATCGGAAAATAAGTTAAATATTACGATAATTTTGGAAATTTAGCGTCACCATTGTAATTGCAGAAATACTATCTAATATCAACAGATCATTGAATATAATTACACTGGACATCAGAAATATAATACAACAAACTGTGGTCACCTGTGTTTAACGTTTCTAACATGTATACAATAACATTGAACGGAAATTTTTCGAATTTGTGTCTTGCGATTTTTTTCCGCTGATAGAAGTTAGAAAAACTCAAAGATTTGCCTTTTAGGTCTATAAACGAATAATTGTTTTCCTAATATGCAAAAAATGTAACCGTATAGATTTTTATCAACAGAGACGAAAAATATAATTTAATTATCGATGAGTATACCAATTCCTACAGGTTCGTACGAGACGAGCGATTTAGAGATGGTAATTAAACGGACAATGCCCGATAAAGAGATAACGTTCAACTTGAAAACAAATAATATCATATTAAAGCGTGAAAATTGACTTATCTATGCCTAATAACAGGCGTATTGCTCGGATTTAAAAATGATATATACAAAACAGACCTAACACACCAACCAATCTGATTTATTAGTTAATATCGTCAAAATAAATTATATATGTATCGAGTCAAACCTAGTTTCCGGTTCATTCAACAACGGGAAGCAAAGACATATAATACACGAGTTTTATCCTAGTACCACCAGGATTTAAAATAATTGAAATTCCTACACATTTGGTTTCTTACACGTTAAATTGTACATCTATAAGTTATGCAAGTATAGTTTTAAACGATCAAAATAACGAGTTGATTGATGTGGGTGGGAAAGCAATCTCGATACGGTAATTAATTGAAGACTATTGATAATAGAAACAGGTTTACAATTGTATAATATAAATAAGATCACAGTGGAAAATAATATTAGTCGAGTAAGGAACACTACCAGGACAACATCACGGGTAAAAACTGTTAAGAAAGTTTTGAACCGTAATAAAATAGAAAAACAATTAACAGCAAACAATTTAGCTTTTTATCGCTCACTAAACGCTAATGAGTTTGAACGATGCGTACTTAAACGTGACCGGTGGATATGTAAACGTTGTATAACTCAAATTGAATACCATTCTTTATGTATACATTTACAAAATAAATATTTATATTATAAGTATCATTACAAATGTAATGACAATCTAACCTAACCTAAAAAACTGATTATCTCGATGAACCAGTTGCGTACAAATTCCGAAAATGTTCGTACAAATTTATACTAATTACGTACTAACTATATACAATAAATAATCGAGTATTCTAAGATCCCTCTATTTAAACCCCCCCTGGCTGGCGTAATGTACGTTTTGATAATTTCGCCCCACATAATTTTAATAGTTTGTACCATTTTTCATGTGGACAAATTACCAAGCCAGATTTATATAATCAGAATACCGATAATAAAATATTAAAAAAAAAACTATTCATTAAGTTAGGCTTCAACAAAAACCATTGAATAATATATATGGGTAATTTGTATTTAAAAAGTTTATTTAAGACTACAATTAATTAGTAAAATACTATATTTTACCATACTCGAATAACGCATATTCAATTGCGCATACTATAAATTACATTTTGAATTCATTATTTTGAGTAAATATATTTACTTAGTAGATATATATATGTATATGTACTCGGTTCTGGTAAAAATTACTATAATATGTACCAAATAAGAGTGCACAGCGTTAGCGCATCAAAGTGACTAGCGGAGCGACGTCTGGAGCCTCGGCCGAGTCTATTCGCTCTGATATCGGCCGTATTCGAGGCCGCCGTGAATACGGAGAATTGAATTAACAACGATTAACTGCGTACTACAGTTAAAATGATCTGATAATATATAAAACATTCTGTATAAACAGGTGAACAGCCGCCGCCGAAACGGATGACGATAGCGCTCTCTATCATGCGCGAGTTTCAATCGATTTTCGTGAGCCGCCCGGTGCGCGCTTATTTGATACAGACTTAGTTAATTTTGATTCAGTTGAATTATAGTACATGTTTTACATTTTTGTTTAATTTAGTATTTCAAAAAATGTTTGATAACCTCTATATGTGAAATTGTATATAAAAAGCAATAATAATATATGGGAAAAATCTATTGTATTTATAATTACATCTCACGGTACATAAATGTATTGAAAAATAACAAGTTATTGTTTAAATTTAATCCTTGATTTTAATATTTATAATTAACAGTATAATATGTCTATAGTTAATAATTAGCCTAGGTAGGTGTTTGTTTTTCATTAATAGTTTAAGGGGGGGGGATTGGTGACGGCTTGCCAAATTTTTATACAATTTTGTAAAATTTGAAATTCGTTTTTTACATTTTAATGACCACCTTAATGATAAGACTTTTCCACCAATCTACTTTCCAATACAATGCCAGTTTAAGGAGATGGATATAACGTTTTAGACCGGGAAACCAGATATAACTGTAGGGATTGTGTTGGACGGATTTCAATTTTGAAAACACATGATTATGATATGATTCGACAATCACTAGGATATGTTGGAATTCATTTTTAAATTTTATTTCTTTTTAGGTGAATAACTTAAAATACAATCAAATTTTTAATTTACATTTTTCCATAGACCTACTAATATTGTCGGGTCCTACGGGTTTTTTAGTAAAAATGATTTCTATTCCAACGTAATAATAACATGGTGAAACATCTAAAGAATCGAAATTAGAATTGAAATCCGTCAAACCCAATTCTTAATATATTTATATATATATATATCTTAAATCTTGGGGAAAATGTTTTACCCCACTGGTACGCTATAACGACATATGAAAGTATGGTACGGTACTTACGTAAGATATCGTAAAATATGGTTTTTTGGTACTCGGAATATTCACGTTGGAAATCGTGTATGTAGTGTATTTACTATTTAGATACTTTTAAAGTAAAACAATTATAATATAATATGACTTGTGAGTGTATCTTTATCAGAAATCATAATTTTTATTATATTTAATGTGCTGTGTCGCCATCTGGGAAGAACATTTCCGCGAGCACCTGTAAAATTGTTATCATTAATTGCATTAAAGATAATAGATTTTTAATCAGTGTTCAAAAAAAAAAGTGTATAATAACAAAATTAAAAATAAAGGTCATGTTTTTATTAACAATAATATTTTGATCACTGGACGATTATCGAATATTATTTGAATTACGTGATTATGTTAAAGTCAGTTGAATGTCATTTGTGGCTTGGGCACTATAATATAAATTTTTTTGAAATTTAATTTTTCAAGTTTAATTACTCCTAATTCCTATTTTTTTTTATCACCTTTAGTAATTAACTATCGTCCCGATGAAAGTAAGTGTGTGAATGACCTTCTACAATACCTATCATTATGCAATATTTGCAAAGTTATTTTGGTGGTAATATATCATCATTAATGTTGTAAATATTTTGTTTTATGTTTTTGACGTTGTCGACCAACCACTTAATGTAATCAATTGAAGTTTTAGAAGTTTTGTTAATGGTACCCTAAAGAGACAATGTTGTTGACGCTGTATTATATGGCTACCACTTGGTTTCAATCATACAGATTATCTAATATAAAATCAAACTTGAAAAAGTTCTTGTCCAATAACTTGACCCTTGTTTTGTACAAGGAGAAAGATTTTTTATACTCAGAGAGCGAAAGTATGTACTTACATTAAATAATTAAATGTTTTTTATTTTAAATATTTTTACAAAATTTAAATTTTAGATTTGTTCACTAAAGAAAATGATGTTATATTTCAATCTTTAAGACCTCGCGGAATTACCTCAGACAGTTGCACTAATGCAACGTCTGCTCAGCTTCATCAGATCATTTCATTAGTTGGTCAAAAAAGGTCATGTTCAGTTTTACCTGAGGTAGGTATAAATATTCAGAAAAAATCTAGCTTAGCATCCCCTAGAATTTTCAACATTTTTTATTTTTAAAAAATTTGTGTTTTTTATTGATGATTTTGAAAATATTCAATTTTTTTTGTTTTACGCAAATTATTATTTTAGAAGTAATAGTGATTTGAAGACTATGTCACAATACATAATCGACAAACAATTGTCGGTGTGGGGAATGGCTCGCTTTGTTACTTAACTTAAATTTTCTACTTGGTACTACCTCAGTGTCTTAAATGTAAACCTAGCATCCCTTAAGACCAGGCCTTCAATTCGGTGGTCATACCGCATGTATGCTATACTCATTATCATGAAATTTAAAATGTTAATAACTGAAAAACTATATATGACCACCAAATTTTCATTACATTGTTGTTTTTGTCTGGTATTTTATATAGGTTACAAAATAAAAGTGTAAATACTTTGTGGCAACTAATATTTTCTACTATTGCATTATATCATAATGCAATAGTCACTATTGACTACTTCAAAGTAAGTCTAATTAAATTTGAAAGTAAGTTTGACTGCAAAATTGTTGAAAATGTGTTGAAAATCTCAGGGGACGCTAAAATAGATTTACACAAAATATTGATATTCATTAATTCAAAAAAAAAAATTAAATATTATTGTCCTTGAGAAACATTATAAAACTTAAAAATTATTAGTAGTATAATATTACATCAACTGAGGAATAATTTAAATATTAAAAAGAAAAAAAAATACAAAAGCATCAATTTTCTCTTCTGTTAATTTCTATCAATAGTAATAATAATAATAAACTTTTTGAATCTTACATGCTAAAATTTATTAGTTTTATATCAGTTTTTCTAGATAATAATATTTATTTATTACATTAAATTAATAACAAATTATTTACTTTATTATTTAATGTAAATAGCAAATACTGGATGTGGATAGTTGGATTGTCATTCCAAATAATAAAGTTTTGTTTCCAGCTCTCTTGAATACCAATATGCCATTGAATTTAAATTTAGAAACAAAACTTAATTTATTAGTCGAAGCAAATTATAGATCATTCAATGTGCACGGACATTTTGAAAAATGTTTAGTAAGTTAAATATAACTCACATTAGTATTAGTATGTATATTTTATTTAAATATATGTATACAATATTTATGACTATATTTTATTTATTTTAGATTGAGGATTTTGGTGTACCTAAAGCTTGGATTGCAGGCGAAAGTTTCAGCCTTTTGTTAGAAACTGATCTTGATCATTTTGCAAAGCTTTCCAGTAATTTCATGGCCCATTCAAATCCATTGTATCTAGGAAACCATATGGAATTATTGAGAATACAGAGTTTGTGATTAAATTATAAGTAGTAGATAAATTATTACTTTTTAAAATTGTATTAGGTATATGATTTTTTTTTTTTTTCATAATTTAGCGGTAAAAGTCAAGGGTCAACCATGTAATATTGACAACCATGAATCAATTTCATCTAATATTGATTTTGTTTACAATTTACAAGATCACAATGGTATATTTTTCTTAATACATTGCTTTTGTACACCAGTATCATAAGTAAAATAATTTTTTTTATTTTATGTAGATTTCAATACTAATTTAACATCTGTTCAGTGGAAAAATTACTGTAACACACTTAATGCTGTATCTGTGACTGCAAAAAATGTATTGAAATCAGGAAATTCCATTAGTTTTTGGTAATTTTATACATTTACAACAATGACTTTTATTCATTTTTAACTGGATTATTTTATGTTTTTAGTTCAGCAACATTATCGAGGAATACTGATAATAAAATAAATTTGGATAATTATGTTGTTACTGAAAATGTACCTGATAACACTGACAGTACTATTACAAAAAGTATTCAACCAGAAGTACACTTTACCGAGAATAAAATGGAAAATACCACTCTTTATGCTCTTGAATCTACTAAAGAAAATCACTTGCCATATGTTAGATTTAACGATTGTGAAATTAACAATATTCCAAATGGAAAATCAAATGGTGTCTATAGTAGTGAGAGTACTTCAGAAAGTAATTCCAGTGATTCTATTAGTTTTCGAAAAATAATTCTAACACCAATCAAAGAAAATGAAGTTAAATTATCAAATGGGTATGAAAATTTAATTTAGAGATGTGTTGAACTCATTTTTTTTTGGCCAAACTGAACCTAAACCAATTTTTAATCTAACCCGATCCAATCTCACCTTTAAAATTTATAATTCATATAATATTACTATTACTTATTAGTATTACTGTATTTTTTGATTAGTTAAATATTTATAATATAACTAATATAAGATTCGTGTTTCAGTAAATAAAAAAACTAACTAACAAGTAATAGTTAATAATTAAGTAATAGTTATTAATTTTAATACTGCATTTTAATGCAGTATTAAAATGATATTGTTATTACACTTTACTGTTTACTACATCCAACATCTTGGTGTGTAACAATAATTTAATCTTGAAAAAGTTAACTGACAAATTAATTTTCCTATTGTATTAAACTGCATATAATTGATGTTGACATCATTTAAGTAAATTAATTTGTCATGTCAATATGACATCATTCACATGGTAAATAATATGAGATATACATTTATAAATAGTTTGGTAATACAAAGTTAGTTCAGTTTTCAAAGAATTTGTTTCAGTTCAATTTGGTTCAAAATTTAGGTATTTGAGTTCAAAAATAAAATTGAACCTTTTACAATTAACCACTCTTCGGTTTGAACTTCTAACAGTTTGACTCATCTCTACTGCAAATTTATTAAAAATTTGCATCAAAGAAATTATTCCTAATGCCTTGGTATGATTATTTTTTTCAGACTGAAACCAATTAAAAGTAGTCCAGATGTGTTTGGGCTTTATAAAAACTCCCTATATTCTCCAATGATGAATAGTCATCGTTCATTTTCAGACTTCAGCCAAAGTATGGAAACTCAAACAAGAACCCGATGTCATACACCAGTCCAGCATAGTGGTGAATCAAAAACTGGGAAACCTCCAAATATTATTATATTTAGCGAGAGTGCTTCCAGTGCTCAACAAATTCAATATTCATTAGAGTCTGTCTTGCATAGATACAGGTAAAGTTACATTTGATTTTAAATAGCTTATACCATCACATGCCATACAAAATACTGTAATAACAATTAAATTATTAATTACATTATTTGATTAGTAAAATATTTAGAATAATCAACTCACTAAAATATGATAATTTAAAATATAATACATAAATACTAAATACACAATTTAAAAAATATTTTTATTTAGTTATTTTTATTTTATATATTCCGTTGTTTTTAATAAATCAATTTATTTTATTTATTAATTTTTTTATATAATAATTTTTTTTTCGTTAAATGCGTTTTACCCACTTCATGAAGTCCCATTAATAAATAGTGTCTTCAATCAGGCCAATCAAGCCAATTTACTTCAACTTAAATATAAGTTAATTTATTTTGGTTATTTTTAATGTTGTAAATAACTCATTATTTATATCAAATGTGCTTATTGTGAAAATATTTATACAGAAACAATTAAAAATTGTTCAATCCAAAAAAATAATGCATTATTTTGAAATCATGTAATACGTATGTGTTGTGTCTTGTGTGTCACGTGTTTAAGAGTGTTTTAAAAATTATTATACATTAACATAATACTATTATATTAGGTACACAATATACACACTGAGTTTAGAGAAAATGCTTCATTCTCCATGGACCACTCAAGCCACAATGGTAGTCGTCTACGGTGCTGTGCCAGATGATCTTTATCCACTACTTGAACATTACCTATTAACTGATGGTGGTCGTATTTTTTGCTTATGTTCTGATTTTCTTGGTACGTTGCTTCCAACTGCTTTTAGTACGGCAGAAGTACGTACTAGTGATATAGTCAATTTTAATTACAAACCACTGTCATTGCGAATATCTCTTTTACACCATATACTCTGCTACCAGCCTAGTATGCCCAATAACGATCATTTTCCATCTGAAAACTGGTAAGTTTTAGGTTTAAAATGCATTACAAATAATAATTGAGTTGTTAATAATAAATAATAAACCTATTAGTTCAAAAGAGGAGGTGGATTTAGACATTGTGGATATGTTTGATTCTAACAACAAGCATCACGCTATTGCTATCAAAATTCTAGCCGCTGAAGACACATGGGAAACCCCCAGTTTAATATTAGCTACTTCTCCATCTGGTGGAAAAGTCATTTTTTCACAAGTAACTATTCACTTGAGTTGATCATAATATTTAGTATATATTTATTTTCCAAAAAGAAGAATAGACGTCAATTTCAGTATTAAAATAAATACTTGTCGATTGATAAACAAATACATTATATTACCATCAATATTAAATATTTTAGGTACATTTGGAAATTGATCCTCATCAAAACGGAGAAGTTTATTCAAGTACTGAGGATAGATATTTATTGATTAAGGATTTATTGAATACCCATTTGGGACTTGATTGTGTATCATGTGAACAAGAACCAAAACACACACCTGCATATTTATTAGGAACTGAAAACGTATGCAAATAATGTTTAAATAGTTAAATAATTTTTTTTTTACTTGTGTCTGTCTGTTTGTCTATTGAGTTCATATGGAAACCTAGAAATATAGCATATTCAAGAGTGTACTTTGATTTACTTGTTTGAATTAATTTTTTTCTCTTATTTTCAGGATAAAATTAAATTTTTAACTTCTCTAAGTGGAAAAGGATCTAAAAATAATATGTTGATATTGAAAGACTTGAAAGTTCAGATGTGCACAAAAAATGAAATGTGTATTCTAGCTAGTGAATATTCCCTACCTGTAATTTTTAATGATTTGCCAACCAGCTTCAACGAAGAAGATTATTTCAAAGTAAGTTTTTGTATTATAGTTAAACATTTATAGATATACATTTTTATCGAAGCCAAATATACTTAGTTAATATTATTCGTACTTTGTGTATATCATTTAGAATTAAACTAAATGAAAATATTAGAATTTGCATATTGATGAAATCAAAAATAAGACAATAAAAAAAAAAAAATGTCTATATATTCTATATTAAAATAAAAATTAATATTTTTATTTTATAACTGGTTTTTGTCTCTTAACAAAAAATAATATATATTTAATTTCCGGTACATTGATTTGGTATTATTAATGATCAAATAAATCATAAATTAACATTGTATTTTTTACTTTTTTCTTCTAAGTAATAAATAATTTTTGTCTAACTTTGGTGCATGATAATTTGTGTTTACTTATTACTTATCAATATAAGGTAATAATAAGAATAACAAAATCAATTGGTCATTAGAGCCAAATGAAGTAAACAATTCAATAAAATTATATCAAATGTATGTTTTTAGGTTTCCTCTATTTATATACTATGTATATTAAAATTATATTTAAATAACTTCAAATAAATAAATAATATTTAATAAAACAAAACCAGTTTACATAAAATGTTATGTTGACAGAATCTTCATACTAAAGAATTGGGTCGTTTAGTTATATTTGGAGAAGTTATGACATCTTCTATGAGGCTCTTAACCGATCCAATATCAAAACATGGGCTTGTAATAATTGCTAAACAGCAAATAACAGGAATTGGTAAAACTTTTTTTTATTTTTATTAGTGATAATTTTTAGTAACTCTATATAAACAATCATAATGTTTTGTATAAACTAATTTTGTATTTGTATACAGGATGATAAACTAAATGTAAGACACTCATTATCTCCAAAAGTATTAACTTTATTCAAATTTACTTTTTGATGAAAATTTAAGAAACAAGCAGCTTTAAAATGTTATATTACTGGTACTATATTAATAAATCCAGAGGGAAACAAAATTTTAATTAAAATCAATTTTGTTGTTGACATTTTTAATTTTTGTCAACCCCTTGACGAGATATTCCAAATTTATGTTTGTTGTTTTGTTGGTAGAGGGAGAGTAGTGGAGTACTATATAAACGCTGCACCGCTATACAAACTACTACTACTCCCTCTACTAAAAAACTGGCATATTTAAAAGTGTGATATCTCGTCAACGGGTTGACGGAAATTAAAATTTATTTAAACTAAAGCTTCATTTTTTTAATGGACTTTTTAATAAAGGTTTCTATTTCAAAGTGAGTGGTGATTTCACCTTTAAAAATAAATGTGACAAAAAATAATGGTTATGTAACTTTTTAGAGTTTTTTTTTTAAATTGTCAAAAAAAAAAAAAATGAGAATTTTCCAAGATAATGTGTATCTTACATTTAGTTGATCACTCGGTATATCATATCATGTGTAATATATTTTACTATTAATTTCATACACAAACATAATAATTTTATTTTTTCAAAATAATAGGCAGAGGAGGTAACAAATGGTTGAGTCCAAATGGTTGTGCCATGTTTTCTATACAATTACACATTCCATTTGAATCAAAACTAGGGCAAAGACTTGCGTTACTACAACATGTTGTTGCATTATCAGTTGTGTCAGCTATATGTTCACTTCCTGGTGGCTATGATGTACGTGTTTAATATTGAAACAGTTATATTTTTCATAGGTATTTTATATTTTAGTTATATATTTTCAGAAACTTGATCTCGGTCTTAAATGGCCAAATGATATATACGCTGGAGGAAATGCAAAAGTTGGCGGACTGGTCATTAGTTGTTCTGCAGTAGGAAACCTAGCTGTCTGTTCTATTGGTATGTTGCAATATTATGATAATAATATGACAGTTTAGAATTTATAAAGCAGTTTATTGTTTCTTATAGGATGTGGTGTCAATTTAAATAATAGTCTTCCAACTACGTGCATAAATGATATAATCCACGAATACAACACAAATAATCATAGCAACCTGCAGACTTTAACTTTGGAACAATATTTTGGAGCTGTATTCTCTGAACTTGAAAGGTTATTGAATCAAGTACAAAATGGAAATGTAGACATTATTTTTGATCTTTACTACAAATATTGGTTACACAGGTAAAAAAAAAAATTTTTTTTTAAATTTGTATTGAAATTTACATAATAATACATATTGTTGTATATATTTATTAGTAATACTTTAGTCACTGTATGTCGTTCAAACAAATCATCATTCAAAGCCACAATAATAGGACTTGATGACAATGGATTTCTTAGGGTTCGTTCAGAAGAAAGCGGTGAAATTGTAGACGTCAGGCCAGACGGAAATTCATTCGATATGCTTTCTGGTCTCATAGCACCAAAATAAATACTAAATTTAATATTGATCTAATAAGTTGGTTTCGTTAATATATGACTGAATAACTGTTGAATGTCAGCAGTTTTTTAGTTTACAGGAATTATTATTCCTGTAATTATATTAATTTACATTTTTATAGGCATGATTGGAAGTTTATGACTTATGATTAGTTTTGAATATTAAAAAAAAAATCACTGGTTTTAATTAAACCTTCTGGTTTCTTTCCTATTTTAAAATGTTTTATTAATTTTTGTTAGATTTAAATTTTTATTTAATTACACAGGATATTAATGGCATAGTTTATAGTTTATGGTAAGTTTGTTGTTTTATTATAATTAAACAACATAGAAATATTTATATAAGTATAAACTCTTAACTACAGCATTTAATTTTTATTAAGACTGGGTTGGTTACATACTAAATATTTAGTTACTTGGCATTACAAATATATAAGACTAATTACTATTTCAGTACTTGTTTGTTAGCATCCTGCCAGAGCGCATTCAAAATGTATACCTCCGCCCTCTTGTATTTGGTGTAATTAGATATTTTACTCTCAAATATTTTCAAATTCTGGCCTCCATTCCATTATAATATAATAGTTACTACATTTGTATGTGCTTATACATTTTTATTTATAATTATCATATAACATTTTTGCTTTATACTATTATAGATGATTTGTAATTTTTTTTTAACACTATATATTTGAATATAATGAGTTAGTGATAGGAAAATAATAAACAAGTGATGATAGGGTATTTAACCTTATGATGATCTGGCGCAGCGCTAACAAATAAGTACCCTATTTCAGTTTGTGGGTTTAGGTGTTTGTTAATTTAATTTATATTATTACATATACCAAATATTGTTACCAAAAAAAATAATGTTGAAAAATCTTGTTTAGATACAGTTTCACATTATTTAGTATATTTATGTAAATAAAAAAATATGTATTCTCGCTATGAATATCTACTATTATGGGTGCTGTTGTAAATGATTTTGAATTGATTATTATATATTGTATCATTATTTGCCTAGTTATTGTTGAATTGATTATTGTTCATTGTCTGTTATCAGAGCTGAGATATTTTATCTTTTGTATTAGTATTTAAATAATTTGTTTCTATTGATTAATATGTATACATTCGAGTGCGTTTGTGTTATTCATTTTGATACTTTGCCACACTGTACAATTCTTGCAAATTATTATTTTATTAGTCTTATAGATGAACAGTATTAATTTTGCAATGATAATTAATTAAATAGTCAGAATGTAATAAATGATTGATAGGAACAAACACTGTATCAAATTGTCCAAATTTATAGCTTAATAATTTAATGCATATTGTTTTCTCTAACTCTTAATACCTAGTTTAGTAGAAAATGTATAACTATGTATGTACCATCATTATTTAATGATTGTAATTAGTTTTTATTGAAATTATACATGTGACATGTGAACACAAAAAAAAAAAAATTATTTTTAAATGACGAATAGAAATATTACTACTTTAAATAATTTATTAGACTGATTATATGTTTTTTTAATAAATACTCATTATTCTGTATTCATTCCGTTCATGTGATCTTTGGTTAATTGTATTTGGTTACGCTACTATAATTTTCAATGTACTAAACAATAAACAGCCATTTATTTTATATACATTTTTTTTTTTTTTTGTAGTTGTATTTATTTATTTTGTATTGGAATGTTATATTCGTTTATAAACGAGTTCATTGATATTATCCATCTGTTTTTGTTTAAATGTATTCCATATAGTTTAAAATAAAAAAAAAATGTTCAAGATCTCAAAATTATAATATATGATCAGCAATATATTAAGACGATTCAATAATACATTAAGTTTTAACATAATGATATGTCAAACAGTAGTGGATTGGGAATTTTCCCAAATGGCTGGTATTCGTGTGAGCTACTATATTATTGTAAAATCAAAAGTAAGTCACTTTGTAGAGAACTAATGTTATTACGTATATTTAGGATTTTAATCATTTCAATTAAAATGTATTATTGTATTAAATCAATTCACTAGGTAGGATATACATAAAACAAATTACTTTGAAATCATCTACTGTGGATTATATTAGTTTAATTTGTTTATGGTCAAATCAACCAAGATAGGATTTTAAACCTCCTAATGCAACAACTGATCAATAATGCTCAAAGAAAGTTCCTATAAAGTTTTTAATTTCTGGTTGAAAAATTTTTCACAGAATAAATAAGAATAAAAAGCACAAACCATAGAGTAAAACCATTGATTATATAATTGTCTATTGTATTATCAATGGTAAAATCAATCTAAATTGGTTAGCGTTAAAATTCTAATTGGAACAAAATAGAATAATCTTTTCAGTTCTTAAAAATAAATTATATATACATATAAATATAAAATTATATTACTAAAATATTATTTGAAAAATTAGTAATATACATTCTTTTGTTGAAAAAATTAGATAAGGTTTATGTAGAAAAATTAACATTAAAATATATATATATATAAATATAAATTTATACTTTATATTTATGTTCAAGGGCATATATATATTTTTTTAATTTTCATATGGAGTATTTAACATGAAATTTGGATTTTTATGTTAAATTATTATTATAGAAAACTAATTAGAGCAATTAAATATATTTGAATTAATTAAAACCTTTATTTAGTACATACATTTGATAATCAATGCATACGAGCTAGAAATATTGGTATACTTTCAAACAAAATCTGTACATAATAAGTATATTTACATTTTTAATAGCATACAAGTACTGTTTTACTAAATTTATAATTGTAAATAACAACAACACAAAAACTAATTAAGTCCTAAATTTACATAAATATTAGGATGGTTAGAATTCACAAATCGTCGTGATAGGTCACATTCCAAGTAGTTTCTGAATGAATATCATTATTTGCTGGACCAATTAGAGCTTTAGCAGTACTTGAGTTTGAAAAATACAAATTGGCTACGTTCAAAATATCATCAATTTTTACATTCATAATCTGATTTCTATGTTCTTGTCTAATCTGTTCATCCATGTCATAAAAAAATAATGCGTTACCTTTAGCCATCGGTGCGACTGGATGGTCTATTCCTTGGAATATAGCTAACTTTGCCTCATTTAGTTCTTCAAGAGTTATTTTCTTTTTATTTATCCAATCAAGAGCACTGTCAAAAGCTTGGAAAGTTTCAACTGGTTTTGGATCCCGATAAGAATACATCTGAATACTACCTGAATTGCTCAAAGAAACACCAGAGCCATAAGCACCGTTTTTTTCTCTGACTGTAGGCAATAAGTATTTGGAACTCATGTATTTGCAAAGAACTTTAAGTGGAGCAAAATCCTTATGAACATAATGAACACCTGGAAGAGCTTTTGCACAATAATTAACTGAAAATGGTAACACGTGATGAACACTCTTAATATTGTTATCTTGTTTTTTTACTTCATTATATTCACTTGATAAATTCCATTTGCCCGCAACTGTGTTTAAAAAACTATCAAGACCTTTGACTGCCTCAGTGTTATCATCTACAATAGTCAACGAACACTTCATGGTATTTTTGTTTAATATTTGTTTACTAATTTCTTCTAGTTTTTTCACTATTGTTGATAAATCATCCATCTGAGCAATTTTTTTCATAGAACTAACATACTGGAGCCCACCATACGATTCACGCAGAGCATCGACTGGGTTAATATTAGAGGTTGCACACAACATTGCATACATGTGCCCGCTACCTGAGATACTATTGGCCAAACTACTCGCTTCTTCTTGTACAAGAGTTTTGAATCGGTTTTCATTTTGAAATGTTACTTGAGTAAATATTTGTTTCCAGAGATCGAACATTTCATTGACATTTTTGTCCAAACAATGAGAGTTCAGAATAACATTTTCTTTCATGTTCAACAAATTTTTAGGCGAGTCTATAATAGCTTGGGATACATGTAAACCACCAGTAGACTTCCTAACCATTTGATCAAATTGTCGAAAATCCATAGACTCAGTGCCCATTCTGGTAACTACATTACAAAATAACGGAATGAGATTCTTTAAATCACCAGATAAATGAGCTGTATTCAATAAACTTCTAAAATAAGTTACTTGATTAGTAGGCTGTGGAAATATAAACACTGGCGTATTATTTATATTTTTTCTATTGAGAGCTACAGTGTCAGTTGTCTTTTTTAAATCATTGAGGCTCAAAGATGGTAAACATGTAACATCTTGTATTTTATCTTGTTGCTGTCGAAGCTCTAAACCTTGTATATAAATATGATCTATATCCTTATTGGACAAAAGAGACAATTTTTCTTGTAATATTTTTTCCTCATTTTCTTTTCTCAATTCTTCATAGTTGTTTTCTGGTGACATAGTGATAATGAGTTTATGTGTATTATTCAACAAATACCTGTCGACTAGCAATTGCAAATAATTAGGTTGATTTGTTAGTTTTTTCTTGAACTCTTCAATTTTTTCACCAACACACATTGAATCTAAAATGTTACCATCGTGATTCCAAATGGGTAAAGTACCATACAACAGTTGCAATCCAAAGTTTGAAGTCTGATGCCTCATAGAAAGTTCAACTGAATGTAAAATATTATCAATATCGCGTCTATCAAAACCTTCTGTAATTACTGATTTAATTGTATCATTATAAATTGATTCTACACGTTCAAAATCTGATTCATTTAATCCTTGAAGTCCTACTGCAAAAAATGTGTCTCTTGTTTGATCCGTGAAACCAGTCGCAGCACTGAAATCTGTTCCAATGTTTGGTTCTATGAGAGATTTATAAAATTTAGCATTAGGTCCATTCAATAATAACCTCGAAAGTATAGCTAGTTCAAAAGTCTCTTGTATATTTGTAATATCACTCCAAAGGGTTCCAATACTCAAAGACGATTGTTTATCCTTAGGGATCATTGGATCTTCTTTACAAGTAACGTGTGTCCGTTTAGACGATAACCATAGTTTTTCATTTGGAACCTTAGTCTCATTTTTTATAGTTGAATTTGCTGTACAATTTTTTAAGAATGTATCATTCAAATACTGTAGATGGTTTTCCAAGTTGAAATTACCATACGAATAAAAACGGCTGTTACTTGGATGATAATATCTGTCATGAAAATCAATAAGTTCAGAATAGGTTAAAGACGGTATAACCATTGGGTCACCGCCAGAATTCACACCATACGTATTACTTGGTAAAATATTATTCAGAAAGTGTTCATTATATATTTGTTGATTATCCGAATAAACACCTTTCATTTCATTGTAGACAACACCTTTGATTTCAATTGGAGAATTTTTATCATCAACATTCTTATGTTCTAAACGCCAACCTTCTTGGCGAAAATCAGATTCTCGTAACATTGGATTGAATACAGCGTCCAAATATACTGACATCAAGTTATAATAATCAGATTTGTTTTCTGTACAAAAAGGATAAAAAGTATAATCGGGTGCAGTCATGGCATTCATAAAATTTGCCATAGAACGGTTAAGCATTTTAAAAAATGGATCACGACATGGAAATTTTCTACTGCCACACAATGTAGTATGTTCCAGAATATGTGGCAATCCATTAGAATATTTTGGAGTTGTACGGAACGCTACACTGAAAACATTATTTGTGTCATTCCTATCAATATGCAAATAATCTGCTCCAGATTTTCTATGTTGAAGACGCAGAGCCGTGAGTTGAAAGTCATTTATAGGTCTAACTTCTTGAACAACAAAGCCTTCTACTTCTTGTCCAACTTCAAAACTGTTGTTATTGGTTGTTTTAGTATTTAAGACACTGAGGCCACGAATATTTGAACGTTGTTTGTTAAGTGCTTTTGAAAGTCTTAACATTGTAAATTTTTAACTCTGAAAAAATAATTAAAAAGTATCATTAACCGTTATTATTTAACAACTTGACGACTGCCTCTTTGGTATCTACAGAACTTTCCGACAATGACTTTTTGAAAAAACTTACATACAATTATTGCGTACTTTATTTAATTGTTTAACTTGAGAACACGTATATTAGTAGCACCTAAATTAAAATGTTCCATATATTTTTGTATTTTTAAAATATGAGATTTTGTATTGGGTATCATAGCATTGTAAATTAATATTATGGTCGTTATGAAACATCCCTTAAAAACCGAATGCATGATATTCTGTACAGAGTTGCATGGCATGCAAGTTGTTAAATGAAACGCTAAATACATGATAGAAAATGTGTTGTATTCTTATTAGCAAATATATATTTCAACAATAATATTGAATTTTTCAGTCAGTTTACATTACAGAATATATAATAAATGTGTAATTACATAGAATAACCATAAATTTATGAATTATTTTTAAACAACAATGTTTAAATACTTACATTTTAAAATCGATTTCAATATTATTAAATAGTGGTTATTCCCTGAGATTAGTGAAGAGTAACGGAAACAAAACTTGAAGAATAATTAAATTGTAATAAAATTAATTAAATACTGTCGAATCTGCTTCCTTTTCTCCAGTTTTATTTTATTAGTAAATAATAATTAGTTGATCGAAAATTAAGCTGCCCGGGATCTGTAGATAATTACATACGTTCCACTAACAATATTTGATAAGAAAGCCCAGTGGTTCCAAAACTGCGATAAAGTGACTATAAAGGCAGTAGATAGGCAATAAATACACAAAATAAAATCAATCACAAGGCGCCAAATAATTTTATGCAGAAACCGACCGATGAGGCCGAATTTGAGGGTCAATAAAAAACAGAAGAAAATCCCGTTGACAACATTTTCTTTCACTAAAAGTTAACTGGAGAAGTGTACTTTAAGAAGAATATGTATTCAGTAAAGCGCCTCTCGGGCCAGAACACCTAAAGACACTTAGCAATAAATTTATTGTCGTGACGTTCGGCACAATAAACCGACCGACGTGGGCGAATTTGAGGGTCATGTGTCTTGCGAACTATAATATTTATTTATATTTTATATTATCCACAATATTATATCTGTAAAATTATAATTTATTATTAATATTTATATATGTGTATCGAACAAGACAGACATTCAGTGTAGTCGTAGTGACGTAGTGTTGTAATTTAAAATTCGATAGTGACGTAATGATCTTAAAGGAAAAAGGTTTTCTTGTTACGTTTGTGAAGTTGCCCCCTCCTCCCACATTGTTACATGAAAACCAAACCAGTGTCAAAATATTGCGTCTAATTTGCAACGAAGTTTTCAATATTTGCAACTCGATACTTTTCCCGGGAGAACGATTTAAAAATAATAAAAAAGAAATTAGCGGTTTCTTTAAATTATTATGTGGAAACATTATAACTGAGATCCTTATCTTATCTTATAATTGTTTACTAATTCATATTAAATTCATAATATAGCTATTTTTATGTAATTTTAAAATTGACAAAATTTTCGACGATAAGTATAAAAATGTATCCATATTATTCTTCTATACGTTGCACAAAAATTAATCTCGTCTGTTATTCCGTCGTGTATACGTATATTATTACGATCATTGGCAAGACCTATGAGTTTTTCGTAATTAAAATCACTATTTATTTAACGTTTTTAATTATATTATCTAAATTTTCTACATCATTTGTGTATATATGTAATTTATTTGTATACATTTATATAAATATTAAGTACTTATAAAATTATGTTATTTTGAGACATGAAAATACATGTTAGTTAGTTCTTATTTAAAAAATAAAAATAATTTATATATGTCCATTTTCAAACATTTTTGTGTGTAAATTTACAAAGTTTAAACATAATTGACAAAATGGCAGTTGACAATGAAAATATAAATGATACAATCACTGATTCTTTAAAATTAGTATACATAAACATTGATTTAAATACAATATATATGAATAACTAATTTCGATACATTAGTATCTTTTTTGGAAAATATAGAACAAAAAAGTTTCTTCTATAAAACGTAACAGAGTATCAGCATATTACTTACCAGAACGTCTACCGAATATGACGAGACTATGTGTTTTCGTTTATGGACCAATATTCTTTATAATGTTTTTAAGTCATCCTATACAAATTGTTTGTCTGCTACTGTTGAAAATGATTTCAAAGAATTAAAAACGCAAATACTAAGATTTGAAGTACAACCTATGTCCGCTTATAGATTTATGAACTAACATTTAACAAATATCAACAATAATGCTTAACTTTTTAAAAGTAAACAATTGAAATACTGTTCTCTTCCTAAATTAAAACTGATCTAAAATAATTATAATTACAATTTCTGATGGACAATAAACAGACTAATAGAAAAAAAACAATAAAATTTCAGGAGTCGGGTAGGCAACTTAGGTAAAGATTTGGACATTACCAACAGAATTTCGAAAATTGGTTAAAAAATACATTTTCAGGTTCTGGAATGCCAACTTATTTAATCGTTGGTAGTGCAATTTCAGGAGTTGCATAGGCAACATAATTGGGAACCACTGGTTTTTATTATCAAACATTACTAGCCCAACGTACAATAAGTCTTTATTATCTATGTCCAGACCCCGGTTAGAAATTTCTTATCACTTATAACATGGATTAAACAGGCCATACCATATGTTCGGTGATAACGTTTCCCGCGAATTCTTTGTATTGTTTAGTTTTCCAAAATTTAGCACAGGAAAATATAATTTGTGATATTATCGTTCACATGGTTAGAGTGGCTCGTTGACACTCGTCAAAGTTTTATTTCTAACCGAAAACGACAAGATATTTTACATTTGATTGTTCGGTGATTTAAGGGTAAATAAAATATTATAGTATAATAATAATAGTAAAACAAACGTAATATTGCCACATTGTTTTTAAAACTATTATTCTATTTAGAAATTAAGTACTGACTATTCGACTCGAGAGTTGGGTATGTATATTTTTATTTCATTGTCATAGGGTGACGTAGATTATTGAGACATTTATAATGAAGATAAATTCTTTTTAGTTTTACCTTTTTAGAATTGACCAGTCTAGTTAATTAAATATATTTTAAATTTGACTAAAATCTGTTAGTTTAATTTGTATAACAGTATTTTGGGTAAATTAAAAAAAAAAAAAACCATTCATTTAATTTGATTTTATACTTATCTACAAGAAAATAATAAATTAAATCAATATTTATGATATTAATACTATATTTTTTTATGATATTACCTACTACTTAATAAATAAATTAGTCTTTCATATATTACTTGTATTATTTATATTATGCTATAATATGTTTGCTAAAATTATTACAACCATGTATATAAATACCAATTTACTATGGGTTTATGTAGTTACTATTATAATTATTCCCATGTGATTAATAATAAGTACTATTAGTTCTACTACGGTGTGTTTTTTTATTAGTAATAATTTCTTTCTAGTTTCCAAACAGTTTTTCTAAAATATTAAAAATCATATAACAAATTCATTGGTTTTATTTTTTCTGACTACAAAGGAAAAAAACACCATTATATAACCTTAGTAGTTCACGGAGCTTTGTTAAGAATCATCATTTGATTGCATGATTTATCATTATTTTCAGTGTATTGAATAAATTATCCGTGGTGTGAATATGACCTGATTTTTCAATATTTAGGTTTTAAAAGTTTATATTATGTTCAAAGAACATTACTTAAATAATTTTATTCAACATTTGTTATTATTTTTAATATGATTTATGAATATCTAATTCAAAACTTTTAATTGTATTCTGTTATATATATATATTTCCAATATTTCAATAATGATGTTTATTATTAATTTTAGGTGATTAATACATTGTCCAAAATGGAAAAAAGAATTTCATCTCAACGAGTATCAACAAATGAAATTACTTCTAAGAGATCATTAAGACACAGAAAAGCTGATAAAATGTCTCCTCACAATTCACAGTGTTACATTTCTCCAAAACCTGTAATTATAAAAATATATTTTAATTTATAATACAGTAGAAACCATTTATAACCGGATCTAATACATAATAATTTGTAACCCTATACCATAAAATATGTGTAAATATTGTGGTTTGTAAGTATTTATCAATTATTCATAATAGGCCCATTAATCTTGTCTGCTGTCATTTACATTCTAGATCCTCCTATAGGGTTTAATTAACAAACAATTTGTTTACCGTAACTATAAAATTATAATTTATATATAAAATATACTTAAATTATCATGGTATTAGATAAATTTGTCATTAAGTACAAATGAAAGTTTTATTTTTATACCTATACATTTTTATTTGTTGAATTTTTTTTAAATTTAAAACTATTGTTATCTATTTTTACAAATTCTGTATTTATTTCTATATTTGTGGGGGGGTGGGTTATTGTAATATATAGATATGAAATGTGTCTTATGTTACCATTTAAAAAAAATGAAGAAGTGATGTTTATTCAATACAAACTTGTGATGATTAAAATGTATAATTGGCTAAAAGTCATATAGGATTGTGGTATCATATTCTAACAAGTAGGGTTTGGATAATCTAATAAGCATATTTATTATTTTTTAATAAAATGATTAGTGGGGACAACTAATGCATTAATAGAGCTATATATATTCTGCAATATAATTATGTTTATGTATGTTCTTATTATTTTGCAATTTATTGTATATTTTGTTTTATATTATAGATTAAAAAAATTAAAACTGCAATAGAAGAGTCACCAGCTAATAAAAGCAAACAACAACTTGAAGATGAAATATCTAGATTGGTATATTATATAAGCTTTATTTCGAAAATATTATAGAAATTTATTTAATAGTTTTTTATTTTATTTTTAATTAGCATGAAATTAAATTAAATTTAAAACGCATTGATGACAATAATTATATATCAATACTTTCTCCTAGTTCAAGAAAAGTATGTTTATTTTTATATATTTATATATAAAAACATTTTTAACATTTTTTTCATATTTTAGATAAAAGGAACATGCTCAAATAATACACTGACCAAGAGTCCTGGCGTCCCCACTACACCAAAAGTAAGTTTATTTGATCTATTTTGTCAATTAATTATTAGTACTAGCAAGTTGTGGCTCCCCAAGGAGCATTTACTATCTTGATTCAGTTCTTATTTAAATAATCATAAACAATATATTTTTAGTGTTCTATTTTGTCTGAAGCTCTCAATATGGAATTTGTTTAGATTTTAGTATCATCAAATACTATTTGAAGGTGGCGTTAATGTTCTACAAGAATTGTGCACCTGTTGGGTTTAATAATTTATTGTATGATATCATACTTTAAATATTGGTGTTATTTTTATCATGAATTCTGCTTACCTACTCATATTTAAGAGCTTACCTGCTCAAATTCTAAAAACTTGGTTTTCTAAGTCATGTTTATAATGAGTTTAAATTGACACCTCCATTAACAGATTTGTACTTAGTGTGCATTTGTATGGTTATCGTTGAAGTTTACTGTTGTTATTTGGGACCACCATATTGCAAGTCATAAGAGCCAGATTGAAAGAATACAACACAATTTCTTTAAGCTTTTGCTGCTTATTATTTTTTAAGAATTGATTATGGACTTGATTAAGTTTTCAGTCCTTAGCTCTTGTAAACCATATACTCCTATAAAAGCTGATTAAGGTATTTGTCAACTGTCCTAAAGTTCATTTGAAAACTACATGCTTTTAGTCTTGTTCTCTTTATTACTATTATCATATAAATATCTGGTCAAGTTGAATAGTCATACTTATTGTTGATATTAACATGTATAATGCTTATTTTTCTACACAATTTATTCAAGCTTAATAGTTAATAGAAACTAATATTATGTAATTTATTGAATATTAGATGAATTCAAGAAAATCCCTGCGATGGAGTGAGCGTAATGAAAATGTAGTAATGAATTTAGTTGAAGAACTCATTAACAATAGTGATATTGAAGATGATATAATAAATACACCAAAAGTAATAATTATAAAGTTATTTTGATATATAATATATTTAATTTATTGTTATTATGTAGAAATATTCATGGATAAATTATATCCAATCAGTTATAGCTGATGGATTGGTATCTGTAAAATCTGTATTTTAAAATAATAACATAGTATATTTTAGGACATGCTCAATGGTTTTTTAAGGTTCAACCAAATTTACTATCTTTTCCAATGAACTAAACATTTTACTTTTTTAATAAATCAAACTTGATCATTGGATTTCTATTTTAACTTATACAGTCTAACAGAAATTGTTTTACTGTGATCATATTTATATCTAGTTTACTATACTCCGTGTCACAAGAGAGTGCGACCGCCACGCGCATCTCAATGATTTAGCTCCAACGTCCTGAGGCCAAATTTCCCCACACCATATGGCATCCGCTCTTTGTATACAGCAGCTCAAGTAACACATCGCAAATATTACCTTGACAGGCTTGACTAACCATTATAATATATCAGTGTAGGAGTTATTATTATTTTTATATACTATCAATTCGCGCTCGTTATCGTTATTGTCAATGTCATCGACATTTAAAAAAAAAATTGTATAATATTATTTAATATAAACATTTACTTTTCTAGAAGAATTCCTTTTGACAGGTGAAATATCTTCTATCATAAATACTTCAGTAGCACGTCTGAATAATATATATTTAAAATTAAATAAAAAAATCTTAAAAATTGCAAATCGCATATTTTTTAGGTACACATTGAATCGCTCCGTATATTACAACGTCGTTCAACGATGGGGGTCAACACTTATTGACGGTAGGCAACATTGACAGAAATGTGGTAGGTATGCGCGGGAATAAACGCATATCGGTCACTGCCCAGTCACACTCTCTTGTAGCACAGAGTATACCTAACTATTAATAGCATATACTATAATACGATTCCAACATTTTTCAAGGATTAAAACTTGAAATATTTGACAATTTCAATTATTATTGTACCTGATACCCAAATTAAACACCAGAAGTTCTGTTAGATTTTTAAAATCTGAACTGTCCATACACAATTGTTATAATAATAAATATAAATTTACAGAAAAATAACAGAAAATCTATTCACAAATTTGATGAAACTGAGGATTTGAACGAAACTCATCCTGAAAATGTGAATATTTATTTTAACTACTATAGTTATTTATTATTAATTCCACTTAATTAAAGGAAATGATGATTTACAGAAACGGAAACGGAAACCTACAAAAAGATTTGATGATTTTGTTGATAAAAATGAAATCAACTATTACTCTCCTGATATAGTAATAATAATTTTTTTTTTTCATATTTTAATAATAGTAACAAAATAACTAAAATTAATTATTATAAATAAACTTTATTTATGTTATAGAAATGTACACGAGGTTCCTCATTATCTACTTCTAGTAAATCAAATAACATAATTGATGCATTTGAATCTGTTACTCCAGTATGTTCAATAATATAATTATTTATTAAAATTGTTTGTAAAATAACTAAAATATATTTGCAGAAACGTTCAAAAATACCTATTAATCTATTTGATGAACATGATAATTTGAATGAGATTGAAATCTTTGATACTCCTAAAAGTGTAATTTGTTTTTTTATTGAGAGTTGTTTTGAAGTTATATTTAATGTAATGCAATTTTATAGATCCGTGTACGAAAGGCATCAGTTACTTTATCAACTCCTAGTAAACCAAACAACATAATTGATACATTTGAACCTGTTACTCCAGTATGTAAAGAAATATAATTATTTATTAAAATTGCTTGTAAAATAATTCAAATATATTTGCAGAAACGTATAAGAAAATGTATTAATCAATTTGATGAACAGGATAATTTGAATAAGATTGAAATCCCTGATACTCCTAAAAGGGTAATTTTTTTTATGGAAAATTGTTTTGAAGTTATATTTAATGTAATGTAATTTTATAGAACCGTGTATGGAAAACATCTGGTACTTTATCAGCTTCTAGTAAATCAAACAACATAATTGATACATATGAATCTGTTACTCCAGTATGTAAAAAAATATAATAATTTATTAAATTTGCTTGTACAATAATTAAATATATTTTCAGAAACGTACTAGAAAGCCAGTTAATCGATTTGGAGATGCAGTTGATTTGGATGAATTAGAGGTAGTAAATATTTTAGTTTCTAAATTATTATTTTCTTAAAAAATTGGATTATTGTAAAGAAAATATGTATTTTTGTAATTTTAGATGAAAAAAGATAAAAAAATGTCTACTGAAACAATTAATAAACATGAAGATGTAGATTATGAAGTTGATTCTTGGAAAACTCCAGTAAATGTAAGTATATTTAACGTTAGTTTCAAGATTTTGAATTCTAGTATTTTAAATTAATTTAACCCGAATTAGATTAAATATAATAAAATATATAATCAATATTTAATTTAAAAAAAATAATTTAAGTAGCGTCTACAATAATGATAGTCTTTGTTTTCATATATCACTTATTAGTTTAATATATTTTACTATTTTTATTACTTACATTAATTCTTTTCATTTGAATGATTTTAAGATGAGGCTTTATAGCAATAATGTTAAATAACAGTTAAACACCAACATTGAAAACACTTGGGTTCAATTACTTATTTATACAATTATTACATTATACTGATCATAAATAATTCTATAATAATCTTCAAATATTTTAGAAATATACCCGTTTAAGAATGACACCTACTACATATTCTAGTTCTAAAGTACGTCGAAGTATTCTACAAGATATCCCAGAAAGTAAAGAATGTGAAGTTGTTACACCAAAGACACCAAGAAAAACTCCTAAAGTAATCATTAAATATTTTTAATACATATTTATTTTAAAATTACTTGTTTATTTTTAAAATACAATTTAGGCACATGTGAAAAACTTGATAGCTTCAGTAACAAAAAGGTCAGATAATGGAGCAAAAGTTCCATTTAGTCCTTTAGAAAAAGCAAGAGCAAGTCTACATTTGCACGCTGCTCCTAAACATTTACCATGCCGTGAAGTTGAATTTAAATCTATACATTCATTTTTGACCAGAAAAATTAATGATGAGTTAACTGGGTAAATTACTATAATAATAATAATAATAATAATAATAATAATATCATTAAATATAGTTTATGACTTAAATTATAACATTAAAATTTTTGTTTTGTTTTAATTAGAAGTATGTATATTAGCGGTGTTCCTGGTACTGGAAAAACTGCAACAGTTAAAAGGGTTATTGATTCACTAAATAGTGACATAATAATGAAACATAGTTTCAAAGTAATTTAACTATCAACTATAAGATATATAGAGTAATAATAACACATGAATTTCCATTATAGTTTATTGAAATAAATGGTTTGAGGCTTGCTAATCCCCATCAAGCTTTTTCAGTCATATGGAAAGAGTTAACTGGACAAACAGTGTCATCTTCTCGGGCTCAAGCATTTCTTAATGACTATTTTTCTAGCAAAAAAGTTAAAGATTTGTCAACAATTTTATTGGTTGACGAGGTAATTTATAATATTTGAAGAGTGAATTATTTTATTATTATTTAATATTATTAAATTTCTCAGGTAGATCATATTTGTAATCGGAAACAAGATGTAGTCTATAACATACTTGACTGGCCTACGAGGACAGATTCAAAAGTAGTAGTAATAACTATTGCAAATACTATGGATTTACCTGAACGAGTATTACGCGGATGTGTTACTAGTCGAATGGTAAAATATTTATATTATAAATATAATCATTATAATCATTATTTATTTTATAATTTGTTATTAATTAAAATAATACATATTCATATAAGTTTTTCGGCTTAGGGATTGACTAGATTAGTATTTAAGCCATATACATTCCAACAGCTGCAAGAAATAATCAAGAACAGGTTGATCAACAATTCATCGTTTGATTCTGATGCTGTGCAGTTGGTGGCTAGGTAGTTACCCGTTAAAAAAAAAAAAAATGTCTATTAATATGAAAAATTGTTATATTTTCACATTAGAAAAGTAGCTGCTATATCTGGTGATGCAAGGCGAGCATTGGATATTTGTCGTAGAGCTATAGATTTAATTAAGTCTGAAGATGATTCACAATTAATAACTATTGACCATGTGAATCAGGTGTTAAACTCAATACTTTCTGGTGTCCGTGTAACTGCTATCAGGTACAATAGCTATCCATATTATTTTAATACTCCTAATATAATAAATTAATAAATATTTTTTTTTTAAATTGTATTAGTAAATATTCAATGTATATATTATTAATTAGATTATTTTAAAATGTGATTTTTGGTAAACCCCTTTTTTCTTACTTAACCAAAATCAATAATTAATAAGGTACTAATTTAAAGTTTAAATTCTCAACTTCTAACAAATTATTAATTCACACTGTTTTTGGGCTGGATTTGTGTCACGATTGTATGACTGCAATGAAAATTTGTTGCTAGGACATCAGTTTTTATATTTGCTATTTTGTATATTTTTAAAATTATATTTTTATTGAATTATCATAATTTATTTTCAAATGGGAAGTATTCACATGGGACCACTAGTATATTGAATATTTCTAAATGACTAGAATTTCATTTTATTCAATTAATAGCAAAATATCATGAATTGTTATCTCAATTTAAAAAGACACTACTAGTGTTTGTGACATTTGCTAATAGAGATTGTAGAAGAAAACAAAGACCTGTTCTGCATTTTTATCACTTTAAGTTTAGGTTAAAAAAATTACAGTATCTAATTTGTATCATACCTAATGATTTTTAATATTTTTAGGTATTGCACTCTTCTAGAACAATATTTTCTGAAAGCACTCGGAGTCGAAACAACTAGAACCGGTATTGATCATAGTACAATTGATTCAGTTTATAATCAAATGAAACACATTTGTTTACTTGAAGGTAAAATTTTAACTCTAATTTGAATATTGTGGGTCATATTTTTTAATATATTAAATTTGCTATTCACAGGTGAAAATTTGCCAAATGATCAAGAAATAGTTAAGATGGCGTATCGATTACGAGATAGTGGTCTAATATTTTTAGAAAAAAAACGATGTGATATGTTTCGTAAAGTGTCGCTCAATATTAGTCCAGAGGATATAAGTTATGCCTTAGATAAGCATAATAATTATTAGGTTTAAATTATTATTTTTATTGATAAATGTATTTTATAAAATAATTATTTATACACATTTTTCTATTTTTTCTTAAAGTATAAATTTAAATGTTGTTTTGTATAAAATCTGTTTAATTTTTACTGACTAGTTAAAGATTTACTTTTTTGTGAACACAAACTGTATTATAAATAAATTAAGAGAGTGTGAATCACTCATTATATAAGAGTTTCCTTTTTTTACTAGTTTTTAGAAAAAAATGAAAATTTTTCAATTAAGAAATTCACTTCTTAACAAAATATACAATTAGTCTCAGGAAAGAATCAAGAAGGCTTCAGTTGAAATTAAGGACATTTTGGACTGTGAGTAGCAGGGCGAGAGGATAGAGGCCAAAGAAAGTGTCAAGGTTCAAATGTCATGGCTTTTCTCCTGAGCCTCTTATTGTCATGAAAAACTGCCACCATGATCATGACTGACAGATGCACGAATCTTCGGGGCATTAAAACCTCAGAATCAGGCACTGGTCTCCAGACTGGCATGTTATAAAAATTGATCCACGAAGATCACCAAAAATTTGTAAATGTCATGTCTACATTTACTAGTATCGTTATGATATGCAATAGATCATCATTATGATATACTTATCTCTAATATTTTTGGATTGGTTATTTGATTTTCAATAAACAATAATAGCAGTGGGGTAGTAATGTTCAAACACTGTCGGTTAAATCAGGAAAAAAATAGGTTATATAAGATTTATTCCTTAGTCCAAGGATCTTAACGCCCATCCAAACAACTTAATACAAAAATTGTTGTCTATAACTTTTTTAGACACATATATCTGCTCAAGTCTATCAAAGCCTAAGTAAAATAGCCTTAATTAAACTAATTTATATTATAAATTATTTTCTATCATTTAAATTATCACTAGTGGATATCTTAGAATGAAAATAAATTTACTTTACAACCATAAAGAATTCATCAATGAAAAAAGATTATTTTGTATTCTATTATTAAACAGTTGCTATTTGTGGAAATAAAAATACGAAAAATAAATTATACCAATTCCATTATTAATTATCATGATATATTGTATGTTATTATATAACAATATATAGATGTTAATTGAATGTTTAGTAGATGGAAAACTTGATGATTGTACCTTATATTTTGATTATGCATTATTTTAAACATTATTCCTGATAATACCTAGTCTTATTTTGCAAAATCATATAAACAATAAAAAACCAAAATTACAAATGATATTTAAACATTTATTACTCATAAATCTGTAGTTTTTTAATTAATCAATCTTCCAATAATAAAATAATATGGTTTATTCCTTCTATGTACATTTAAAATTGTTTTAACATTCTTATTCATCAGGAGGAATAAATGCCATATTACGTTTAGCTTCTCTTTTAACTTTAGCTTCCTTTTGCTTATCTTCTTTCACCTTCCTTTTTCTTTTTTGTCTTTCTTCTTCTTTGAGGAAGAACTCACCTGACTCCAACATTTTGTCGATCTTACTCTCTGTCGGAGCTGGTGGGAATGGTGTGTAAGGTTTCTTTGATTTTTTAGTAGATTTCTTTTTAGGCACATTTTTAGGCTTGAAATTCGGTAAAAACCTATCCCAATTTTCATTCTTCAATTTTGGATTTCTCTCTAATTCACGTTTAATCATTAATGATTTTATATTATAAATAGGATGAACATTCTTCATTGTATCTGTAACAATACGCCGCACCTAAAATATCATTAAAAAAATCATTGTATTACAATAAATAAATATACTTAATTTTAAAATAGGTACCTGTTGGAGTCCTTTATATGGTCCAAGAGCAGCTACAGTTTGTCCTTGTACAAGAACATAACAATTAGTCAATAATTCAATAGACTTTAGTGTGCATCCTCCCGGCCCAATAAGCCGTTGTCTTCGTTTTACAAATTTATCACGATTTCTAATCATAGAACCAATTTTGATGATATCGGCTGCCATATTATCTTCCATAACGCGTAGAGCTTGTTCATAGGGAACACTACGCGACAACAATTTTATTAGATCTCGGGCCTTCAATATAGATGCTGGATCCCAGGTTTTGCGTGTAGTGCGTACAGCCATACTACCTTCTAATGCATCTAGATCAGCTTTGATATGGTATTTGGACAAGGAATTTTGCACCAATGGCCAACATTCTTTTAAATATGTTTCTCGATATTTAGGAAACAATGTGGCAAATGAACTCTCTTCTAATAGCCCATGGGGATTGTCTTCCTGACGAAACTCGGGAATTTCACTTTTCCATGCGTTTTCCATTAAATTGATTTAGACTGAAAAAAGTTTTAACAATAATTTTATAAAATCTGTTAATTATTAGTATTATCTTGGATCATTATTTATCATACAAAATGGAATTTTCAAAATATTTAAATAAAAAATAATATAAAAAAACAAACTTATTGCTTTTTTTTCAATTGCCTTTTCCCCTTATTATTATAGTTAAACAATATTTTAGTTATAAAAAATAAACAAACAAAACAATCAGGTCCATGAACTAAATAAAACGCATTTTGTATTAGCGCTTTAAATATTTATTATTACTCACAATTACTCCCTGTAGTCATGTAGTCAGTAAGTACTAGAAAAGCATAGTATAGCAGTACAAAATATAATACTTCTATAAGTACTATGAAATAGTAGCAGTTTACATTATTTATTTACATTAACACACGATAGCGTGCTATTGAAGTGATAAGCTGATAATAATGTCGATAAGAAAATATTGTTTCTACATAACCTAGAAAAAGCATTTTAGGAATCAATGTCCGGTTCTTTTTGTTCGTTTCTATTATTTTTTTTTCGTAGCTATTGTTGCGTTTTACACGAAATTATTTCCTTTGCTGCCGACAAGAACTCGTTCACTTTTCACTACACGTGTTTTGTCTTCGACGCTTCGTCCAGATTTACTTAGATCATTCTGCAGATTCACAACGATACAAAATGGGTTTCGCTAACGTATGGTACTCTCATCCGAGACGCTACGGCCAAGGATCCCGATACTGGTAAGTATTATATAAACTTGTTTGTTGTGGCAAACATTGTACACTTTAAGACGTATAAAACCACCGTGTTTATACGGTGATCAGTAACTTATTTGCTAAATGGGGTGAGGGGGAATTGAAAATTTGCAGACTATGTACGTTTTAATTATTTATAATATATTTATCATATTATGGGATAGGTATTATAGGTAATATTATAGTATAGATTAGTTCCTTACAGAGTTTGTAACTTTTATATTATGTGGTAATTGTATAAGATAATATTATACAATCATCATTGTCATAATTGATTGATATTATTTATAATATAAGTGTAAATGTTAACAATTAATAAATACAATATTGGTTTTAATTTTTCTTAACGTTATGTTTTTAGCCGAGCGTGCACAAACAGACACGGTCTCATCAGGAAGTACGGCATCAACTTGTGCCGTCAGTGTTTCCGAGAATATGCTAATGACATAGGTTTCAAGAAAGTGAGTTTGCGGCAGTTACTCAATTTACTTAAACTTCTAATATTATTTTGTAAATGTTTCAGATGGACTAATAATGTTTGTTTTCCTTGATCTTGACTACAAACACATTGACCACCCAATGAATGTGGTGCAATAATTTTTTGTCTATACTATTTTTAAGTCAATAAATGAACTTAAGTTGAAAACAAAATTTGGTTTTTTTTTGTACATATTGTAAATTGTGGCTTGGGTCTTAAAGGGCCAATCTATCTCATTTTTTTACAACTGTTGACAATAATAGATTCTAAAATGGTAGATTGGTTGTTTTAGAAATATAACTAAATAACTATGTTTGTAACATTAGCCCTAGTATCTCAGTTATTATTGGTACTTGAATTACGCCCTTAAAGTACAAGAAAAGGAATAACATTTTATTTACTGGCCTTTTAAACTTTTTTTTTTACAAAAAAGTGAGGTTGGCCCTTTTAGAGCCAAGCCATAAAAATACAAGTCATTGATGTGGTCTATGTTTTTAAATCAATTGTTTGGAAATTCATATAATTACAGATACAAAATATTTTATGTTTTTTTTAGACACATTGAAACTTAAAAATAAATGGAAATAATTGTATGCTATTTTAATATACTCAAGGATGGTGTAAATTAATATGGATTGCTTTTAAATTAAGAAAATAATGATGTAAACATTATTATCTGAAAACAACTAAATATTAAAAACGAAAAATTGTTTTATAAATTAATACTCGTAATGTAAATGAAATGTCAAAATGTATATATTTATTTTAATCAAATTTTATTTTCTAATATAAATATTGAGAATGTTTCAACAACCTGAAGATTTCATTTGAAACTTAACATAAAAATGTGTCCACAAATTTTATTCTATGGTTCTATGGCATAAGTTATTGGTATATATTATATACTGTGGTTTGTGGTAAGTACTACGATTATAGTAATTATCACGGTTATAGATACTATTTACAACCGTGATAATTACTATGTTTAATTTATTGGCAGTACAAATGTGATATTTGTTATGAGGGTTTATTTTAGCCAGCTTTTATACTAAGAAATATTTATTTTTTATGATTTAAAACCACAAAACTATTATTATTTCATTATTTGACAAATTTTTAATCATTCTTGGGTCAGCTCAAAGCTACAAAATATTCACATATTTTTAATAATATCTGATTTGTATTTAAAATACGGAGTGATCAACCAACTATAAGACCATTATTATCTCTAAAAGTATTAACTATTTTGAGATTTTTTTTTTTTGTAGACAATTTTAGAAACGATTAGTTCTAAAATAAAATGTTACTTCATCAATATATTTTGCAACTCTTATTTTTGAATTTAAAATGGCAAATTATATTTAAAAAATCCCGTTATTAGTATTAGTCGAAATATACGGTGATGCTCAAACATTGAATTTTCGTCAGACCTTCATTGAGCTGGATGATATTTGACTTTTGAGTTTGTCGTTTTGTGTATAGGAGAGTACTGAATAATCGTTTGCGCAACGGAGCGGCATCTGTGCCTTCTAGTCGGTTTTATAGTTCTTGAAATAATCCGCAAGGTACCGACACGTACTCGTAAAGCCGGCCGTGGCAACGATTTTTGATTGCGTCCCAACCACGTACTATTTTGTGTCCAGTCCGCATCTTGGTTCTGCGGTATTAACTGTTCAATGAGCTGTCGTATCGGTCAGCTAAATTGTTGGTGAGCTTTATTACCAATATCGTGGCACTGAGATTGCAGCAATTATTTATTTGTTTATCGTCGCATAAAACTCTAGAGTAGGTGCTGTATATACATAGACGCTGTTTTAAAATTTTAAACTCTAATATATTTTTTTCCTCGAAATTTAATGCTATAAAAAGAATATTCATTATTCATCATGTCGTCAAACGATTGGAAAGAAGTAAAATTATTAGCCGCTGATTTTCAACGTATTCAATTAACCACTTCGACACAGAGGTAATTATTTATTCGCGGTGTACCTAAAATCTATTGTTACGGCACATTTGAATTTGACCTAAATTATTATTTTTTTATTTTCTTAGATTAGGGGAAAGGAATTGTGTGGAAATAGTGGCGAAATTAATCAGTACAGGATTACTTGACGTAGTATTTACAACCGACGGAAAAGAATATGTAACACCAGTACATTTGATTAAGGAATTAAAAGACGAGGCTTATATCCAAGGAGGTAATAATGAATCTACTAAAATCAAACAATAGCGATTTAGTTTCTAATATATTAGTACATAGTTTTTTGCACATCAAATTAATAGTACTTTAAATTTGAATAAAAACATAATTGAAATTAACTATTATATATTTATATGTATACATGTTAGTAGCTATTATTTCAAAACATTTATGTTTATTTAAATTAAGTATCCTATATTAAATTATCCTAATTAACTTAAGAGCATGTCATAGCTAGTGTTTTTAAACACAGCATAGTTGGGTCAAACAATTTTTTTGACTTTGATAACAGTATGATTTAGTGTAAAACAGCCTATGATGAAAATTAAATAAAATCTAATAAAAAATTTATCGTTATTTGTAATTGTAAAAAAATATCACATTGTAATCTTAAATATTTACTTACCGTCGTATTCAAGTCAATGAAAATCAATATGTTAAACCCTAGATCATGTTGTATTTAATTATCATAATTAGTAAAAATTATAAAATTACTTTGAAAGTTAATTTTTTCTATTTTACGTGGGCATAGTTTTGAACAAATTGCACTATTACACATTAAATATTTGTGATTTGGATTACATATTTTTTTTTTTTTCAATGATTTTATTTAAACTGCCTATATGCAAACCCATAAATAATGGTAGTGTGACCTCTTTACAAGTCTATAAAAATAGGTACCTATTTGCAGTTAAATTGCAATAAAAAAGTATAAATTGTATAATTATATATTATGTACCTAATATTGAACTTATACTTTCAGGTCGTATTAACATTTTGGATGCTGCTAGGGCTTTAAAAGTTGATCCAGATGTTGCAACCAAGTTGTGTACAAATTTAATAGAAGATGAAACTAATGAATATTATGTTATTCGTGGACAATTAATTGGGGTAACTTATTTAGATCAGGTTACTGAGGATTTACTTGAAAAACTGGAAAGTGATGGACTGATCAATTCATTAAAAATATCTCAACAATTTGATCTACCAGTTAACATAATTGATTCGGTATTATTACATTTCCATTAACTAAATAAGGATATTAAAAATTAAACTCTAAAAATAATAATCAATTTTGTTTTAGATGCTTTTTAAAGGCAATGCAAATTTTGGTTTTAATTTACACAAAAATAAAAACAACCCATACATATATTATACAGATGCATATTTCAATTCTGCCAAAAGACTAGTCAGAGGTGCACTTTTAGCCATTACCCGGCCAGTTTTATGTACAGCAATAGTTAATCAATGTTCCATTGATGAAAAAGAATTTTTTAGTAAGATTATTTTTTTTCTACATATTACACTTAATATAATCTATTATATGGCGAGTAAATTTTTCATTGAAATAAACTTTTATGAGTGGTATAAAAAACTGTTTACTAAATATTAACTTACCAAAAAATCCATTTTCAAATGAAAATTTGTGCTTTCAATTTTATTATTATGCATCCATTTTTTTTTTCAACAAATAATTCATTGTAAGTCATTATATTTCTTTTAGCTATATTTGAAAGCTTGTTAGCAGAAAAACAAATACCTGGAATATTGACCGATAGAGGAGTAGGAAATTCGTGCACCTATATTCCAAATATATACACCAAGTCACTACAAAATTGGGTTATGAATTTTTACTCAAACAACAAATATTTAGGTATAAAAGCAATATTTAAAATATTTTATAAATTACTTATCGGTTATCTGCTTGCCACTTGATGAAATTTATTTTTTGATTTGTACACATACACAATTTTAATTAATTTTACTCTACTTACAATTTAAAACTATATAATAAATAATGAATAATTTATAAAGACAAGATTTATTTTATTTTACTTTTTTTTTACGAAAAAAATTGGGTTTGGTCGAGTGTCAAGTAGATAACTAATAAATATAACTTTTAACTTTATTGGACATTATTACTCGAGAAATACTTATAGATTATGAAGCAATGAATAGTGTTGGAATAACTGATCCCCTTTCTTATATATCGCATATGCAACTTGGTAAAGATTTAATTGCATTGTCATCGTGCTCTGTTGGGCCTGAAATATTAAATGATATTTTAGCTGCTGTTGAAGAATTTATTGATAGTGGAACTTGGATTGATATTATGGTATGCTTTAATATTTTTAATTTTTTTTTTCTTAAAACAAAAGACTAATATGTTAACAATAAAATAAACATATATATATATATAATACAAATAAAATTATAAAACATGAAAAACTTTTTTAGCCTTGAGTATAAAATAAGTTTTGTGTATTCACAACAAGTTTCGAATATAAATATTAACTATATTTTATATTAAGTCAACAAGTTTTGCTCGCTGCCTTGTTATCGGCATTTATCATGGGGCACATTGTCAGAAAGAGCAAAGTGGACTTATTGCTAAAACTGGTAAAGTGCAGTCAAGTGGGACACAATAAAGATTGCCCCGTATTCATTTTTTTTAAATTTGTTATATACATAATTCTTTTTATTCAAAATTTTGTTGTTTCTCTCCTACTATACTTGAAAAGATCCAGTTTATAATATGGAACATAAAAATGTGCAACTATCTGAGTAACACTACAAGATTTTTTTATTCATATTTTTTATTTTGTTTGTATTATATATATTTTACGTTTATTTTATTGGTAAATTTTGAGTACTTACCTTTAAATAATTTACATTTTTACTTAATTTGACTTTCAATACCTGGGATTCATGATCTATTTTCTGTTAATTTAGGATTTTGTACCTATGGTTTTTGATAAAAAAGACGGAGTATTATTATTGAATTATTTGTTGAAGACAAATACATTTTCAAAGGGTTATCAAATTTTTGATAGTACTGTTTTAGTGACTGATAAATTTATAAAAATGCAATCTGAATGCATAATCAATAAAGTTGATGCTAAAGTTAAAAAGGTATGATAGATTTGTGCACCCTTAAAGTATAGGTATTTAAACTTTGATAATGCGTTGATTTTAGATTGTTGAATCTGGAGAATATGCAGAGGCTTTAATAAATTGGAAAATTCGACAAAAACTTGCTGAAGATAGAAATCTCGAAACCAGTCGCAAAGATGAGCGTAAAAAAAAAACTGGTGGAAAACATGGTGGAGGGTCACAGGTTATTAACATATATAAACTATTACATTTATGATTTAACTACCTATTTTGTTTATATATATAAATTAAACTCTTCCAGTGACGTAACTAGGGTGCTTAACTATTGTGGGAAAATACAATTTATTTTCTTACTGTTTTTTTTTTTTCATAACATATTTTATTTTCTTGTAGAAAAATGTCTCATGTGTTCTCTATATTTATTATCTATATATCTATCTCTATTTATTTATTAATATATATATATATATATATATATATATATTTTTTTTAAATTTAAAATCAAAATAATAAAAATAATTTTTAACATCATTTTGTCATAGTGACTATTGAGATTTCTACACATTTCTACTTAAAAATACCTAATTTCCAATAATGAATTATAAACATTATTTTACTTTTATAATTCATTATTATTCATAAAATACATTAATTTAAAAATAGATCACCCTAATTACATTATTGGACAGTTTTGTTTTAATCTAGTATAGTTTAGCTAATAGAAAATATAATACTAGGGACGTGAAACCAAAATCAAAGCTGTTAAAAAGAAATATGGACAAAAATCAAAACATGATTCTGATTCTGATGAACAAGAAAAAAAAACTGCTGTTATTGAGCAATTCACGATGGAAATTGTTAACAGTGATGAAATTAGGAAAAACTTAGAAAACGATGAAACATTCATAGATATTGATGAAGACAAGAGTTCATTAATAGAAAAAATTGTTTCATACCTTCATCCGTAATTATATTTTTATTTATTTATTTATTTATTTATTCAATGTCCAGTGGGCAATTTTACATTATGACAAAGATACAGTGTAGCACATAACATTATAACATATATTGAATTTGGTGAATGAATGAAATGGTTATTAAACTAGGTAATTACTATGATTTACAAAGCGCAGCAATCGCTGAAGTGGAATTGAATGTGAAAAAAGGGCCTAGTCTCTGGTGCTATGAGTTGGAACACAAAATTAAATATTTGATAGAATAATAAGAAGATTGGAAGTTGCATCTAAGGTCAGAAGATTGGTCCTAGAAGATTTTAGTACAATGTTAGGAGAAGGTTGGAATATTTTAAGAGTCTTAGATAGTTGTGTCGAGGCTTATTGACCTGTGAAAGAATCTATTTTCAGGAAGATTTTAATATTGTCAGCAAATAGTAGTAATAACTGTAATTCATGATCTTTGGTAATCCATTTAGCAATAGAATTTATAAATACAATGTAAAATGAGGAATTAAATGTTCTTCCTGTGAAATGCCTGAAAGGACATCAGATTGAACAGATACTGATATCATGAATTTTAACAAATTGTTTTCTATCAGTAATGTAAGACTTGAGTCATATAAGGAGAAAATGTCCAAGACAGCAATTCCTTAAATTCCTTTATTAAGAGATTATATCCACTTGGCTTTTGCACTTAATGTATTCGCTACGAAAAAAGGGAAACCACACTACAAGTGATGGTAGGCTGGCCTAAAGCCATGTTACTCATCAATTAAGACTATTTAATGGTATTTTAATACAAGAGATTCAAATAGTTTGACTGACTAAATGGAGTAATATTAAAATGGGCCTGTAATTTTTAACATAAGATAAGTCTGATTAAAGAATTGTGGTGACTGAACAAATTTTCTTGACACGGGAAAATATCTTCATCAAGGGAGCGATGGAAGAGCTTATATATATAATGAGTAAACAATTAAATGGTGACAATTATAAAGGAGGCGGCTGACACGCCATCAGTGCCACTTGTTACTATATTTTTAGGTAACTGTTAAATAAAATATGTAATACTGAATAAAATTGGTGCCACCAGCTGGTAAATCAACAGCAAGCTGTGCTGAGTGGAGATGTTTGGAGGCACAGTAGTTAGGAGTTGATTAAAAACAGATATGTATAATGAAAAAAAATTATGACTCAAGAGAGGAAGAAAAATATAAGATTAATGAATGAAAGGACCAGCAAAATTTTTTTTTGAATACAGGCTTTCTTCCAAATTTGACAATAGATATTGGAGTATAGATTATATTCTAAATTAATTATTTTGCCCATTAAATGGCAATGTGTAAAAAAAAAAATATTTTATGTATTTTAGAATCTTAAACAAAGAAGCTATGAAGAAAGCACAAGATATTTATGATCAAGTAATGGCAAACCGTATGGGTGATCGACGTAAAGTACATCAAGAATTTCGAGACAAACTCTTATTACTATTACTTGATTTTCATCAATACATTAAAGGTATTCAGAAGTTTGATAGTACTGATACGCAAATACAACTTACAGCGTTCTTGTTGAAATCAACTGGTGGTGAAATTGTAGAACATGTTAAATCTTATGAAGCAAAAAATAAAGAAAATACTTCAGAGGTATTTACCTTTTTATAACATTACAAAACAAAATATAATAAATTAACCTGTTTAATTATTTTACAGTCAAAATCTAATAAGTATGATAAACAAATTGAAGATTCAATTGAAAAACTACAAAAGTCATTGACATCGAAACAAATTGACGATTTCTATGAAGCTGTTGATCAATTGTTGAATTCTGTTGATATTGTACAAAAAAAGCATGATCGAAAGAAAGAAAGGTTCTTATCTATTTCCACATTATTATTCTATTGTATTGTTTGTCTTAAAACTACAAATATAAAACTTAAAAATATATATATTATCTCAAAAATGTTACCCAATTGTCGATAATAAGTTATTATTTAATAGAGAACATTTACAAAATAATCGTCAACTACTTTTGAAATCATTAACGGATATTGAGGATGATGCTGCTCAAGTGCTATTGATTTCCACACAAATACTTTTCCAATCAATTACACAGACAATGATTAAAGTATCGGGTAAATTTGTATCAATTCTTCTAGGATTTTTACAAAAACATATGATTGAACAAGACTTTTCTGTTCTACAAAATTACAATGGTATTGTCAATGATAATATATAAATATATCACTGTAAACTGTTTAAATAAATATTAAATATAATTATGTTGTTTAGATGCCGTTGTACAGCTTTTGAAAACTGAAGATTCCGAAGAAAAAGAAAATATTAAATCTAAACTAAATGAAACTACGGAAACTGTGAAAAACATTGTCAACAATTTTAAAAAGACTTAAGGTTAACCACTAAGATATTGTACAATTAATATTATTATTTTGAATATTAATTTCACAAAATCTTTATTTTAAAATAATAATTTAATTATTAAATTATAGTTTATATAGTTAAGGTACTTTAAATGTTTAATGGATTATTATAAAAAATTGTTTTGTTTTTAAAATTTTTTTTATCATTATAATTATTATAACCATTTAAAAATTATATTATTTGAGTGAGTTAACTTTTCTCTAATTTATAAAGGATGTGATACACGCATATACTGTCTCCGTTTTAGAAATACACTACATAGAAAATTTGTTTTAGCAAGATCAAATTTGTGCTTTTAGTATTAACATTAGAATGAATTGACCTATTATCAAACTTAAATTAAATACATTCTGTTTATATTCATTTTTTTTTGATATTTTAATTTTTATGCGAGATTTGAATATGTCAAATATTACAACTTAACACTCTAATGTTAAAACTAACTACAAAAAAAAAATCTTTCTTGGTGAACCTAAAATTACTACATTGTATATTTGTAAGGCGGAGGCAGCATTTACAGGTATCCCAAATCTAGGTACTTATATTTTCATTTTGTTTTTTAGTTATATGAACTAGTATAATTAGAATTATGTAAATCAAAAATAGAATTTTCATCCATACTAACTTAAATATGACATTTAATATTAAATAGAACATTTCTTATGATGACTCAAACTCCATGTATTATATCAATATTAGATTTTCATGATTTTTGTTTGTATTACTCAACGACTAATTAACTTATATAATAATATTTACTGAATTAAAATTTATTAGATGTTTAATTAATCCTAGTACTCTAGAGAAGTCTGATATAATGGTTAAATTTATAAATGTATAATATAAGTATCTTTAAAAATGTGTAAAGAACCAACATAGAAAAAAAATTTACAAGCCCAATAATTGCTTTTTCGAATTTTCTATAGTTAAAATTAATATTTCATGTTTACAATATTAATATAACAATAATATAGGACTCATAATTACAGATATTTCTTCACAAGACATCAATTAAAAATCCGAATAAGGAACTCGATATTAAATTTAAAACGATTGTTTTATCATATTTAATGTTTATTAATATTAGATTATTAGTTATAATGTAAACACATATGTTTAATAAAATTAAATACAAATAGGAGGTACTTACCATCAAAAACATTATTATTAATTTTAAATTAACATGTACTAACAAAGTTTTGAACAGTTTTAAATGCCGATGGTTATTATAGTTTTAAATATGTTAACAAAACCATTTGTATTTAATTATATTTATGATATATTGATAATTAAAATTAAAAATACAAAATAAAAAAGCAGTATCTCTTAGCTTAGATTAGTTGATATAACTTTTAAGGGGGTATTATCCTTTCGATCAGCTAGCATAACACTTTTTAAGTGGTTTTATGCAACAGGCTAATAGCCGTCTAATTTTAATTAAAATAAATATTTAAAATAGTAATAAGACGATAGTTTTATATTATTGACTCAAGCAAAAATTGTAAGCATATTTTCGTATAAATTAATGTTATTTAAAATAGTATAATGAAAAAGTACATAGAAATTAAATTTTTTGTAGTTTTATTCAAATTGCATATAGACCACACAAAATTATTCATATATTAATAATTTAAAGAAAATCACTCGTAATCACAATTATGTATCATGCCAATAATGTAAAAATTATTAAAATAAAAAAAAATAAGTATGTAGGTAGATAAACTTACAATAAATTTTTTTTACAAAAAAAAAAAAAAAAAAAATAATTACAAAGTTGTAGAATAAATGTTAAATATTTCTATGATTATAATATAATATAGGGTCATAACTCATTAATGATGATTATATTTTTTACGGATAAAATTTTTTTACTATACCTAATACTCTTAAATTTAGGCCACCTACTTCACCCAATGGAAAATTTCATAATACAATAGCAATATTATCAATTTTTTTTTTTTTTTTTAAAAATGCACATCAAAATTTGACTATTAATTGATTACAATACCTATATGAATTGGGAACAATTATTCTCACCGAGAAACAATATGATGGAAATGCTGTATTGTTTTTTTCTGTTGAAACGTTTAAATGTCTTCGCTTTCCAACTTAATTTTTGAAAAATCAAATTCCTCTCCTGTTGCCCGTTTGTAAATGTCCAAAACGTCCAAGCAAGTAGTCTCGAAATGGGATGTTGCATCATACGATTTTGAAATAAACACTTTACTGCCTTTTCCGTCATCAATAGGTTCATAGTAATCGGAAATTGATATGAATTTTTGTTTGATGGGTCCCAACAAGTCCAAACCGGGTTTGATTTCCAATTCTGCATTGCTCGTCTCTACCTTAGTAGATACCATGGCAATAAACCATCCTTGAGCAGATACTTGATGTGTATTACTCACCAATGAAACATATATGTCAGATTTACGGTTGACCTGATTCTGTGGTATAATGATCTGAGTCGACAACGCGTCACGAGTATTAGGTATTGGATGGTTTAACAAGCATATACAACGAATTACTTGTCCAGTTTTTTTGACACGGTCTTTGACATAAGACGGGTCACAGAATACTTGTTTACATTTGGCTACGACGCCTCCACTCTTAATTCCAACAACGCTCGATCCTTCAAAAACAATTTCATCAACGGGTGTGTTCAACATATATGTACCACCGTAGATGGCACTGAGACGAGCGAAACCTTGAGGCAACTCTCCAAGCCCGTACAATGGATACAGATATGGACTTTTTCCATAACGAGCCAATGAATCGCTGTACAACTTAATGCGCCTGATCAAGTTGGCGGCAGGTTCATTGATATAGTCATCATTCAAATACAGTGCCAAAGCATGACCCGTGAAATCCTGGGTGTTTTTGTCCAAACCGAATTTGGTATACAGTTGCAATGCGGACATACGCTGAGGGTCGACGTCTTTCCATGTTTTCGGATCGTTCTCTTGGAAGTCCTGTACGAAAATCAGGAAATTTCTAAACCGTCTCTTCTCGAATATGCCCATCAAGTCAGAGGACAGTGCTTCCTTCTGGTCTACGGGCACCTTGTAGATCTTACCGCCCTTGTATACGTAGCTGCCCTCGACCGACTTGAATTCCAGATAACGCGTCACGCCCGTATGTATGAGCAGCTTGACCAGCAGACCATTGGCCATCAAGAACTTGGGTACCAGGTCGACGTTCCAATCGCGGCCGCGCCCGTGTTCCTTTTCGTCCGGCTCTGACAATCCGAATTTCTGGAACAGCTCTTGGAGCGGCGTGATGGACGCCGACTCGCCGCCATAGTACTTGTTTCGGTCGACGTGCAACACCTTCTTACCCGAAACGGACAGCATGCCCGACAGGATGCATTCCTTAAGGCCAGTGCCCAGCACAATACAATCGTACTCTTCGTCCATAGTTGGTTTTGTTTCGTTTTCGTGTCACACCGTCCGCGACAAGTGGACAATCGACGGGGTCGATCCTTCGTTCGAAATTATTTGCGATCCAAAGTAAAATGGTTTTCAACTACGTAGTGATAGCGTTCCGGAAACGGTCAATTGTTAAGTTATTGTGCGCGTATTCGCCGAGTTACGGTATTTCTTATGTCGCAGATTAGAAAAACAAAAATAACAAAAAAAATAATTACTACACCAAATCACTAAAATGACGTCGACGAAAATCCGTCAATCGGAAATATCAATAAAAAAAAAAAGTTTGATATTACAGTGGTTAGCCAGTCAAGGTCACACTGTTTGCCGTACGATACAGTGTACACATTTAGAGTTTGGACAATAGCTCCTCCACCACGGGTACAAAACTACACTGATTATTGTTCACTGTACTGATTACGCAGATTGCGGCCCGTGAGTTTTTTTTGCTTTTCTACAATTCGTTTTCAAATCGAAATTACAGTGTTGGCCGAAAAATATTCTACTCCACTCTGGGCACGAGTCAAATATTACACTATAAATACTTATCTATTAATGATAATCAACACGTACGACTGTTATATTTTTTTTTTTTTTTTTTATTAAATCGATAATAATCGCGATATTTAATGAATAACTAAATAATAATGAACATGCATTGTACAACTTTTAAACAAACATACTATATAATACATTGTGATTATTATAATTAAATATAATTGCGCGTCTTATGCACAAATAGACAAACAGATTCATTTTGAATAAAACATCATCTGTACCGTAAAAAAAGAACATTCCCTAACCATTGCACCCCATAAATATATTGAATGTTGACATTTTACTTGTTTTAAGTATTAAAATAATAATAAATGTTTTTTTTTTTTTTTTTAGTAATTGAGTTGTACTTCCAGCAATGTGGTATAAATGGTTTAAATTAAATTTGCTTGTGGATGTTAAAATTTAAAAATAACGGTCAAGAGTTTTCATATAAAACGCATTCTTTAATTTCTATTTAACATCTAGTGTACTTATACGTACTTCATTATATAAGATAAAAAAGGAGGCAATAATAATAATAATAATAAAAAAAACCAAACCCAAAATTTCACGTTAACATTTATTTTCTTTCAGTGGCGCAACTAGGATTTTTCTGAGGGGGTGGCTACACAATCCCTACCCCGTTTGCTTATATCTGAATACACCACTGGTGTCCGCTGAATGTCCGGCGTTCGAAGACTGAAAAAACGCATATCGTTAGTTATCTTATTTAATTTATGTAATTGTCAAATGTTGAAGCATAATTATTTTTGTATATAATAGTTTTTTTTTTTAATTTTAACTTAGAAAATAAACAATCTGTACAAAAAAAAAAAATACATAATAAGAATATGTGAAGGAGAAATTAATAATAGGCGTGAAAGGATTTAATTATTGGAACGTAACAGGGTTAAAGGAGATCTTGACACCATGTTCTCTTTAATCTGCGACGGGAATTGCCAGGAAGTGTTGGAATGTGTAAATGTTGGTTGTGGTGAGTGACAAGGTGAAGTAGAATCTATTGCAAAAATGTTGGCTTCTTTGTTAATTGTTTTTATATGGAGGTTGCTGTAGAGTAGTATAATTCAATAAGAAACAGGGAGCATTCATTTATTCATTAGTGATTTTGTGAAGTGAGATATTTTGAAAAGCTTGAATTATGTTGGTATTGGATTTTTTATCTGCCCCCCCCCCCAAAGTTGAAGGCCATAAGTCCATAGAGGTTTTAGAAGTGATTTGTAAATTATTAATTTTTGTTTTTAAGTTGGTAAAGTTGTTATTTGAAACAAGTGTTTTAAGCATTCATTTTTTCTAACATCAACAACCAAAAACAACTGATTTAGAATATTGAAAACAAATATTCATTGTTGATCAATTTTGTCTACATTTTAAAATAATTCATACAGTTTGTATAGTTTAATGCTAATAAAATGAAATTTCCAATCCATAACCTTCTGTCTATTAACCTCTGCCCCGTGGTACATTTCTAATAATTCAATTCATAAAGACCTCAACATTGAAACCATCAATGCAGTTGCTCACTTCTACTACACAAAATTCCACTCCAAATTAGTCAACCATTCTAACCCACTGATTGCCACTTAAGTTAGCGTTAACTTACCCGATAATCGTCCCTAGTGTTTAAACAGACACTGGTGCAGAGATCAATTGAATTACATCACTTAATCATTTATATATTATACATTAAACTCCTGAGGGTTCTGTCACTGGATAGCCTCCCTCCTCAAAATTATTCATGTTATGTAAATATTCAGTAATTATCCTATTTGCTTATTGTATAAATGCTATAGATTGTAATTATTCATTGTTTTTTTTCCAATAAAAAAAAAAAAAAAAAAAAAATGAAATGTATATTTTCAATGTATGTTAATTTTTTTTTTTTCAATTCTTACAATTTTAATTCAATCAATATGTAATAAATTATATTTACAAATTAAAATATATTTACACATTTACCATATTGTTTTCATAAGGGTTTTAAATTGTGAGCACTCATTTTCATTATATTCAAAACATCATACAAGAATTCCACTTCTCATTTCTATATTTTTTGTCTATCTTTAAAGGGATGAAATTCCTAAAACATAATTGTTAAATTACAAAAACTGCATGATTATGATTATGAAAATAAAACAGGATATGAAAATATTTACCTGGAAGAAGGTAAATATGAAGTTTATCTTTAACGTAAATGTAGGTTCTTTTACTGAAGTATCTTAAGGCGAACACCTGGGAAATTTCATCCTTTGTCCAAAAAACTTTTATCTTTTTTTTTAAACATTAAATCCAGCTGATTGGGAGATTGATATTGATAACAAACTTTTCTTTGCTGTTGTTTCAATCATTTTAGTTTTAGTTTGTTTTAACATTGAATTTGTTCTTCTTAAATTTGTTTGTAAAGATTTTACATTAAGGCGAAGCGATTCATATGACTTATAATCATACTGTTTTAAAATTGATAACTCTTCTTGTATTTTTATATATTCAGATTTCAAAATTGCATGGTCTTTATACAGTGTTTTGTATAACTGCTCATAATCAGGTTGAGTGGTTTCATGGTGATGAATATGTGTTAATGTAGAGGATTGTATCAGTGATTCATCAATAGATTTAATAATTTGATCATGGTTCTGTAATAAGTATAAATTTCTGTATAAAAAATAATATTCAATATTCATTAAATTTTGAACATTCTAACTCTTATAAAAAAATTGCACATATACCTATATGTAAAAAATAAATTAAAAAAAAAAACATTATAATAAAAACAATACCTTCCTCTTTTCACACAGAATATAAAATATATTTTATCATAAATAGGTACTATAGTTAAATGAACATTTTAAAATCTACAATTTTATACAATTCATCTTTTACCTTTTGTATTTTGGATTTTGATTCCATTCTGGTTTGGCGGTTGATAGCTGCCATATTTCTGACATTACTTTGAATTTGAACATGATCATATGGTAAATTTAAAGTTGGGATAGCATCGGAATTTAATCGTTTCTTGTTTGGAGTGTATCCTAGATAATTTGTGAACAATTTCATAAAATTAAAAATAATAATTAACAATTATAATAACAAACAATAATTACTTAAAAGCTCAGTTTTTAAATCCTGGACAAAGTTATTTTCACTGAAATGATCAGCACAAACATACGAACAACTAGGATTCCAATTATCCTTCCTTTTAGATTTAATTGCCCATTGTTTTTGTATTTCTAAATTTTTCGGAAACCTATATGTAAATACATAAACAATACCTTAATTATCAAATGTGTTTGGACATTTTTAGGTAATCAATTTTAAAACTTGTCTACACTATGCAATAAATTTTATAACTATTGGCGTTACTACAAATTTCATGTATGTGTTTTTGAATTTGTCTAAATAACTAAACATAATTTTATTATATTACCATATAGTTCCACTTACCTATGAAATACAATTTTTTTTCCATCTCTCTTGGCTTTATTATATAAACAAGTGGCTACAGCGCAGGTTGAGCCGCTTTTGGGTTTATTGGACTTAGAACTCATGCCCAGATAATTTATTGTATATATATATGATTAATAAAGAAAAAGGTAATTCAAAATAATTATTGGTGGCCAAATAACGTGTTACGATAAAATGTCGTCGTTGTAAATAACATTTTTATACTTGAGATGACGTCATGGCCTGATATTCCCCCACTCCCACTTTTTCATAATTTCCACGTGAAGCAATCTATAAACCTTGACTTCTAACGAGTATTGGAGCGTTGGTTTGAAACCGATGATAATATTTATTTTTATTTCTTGACATTTTTACGTAACCGTGTTTTAGTCGTGTGGCGAATTTCATTATGGACGCGACAGAAGAACAGCGTGTGTGCGTGAAATTTTGTTTTAAACTAGAAAAAAATTCCAGTGAAGCTTTTGGAGATGGCCCTCTATCCCGGTCAACGTGTTTTGAGTGGTTTAAAGGGTTTAAGGAAGATAGGATATCCCTTAAAGACAATGCACGACCTGGTTAGACCTTCGACCTGAAAAACGAATACCGTGGTTCGTGTTCGTGAAATTATTCAAAATAACCGCCGATTAGCTATTAGAGAAGTTGCAGAAGACGTAGGAATATCTTATGGTTCTTGTCAAGAGATATTGACCAAATATAAGGGAAAAAGGCCGGAAAGTTGGAAAAGTGGTTCAAGTGGATGCTGAATCACGACAATGCCCCGGCCCACGGCTAATCGCTCATTCGTTAGTTTTTAGCCAAAAATCAAAATCCAGTCGTTGCACAACCACTTGACTCACCGGACTCCTGGCGCCATGTGATTTTTTTATGTTTTTTAAAGATTGAAGTTAACGCTCAAACGACGTCGTTATACGGAAAACGATCCTATAAAGACGTTCCCTTAAATGCCTGCTTACTAGAAGTGTTTTCAAAAGTGGAAAATAAAATGGCAGCGTGATGAAATTGCCTATTAAAAAGATTACTTTGAAGGTGATAATGTGTATTTAGAATAATATCGTGTTAATAATGATTTAATTAAATAATCCGGGTATTTTTTTTTTTATCACGACTCGTATTGATGTTCGTTAATTTTACAAATTTTTCTAATTTTTAAGAGAGTTTAACGAGAATATCTGTAGGTTTTTTTTAGAAAATATTAACAATATATTTTAGGTGTTTTAAGAGAATAAAAATCCAGACTAATTATGATAAAAATAAAAAAATCGGCATATGCCCCCCTCCTCTTTGGATACGTCACTGTAATGTGTAATATAGGTATATAATATATATATATATACATGAATATTTATATAGAGTTCAGCAAAACGAAATGTAATTTATACGGTAATTGTATAGCTTTCGAAACGTCGAGGAAACCGCCGCATATATTTCACTAAATTTTAATATCAAAGGTCACCTTTGTGGACGGGAATTGCGTGAACGATCGATATTTATATGTCCTCGACTAAATAAGTCTATCCGGTTTTCGACTCGGCGACGAGACGGAACCGCGTGTGCCCACGACAATATTAATAAAACAATTGTCTGTTTTAGAAAAAAAAAAAAAAAAAAAAACACGGCCAACTGTATAAATATAATTTAAAATTATTAAGGTATTATATTCCGGGCCGTCGCAACTGTTCCGTTTCTCGTTCGCGTAGTGATTTTCAAATTTTTTTTTATATATATATACTCGAAAGCGAAAAGACCGAGAGAAAAAAATACAAAAATACAAAAATGTTCGAATTGAATTTGTTCGGCCTGATGGCGATCGGGTTGACGGTGTTAATATCGGCCGCGGTTTATTTGCGCCTCCGACTGCCGCTGGAATACCGGCAGATTTCGCAACACGTGCCGTCCGTGACGAAAACCTTTTGGACCGAAATGGCTTTTTCGCTGGAGCTGGGCATGAAACACCCGAAAGGTAGGTGCGATAGTTACGGCAGCCCCGAATCCGGGGGAATGTACCGTGTAACCCGTAGACGCCAATTTTATTTTAAGTTAGTAACACGCCACTGACACGCCACTGTGTGCAGAATCACCTCAGAGTCCCCCCGTGCATCAGCGCACATTCTGGCGCGACCGCCGGGACTATACAATAAAACACGCTCTAACCGGCTCTGTCTATAATTATAAGGTCTATGCTAAAAAGTATAACGATCATTACAACCGCGGACTAATTCGAAATTGTCATAGTTAATCATTTCGTTTTGATATTTAGATGTATTGCCGTTTTTCATGGACCTCATGAAGAACCACGGACCGATAGTTCATTTTAATCTGGCCGGACAATCGAATGTTGTGTTCAACGACCCGGACGATTTAAAGGTAAATTCTACTTTTGAATATTTTAGGGTTTTTTTTGCTATTGTCTTTTGTTATACGGTCGCCTGTGTTGTGATTTTAAAAAAAACGCGCTCTGTCCGATTTTCGGTGCTCGTCGTTTTCTTATTTTACGGAAATATTCAAATTTTCGAGTATATTATAATCCCATGCAATGACGTGCTCAGCATTTGAATATGAGGGGGAGGGATTATTTACTAGTTATGGATATAAAATCATAATATGAATATGAATGCGAACGGTAAGTTGAGTCAAGCGGTTACTTAACACTTAAGACCAATAATGAAAGTTGCCAAAAATTGTATTACAAGTTCTTGCAGAAAAAAAAAAAAAAAGGGATTATAAACTTAAAGATTTAAAAAATTATTTCTCGAAACAAGTCTACCCAAATTGATACAAATCGTTGCAAGTGACAATCACACTTGCAATTAGCTAATTAACACGTGAACGTAGTTTTTCTGCTATTTATTTGACAATAATCTGAATTAACTATTTGTTATTTTTATGTTCTTTTGTTGGTGTATTTATGTGTTCTTACAGCCTACAGGCTGCTAACATTTTTTTTTATGAAATTAATTAAATCGAATAAAATATGCGATGCAATGAGGTTTATGTTTTGACTTATTTAATCGTATTATTTGTATTAGGTTATTATTTATTTATTTTTTTGTAGTAAATTTACCTCCCCCCCAGAATTTTCAACGGATTTTTGCCTATGCAAATAACCTAACCTATGCATATTACAATATTTATTTAATTATATACGCAGATACTTTTGTCGAGTTCGAACAACATCAACAAGGGTTCCGATTACGACACGCTAAAACCGTGGCTGAACGAAGGCTTGTTGCTGAGCACTGGTAATAAATATTATTTTTATTATCATTTCATTTTTAAATTTAAATTCTATACTACTATAAACTTATTTTATATGTGATGACGATTTTCCGCGACCCGTGAACTTTTTAATTGTTATTATTATCTGTACGTGCGGTTCGCAAACTGTCCATTCCAGGGGCACCACGGCTCATACGAAAAAAAAAAAATTAAATTATATTTACAATATTAGCCTAAGCAAAGAATGTAATGGTTTTTTTACGTATATGCTGTGTGTGTGTGTGTGTGTGCTTTTTTGCATTGCTTGTAGATAACCTTGTTCTAATGACAACATTTTGTCTAGATGGTGTCAATTTTTTATTTATTTTTTTTTATTTTTACACAGGTAATAATAAATAAGAATTGTCTTTCTGCACCTCCCATCTATTTGCTTTTTGTTTTTGGTCTATAAAATATCATAAATATAATGAATCAAAATGAGACCTCTAAAAAACGGTGGCCGGGTCAGGACTAGACAACAATGTATGTGCTCGTCTAAATCAAAGCTTGAGCCGAGCTATCGCGGTTTTTGTCCAGCGAGTCGGACTATTATTTAAACTATACATAATACAATATGATGTTTGTTTGTCACGAGTCGAATATTCTGAAAAACAGTATAAATTTATTTTCTATCGGTAAATGAAAATACGTCAAACGTTGTGTACAGAGAAGCCTCTAAAAACCAATAATAAAAATTATAAATGTTATAACGATAAATACAAAAAATAAAAAAAACACACATCATGGTAAAACCCGATACATTCTTAGCCTTTACGGTTTTCTACAGGTTCGAAATGGCAACACCGCCGGAAGCTGCTGACCAACACGTTTCATCTGAAAACGTTGGCCATGTACGTGCCTTCGATCAACAAACATTCGCGCGTGCTGGTGGAAAAACTGTTGGACGCGTCGAGAAACGAGGAAATCTGCATCAAAGAGTACGTCACTCTGTGTTCGTTGGACATGATGTGCGGTAAGTGTAAATTTTTCGCCAAAAATCCACCACCACCGGACATTATTGTAAATAAATTACCTATGAGCAGTGGCGCGACCAAAGGGTGGTGGTGTTTTGGGCATCCAGACACCCCCCTCGAACCGTATTTATGGAAATAAATTTTGTTTATTTTTTTTTTTTTTAAGCATATATTCGTTCAAAAATAGGTATGCCCCAAACATTTGACATTTACATAAATTGCTTATATGAGATTTCTAACTGTACGATAATACGTTTATCAAATTATCGAACGCCGGACAGTGCGGACACCAACCACCCATTTGAAAAAAATATCTTAGTTGCGCCACCGAGTATAATTATAATAAATCGATTACATTTTATATAAATATACGAATACAATATTTTTTTTTCTTCGCATTTTTATTAAATTTGTGTTTGGAAATTGTATAATGCACCCCGGAGTTATTCAGGTTGAACGATATTTCACGTAATTTCCTGTCACCGTTAAGTCTTAACAGTAGACCGAATGGCGTTTGTCATATATGTAATTTGGTTATTACGGAAAACTAAACGGTATTTTTTAGGTGTTTTTTTTTTTCACGGTAAGTGAGCTGCAAGAAAAATGCCCAATTGCGGCACTGCCCCTGCCACGACTATCTTGATTGTTTTTTTCTTCTTGTGGCTGTTCTTGACCTTCGACAGCACATACTGTTCGAGTTTAAACTGCTAATTAATGTAATATTGTTATTTTTTAAAGTGCTTGAATAAATCTCCCAATCGAATGGATAATAATGTTATTGCCGACTGCTACACCCGGTATCGATTTTCCGGAGGTTGACCATTTTCCCCTATGCTTTGTCCAAACCCGTCGTGGGTTTTAATCACAAATATAATATATCTGTTTAATTTTGAACTTAAATTATAATAATATATATTTTTTTTAATTTTCTGTGTTTTAGAAACAATAATGGGCACCGAAATGAAGGCCCAGGAAGGCGAGTCGGTTCAGTACGTCAATTCCATTAAAAGGCAAGTGATGTGCAGATATGTATAATAATATAAGGGCCGATCGACTAAACGTAACTCGACACAATTTTTTTCGATAACAATTTAAGAAACAGACAGCTCAAAATATTACATTACCGATTGTTTTTGTCACCGTTATTTTTGAGGGTGGTTATATTATCCAATTTTAATTTTCAAATAGCAATCCAAATCAAAAATTTTATAAATACCTATATGAAGTTATAGTTAGGCCACTCTACCCTCCCTCCCCAAAAAAAAAAAAAAAAAACTTAACAGCGGAATATCTCGCCGACAACGGGTTGACAGAAATAAAAAAAATTTCAGCAACAAAAATATATTGAAACACTTCATATATTTATGGAATTTTTAATATCGGTTGTCCCGTTTGAAATCAAAATTGATTGACGCCTTCAAAAATAAGAGTGTCAAAAGATAATATCGGTTATGTAACATTTTGGAACGGCTTGTTTTTTTACACATTGTCGAGAAAAAAAAAATGATAATTTATACTTTCCGAGTTATGTTCAGTCGATCGGCCTGTTATTTTACACTCGTTCGAAACATGATAAGTTTTGAAAAGATTCTGCACACAAAAAAAACCTAACCTAACAAATCATTCGTTTTTATACATGTAGTGTTTGTTTTTTTTTTTTATGTTTAAAGCGCGTGCAGATCGGCCGTGGATCAGATGTTTAAATTCTGGCTGTGGATCGACTTCTTGTTTAGATTGAGCTCGACCGGCCGAACTTATTTCAAATCCATCAAAGTCCTACACGATTACACGGAATGCGTTTGTATAATATTATTAATTAAATATGGCACCGACGGCAGTTGCCACCCCAAAATTTTAGGCCGGTGACCTGATAATAACGTTATAATATATGTTAGAAATCACAATGACAACACCCATTTATAAATTAATAACTATAAGTAAAAAAAAAAAAACAAAATTGAATTGTGGCCTTCTCTTTTTGAATCCGAGTTTAAAAATATACAAGTCCGCTATACGAAATAAGAGGAAAATGAAAGATTTAAATTATTCGCCGGTTCGTCGCTGTAAATTATATTTAACGAGTAGGGGGGTTAGTAATAAATAATTAATACACTTCGGTTTGTTGAAAATAATGTTTACCGTACAGGTGATTAAGAATAAGAAAATGTCGATGAATGAAACGAAAAACGGAGCTCAAGGTAACAATAACGTTAAAAAAAAAAAAAAAATGTTGATCTCTTTTATAAAACCTATTGTGTTTTCTTCAACTATATTGAAGATATATATTTTTTATTTTTTATTATAGAAAAAACGTCGAGGAAAAAGTCGTTTTTGGATCTGTTACTGGACGTCACGCGGAACGAGCACATTCCGATGACGGACCTGGACATCCGAGAGGAAGTGGACACGTTTCTTTTCGAAGGGCACGACACCACTTCTACGTCGATGACGATTACCGTAATATTGCTGGCAATGCATCCGGACATCCAGGTGAGGGTTTATTTAATATATAAACCGAATCTAGAGAGTCCCCCCCCCCGGGGGGCACGAGCCACATCCCGTTATCAAAAGAAAAAAAAAAAATTATAACACTTTACGATTGGCAATATTATCGATTGCCCGTCATTGTGTTTGAATTGCATACAAGCACAACGAAAATCATTAGTTTAGGGGGTAAAAATACATTTTAGGACAGACATATCGAACATCAAACCTACTCATCCGACTACCAAAAAGAGTATATTCGTTTTTTGTTGGTTAGGGTTGGTGGGTTCCTCTTTAATATCGGCAAACGTCTTACGTATAGATAGGCTTCGGCGCCACTGCGTTGAGCTATACAGTTAGTGGCGCTCCCAGGAATTTTCAACGGGAGCCCCCACCTTGGCCCCCTGATGTAGTACCCGAAGATTATTTTAGAATGTCTTCTTCTATCCCAACAAATCAAGCTCCCTACCGCCGGGAAAGCCATTGGTTATAGTCGTGGTTTTCGAGAAGGTAGTCTAAGATGTCTAGTCCCCCCCCGGATCCGCCCTTGCAGATTATTTATCTTATGGTGACCGTGTTGCCGAATTAAACGCGTCTAACCACCGCGATTAAGGACCGGGCGAGAGACGAACTGCGCTCGATTTTCGGCGACTCCCCGGACAGAGATGCGACTCCCGAAGACTTAAACGCCATGAAGTACTTGGAGGCGGTCATTAAGGAATCGCTCAGACTTTACCCGAGCGTACCGGTCTTTTCCAGGGAACTCTCTGCGACGTTACAACTCGGTGAGCGTAATACTATGAAATAAGGGCGGTGATAATTAGCAACAAAAAAATGCCGGGAAAATAAAAACGGTTTTTTCCAACCTCGGGAAAACAGAACAACTTTCAACTTTCCAAAAAAAAAAAAAAAAATCAATTATATAGTGCAATAAATAATAAAAATATATTGCTTTTGTTTACCGGTTCAATTGTGTCCAAATATTAGGTATAAATTAAAACAAAGACAACTTTTATCTCTAAAATATTTGACATTGTAAAAGTCCATTATTTAACATTTGTTAGTAATTTATATTGACAAGAATTTACAAATCAACATTTGGCTATATTTCGGACATTAGCCCGACAAAATAAAATAATTGTGGAGCCCCCACCCCGAAAATGGGGAGGGGAAGTAGGAAACAATAATAGAAGAGCCCCTCCCGATTTTACCACTGATACGACTGAATGCCGCCTCTATGTTACTCTATGATTTCATTGGATGAAAAACGTAATATAATCAGTGTACAAATGTTTGTTAATCGTTGGCAATTCCGGGGTGACACAATATTTGTCGGCGTATTTTGTGTAAAAGGTATTCGAAATAGGCGTTTGTCATATACCTTTTCCACCTATTCCGTATATGGGGCGGCGATTTGATATTTCACCATGTACACGGAATTCCACTAAATAACTGCGTCTATAATAGCACGTCATTTTTAACGAGGATAATTTTACTTTAATTTGATAAATATGTAGGCACCAGAGTGGAGGTACCTATTAACAAAACTATATCAAGGGAAAGTTGTAATTCATTGAAGTAAATATTCGTTTATAAAATTTCGAATATGTATATAATTAACAGATTAATAATAATATTAAAAAAAAAGCTAATAAACTGACACTAAGGGCGGTCGCACACGAGCAACTATTCTGTCGCGCAACTATTTTGTCTTTTCCACAAAATCAAATTGTAGTCCCGCACATGAAGTGTGACGCAACAGCGACGCAACTTTTTAGTTGCTCGACCGTGTAGTTTCCTCGCCTATAGTTTGGAATATACGGGCGACATTATAGTTGCCGTTTCATTTTTTCAGCGACGTCCGAGCAACTCACATCGATATCGCTGTCATAAAACGTTCTATTATCTTTGTTGTTACAAACTTTGTAGTGCAAAATGGCCACCGTAGCCTGTCCATGGGATGAAGACATCGACAATGAATCGGTAATAAATGAAATAGAAAAGAGACCGGCATTGTTCAATAATAATTTAAAAGAGTATTCAGAGGCTAATTTAAAAGGTAAACTATGGGTAGAAGTGCACTTAAATGTGTTCTTTTCTTCTGGTGGAATCGCCAGTCGTGTACGTTTGTATTTTGGGTAGGTGATGGTTGGTTCCAGAAATGTAATTAACTCGTCAAATGAAATTACACTCATGCGGGAATAACCAAAGGATAAATTCTCTGGGTAACTTCTTAACTCTTCGAACATCAAAGTAAATTCATTCGTTCAGATATCAGCGGGTGAACCCAATATTTCCTTTTCCGTTGATTTTTGGCGTGTCGAATGATAAGAGAACAAACTGGTCTCCATAAAATCCATAATAGGTTAAGGTGTATGTAATTGATGATGAAGATTGAAAATGCACGATTGAAATGTACGTGGACAAACGATGTGCACGCGTATTTATCGAATGCATTACGAAATACAACACGTGAAAATGAATTTGTTTACAGGAAACAGTTAATCGTCGTGTGCGCACTCTTAATAACCCGAAGCAACTAGACGGCGACAAAGACAAAATAGTTGCGCGTGTGCGGCCGCCCTATAGTACCAGAAAAACACGTTAATTCATGAAAATCGTAAGAAAATGCAACAAACATTTTTATATATGATCTCTGTGATGGTGTATGAATAGAATTTTGTTTTCTCCAAGTTAGAAAATAGAATATTAGATATTAGAATACTAAGAAACAACATGAAAATGTTACAAATTCCTAGATCTATTTATAACAAATATAAATCAATTTATGTTTACTCGTTTCCGTGTAGAACACTACAGTATCCCTCCGAAAACAACGGCGATAGTGTTGCCTTACGTTCTGCATCGGAACGAAGACATATATCCGAACGCCGAAGAATTCGTCCCAGAAAGGTTTTTGGACGAAAACAACAAGGACAAATTTCTATTCGGATATTTACCGTTTAGCGCGGGCCCGAGGAACTGTATCGGTACGGAGGCGCTGTGTTATCTTTACCGAATTTGATATATGTTGGTCGTATTAAATTGTAAATTTGGTTCTAGGTCAAAAATACGCCATGTATCAAATGAAAACTGTCATTTCGACCATTTTACGGAGGGTGAAATTTGAAACGCGTGCGACCAAAGAAGACATCAAAGTCAGCGCGGAGCTGGTCATCAGATTGGTATCGCCGATAAAAGTTAAATTTCATGAAATTTAATATTTATTATTATTTTAGTGAAATTATACAATATTAATAATTTTAATAATGGACTGGACTGGATGTATATACAGTAAAACCTCGTTAAGACGCTCTCAAAGGGGAAATCGTAAAACCGCGCAATATGCGGGATAGCGTTATAGGCGATACCCGCCTATTAAAAGCGTTTTAAATGTGATAATATGTAAATAGAATAAATTAGAAAAATGTTCATAGTGTGACTTGTTATGTATTACACAGTAACATAAGTTGTATTTAAAATTAATAATAAAAAAACATCAAATATACATACAATAAAATTATTAGGAACATATTTTATAATTATGTATTATTTTCTTGGATTAAAAAAAGTGGTAATGGTTGGTTGTTTCAATACATTATTTTTATATTTATTCAATAAGAAATTTTCCACCCTACCTAGATATAGAAGCATGTTTTCGCAGCCATCAGTTGCAGTAAGTGCCTGTCTCAATGTAGATATTGATTGTACAGTACTAGCGATTGACGGAAGTGGTGGAATGTATTCTTCCTCATCATCACTTGGCTCATCTGGTTCATCGTTTACTGTAGCCTGATTGATAATTTCTTCAAGTTCTAGTGCCTCGTTCGTTATCAATTGGTCGTCAATGGATGTGTAGCCTGGATAAACCTCCTCAAAGTCCCGAAATTCGTCTGAGTCCAAAACGTGAGGGTCTTCTTGTGAGACGTTACCAAAATAGGCTTTGTTGAAACAGTTTTTAATAACTTCTGGTTTTATCTCATCCCACGAAATTGAAACATCATCATACAGTTTAATAATTCTCAATTTATCGTCAATAGACAAAGCTTTCCTTTTCACTCCGACACTACTAGATGACGTAGACGCACTCGTCATTTTAAACCACACACGAATAACAATAAACAAACAAATTATAAATCTGCGTGTGATGTCACGTGTACACTTCAACGTCCGATCATATAACTAACGTACGTACGTACTAACAAAATATAGTAAGAGTATAAACCACATCAAGATGTTAATAATAAATATCAATTACTCGGTCGATAATAGATAAACGTTTCAACGAAATTCTTATCGCTGATTGTATTAATCGGGTTTTTTTCTATTTTAAAAGGTTTGAGAAGCCAGCAATTAGAGCGTATTATGCGGGATTACGTATTATGCGGTGGCGTATTAAGCGTGTTTTTTTCAATGTTAAAAGTGTACAATTACCTGGGACCGGGAAAAATCCGCGTGTTAAGCGGGATGGCGTATTAAACGGGAGCGTCTTAACGAGGTTTTACTGTATATATTTTTTTTTTTGTAAATAGTTAAAATTATTACTAAGCGTGTTGTGTAATTAAATTTAAACACTTACATACAATTTTATTTAAAATAAAATAAATTGTATAAACTATAGATCGATTACAACAAAGTACATACATTTGTCTTAAATTTTTTTATAATAGATAAACAATTTACATAAAAAGAGAGAATGTAGTTTTTACTTTGTCCATATATTCAAAAAATTCAAAACTCTTGTAAAAAAATAAAAATTGATTGTAGGGCAGCAACAAGTTTTTTTTATTATGAGCCAACATCATTTGTAACAAACATTTGAGAAATACATATATGTCAAAAAAACTAAAATTCACAAAAATATTAAATAAAATACACAAATTGACAACAAAAAGTGGGGGTCTAAAAGATTAACATTTTTTTTTTTTGCTTATTTGTTAATAATTATATAAAAATGTAATGATCCAATTAAAAATTTAAATTTGATATTGTAAAAAAAAAAAAGTATAATTCAATGGGCCAAGTAAAATATTATTAACTCTAAACCTACGCGAAGAACACTATGACTGTGTTAAACATTAAAAAATAAAATGTGGACAATTGTGATATAATTCACGAGAAAAAAAAATCTTATGTATAATTAAAAGAAAATAAAATATAATTATATATTTAATAAATCGACACATACATATTAATAAAGTATGTATACATTATTTCCGTGGAATACATAATATAATATTTGAATGCGGTGTTGGTTTTTTCTTCTTCCAATGTACACTAAATCTGTAAAAAGCTTCTACATTTGATTTTTCTCTTGTAGACAATGCATAATATCCACAACTTATTTATAATTATAATATTATTACTACACGTTAAAATTTAGACATCTGAACGAAAATTATACTTCTCCCCGAAAAATAAGGAGAAATATGAGAGAATTTATTATACTAAAATAATATAACTTTTAAAAAGTATCTGGGACACTACACAGAAAAAAAATGACAACATTTGATTCAATGTTAAAAAAAAAAATTGATAAAAAAAAAAAATTCTACGCATGTTTTTAAATCATACACAGTAGGTGTAGAAGTCTGCTTTTTATCACTCGACCAAAACCTTGGGTTTTTCCCATGGAAATATGTCACGGCCAAAATGTCCATATGTGCTTGTCTTTTGATAGATGGGGTTTCGTAGATTTAAATCTCTGTAAATTAAATTATAATATTTAAACAAATATAATAAATTGATGTCATATGAATAAAGAAAAGAGCAAATTTTTAATTTTACAAGTAGGTACTACAAAACACATTCCACAGACATATCTGGACCAGTTTTACTTAAACACTGTATTCTGATATTACACTTTCATTATTTTAATAATAATAAAAACAATGTAAATTGTTCTTTTAATTAGACTGTGTATAGAAAGTAGTACATAGGTAAGTAAAATCATTTTGGTTAACTATGATAAATAAATTATATATAAAAAAATGAAAATGCTAGTAGAAAAAATAACCATTTATCGTTTTACCACAGAAGTTTCTATTAATTTTTACATTTCTATTTTTAATATCAGTATTTATATATATTAAAAACCAATTATAGTAAAACTTCTATACAACAAACTTCCATTTTACAAATTATTTTTGAGAACCGTGACTTTTATTGTTAATCATGCGTAAATTTATCTCTGTATAACAAATAAACTATTCGATAACAAACTTGTTTTTGTAAACTTTGTCACTATACAATATTAAATATTGTTTTAAAATACCATTGATTAATGGTATTCGAACAAGTTTGCTTTTGACCATATTGAAAAATCGTGAAACAAGTGCAAGAATCTTCTCTCATTGGCAATAGAAAACTAATGAAATTGTGTGTTTATGAAGTTGACAAAACTAATCTTAAGTGGATGACTTGTATACAAAATAAAAATCTTCCAATATCAGGTACGTTAATCAGAGAAAAAGCAATTTATTTTGCTCAGAAACTAGGTTTTGTGAATTTTTGTGCTAGATCTGGGTGGTTAGATAAATTTAAATCAAACAGAAAAATTTAAACTTTTACTTTTAATCATTGGAAAAAAGCAAAAATCAAGGTGTTTCAAAGGTATAAAATCACTTGAAACAAATTATGATTTTATAATAAGGAGGCGTGAATGACATCAGACATTTTTGAAAAGTGGTTACTCGATAACAATATGAGTCGAGATAAACGAAAAATAATTTTATTTGTGGATAATTGTACTGCTCATCCTCGCACCACTTTCTACAAAGTTAAAATCTGTTACACTTGCATATTTTCCACCGAATACAACAAGTAAACTCCAACCAATAGACCAAGGAGTAATAAATAATCTAAACGTGTATTATCGAAAACGTATCCTGAACAAAGCTATTTCAAATCTTGAACAGAAATTGATCAATTACTTTACGAGATTGTATTTCTCAAATATCGATAGCTTGGAGCAATGATGTGACATCCGAAACTATAGAAAAATGTTTCTCCAAAGCTGGATTTAAAAATGGAATTCTTGAAACTGAGATAGAAATTCCAGATTTACAACAAGAATGGGAGTTAGTTTGACGGCGTTACTTTACAAGAATATTTAAACATCAATGAAGATATTGCTGTTAATTAATCACCTACCAACAATAGTATTGTGGTAAAGGTTAAATAAAAGAAGAAATCGAAGATCATGCAGAAGAATTACCTAAACTCATATAAAAAGAGATACTAAATGCCTTGTCTGTTGTGAGAAATGATTTCAGACAACAAGCAAATGTTTCTGATGACATTTTTTTTAAACTCCATGAAATCAAAACATTTTACGAAAACAGTACAATTTATAAAAATAATAAACAAACGTAACTCACTGATTATTTCTTTTAAATTAAAATTAAAAAATAAAATTATATATTTTAAATATAAAATTAAAAAATTGATACATATGACAAAAAAAACGTAATTCTGTATAATGAATTTCTCTGTATTACAAATATTTTTTGTTCCCCATGAGACTTTGTTATATGGAAGTTTTACTGTATATGTACACTACACAATATTATAGAAAAAGAATACTTCTTATTTGAACCTGTACAAAAATGTCTACAATTTCATTAGAAAATCAATTACATACTATTAAGTTGAATTCTGTGGAAGTATTTTTAGTAATATTAAATAAAGGATGAAAAAAATGATCTCTTGAAAGAGGTTTAGTTTCACTAACCTCACTATTCTTCCAGGTCTTAAATCGAAATTACTCTTTACAATTTTCAACAGTTCTTTTTGAGTTTTAGTAGATGTGCCGTAGTGGAAAAGTGTAATTGATATTGGCTCTGCGACTCCAATAGCATAAGATACCTTATTACAATAGAATTCATATAATTTCAATAAATTAATAATTTTGAATTATCATTGCGAGTGCGAAACCACTTACTTGTACAAGACAACGCTTGCAAAGGCCAGATTTAACCAAAGACTTGGCGACCCAACGAGCAGCGTATGCAGCCGATCTGTCAACTTTAGTGAAGTCCTTGCCAGAGAATGCACCACCGCCGTGAGCTCCCCAACCACCATACGTATCGACAATAATTTTCCGTCCAGTCAACCCAGCGTCGCACTGAAAACATAATTCATTATTATGCACTCATATTACTACAACTCTAATCTGTGTTTACTTGTGGGCCGCCCATTACAAATTGGCCACATGGATTAATATGGCAGATAGTTCTTTCGTCAAGATACTGTGGCGGTATCACTGTCTTAACAACTCTAGACATTACTTCTTCTCTTAAGTCTTCTAAAGTAATTTTTTCAGAATGTTGAACAGATATTACAACTGTGTGAACTCTTTGAGGAATACAAGCACCTCCAACTAGACAGTATTCACATGTTACCTAAAGACATCAAATAACAAAAATATTATTATAACATTTCAATGTATTCACATTTTCACTTTATTTATGTTATTCATAGTAAAACTCCTCTAAAATTTTGATAAATCCAAACAAAACATAAACTAGTGTAGATTAGTTACATAAATTAGTTGTATGTTTTACTGTTATTTGGCACACATGCAGAAAATATCATGGAATAAGACATAATAATTTATATCCTCAAATTCAATCTTTAAAGGAACTATCACAAGGTTATTGGTCCAAAATCTAATCATTTGTGTTGATTGATTTTGGCGATATTGATGAAATTAAAAAAAAAAAAAATAAAACAAACAAAAAGATAAATAATAAGGTATTCTACGTAGTCTTTAATCGAGCGAGGATCGAGTCTAAAAGATAAAGATTAGCAATTAGCATCTTATCGCTTAACTTTACAATTTTTAATTTAACAAAGCGGTGATGGATAATTCAGCTAGTTTTATATATATTTGTTTGTAGTAGCTTGTATATTTTAAAAATTGATTTAAAAAAAAAAAAAAAAATAAGATAATAAGGAAAGAATTTGTTTGAGATCAAGGTTGGAAAATGTTATCTAAAATAACTAATATACAGTATGAGCGATGGTACTATTAATTCATTAAAAAAAAAAAATATTTTAATATTACAATAAAGGTTAATGTGAAAATTAATGGCGGCTATCAAAAAAATTATTTCACAATATTGATAACAATTATTTAAATTTAATGAAGTTACTGTAAGGAATTCACTGATTTTGTTTATATATATATATTAGACAATTATAATCAATTCATTTAAAAATATATTATCAATAAAAATAATATTAAAGGCTATCAGGTTTGTAATTTATCTATTTTGTTAACTAACATTTTACGATTATCGATTAAAACAAAATATAATTAGCAATAATTATCAATTATTTAATCATTTTCTCTGCAAAACTTAAAACAAATAAATTTATCCGTAAAATATCTACTCTCATGATTATTTTAGACTATAAACCACCCATTATTAAAATATTATATTTACCTGTGTTTTTGTATCCGGACGTGCCCACCAGAGTACTCCGCTTCTTCGAAGCTCTGCAACTTTTTCATTAAGCTTGTGAGCTAATACTACAGTTAATGGCATACATTCTTCAGTTTCATCTGTAGCATAGCCAAACATAAGCCCCTGAAATTTATAAATACAGTGTTCACGATTATATTTGGAAATTTATAAAATAAAGCAAACTAATGTAATTTGAGACGTGTTCAACAGTTGTATAAATCCAACAGGCATATATTAAAAATTATTATTGTTAATTAAAAAAATACAAAATATATTTCAATATGTTTCATTTTTGTCCTAAACCTTTAAAATAATTAACTGCGGTTTCTCAAAGTTAAATTTTTCATATCACAACTCAATTATTAATTTTTTCAATTTAGCCAATTTATAAGCCAATAAAAGTAAAATTATAATACATTTTACCAATGTAAAATGACAAAAAATAATAAAATAATAATAATAGATACTTGGAAGTTAATGTTAATATTTTGATTTTAGTTAGTATAAAAAACAAAACAGCAGTCAAATGTTGTGTTCTCAAAATATTAAAATATATATTAAATTAAGACACCATTTTATTGTGCATTCACAATCATATACCATGCAATACCACCATTATTATAAAAAAAGCAACTTAAATTTGTAAAATTAATGAATTTAGATTTCTACAGTTAATTGAACCGGTTTCATACTATTTTTTTTTTACTTTTACAAAAAAAAAAAAAAAAAACATTGTAAATTTAAATAGAACCGAGCAAGATTCTACCACATTACATTGTACTGCATTATTTTCACTCGCCTCAGAATTATCATCAATATATATTACATTTGAACTTATTTAATTTTGTTTGGGTTGCTCGTCTGGAAAGGAATATAAAACCAAGGCTGACACAAAAAAAAGATTAAGTGGGCAGTTCTACAGTTTGTAAATAAAAATGTCAACATAATAATATTATACCTAGGAAAAAATAAATATTCGTCTAATAAATCTAAATTTTTTTGTCGGTTCCAAAAAACATACCTGATCACCAGCACCGACCTCCTCAGCAGTCCTGTTGATATGCACTCCGGCAGCAATATTTGGAGATTGTTGATCAATAGCAAGCATCACGGAACATGTCTTGTAATCAAAACCTGGCAACCCAACGGCGGGACAACACACAACATAGCAATAATCAGCGACTTTATTGCAGTTTTTTTTTTAATTTTTTTAATGTAATAATTGATACTAATACCTTGGATTAATTATATTTTTAAACTAATAATAGCATTTGTAAAAAAAATGTTTTAAATCAATTACAAGTCTATTACAATTGTAGTGTTAAAAAAAATTAACCATAAACTATTATAAGTTTTTTTTTTTTTTTTGAAGAAACATTATTCAACCGATATATACCACACTAACGAATACATATTTTGTACTAGTTATTGTTGTTTCGGCAATAAACATACGTACACACTCAAACATCTTATGAAAATAATAAAATAAAACACCTTACACAAATCCACAGGGGAGCATTTATATTATTTCTTTAATCAATAATATAACACAATGCTTCTGACTGATAATCTAAGTTTTTTTTTTTTTTTTTTTCATGCAATAAGCAAATGTGTATTTTGTGTTTTTTGGAGCCCTATTATTACATGCAATAATAAATATAAGACTATTACAAAGGCGGTTTACATCATAATATTAATTATTAATTTGTGCAGCCCAATTATAACCTTTTTATTTATACCTATTAACAACCAAACCACATAACAGGCACATTCTTATTATTTTATTTATTCTCTTGCAAACATAAGCCTAAAAAATTGTAACATTGACTAACTTTTTTAAAAAGAAACAAACTTAATACAATTTAAGTGTGTATGATTGGATGTATTGTTAACATAATTATATTAAAGCACACTATTAAAAAAAATAAAATAATATGTATTAAAATTAATATTATGTATGATAGTGTTCTGTAGATACCTGTGCATCATTAAAATATATTATATACATATTCCATATGTATATAGTAACCATTTACCTCACATAATATATATATACAAGCATTTATATATATTATATAAAAGTAAGAATGATGTGAATAAAAAAAACTTTCCTGTTTTTGAATTACACATAAATCCCAATAATAAAAATATATTTAAGTCCCATAAATTATTATAAAGCCAGTATGTTATTACAGAACAAGAAACACAACATGTTTTCAATTTGTTTAAATCCCCCAAAACCAATGGTTTATACCCTACCTGATCCCCAGCCCCAATCGCATCTTCAATTTTGTTTAGGTGTACACCGTCCGCAATATTAGATGATTGTTCATCAACAGTGACGAGAACATTGCATGTCTTGTAGTCAAACCCTGTAGGTGGTTATATGTATATAATATATATGACTTAGGCTATGAATTGTGATTCGGTTCTATCTAAATCTTGTTTTATGATACTAGAAAAATATTTTTTTTTGTCACTACTTTATGTATGGTTTTTATTATTATTAATAAATGTATTATATTGAACTGTTGTAAAAATAGGAAATAACAATTGTTAAATCCATAAATACTACACAATAATGTAAAGCAAGTACCTATTATAATGTATAACTTATATTTTTTTTCTAAAGAATAAATCAATGTACTTTTTTTTTTTATTATAAACATAAAATGACAAAATCATCTTTAGAATAAAATAAACTGTTATTGTACTCATATTTTGCATGTTTTTTTTAATATTGCAATATATGAATGAAATTATATAAAGAAAATAAAAATAAACATTTCTTATAATAGAAGTATGGCTACTACTTTTTGGAACTTTACAGCTGATTTTGTTTTACTTATAAATAGATACCATTGTACCTCCTAAATGTTTATTCAATTTATCCAACAAGAGCATATTTTTTTAATAAGCCATCTGTAATGTTACCGATAAAATTAATTGAATATAAATGTAGTTCTCAAACTAAAACAGAACGCACTATTTTTACAACTGGTAATTTTTTTTCATAAATATCAATCATATAGAACATTTTAATTAATAGCCTATTAAAAATATACATGGACATTTATCAAGTACCTATATACTATCTAAGTAGAAATTAAAATATATTTATTATCTAATTGGATAATTTAACTTCAACTTGACTAGTCATCATACAATTTGTAATCCTGCCCTATTGACTTTGTAATTGATTAGTCACATTCAAAATGATAAAAAAAATGTAAGATGTAGGTATTTCAATTTAGCTTCTAATAATCTCATTAAAAGATTTTACTTAAAATTTAGTACGAATCTATAAATATTACCTTTCGACGAATCATCATAGCCGATGTGTTTTACTGTGTCTCTGACAACTTTTTGATAATCTACATTGGCTTTAGATGTAATTTCTCCGCAAAGTAGTACCATTCCAGTTTTTGTTACAGTTTCTATAAAATAAAATGTTCACAACTTAAATTTAAATACCATAATGTAACATTCCATATTGATGTATTATAATTATGCAGTTACTTGGTAAATATGAAATAAAAATCAAATTGAGTTGTTTTAAACTACCAACAATATGTGTGAGATTTATTTAATATGCACAAATATTGAGCCTATAAATCTACAATTAAGGCTATGTAACAATTTATTAATTGAAATCTTAATACAAATTGTATTATATTATTACTTTAGTAATTTTACTCTGTTAAATAAAGATTGGATCGTTTGAATTTATACATAATTTTTTTGGGGGCTTAACATAAATCCATATCAAATATAGTGAATCTCAATAATTGTAGGGTATTATATGCATGAAAATACTGATTACAATACATACTGTTAAAATGAATAATAATAACTTACCGCAAGCCACTTTAGCGTCTGGGTCTTGTTGCAGATGCGCATCCAAAATAGCATCACTTATTTGATCGCACATTTTGTCTGGAAAAAACAAAAAACCACAATTACATTACTCTAGACAATATGAAATATAAATAAACATGATTATTCAACGACAAGCGCCTTTCAACAATAGTGACCCGGGGATGGCGCCGTGTATCGGATCGTAGGTATTCGGGAAAGACATTGTTTTTTGGCCGGCGGCCAGTGGTTCATTGATCCCTTATCATAGACGTAGAATTCCGGATGGGGAAAAAAAAAAATGAATAATCGAAAGTAAATTGTATAAATAATTATTCTTATTTTTTTTTTCCTTCTATAGGCGCAAATATCAAACAAACCGTGTTATTAAAAATAGGTTGACAATTTCGCAAGTATAGTAATATCAAAAAATGCGGGAAAACCGCATACAAAGAACGACCAAGAAGGTTGAGAAAAATATTCAAATGTTTTCTCGGCCGACGTAATTATAACTTATAGCGTGCGGCTATCGGTTGCATATTAAAACACGGCGGCGGAAGGCTTAAAAAACACGTGTTTGCTGCTCTACGATGATCGCGTCGAAGGGTTGAGAAATAATAAAATAAAACCGTCCTAACAATAATCAAACGTTGAAATTCGTTACCTGGGTGTCCTTCGCCCACAGATTCGGAAGTGAATAGAAACATCTCGCCGTCCGGGCTTTCTGGAGGAAGTCCGCCGTTTCCATGTCCGTTTGCGAACCCGTTGGTGTATGCGTATTTCTTTTCATCGGGCATGATGATACCGCTAGTTGTTGTTGCTGCTCGGTCGGTACTGCCGATGTGCGATCGACAATGGAGTAACCCACTGGGTAATACCGTACGACAAGTTCAAGGTCTGCTCTGCTTACACAAACAAATAATAATAAATAATGAATACAAATTTGAAAAAAAAAAACTGAACGTTATTATTTTCGCCGGACCGCAATGAAATATTAACAACACAAATTGTTGCTATTCATTTAGCAAGAATTATGCGTGAAATAACGGCGAATAAAAAAAAAAAAAATGTTTTTATTAAATAACTAAGAGAGAAACTACGGACTGCGGCGTGTGCGACGGTTGGGCGCCGGCTGTGTCTGGTCGCCGTCGCTGATAGTACGCGCCTAAGTTTAATTGGCGGCGACGGCTGCTGCTGTAGGAGTGCAGAAGATGAAGAATCGGAGCGAAATGCGAACACGGAGGATCGGCTGGCACGGCTGTCGAGTACGGAAAGAACGAATCGGTCGGAGCTGATGGCTAAAACTCGGAGGCACAAATTGCGCCGGATTACAGTGTTGCCAATGGCGGCGGCGGCGCGCGCATCGCCATGCCCGCGAGTGCGAAGTCGTTATCCCTTCTCGTGCGCAATCCTTTTCGTAGCGGTAGCACCGGTAACGGTAACCCAACAGCCGTCGCCTCGACTGACGTAATTCCAATACAAAATGCGTCCCTTATCATCCGACATGTTTTGTTGTAAGCACGATTTCCCCATATTGTTGGAAATGTCATCGAGTAGGTTAGGTTAGAAACCTAATCCCGTAGGACCGGGACGGGTAGAGTTATTTGAAAATGATAAGACAAACAATGATAAAGGATGGGTTTTATCAACGGTTTTATATCCGGTATAATTTTATTATGTCTCACGCACCACTACGTCATACGATAATAATTAATAAAACAAAATTAATAAACATTTACCGCACGACCTGCTTTTTTTAATTATTACCCGACGCGCAATAACCGGTCGTAAATTCGTGTGGCCGCTACAAAGTTCCGTAACGTTTGGTGAGATGCCCGTGGTTTTTCATAAACTTGTTGTGCTTTTTACGACGCGTCACACGAATATGAGGTACGAATGTACTGTGACGTTTAATAACTAAGAAAAAAAAAAAAGACACGGCTTTACTTTGCATCCGTGGGTGGTTTAGGTGTTTTAGGTGGAGAATTTAGTTTATATCTGTACGCAACGAAAAAGTTCATTTAATCATGTTTTGATATGACGTGATTTTTACGATTTTCATTAAAAGTTAGTACAAAAAAAAAACTTACTACACTACGTTAAATTTTTTTTTTTTTACTATTAAGTACAACTTATGTTGAAACACGTGTAAAAATTTCAAGCGTTTCTGGACGGCCAAATCCATTTTATCCATCACATAAAATTAACTAAAAAAACCTGAAACACCTTTAAATAGTTAAAACCGGCATAATGTTATGAAATATTGTCCACACCTAGAAAGACCTAATATTAATATCCTGTGCAAATTTCAGGTCTTTACGTTTATTTTGTAACTTAGTTAAAACAAATCGAAAAAATAAGACCATACATTTAGAAAACTACAACGATAATCAAAAAAAATGACCCGTGAGCAAGTTCTTTTTTTTTTATATGGGACTTTCCAAGTATTATAAGTCAACACGTCATTATACCAAAAATTATTTTTCCCGAACTTTTTTGAAATGCCGAAAACTATATGTAATATCAGTACTGAAATGTAAACGTGAACACACCGGCGAGACTTTGTTTGATATTTTTTTTGTTTTCCCCGCGCCCCAACGTAGAGTGTACCTATATCGTATTGATTTTCACGAGGGTACGGGTAGGTTAGGTTGTACGTGTAATTGTCATCATCAATAAAAAATGCCTTAAATTTCCGACGACGTCGGTTAGGTTTTCAGAGGGGAAATACGGTATTTCAAACCGCGCCGGGTTTTATACATTTTGCGTCACCAAAGCACACTTTGGACGAGAGTTTCCTCTCATCGTTAATCGACACGTTATCGCCTATTTTTTAGACGATAAACATATTAGAATTTTTAACGCCGCGAGACGTACGCGTATAGTTTAAAGTTTGTTCGATATCTCCGGCGCATTTATATAATGCGCATACACCTATTGCTTTTTAACCGAGATAAAAACGATTATAATTATAAATAAAACATTATTATATACGCGCACGCCGCGGGACTCGTATCCATACTGCGTACTTAAAACCAGATAACGCCCCTCGCACGCCCCCGTTCCACCGGCCAGAAACCGGGTTCGCAATAATTATTTTTATTGTGCAATTCGGTTAAAACGAGTACGTGTAAAAAAAACATTAATACTGTTCGAACCGGACGCCAACGGGCACTACTGTAAAATATAACTTTCCAACCCTCGGACGTTTTTTTTTTTTTTTGTTTTTTCGATTTTTCGCAGCGATTTAAATAGATATCCCAAAACTTCACATGCTTCAATTAGTTACCGTTAAAACATCGACGATTTATTTTTCGTTTTTACCGGAAATTTCCACCAATAAACGAAATTCGGTTGGGTATCGTATGAACGTAATTAACGTTAATTTCGTATTCGATTTTTTAAACTCAAATAGCATTGCGAGGTTTTGATTTAAGACATTTCAGAATAGACGGGATAAATTTGTTCGTAATAATATCACGATATAATATATCATGCCGGTTTAAACTTTAGACCCAACGAACATTGTGATTTCTTATCTGTTCTAAGATTGTAGAGACACATCCTGTATAACCTATTTGTATAGATTAAAAAAAAAAAAAACGTTACATCGTAGTATAACATAATTGGTGAATTTCTTTGTTGTTTGTCAAGGTGAATTTTTTTCGTGAATCGCATATAATTCCGTTAGACGTCTGTAATGGCAGCTCAACATTTGATTCCGTTTCACTGTAGAATTTTGTGCAACATTTTATTCTAATATGTATACATTGTTCTATATAGGAACGCAAAATGAGGTTTTTATGACGAAGTTATTAAAATTGTAATACCTAAGCCTCTCTATATAGTTAAAACATCTGGTCCAGTGGTGCGGTAAACTTTTTTTTTTTTTACTTTTACGAGGCCAACCTAACGCCAATAAAACAAAAATTGCACTTTTTTGAGGGATATTTGTAATATTTATGCAATTCGACTAAATCCTACGTGCAAAACTTATTATTTAAAAGTATATATTAAGCTCCACCGAGATTATTCTCTAAATTGCCGTTATGTAATATCATACAACCTATAGGTACAATTCAATTGATATGTCGCACTGTCAGTACACAATAAGGCCATGATTTAAAAAAAAAAAAAAAGCAAATAATCAGGAAATCAATAATAAAGTGTATAATAAAATGATAATTTTTGGAATGTTTTGAGCTGGGAAAAATCCCGTCACCACTCCAGACCTCAGGTCGGTTGGTAAAATATTGAAAAGATTATTATATCAGCGGTTCGAATAAGCGTTTAAAGATCAGTATTACGAAAAGAGTTGCGGGGAGGTTATAGGTTCTCGTAATGTTAAGAAAATATATGAAACTAAAAAAAAATCTATGAAATCTGTTTTTATTTTTACCAATTTCGTTGGTAAAAACAGGAAGATAATTAAAATATTTTATGTGTTTTAAAACGTAATTTATAAAAGTGATGAAATGTAAATTTTGTGATGCGATAAATGATAACTGAATAAGTAAAGGTTGAATACTATCCGCTCAAGTAGATTATTCTTCTTCTCTCTCGCCTCCTTTCCCATATACTATACGAGCATTATATTAGGTACTATTTGAGGTCAGCCACCTTGGTCCTAAATTTCTGCACTTGATTCCATATATATATAAACCCCTATATCATTACCTACCCAGTAATTGTATAATTTTTGCAATTATAATAAAAACTAGTCATGTCCTATCTTAGTTCACAGATTGGTAATTATAATCAAGAATTAGTACGTGGTATGTAATTATTTGTCGTAATCGCGTGGCTTTATCGCCACGCCGCTATCGACTTCGTCGATTGCAATTGCACTTTTAATTGAACTAATATACATTGGGGCAATACTTCAACAAGAGTTTGCACACAGATATGATTAACATTTTTTTATCTCTTAAAATAAAAATACATTTTTCAAAAAAAAAAAAAAGGTCTATCTATCTTGATTTCGTGTCAACGCCCTTTAGCATTATAATATCTCGATTAAAAATTTCAAACGGCTGAAAAATAATTCGACCACTGCTAGAAACGGATAATATTATATAAGTCTTTATGATTATTTTGAACAGAATTACAATGAAAAAACCGGCATCAATGAATGAGGGTTGAGTTAGGTTTCGAGGGAATCGCGTTACGTTTTTTTAAATTTTTTATTCTAATATTCCGAATTCAATTTTCAAATTTTAAAACGACTAACCCTTGTGATAATGTCTTATTTTAATTTTATAACCGGTACTTTTACTCTAAAACGAAAATTAAGCGGAATTGCGTCTTCTCGAGTCTTAATAATAACGACGACTATAACCTACCCCGTTAATTTGATAGTTGATAAAAAAAATACATGTATATATATATATATATATATATATATTAAAAACTGCAAGACAATAGATTGCAAGCAGTTTGCTGATAATATATAAATTGCTTTTTTTTTTATTATTCTTATTCCGACACGTTAACAATAATTTCTTTCTAGAAAACAATAAACGATCGCCGTTTCTACGAAAAAAAAAAATCGTTTATTGTTGGTGTGTTTAGTCTAAACCATGTTATTAAATTTATGAAATTCATCAATAATTATACCAAAATAAAAAAGAAGCAAAATATATTATATTGTTAAATTCACTATACACGCACTTACGATTTACGAACGGGGAACGGACGAAGAGTATCGTTTTAATAAAACCCAACGTACGTTTTATTAACATTTATATAAATCATTATGGTTATATAGAAACTGTGTAAGAATCGCTACATAATATAATAGCAGACAATAATCACGAGTTGCATGCGGGCTGTGCCTCGATAGAAATATAATTGGTTGTTGGGTCGTGTATTTGTGGGTGGTCGTGAGACGCAAAACTGCATATACAGGGTTTCCCACAAACATATATCCATTGCGATATCTCCTGAGATGTATGGAAATAATCAAATTTTGTTAGACTCGCTGGGATAATAATTGCAAATATTCATATTTCAATTAAATTGATATGTTTTGGTAAAAAATTTCAAAATAAAACTTGTTATTACTTTCGACAAATTTGTAGATAGCCATTTTATGAAGAATTTATTTTATTCTTCTGAACATTTTGACGTTTTAATTTTTTATTTTCATTGACCTTCACGATTTTTAATAATTATTTTTTTTTTAGTTTACAGAAAAATAGCGTATTAAAAAAAAACAAACATAATAGTGTTTTGTTAAATCAAACTTAACAAAAAACGAAATGCGATAATTTAAAAACACTGTGTGGTGTTAAATTATACACTGTTATTCTGTAAACTAAAAAGAATTTACTAAAAACCATGAAAATAAAATATGAAACCGTCGAAATATTTGGAAGAATAAACTCACAAAATAGAAATTGTTTAACCAAAACATAACAATTTAATTAATATATGAATATTTGTAGTCCTTGTCCCCGCGAGTCACATAAAACAACATAATTTGATTATTTTGATTTTCTCAGAAGAAATCGCAATGGGTATATCTTCGTGGGACACCCTGTATAGAACTATATATAGACCAATGAGTTTGTATAATAGTTATAATAATTAATTTCGATTTATTACCGATTTGTTCATACAACGTGGTGGTGGTGCTGGTAAGTATCTATATAGAAAATCACTGAAAAGAGAATAAGGTTCTATTTACACGACACCGAAGAACCACAGAGTGATTCATTGATTATACACTATCGTTATATATTTATTGGGGACCGAGTAAAATCGATTTGGTTTGATTATTTAATTATGTTTTATCATAAAACCATCGCACTCGTTTTTCATACTGCAGGACAAAATTTAACAATATTATTATTATATGATAATATATTACGCCAGATGCGTACAATTCTGCGATCAATCGATTTCATTATAATATTTATCGTAACCGGTAAACTCTAAACTCTGGTTATTGAATTATTCTAAATACAAATATCTTAATATAAATCCAAGTGCCCGTTTGTTTGGGATAAACTCTGAAAATGCTCTGCCGATTTTCATAAAATTTACCTCAATCGATTCGGCATGGTCCCTAGAGTGACACAGGTTACTTTTAATCTCTAGATAGTTCCACCATCTAACCCAAAAACGTGTGTTCTTCAGTCATTTTTTTTATTTTCGGATGACAGTTGAATAATTGCCCATTTATAATTTTATTGTCACGGGGAAGAATGTGTCGTTTTTAAAAGAAATTAAAGATGTAAGAAGAAAAAAAAAACGTTAACAATTTATACCATTTAGCAACGAATTTGCGAACACGCGGGCGGACTCGTCATATTCATTTAATTGTTATTATTATCATTTTTGTATTGATTACCGAATAACCAAACTTGACTAAGTGATGGCAACTTTCCACCTTCAACCTTTGGTAGCCCAACCACCCATAGTGCAAAGTATGCCCGTGTCTTTTAAAAATTGTTTTGCGCATATTGAATTGAAACGCATCGCATGACACTGCGTTGAAAAAGTTAAATGGACTCAAAATGTTTAAAAAAAATACAAACCCAGAATATTAATAGCCTATGGGATAATACGTAAGAACAAAAGGTATTTGAAAGTATTTATAAATACTATTAAAAGTATCCGTGTTAATATTTTTGTATTGATGTACTCGCACAAACAGTACGTATTCTAAATACCTATTCAAATAATATCTTGTATATTTACACTCAAAATAATATGTATCTTTTAAAAGGCATGGCCGATCGTAACCGAACGTGTCTTTAAAATTAAATCAAAAGTCCCATTTTATGTATTATGATTCACGAGGCTAGACGTCCAAATGAAAAAAAAAACCGTGTATATAATAAATCCAATTAATTCTCATTGGAAAATTATAATAATGTACGCACCGTGCAGTTTATGAGATTCTCGAAATTCGGTATACATATTATATTATTATTATTATAATAATATGATCTTTTCGTATTTTTGTGTCGATTTTTCATTTTTCTTATCGCAGACGTCTAACAGTCTAAACTGCAGACGCGGCTGTAATATATGCCATGGCGGTCGAGGAACTCGTAGATTATATATTGTTATATAACTCGATCGTGTCCCGAAAAAAAAATAAAAATAAAAAATGAGTAAAAACGGTTGTACTCTGTCAATTTTTCGAATCAATATAGTTTTGTGAATTCGATTTACAAAAATTGTTTTCTAGAGGTCGATTTTTTAGAGGTCGATTATTGTTTTCAGAATATTTTCCTACAATCGTTTTGGCGTTTTATATTATACGCCACGTGCTCGGGGTGGCAAAAATATAAACCGAGAGCCGCACAAACAATTTACGAAGTTGCTTAAAAAAAAAAGTCCTGACGCGATTCTAGTCACAACAGGGAATTTTTTTTCCACGATTACGGCGATAATATTTCACACACGTCGTGCCTATTTTTGTCCGAATAAGAATACGGCGAATTTCCTTTTGGTCAAACAACGCAATATTCAGACGAATAATTTATCCAACACTATATCGTTGTAAATTGCATTTCAGTATTTTTCACCTACGAAATACGTACAATATTAAAATTATAATATATTATACTCTAATAGTATGAAATCGACACGACCGTAATAATTTGTTAGATACTCATGAAAATCACGTGGTAATATTTTAGGAAATCGTGGAAACCTCTTGGAAATCATTGTAAATGTTTAGTATAGTATTAAAGTATTAGATTAAAGTTCGAACATTTGACACAAGCAACACACATCATAAGTTGTTTTATTTGCTAAAATAATAAAAGTTAAGCATTTGTTCTATTAGCATTTCAAGTTAAAATTTTCGATTAAAAGCGAAAAAATTGTAAATTATATACAATTCCTAACCTGTAATCTAATATATTCTGCAGTACATGTTTGCGTACCTACGCTTTATGGACACGTACAAATACGATTAGTATTTTTCCTATGATATTATGCTGACATAAATGCGATGTCACGAATTCAATTTGAAAAGCATTTGTAAACGACGAGAGTTCGGGAAAAAAAAAATAGTAAGTATATGTTATAAAGCGTCATTATATCGTGTATATCGTAAATTCCTAATCGTTTTTGGGTCGTTTACGAAATATTCGCCCAAGTAAGATTGAATATTGTAAATTATAAGTGATAACAGTACACTCAACAAATGTGGGACATGCTTTTCACCACGAATGGGCCACTGTTGTAGGTTTGAAGTTGGAAAGGTGGTCGGATAATTATAATTTAAATCTGTACACGACGATAAATTACTACACACAATTTTCGTTGAAGTTTGATTAACCGTGTTTTGATACAATTACAATTGCATTATACATACAAATACATAATATTGCTTGTCTTATTTAAAGCATTTTCCCCTAGATTTCACTTTGACAAAAGGCAATATTGTATGATTAAAATCAATTGATGATGGTAACAAATCATGTTATGAAGATAATATTATAAATTATTTTAAGGAGCCTTAGAATTGACTAATTTTGAATTTATTTTTTGTTCGTGCTAACTTTGTAAATACTTAATCAGCAGAACAATTAACACCTAGGTGCTGGAATTGTTTAATATAGCTGATCTGAAATTAAATTATTAAGAAAAATATCTTTAATTTTGTTTCTTCAAACTATTCTAATATTATATGCACATTATTCGAAGCATTAAACTGAGGTGATTTACTGAGATCCCGATATTCTATATAAAAAAAACGCTCGGTTAAGCCATAATCTATGATTAGATTAGAGGGTGCCTATATAAAAACTAACGATGGGCCGATATTACTTTTTACCGATATCCTATATTTGAAATCGAAATTAACCGATATTCCAGAGATATTATATAGATTTTTCTTTTATGTATCGGCCCACCACCCTTAATAAAAACCATTCATATTTATGATAACACTATCGACATCTGTTATCAACCTCAACCGTCGATACCATATCACACATGACAAAAACATACCTACTTAATCGTTTAATAATTTACAATATAATTTATAATTTTTTTAAATTTACTATTAAATTATTTCATTTGTATACGTTTTAACAGTGCTTCCCCCTCTTCCACCCTTTCATTAGCCCAGGCCTACGTATAAAAGAATCCGTATTAGTTTTGACCTAAACTATCGGCGCGGGACTATAATAATGGCCTGTTTTTTTTTATAATATCTAGTGGTGAGTTTCAGCATAAACCGATATCGGATTTTTTTTCAAAACTGATGTTTGACCCGATATTTTTGGAGAAAAAACGTCAATAATATCCCCGGAATATGTAAAAATACAATAGGGTAACCGACATATGGGTTGATTTCAATATTGCCTCACAGTTTTCTATTAAAAATATCGGGCCGGATATCGGTAGCAAATATAGGAACATCGGAAAAAAGTCTTATCGGTTCACCACAAATAATATCTATACTTAGAGGTATAAGAAAGTCGCGTTACACAAATTGGAATTTTTCGTTTTAGCAAAAACTAAAACAAAAGCCAGACTAAATATCGAGTAAAATCTCAAGTATTAAAATACAAATATACATTATTATATAATATTCAAATATTATTAATATGTTATTAGATAGACGGGCGATCATTATTTAGAACTTAATTGCCTGTAATTAATTAAATTTATTGCAAATTTCATATTGCATGGAAGGAAATTTTCAACATGTTAACAGTTGTACGTAGGGATGGGCATAAAAACCAGATTTGCTTTTCTATGTGACATATATAATTTTTTTTAAATTTATTATAAAATAAATTAGTTTTATTTTAATGTAATGCAAATTCCTAATCCGCGAAATTCGAAATCCGGGTATACCTATCATTAGGACGTACGTCCCCGGTTTTTAAATATATATATATAAATTTTCTAAAGTAGTTTCGCACCTCGTAATATTGACAATTAGCGATTCTATACGTTTCTCCGGGGTTCGTTAAACAACAACTTTTTCGCGACTCGTATAATCATTTCGCAAAAAAAAAAAAAAAACAACAATATAATTTAAACGATAAATATAATATCATAAAACGTACCTAATTAACTAAACTCACGGTCAATCTCTCAAAATAGACTCGGCACAATGATGAATGTAGGCTAGTGACTATATACATAGCATAATATGGGTTAGGTTAGATTACCTATGTTTTATTTTTATTTTTAGACGTGCCCGTCTGCCCGGAAACGACAAGAACGTAAATTCCCAGCCGCAAACGGACCGGAACAGCAGAAGAAATAAAAACCGAATTTTTGGAAACCGTCTGAAAACACTGTCAGGCAGGCGCGTAGCTAAGGCGAGGTGTTTTGGGTTGTTAAAACATCCCGTCCCCACGGCCGTATTTGAACCAGAAATAAATAAGGTATACATACATATACTGAATGTTATTTTTATAAAATGTGCAGTTGGACGATTCTACTTGATATTTGATATTATTATTTAACACGTCAATTGAAGATATTAATATATCAAACACTTTTATAATGGTTATTTTTTATGCCGTAACGGTGGTAACCTATGTGAAGCACCGGGTGCTGTCGGGCATTTTGTTATCGACAAACGACGTGCCGGACGACCGTCATGAAGACTCTAGGAACGAGATCAAGAGGGACTCCCGTCTCCCCGCACGAGTTGTATTTAAATATTAAACTAAAACGATCACATGAAAAAATTCAGGGCTACGCGGCTGCGGCACCAGGAGCGTCGAGAGAATTTGGTAAACAGTTCTGATTTTCGTCGGCAAATTCGGAAGACAAAAAAAACCACCTCGACCCACCCGAAATTGTTCTCTGCGTTCAATCTCCTTAAAATTATTTTGTATAAATCTACGATTACAATTAATAACGTACGCGTGCCCTATTGCTAATTTAAACGTTTCTAGTTTTATTCGGTTATCTGTGGATAACATTTATTTGGCTCTAATAAACATAAAAAAAAAGATGCTCAACGATATCGAGACGAATAACACTGGGAATATATTTATTTTGCAATTATAAATTAATATAATTGTTTTTAATTTAAAATTTAACAAAACTCTATAAAATATCGTTGTACCATTCCCGCTACAACAGCGTAGAAGTATATTATTTTTTTCCTAGTTTATAACAAATTTAGATGGAACGACGGGCACCGCCCGTTCATTATTTTTTTTTTTAACTAGTCGAGTTATGCTGAAAAATACGTAACAAAATTAAATCGAAGCTTATTTGAAAATATAAGTCAAGTTAAACGTTATTTTTTTTAAAAATTGTATTCGCCATACACCCATAAACGTAACGTACTATAAATATTTAGATTTTTACACATTTACTAAACGAGACCCGTATGCCAGTTTTGTGTTAACGATATTCAAGTAATAATTAGAAATTTTCGTTAAAAAATAAATGCAAAAAAATCACACGATTCACATAATAACTTAATTTCTAATAAAATAACCTAGTCAAATTAAGTTATCAAAAAAAAAAAAACATTTACTGGCCGGCTTTGCAAGTGAGTAACCCGACCGTGGAATCGACTACACCACAGATTAATCATTTCCGTCCTATTATTATAAATTTTAATAATTGTTAACAATAAAACATTGTACATTGTACTACAGACGTACCGTATGTATGCGGATAAGACAGAATAAATAAAACCGTAACAATAGTAGGAATCTGTTCGGATTTAAAATCGTAAACGTAGTAAAATCGATGTTATTTTTGATATTTATGTCAATAGGTCTATGGTAATAATCGCCCCAAAACCACTGTGCCAGTGGATTTCTCTGGGCTGTCGATAAAATCGGAGGGTATCTCCTAATAAAACTGAAAATATACGAGTTTAAATTACGATTTTTAAACCTTCTGGCGGAGTATTAACAATAACAATACTATTGTGATAACGAGCGCGTTGCCGGCCGTCGCGCAGGTAAAATTGAAAACAAATAAAATAATTTACAAATCAATAAATTAATATTTGTGTTGTACACTTACCTCCGGTTTTTCGGAACGACGAGTTCACAATGTTGACGGGAAACGAAAATATCAATAGGATAAAAAATCGTATTCGTAAATTCTAAAATAGCTCTTCGCGATTGGAGTAATTCAGCATCGTACGAGTAACTTAGGTAGTGACGCAAGAGCCGGCAGTGTAGTTAACAGTCGCGTGATTGCTGATAACAAACACCACTGCCTACTTTTGTATGACCGAGACAAATAATAATCACGGACATACTCAGAATGCGCAGTATTATTTATGTTCCGCATTGTAGAATAACAATAATAAATTATTAATAATATAATAATATATATATATATATATATATATATTATAATAATTTCTGGGTACAGATAAATTTTGGAATAAATGGTATATGAAACATTATGACAATAAAGACAAAAAATAAAATACTATATCAATATAATTATTGAATACATTATACAAATACTGTTGGGCATGACATATGCACACAAATACTCAAGGATTTTATTCTGTAAGCGAGACAAACTAAAAAGACATTAACTCTATGGCCATTAATTTAAAATAACAATAAGGAAAAAAAAAAATAAGATAATGATGGTGGTTGATAATAATGTGTAAAATCACACAAATATAAATGTAAACTGAAAATTATTTAAATGAAAATTAAATAATAATAATAAAAAGAGTTAAACATAGAAAAGTTGTACAAATGTGTATCATATATACAATACATACAAAAATTAGGAAAACAAAAATAAACAATAATACAAATCCTTTGTATCTGTGCGAACAGATCACCTGGGGAAAGGAAAATGAGAATTTTTTTAATTTAAATTAAATGTAAAAAAAAAAAAAACTGTAGTTAGTCTTCGGCAGCATACACAATTATTATATTAATTGATAGTAACCACTCAAATGGATGATACATTGGATCCGCCGGGAATCAATATCAATATAAAACCGGTCATTAAAAAGGCAAATATTAATATCCGCGGGTCCAATGCCAGAAGAAGAGATCTAATATGGTCCAATATTTCTGTAATCATAATAATTTAACATGTGTAAAAAAAAATATTCTAAAAACACATTTATATTCAATTTAAATCTATACTATAGTATGGCGGTTCTTAAACTTTTTTGTTCGTGGAGCCCTAATGTTACCAAACAAAATCTAAATGTTAAGAATGTCGATTTTACTAAATTACAACTTGTAAAAAATGATCTATGAATCATTTGTTTTTCTTTAAAATCTGTCAAATTTATAGCATTTCATTGAATATAATAAGACTACATTATCAGTAATGTAATGTTAACGATAAAAGCTACGATTTATCATCATCCAGCTGGTATTTATAAACTCATTATGGACTTTCAAACAAAATAATATAGGTACGGGTATACCAGTATATAACATAAACAGTATAAACGTTTAATTATTACCATCAGACATCATGGACCAAGTTGCAATCAATATTATTTGGATTTAATTTATTTCAGATTTGTCCACAGAGCCCTAAGGCTCCACTATTGTGGAGCACAGTTTGAGAACCGCTGCTATAATAATAGTTCTATCTTTAGTTATTGCGATATTTTTAATATTATTCATCCTATGTATAATTTTCTGTTTAATTAAATTTCTAGATCAGTAGTTCCCAATTGGTAGTCCGCGGACCTCTAGAGGTTGTTAGAAGTAAGATGAATTAATTGATCTGGTAAATAACGGAACAATGAAAAATATTTTCAACAATAAAAAACTAATTGACTTTTGGTTAACTGTTCAAAATTATCTGGCAACTGACTGAGAAAGCTTTTTCTACCTACTGTTATATGAAAAACAAATATTGTAATAGACTTAATAAATATTGACACTAATTTAATAGTGAAAATATCAAGCACACAGTAACTTATAATTAAATTGTAAAAGGTAATTGTAATAATTGTTATATGTAAAGTAAAGTGTTAAATCAAATAAATCTCTTTATATTGAATTTTTTTGAGAAAATCTATGTTTATATAATAATAAAAAGGTATGTAAAATTAAAATAAATCATAAATACATTCATTTTCATATTTAAACAAAATTGAAAAATAAGTATTTACATAAAGGGGATCCTCGGACCAATTTAAGTATTAGCTAGGGGTCCGTGGCCCCATACTAATAGAGAACCACTGAACTAGATTAATTAACTGATAATATATTAACTTCAATTTTACTAGACATCAGATATATATCAAAGTGTTTAGCAATTTAAGATTTATAATTGCAATTATTATAAAATATTGATCACGGGATTCTAACGGAAATCAATAACAGAAACTGTATTTATATTTTACTATATTTTATTTAATACAGATCTGTAAATTATTTCTCTGTCAAGTATTAACTGACAACGTCTGCTGGGTCAGCTAGTTGGAAATAAAAATATATATTAATTTTTTTTTTTATTGATAAAAAAGTATAATATAGAAATGACAATAAACATTATTTTTTCTCATTGCAACTAAACACAGCAATATATAGTATACCTATTTAAAGACATTTTAATTTTTTTAATACCATTTAGTTAATAAAACATAATTATTGTGATATAACTTTTAATACATATTTAATTATCTGGTCATAATTATTTATATATCTTATTATTTTCCTATTACTGATGTGTATAGAGTACTCTGTGAAGTTTTAAAATCAGTAAATAGATGAATGGTAATTAATTAAAATTATATATTATATCAAACTAAAAAAATAATCATTTATTTTATTATTATTTATTTATTTATTTATTTATTTTGTTAAATGTTTTAATGAAGAAAATATTCTTGTATAATTGAACCGAGTAATATCATCTGAACTTTCAATATAATAAATTATTTTATATTATTGTATAATATATTTTTTTAGAGTTTAGACATTAATTATTATTTGAAATTTATTTACTATATTCAAAAGAAACAATTTTAATTACTGGTATTTTTAAAAATTGTTATCGCTAATATTAGATAATAAATAATTAGCTCCTATTAACAGAAAACAATTATTTGTATTGGTAATATTGTCCGATTAGTAATTTATTAAAACTAGATCATTATTTTAAATTCTGAGCGCAACGTGGTATTGGGTGAGTAAGTGGGGGAAAGGTTGAAACTAGTCTGATAGGAAAACAAATTGGGTACAACATTTAACCAATCCAACATTGATTATATTAAATGTACATATTTTATTCCTGGTCAAATGTACAGAAATTTATTACAATAATTGTGTAGTTAGCATCTGTGTAACTGTCGATATAGTATTACCAGATAACTTGGAGGGACAACTACAGTGTAACAGTGATTCTCAAAATGTTAAAGGTACACAAACTTCCGAGTCATAAAATGAATCATAATGTCTACATAATAATAAGAACTGTGCTGTACAAAGAAATATTCATATATGACCACAGAGGTGTATTTTTGGATCTATTGGTGATGCAGTGAAATTAGTTTGTGAAAAATTTACTGAAAAAATGCCAGTGATGTTTATCACAGAGTCAACTGTATTTTTAATGAAATGCATTAAAACAAATAGCTATTATAAAAAAAAAAAAAAATGTAAGCCTTTATTTAAATACATTTAAAATAATCATAAATGTACGTATTTAACCATATCATAATCGCCACACTAGTGATGTTAATTAATTTAGATCTTCTCTTTATATATTTTAACGAATCTCATCTACTTTTATAGTTCCTTCTTTCCTTGCTCTTTATTTTTTCAACAATTTTTTTTATTGATATGACCAATGACGTCTAGTAAACTTAGCCTTTTTTATTTTATTGTTCCCTTCTATAAATTTAAAATTTTCCACTTTGATTTCCTTTTTTGTAGATATACTTTACCCAAAACTCAGCTTCTTATATGTAACAATTATTGCTAAATTTTCACAATATAACAAAATATATAATAGTTAAAATAATACTCACGTTTTACAAGTGGGTTTACAGGTAGAGGTGTTCTGTTCAATAATATTTTATGGGTTTTTAATGTATCCAAAAGTACTTGACTGTTCTTATCCATTGGAGCTATATATTCAGACATTATTAATTTACGATTCCACCAAATTCCCTTTACCCTATAAATAAAGATTATAAACAATAAATAATTAGTAAGTAGTTTAAAATTGTATAACTAAACATAAGTACATTGTTACATGTATCTTATACATATAAAAGTGAATGTGTGTCATTTATGCATTCCTACATTATTCATCAAATTGCCATGAAACTTTGGTAAGTTGTTGTATACACACACACACAAAGGTTTTTGGCAGATTACATCCTATACTAGAGAAACTATTGTTGCTTAGTTACCAAAAAAACTTATTTAATTTTCTTTGTTATTCTATATATATATAAGCCAAATACCACTCACTCGCTCACTCATCAATGCCCAGACTAATCCACTGGACCCAGAAACTTGAAATTTTGGTGATATATATCTTATGGTGTAGATGTGAGATAAGAAATAAATTTTGGAAATTTATTCCTAAAAGGGGTGCTCACACATGAATTTGTCCACAAAAAAAAGTTATTATTATTAGATTGGGTTTATCATGGGCAGAAAGTCCACTTTTAATAGGGATTAGCTAACCCAGCAATGCTTTGCTATTGCTAGATCATAATGTATTATTGTCCTGCACATGTCACTATTATAAAAAAAAGTGGAGCGTCCCTACCTTCAACAGTATAAGAGTGTTCTACTTTGCCATTACAAACGCTAATCAACAAAAATAAATTAAGTTACAATTTCATACATATATATATATTTTTTTTAGCTGTGATAACCATTTAGTTTATTGCACTGTTTTATGATATAAGATATTTTTTTGTTTTGTTGTCTGGTGTGTAAAAAAACAAAGCTGATGGTTTTACGTATTTTCACTTAATACCTTAGATACTTGCACAGCACAGGGATTGCACTACAATAATTAACAACAGTTTTATTTTTGTACTAAAAATACCCAAACTGCTAATTTGAGAAGATGGTAATCAATATGGAGTGCATTTCAATAGCTATAAACCATTTCCGGATAATGCGAAACATTTTGCAAAAACTGTATAAAAATCACTCCTGTAGTTTTTGAAATCTCACACAGACATTCACTTTTAAATATATATATAAAAAGCCAAATACCCTACTCACTCAATCACTGATCAACACCGATAAAGAGATTAACGAGAAGAATAAAAAACTGCAATAGGACCGATAAAGTTAGGTGATGAGTAGGGGGTTAAATCTATGGGTAATTTCAATTTTTCAAGGGCACACTGTGTGGGACAGCTAGTATGTTGTAAATCAAATAATATTAACTATCATTTAAAAAATTGAAATTGTAATATTACAATTTACATCTAATAGACAGAGTTGTTCATTTTAATTATTTTCTAAATACTAAATTAAAAACATTTTGTTTCAAAACACATTTATGATGAAACTAATGTACCTTTGTGCTGGAGATGAAAATTGATATTTGTACAAGGCAACTTTGATGAACTTTGGTGGTTTATTAACAAATGGGTTTTGATCTGTGTTTAGTAGTGAAAGAACATCCTTTTGATTGTTTAACAGACGATATATAACACTGTATAGCCAAGGATTTTGAGTGGGTAAAGTATGAGCAGCGAAAAACAATTGCCGATCAAGTAATGGTTTATATGGAGCTAAAAATAAAATAGTTTTAATGATTAAAGAATAACATAATATATTAAATAAAAATACAAACCAATAACCGGTGGTGTGGCATTTACATTTCCAGGTTTATATAAAAATTGATATTCATACCAAGGTCCTTTGATATCGCTAGCGCCTTGTATTATAATTTCTTTACGGCTATCAAAGGCGATTAATTCTTGAGGCGGTACATAAGAGTTAGTGATTTTAAATGGAGCTAATTTATTATAGAATAGAATTACATCTTTAGCGAGAGTGTTGTTAACACTGGGATGAAGTGCTGAAAAATTGACCGAACTCAAGGTAAATACGCCCAAACAAATACAAATATACATTGTTGATGTTATTAAAGTTGTGAGGGAACCATCACTATTATTATTCTTTGACACAGAATAGTAAAGAGATTTCAAACATTCATAAACAAATGATGCCAACGCAAAATAAGCAATATATGGCAAATATTTCCCTAAAATAACACTAAAATCTTTGGGTGTAAATGCTAAAAAAAAAAAAAAAATAGTTAAGAAAAACAATTTTTATTTTACCATTGCTTTATAAGCAATTTATTATTTTACCTATTTTGTAATCAGGTGTATGTGCTGGTGTCAAACGGAAATCGTACACCATAAGAAAAACAACAACTAATAATGTGATAGCATTGAATGCTATAAGTTTGGTGAACACAGAAGAAAACCATTGACGTGTTCTAGTTAGAGCTAATTCTAGAATAAAAAGTTTAAACATTAAATTAATTATTTGCCTACTAAAAATAATATTGAAAAATTACAAATTAATAAATAACAAGTTTTACCTCTGTAAAATGTATGATCATCCAACAAAGACAAACAAAGAACAATGTATAAAAGATTGTAATAGTTATAATTTCCAGATGCTAAAATTCCAATTTGCATGAATACCTAAAAATAAAAAAATACCAAAAGTTAAAATTCAATTAAATTAACATCATTATTAAATTTAAAATAAAATGTCATCATAAATAATTAAAATATAATAACCTGGATATAAAATGATATTTTTTTAACAGATCGTACAGGCACTAAGAACATCAGAGGAACAAATAAATCATTAATTTCTGCCAACACTGTAACTGTTTTCAAAAACCATGCTGGGAAATAGTGTGCATACCAGGAAATAACATTTGGTAAAGGCATGGTTTCGAAATACTTTGACAAAGCTAAAATAGAATAAAAATTATTAAACACATTTAAATACTAGAAAACATTAGAACATAACAAGAATTTTTTAATAAAATGATGTAATTGTAAATTATTTTATCTGACCTTACTCAGTATGTGAAATGTTTGATTTTTTTTGTGTGGTAAATTAAGGAAGTGATTGACTTAAAATATAACACATATACTATTGAGATAACTCGAGGGAACAAAAGGAATTAACTAAAAAATTCCTTTATGACTTTTTAGTACACCAAGTAACCAAGAGTGGTTAACAATATTATCAGAACCTTTCTTACACAGCAGAATCAAATTTAATTTTAACTTATTTTTAATTAATATAGGGCGGCTTTTTGATTTTCTAGTACAGCCATTAAATTGCAATTGGTTTAAATTTAATTTAGATTAAATGAACCTTAGTTACAACAGTGTTAATATTTTTATTGAGTATATAAATACTCAATTTTAAATTAATATATAACTTACGATAAAAGTGAAAAATTACATACCAGTCAAATTGTACCAATTTAGTGACTTAGAAGTCATTTTAGCAATACCATTAGAAAATGATACTCTGAACAACAGCCATCTTACAAGCCAAAAAGTTACCGAATCATGTGGTAGTGATGCAAGTGAAGTTTGTAGACGTAGATTGCGTTTTTTTGTCACAATTTTTGTTTTTTGAAATGGAAACGGTGCGATTAATAAACATAAGACTCCCACTTCCAATAGTAACTCATCACTAAAACAAGATAAATTTTAGTATCACATTTGCTAGAATAACATAAAATGTAATAGGTAATTACTATAACTTACGCTAAGTCCGACAAAAACACTTGGCCAACATGGTACAATGATAAATATGAGGCCCAAAGAATGAAGAATATAAATTTGTTGCAAAATTTTTGTTTCAAAAACCTAGAAAAGTTATTTTCATGTACATATATATATATATATATATATATATATATATGTATATATATATATGTATAAATGCATAGGTAAATTATTATTATTACAAAATATGTTTACATCTACAACAATTCAGTTTTTTTAATCAAGAGATTTTTTGATAACAACATTACTGGAAAATATTCAAGACTAATTTAAAAAAATGGAAATTAATTTAAATATTTTTGATTAGTTTTAACTAATATTTTTGAAAATAATAACCTATATTATGATACCATTCATCAATAATAATTATTAAAACCCAGAGAGGTAAATCACTGATGAATATTCTGTACACCAGATTCCAGAATACTATAATTTTCCAACAATTACCAAATACTTCTGTGACTTTCTTCTTTTTCTGTACATTAATTTCTACTAGGGATTCACCCTCTGTTATTACCTAATCTTTAAACTTGGATTTAATTGTATTGTTCAAAATTAGTAAGTTACATAATAATAATCACTCTTATTTGTCTATAATTAATTTAATAAATTAATAAAATGTATACATTAACCAAATAATTTTTTTTTAAAAAAAACCGGCATTGTTAAAACTTTTAAAAATTGTTACCAGTGAGTAGGTCAAGTTTATTTTAATAAAATAATATGTTAAACGAATAAGTATAATAATGAAAATAGTTAAATAAAATAAATTTATTATAATAACTTACCCGAAAAATGAAAATAATATTCCAACCAAACATAATATATCAAACATGTATTCAACGTTTAAATCAAATTTTTTTGCTGTCCATAATACTGTAGGTTTTACACCTAATCTGGTGAATATCTTAGGACTCTCATTAATCAATACATTTTTGGCAGGTAATACACCATTTTCTCCAAATAAACCTAAAAACAGTAAATTGGATATTAATAAAATGTCTGAAATACAAATATTATAGTCGGCTCAAAACTATTTTTTTTTTCTTGGAAGAGAAAATAGTACCAATTCCCTAACGTAATTCAATAGCTTGGTTTTTTCCCAGATCTAACGTTATTTTATGTAAATAGGTACATTCAAAAATACAATCCTAATATTTATAAACACGAAATTTAATTTTTTTAGAAATATAATATGATTTATGTGTTAATTAATATATCTATTATGTAACGAACAATAAAATATATAGTTTTGTTTTTAAACAGTTAATATTATATTTTCTATGAATCTGGGACAAGCATTTATCTAATACATTAAAAAGTTGTTTATCCTCATAAAAAAAAAAATTAAATAAAATGACTACATATAATAGGGATTTAAAATATGCATTATATATATATTAAATTGTTGTTTGTTTAAAAATGTAATCTATATTGTACCTACACATATTTAGATAAAAACCACAATAAATAAATAGGTACCTATTACACCCAATGGAATTAAAAGAATAAACAATTACCTAACGACCTACCTACCTTACTAGTTTTTAACAAATATGATACAAAATAAGTTTTTTAAACTGCGGGCTTCTAATGAATTTAAGTCATCAAAGGCAGTTTTGTTTCAAATTACCTTTATTTCTTTTCATTATAAAATACTATCATTAGTTGGTACCCTACTAATCACGGACAGGTACTAATAATACTCTGAATACAGTACTGAATCTATATTAGCAACCAAACAATTTGAGTGTTGCACATTATACATAGGACCAATATTGTATTGTATTGGTTTTCACTCTTCAATTGTATACTTAATAGTTTTTGAAATATGTTCTAATGAATTATTTCAGTAAAGCCTAGATCACACAATCAAATGGAGCGGTTAGATAAGTATTTGGTAGTGGTCTCATAAGCGATCTACCAATAATAAATAAAAAAAAAATAAGTTTTAGTTTTATAATTATTGAAATTAATTGTATTAAATATTTATGAAAATAATTTTACACGCTATTATTACTAGGTATTACTCACATATTAATATCATGTCATTAAGGGACTTATCAAAAGTTGAATCTTTTGATTGATGCATCAACCATTCTTGTAACAGTCTTTGAAGTAAAGAGGAAGCTACAATTACTTGTATACAACAATACATAACTGATAAATTGTGAAATCTTTAGATTATATAAAAATCAATTGCTGTATGTATGCAAGTTCATTATTGGATATAGGCTCGACCGATTTGGCTGATGTTATTTTTAGTTCTATTCACAATTGTTAGGACAAGGTTTGTATGAAAGAAAATGATTGGAAAATTGGAAATTTGGATGGCATAAAAAGATAAAAATTTCATGATAGAATGAAAAAAACATTTGTTGATTTACCATGATAACCAAAGCGTTACACTAAATCAGTAATCCTCCTCTACAAAATATACAAACAAAAGTAGTGATCAAGCTATATTTAGTTTAGACTTTTGAAATGAAGTGAAGCAATTTCAGTCCAGTCGATAATTATGCAGACCGGACAATCGATCAAAATATTCCACGAGAAACAACCCTTGAAGGTTAAAAACAGATACTTTTGGCAGAACATATGTAGTTCATTTGAATAACAGTGAATGTTTTTACTTAAGAATATTGCTCCACGTGATGTCCTTTGCAAGGAATTAAGGAATAAAATCTTTAATAAACTGTCTGCTTGAGTGTATGATCCTTACTGGTTGTGGAGCTGGAATTACATTCCACACTTCACTTTGAATTTTAAAAAGATGATGTGCGATTCTGGATAACCAACAAACTTGACCAGAGCAAGGCATATAATAATTAAACTGTTTTTATAATTTGTCAAATTCAGATATAGTAAATTGTAGATCGGTTATGAGACAGGTACCAAATATTTGATCATGCGATCTATAGACTCGACGATGATAAAACGTATGAACGTTTTATTCATTATTATTATTATTATTATTATTATCATCAATACCTCATATTGTTTATATTTTGTTTTTTTTTTCTATTTAAATAATAATTCAACTAGTATTTTATAATTACATTAATACTTAGAAAATAGTTTGTCGACTGTTTTTTGTAACCATTGAGTGTCATCGTTGAAATGCAAAACAAACATGTCACAACAACAATAACGCATCAACAAAAACATAAAAAACCATATATATTCTATCAACTACCCACCTAAATAGAGTGTTTAATTCAAATTTTAACTAGGTAAAACGTGTTAAAAATATAAATAAAAAAAACCAAAGCATGGGTCATCAATAAAATGGTTGCTGTAAATAAAATTAATTACAAATGGGTAAGTATATAAAAACTCACCTGAATTTTGAACGTAGAGCGCGATGAACGCTTGCATGTAGATTACCGAAACGCCTCTGAGAAACAAGTTTCTCGTATACCGAATGTAATACATGTTTGTAAAGTGTGAACAATGTGAAATAGGTACACCTATACGTATACTCTCGTCGTAGTATATAAATCACGAGGGCAAAACTGTAGGATCAATAATCGAAAACCATAATTACTGGCAAGTGCCGAACACAACGAGAGACGACCGGCTTATGAACCACACGCCGACAGATACCAACGAGAGTTCAAAACGAGACGCACACACACCGATAGGCCAGACGTAAGATTGTCGTTCGCCGGGCGGGTATTGATTTTTTCTCTCGGTCGCTCTTCCTTCCTACTCGTTTTCTCTCGCTTGCGCTCGCTCGCGCCTTAGGTGTTGCCAACATAACAGCGCGAAACCGAACGGGGGTCTTTCGCGGGTGTGGAACCCGCTGATTGGTCGGTTCGGCAACGCACCAAGAATAATTACTATCCCTGGTTACACTACGTGGTTTTGCGGGGTCGCGCCGACCACCCGAAATGCGAGGCCGTCGAATCACAATTTTGTTCGAATAACGTACCAGATAAAAACGGGTGGGGGGGAAAAAAAAATATCGCGTTTAATTTTTCTACCGGCCCAATACGAACATAATGGAAAATTCCGGTCGTTTCGATGCGAATTAAACCGTTTAACCGATACGTTTTAAACGCCAAAATTCGTTTACAGTAGTCCCGTCTCCTAGTGGCGCAACTAGGTCACCAGGGGCCCAAAAGTTTTTATTAGACAAAAATGTGTGTGGGGTCAGGTGGGGCAAGAGTAAGATTATCGTCGTTGTCGTAGTGAACTTAGGGAGTTGGACTAGGCCACCGGGACACCGGGAAATCTCCCGGTAGGCCGTGATAAAAATTAATTTGGCAAATCTGGTGAATAACCAGAGTAAGTGACTATAAACGAGTCCAGTGGTGTGTTTCGGGTTGGGGACGGGGCGTGTTCTCCATGTTTGGACGCCACCCGACTTACAAAAAAAAAAAAAAAAAACTAACCCAATGTATTAGTATTTTCATTACTCATGCCTGTTCAAATATTTTTATCCAAACTGCGAAAGTGAAATTAATTTTATTAGACCCGACGGCACGTTTCGGGGTATATTTTAAAACTTAGTTTACAGTTTGCCAGGAATTATTCGAATTACTTCAACTGTCAGGAATTACTGTCAAGTGTTGGCGTAGTAATTCGAAAAAAAAAAGCAATTTGAATGTGTTTTTTTTTTTTGTCGGTTAATAATTCTAAAAACTGATTGTAAGGTTCCTACAATTTTGGACACCCCCAAAAAATCATGCGAAATAAGCCACTGAGCCATGTCTAATACAACATTAGATATGATTTAGGATTTAGTCGTTCTGTTGAACTGTAAAATAGTGCTCGATTAGCCAGGCGAGCATCCAGGGTAATTATTAGAGGGGGGGGTGGCATTTATATTATGAACACAATATAATATATATAACTCGATAGGAAAAGTATGTATTAAGATAAAATGTAAATTATAAAGAAACAAACTTTTAACAGACAATTAAAAAATCTAGGTACATTGAAAAGAACACGGTTTATTTATGAACAAATAGTAAAAACGATTGAAAAATATTAAACATTAGCTGTCCCGCACGGCGTTGCCAGTGAAAAATTGGAATGCCAATGGACGGTCTGTCTGTCTGTATAAAGGTGCGTCCACACCTACAAACATTTAATAAACGTTTGTCGAACATCTAAAATATCTAGTAAACGTTTGTCAAACTTCTACGAACGTTTTATTGATGTAGACGCGTTGCCAAACAAATTTGCTCGTCAGTAACCCAAACAAAAATGTTCGTCTACGAAGCGAACTATTTGGAAAATATCTACGGTATTAAGTGAAAACACGTAAAACCATCAACTTTGTTTGTTTACGGGCCAGACAATATAACAAAAAAAAATGTCGTATATCATGAAACATTGCAATGATTATGCAAGAAAAAATTAAAAAAAAAATTTTTTTTTTATTTATTTTTATTTTTAAATGCAATCTACAATCTATACCACTTGGGCACAATAAGAAGATGTGATACAGATTAGTTATATACAAATTATTTAAATAAAATACATCATATCCTTTTATATAACATTTATACATAATACGTTACATTTTTGAGGAAAGCAGCCACCCGTTTAGTAACACGTTCGTTTGTAATTTTAATTATATATATTTTTTCTAATTAATAATTAATATTAATATTTGGTGCCAACAGGTCATGACACCATTTTCGTTTTAATCATCTCCGGGGGTTGCCGGGAATTGTAGGATTAGCAAGGTTTTTGACAAGAGGATTGGAATGAGTTAAAGGGCGAACATGGAAACGTTTATAATATGTTTTAGCTTCTTCTGAAACTGAAGGCATTTTTAGGTCAGTATGTATAGTGAAGTTAAGGACATAGGGAGGGGCATTTAATAATTTGCGAAGTGCGATGTTTTGGAATGTTTGAATTTTTTTAATGTTAGTTTTTTTTGCTTTTCCCCAAAACTGAAGGCCGTATGTCCAAGATGGCTTTAGTAATGATTTAAAAATATATATATATATATATGTTTGACAAGAAATTCTGACTTAATTCAATTGTGACTTAAATTATTTTTGTTGATTAGCGGTTGAAATGACAAAGTAGATCATTTTTAGTCTACTGATTGTGGAACACATTCCACCTATTTTTTTTTTTAAAATAGTGACATGGACAGGACGATAATACACTATGATCAGGGCTCGGAAGTTGTAGCAAATGGAAACCCCTAGAACTTCTATTCCCAAACTATTCATTATACGACCCATTTTCGAATATTTTTTATTTATTTTGGCGACCCATCACATACTAATGACCTGCATTTTTATCAACAATATTTATAACTTTACGAAATTCTTGTCAAATATAAATTTATTGATATATTTTAATACTGTACTTATATATTTAATATGATAAGAAATTACTGTCTAAAATGATTCTAGTTTTCTTCTGTAAAAAAAAAAAAAATATTTCAAAATTAAATTAGTTCAATGGCGACCCACAGTTTGGGAACCTCTGACCTAGAGCATTCTGAGTAAGAAATACATTTGTGCCATATCTTCCTGATGTCATATACGAAATTTGTTGTTGCTATTTTTTGCATATTTTGGACTTTTTAGAGCTATTTTAAGTTTTAAGTGCTATTTTTGGCATATTTGTATATAATAAAGGAAATAAACACTCGTTGATTACAATTTGTATTGATATTGTTGAACAATTTTGATTTTCAAATAGTACGACTATACGATGTATGCGAAAAAGACGGTCGTATTCGGTTGTTATCGTAGATTTTATCCCGTCAGTTTCCTATAATTTGGTGATTTTTAAAATCGTGTCAGTCGTATCGTAGTGCAATATTATAGGGTAATCCGATTGACATTCGTCGTATTTACGTGGGTCACACTGTTATCGTTGTACGAATTAGTATAGTTACAAGTGACTGATTTTATCTTAGTGTTTGGCTGTTGTCGAAACGTATTATCGCGTTAACGATATGATTGCTCGTGTGTCTGGTGTTGTACATACTCTAGTGTATGTATTGATTTAAAAATGCCTAAAGCTAATCAAAGTTTATCGAATCGTCTTCAAACTTATGTTAATGAATTCAATTTATGATTTCACGTGAGCATCATTTTGTAAAATCGCCATATTGTATACATTCATATTCGAATAAAACACTTAAAATTGTTTAAATTGAACAAATCTTGAAAAACTGAAGTTATTTTGTTGCATATTTTCTAATTTTCAATGCTATTTATAGCGCTTATTTCGGTGTTTTTAAGTGCATATTAAAGCGCTAAAAATTAACTTTTTTAGTGCTACTACTTCCGAGCCCTGGACAATGATCTAGCAACAGCAATATCTAACAATAGCAAAGCATTGCCGGGTCAGCTAATCTCTTTTAAAAGTGGACTTTCTTGCCCGTGATAAACCCAATCTAATAATTACAATCGTTTTTTTTTTTTTTTTTTTTTTTCATCCGTGTCGCCAATGTAACCAGGAAATTTAATTTCGACAAAATTCACGTGCGAGCACCACACTTTAGGGGATAGATTTCCAAAAATCTTTTCATATTTCACCCCTACACCAGAGATATATACCATCAAAATTTCAATTCTCTAGGTCCAGCGGATCGGGATTGAGGAATTCTTATTAGATTTGCTTCCAAACGCTGTCTACGCTCTTCGTCAGTCTCATTGACTTGACGATCATTTAGTTGAATTGTGTTGCGCGAACGCTGACCTATATTTAACGTGTCAATGGTGGCAATTCTTCCAAATAAATAAACCACGAACTGTGTGTTTACTTTGAGCAACGAAAAAAATACAATGTTTTTTCGGTAATTAAGAAACGATAGTTTCCCTAGAAATGTATTAATGATTTTATTTTTATCCCAAAAGAGAGACATTTTAAAAATCCATCCAAATTCTCGATTTTTCCGGTGGACTTTCCAATAATTTGTATTCATATAAACCGTTTCCTGACAATTACGAACATAGCAGCAAAAAAAAAAAAATCCGATTAATCGGTCGAGCCGTTCTCAAGTGATGATCTTACATATATGTGGCATATGATTTTTATATATTTAGATGAATGCGCATATTAAACATTTATACCAACCAATTATAATGTTTGTATAAAAAAAAAAGTATTTTTTTTTTCTTTTGGTTTTCGAATATCTGTCAATGACTTCAGTAACGTATACGTTAATTTCACAGTTAATGTTTAAAAGAGCAAGTCCAGTTAATCTTGTCTCTGACATAGTTAATCTCAGCCATGTTTGAGTCTTCGTAATGTGAAAAAAATCCTCTCAGCACTTGCATTGCTTTTTGGCAGGGTTATCAAAATGGTCAAAAGACAATTAATTAACGGATCATCAACTCCAGTAAAAAAAAAACACACATTTAAAAAAAAAAAAAATCAAAAAATCCCTTTAAACTGTATTCGTTCCCTAGGTCTTTGGGATTCTTTACATCATTGGGCGTTCTACTCAGGACGGTTTAAAAAAAAAAAAAGAAGAAATTTGTCTAATTATTTTTATTGTCTAAACGGTAGTGGTAGGGGACGATAGCACAGAATATAAATAGTAAGATAACACCAATAAATCAACTAAGGCGAGGGCGATAAAAAAGCGAGTTTACTTTTTAAACCGTGGATATTAATCTAAATTCGGGTTTTTTTATTTTATTTATCACAATTAGTCCACGACAACTTATAATATTATAGCATACAAATATCGTATACATTTGTCGCACCCTATGTATTAATAGCCAATACAACGGATGGTAAATTGTTCGATTAAATTGTACGACACTTATTGTAACCATCAGTACGCGTGGGCAACATATATTTTGGTTTCCCCCTATTTTCCCCAATCCTAGCTCGGCTTATCTATATCTCATTTTTGGTTAAACATATTCTGTTACGAATGATAATTTACCTTTATAAAAATATTAATAATACCAAAATAACAATAAATAAATACGTACATTTAATTATTAATATATTTACATAGGTTTATGTATGTAAATTAAATTAGAATAAATGTCTGTGAACAAAATAGTCGCTAATATTCCTTGTATTTGTAACGGTAAACAAATAAATGAAGTATTTGCAATTTTTTGTTGTCGTTTTTGGTTTTAGATTGTGATGTGTAAAAACACTGAAAACAAATGACTTTACATCAGTTTTTGTTTTTTGGTTTCTGTGTTACCTTGGCTACAAGGGAAACAATTTGACGCCCCTGCATGAACCATTTAGTTTGCCGCCCTTGGACAATTGCCCTCTCTTCATTAGAAGGATTATTATCAAATTTTACAATCTTCGAATGATTTGAAAATGCTACTATACGGTTTGTGGAATCATTAACGAAAAACACTGCAGTTTTGCACGAAATACGATTGAATATTAACAGTTTTTTTTCTTTGCCATTTTTCGTTCATTAGTATGTCTGTATGGAATTGAAAAAAAAAGTATTTGAAAAATATCTATAGGTAGTGGTAAAGTCGATCCTTTTATTTATTATAACCTAATGACAAATTAAAAACTTTTTTCATATTTATTATCACATAACCGATAACTATTATAGGTCGATCGGTATAAAATTGATAAAAAGTACATAGTTTTGGCAAATAACGAAATAAATAATCTAATAAATATTATAAAATATGTCTTAAAGTAGACTCCTTAAAAAAAAAAAAGAAAAAAGGAGGGCAGTGTCCGATCGACTATTTCGTATGATAGCGGCAACAACTACAGATTCGCACGATAATCCAGAGATGGCGTTGCATTTATAGCCAATTGAGAACGTTATATAATTTTCTAGACAAAATATTATCATTGTCGTGACCGGATTTTTGAAGTATTTTAGTGAAAGTATTTGAATACACATTTTAAATACTTTCACGAAAGTTACTTGGTATTGTATTTTAAATGTTTTTCAAAAGTATTTGTATTTGAAGTCGCAAATACTTATTTCAAATAGTTTTATCTAAATAGTTAACTTTCAAAATGATTCCCTATATTATTTTTAATCAAAGCGTTAAATGGATTCAACATATTAACCTGTACTAGTATAAACCAGTGTTGTACAAAAATAAAATAAAATAAAAATACCTCACATAGACGACTATATATGAGATAATATGCAAAGTAAAAATATTTATAAATACTTTTCAAAAGTATCTCTTACAAGTCTGGTCGTGACATTCGTTTTTAGAACATCATTCGCGGATAATAAAAATTATAATATTTTGAATAACGTGTGCACAAAATAATATGTTATCTGAAATCCGAAAAAATGTCGGGTGCAAAAATTTAACAAGTCCTACGAATGTATAATACGGTTTATACCCTCTCGGGAATCGTAACGCCTACCAAAAAAGAAGTGTACAATATATCGAATTATTATTCTAATGTCTCCGGGAGTTAAAAGAAAAAAAAAATTTAAAAATATAAAATCGTACAAACGAACGAAAAAGGAAATTTATATTCGCATAAAATATTTATCGGTATACCAATGAAAACGTGATTTTTTTTTCTTTTTAAATTGCATTTTTGTTGCCATCGTATGATTGTTTTTAACAAATTTTCTATCATTTCAATACACCGATTTCGTTTTCTACACATAAATAACTATACATAAAGAGATATATTTTATAGGAACAAAAAAAATAGAATAAAACCTGTAGAATACTACTCATGGGTAGGCCACTGTTTTAGGTGGATGGTTGGGAAGGTAGAATAAATAGGGGAGGGGAATTTAATTTATACCTATATGCAACGATAAATCATTGCTAACGAAAAATGATTCCGAGCAAAGTTTGGTTAACATTCGTTTTGACCAATCTAAACTGATAATTATATTAATTTGTATTTACAAAATAAATACTAATTGTCCGTGTTTTTTAATCTAATATTTTTTAGTGTTTTTGTTGAGTCAAACAAATTGTGTCTTTATAAATCGGAAAATAATACGTGAAATGCGATTTTTACGGTTTTCATCAAAATTTGCAATTTAAACGCTTATGGAAAAATAATTATTACATTACGTTCAGCTTTTTTATAACACAAAATACAACTTCTGATGAACATTGTGTCAAATTGTCGAGCATTTTTATTCGCATAAAACCAAATAAAAGCTAGACAATTTCAAATGGCTATAAATAGCTAACAAATTGCAAGAAAGTTCTGAAAATTCAACTAATAATTTTAATCGGATTACAACAAAAAAACATAATCGAAAATAATTGAAACCGTTATTGCATATATTTTTTCATTATTTCGACGTTTATTCCTAGTTGTTAAGAAAACTACAAGGAATATCAAAAAATGACATTCCTGTTGTATCAACTAAATACAATTTGCTATTAAAAACCATTCCTAAAGTTGATTATCGGAACAAAATTTATAGCCGAAAAGTTGTTTATGAAAATACAATAAAAACATCAAGAATCAATTACAAATATTACCTATGAAGTTATTAATATTAAACATCGCTTAACAATATAAATTTTAATATCAAAATAATTAAATTAATAAGTTTCGTAACACTAGGAATTCGCCGAGTATTCCGAATATATTAAATTTAACAGTCTTCCGCACGTTATTAACAAAACGCGTTTTTCGTTTTAATAAATATTTTTACTAGCTGCATTTTGATTATGCCGTCAAATTACGTACCGAATCTAACGACAACGGGTTTTCTTCTTATGTTTACGTACAAATTTATGGAAATTTACTCGGTTAGTTCGATTACATGCTCATTAGAATCACGTAATCTATATATAATTGCAGACGCGCACTGGCTCCTCGTTTTATACTGGGAAATGATAAAATGACACTCATTTTGATATTCCCTTAAGTAAAACTTGTGATGTATCAATTTTTTGAACATTTTTATGGAGCTAAAATAATTTTATCCACATAAATGGAAAACGTACGAGCAGTAGTAGTATATAGTAGGTACGCAAAATGTCCATGATTTGTATAAAATGTATTATAAATTGAAACTTTAAAGGCTAAGAAAAAAAAAATCCATTTTACAAATTTTCGAATGCATTATAAGACCAACTTACGGAGACCCTATATCTCTGTTTAGGAATTCTTAACGGGTCTACGAGGGATCCTCGTGTCAAATTTTCGAGAATTTATCGAATAAATAACATTTGCATCCGCGTAAAACCAAAAAAAATTCAACTAAAAATCTAGTAAACTACAAATAGCTATATAAATAAATGATAAAAAACAATCATCGAACAGGCTAATACTAAAGGATAGTAAGTAACGACACTGATAATGTAGGTATATATAGACATTTAATTATTATACCTGAATGCAACGATAAATCATTGCCAACGAAAAACGATTCTGAGCGAAGTTAAGTTAATCGTGTTTTGAAATGCTAAAATCCCGTCAAAATTTGCAATTAAAACGTTTTTTAAACAAAAATAATTACGTTAAGTACAACTTATGATAAATCTTGTGTCAAATTGTCTTGCATTTCTATTGGACAAAAATATTTGATTCACAAGAATCCAAAAATAGTGTACAACATTGAAACAAAATAAAATAATAATTATTATGGTAAAACATTTATTTTTTAAGTGTACTAAAATTCTCCAGCATGCACCGCCCTCAGGCTTGTGTTTTAAAAGTAACAAGGAATAATAATTAAAAATAAACAAATGGGTAAAGATTTCGCGTCTCGGGCTTTTATTTTTAAAGCAATGAAGACATATATATGTTTTTTTTTAATAGGCATAGGTTCGCCGGCACTTTCAGGCGTTTGATTTGAAAGTAACAAAGAATAATATTTTTAAAAATAAATGGACATAGGTTCCCCGGCGCCCTCGGGCTTTTGAGTTTTGAAAGCATGAACTAAGATAATATTATCTTAGTTCATGTTTGAAAGCAATAAAAATATAATAATTTTTAATAAAAAACGGACATAGGTTTCCCGGCACCCTCTGGATTTAATGTTTTGAAATTAACTGTACGGCTGTCGCTGAACAACTGAAGGGATATTAAAAATTTAATGTTCACGACCCGATTCGTCATATGCAATGACAATTAATTATTGTTTGATTTTTAGACAAATCCGTTCATACGCTATTGTTAAACCGGATTAATATAAACCGATGCTGAATCTTGGTATCGCGGTATCATATTTTGAAATACAGTTATTTTTACGATTATCATCATGATTAAAAAAAAAAAAAAACGTTTATTTTTCACCAGTAAGTTGTCCTTGACGAACCTCTTGTCGAATTTTCAAACAATTCTGCTCGGCTAAACTTATTGTATGTATATAAAACCAAATAAAAACTAGAAAGTAATCGAAAATTTCAAATGCCAATAAATAGCTCAAAAATATTCAGAATGTATTGAAATTTCTACCACATCCAGAAAAGCCTAATAATAATATCTAGGGGAAATTTCAGATTATTTTTTATTATTATTAATAAAAAAAATAAATCAAATTCTAAAACCCGGTATCTCTTTATTAAAACATTTCGTCACCAAACACCACTATATATAGGTACTCTTTTCCTCGAGGACCGTGAAATAATAATTGCGTACTTGTACTCATGGTTTTTGCTTTTTTTCTCAAACCATCATCGTAATTAAATTTCAATTAATTTTCATTAGTATAAAAATATTATTCACGCAATTATAGTAAAATCATTTGACAAGGCCAAAAGCGTATTTTTTTTATTTTTTTTCACTGGTGACGCTATAATATAATTCTATATAGTGTAATGGGAGCCACAGACATATATTAATATAATTTGGACTGCGCGTCCCCAATATTCTGCCATAGCTATATATGTTGCATAATACCGATATTGTTAGAAAGAGGTAGCCATAGATTTATAAAAAAAAAAAAAAAAATGATATTTCAATGATCAATTTGTCATCTTTATGTTGAAAAAATTAGATTTTCGTACGACTGTGCCCTAAAATGAGAGCGATTTTACTGGAGGGTGTTATCGACCGAAAAACATCCGAATTAACTACCATATAAATTTAAAAATGATCCCGAGTCCTTATCACAAAAAAGTATTTATTGTGCAATCGTGAAATTTATTCAAAAACAATATATTCACGTAAAACGGAAAAAAAAAAAAAAAAAAAAAACGTACCTTTCAAAGTGATTTCAGAGATTTTATTCGTTATGAATATTAAAGACAACAACATCAACTAGGGAAATGATTTTCAATTCAATCGAACGATACGGTAGAGATATCAGAGATTAAATAGTAGCGTTTTTTTACAATTAAAAAAACCTCGTATTTTTTTATTTTATTTATAAATTGACATATTTAACCAAATAGATAACAATAATATACCCATTCCCCATAGATTAAGGTCATATTATTTAATTTGCATTGTATTTAGGTATACTTACCTATTTCGAGCTAAAATGATTTTTTTTTCACCAGAGGTGTTTTCGTTACAAAAAATCTTACCGGAGTGGAAAATATCGCAGTGGCATTTATCGATTCGCGATGAATTATATTCCATAATATTATATTATTCGGATTGTTTCGGGTTTTCTTGAAATTAGTACCGTGTAAATCAATAATATTCGATATTATATTAATATTAGTATTGTATTATTATACAGGGCGATCAACTAAACGTAAGACACTCATCCTATTGTGGAAAGTAATAACTTTTCCGGAATTTTTTTTCTTTTTATGTCAATTTAAAAAACAAACAGCTCTAAATTGTTACATTACCGATATTTTCTGTCACCCTAATTTTCGATGGTAAAATTATTACCGAATTTTGATTTTCGAATATCAACCTTATTGAAAATTCCATAAATATATAAAGTTAAAATACATTTTGGTATTTAAATATTAGTTTTCCGTCAACCCATATTTTATTTTTAAGTTTGTTCATTTTTTCAGGCAGGGGGAGAGTAGTAGATCATAATTTGTGTTAAATAGTGCTCCACTACTCTTCTCGGAGCCATGCCCACTAAACGATATAATCAAGAGTAGAATTTCTCGTAGGGTTAGACGAAAATTAAAAATTTCAACCACCAAAATGTATTTCAACTAAAATTTCATATTCTTCTTCCCGGAACCGTTTCCGGTCTTTAAGGCCGGCATGTCCAACATATTTACCGGTATATCCAACATATTTGCCTCAAGTTTTCCCTCTCCAATGCTATTTTCCTCCAATCCATTCCCGGCTTCAAATTTTCTTCAATATTTCTCATCTTAGTCTCGGCCTATACCAAGTGATCTTTTCCCTTGTAGTGCATTTTCTAGTATACCGTTTTCAGAAATAATCCTTCTTTACGGCGCGCATAACCAGCCCATTTGTGTTTCATTTTGGTAATATCTTCTACAATATTCTTTGATACAGCTCTGGTAGTTTCATATTTTTACGTAATCTCCATTCTCCTTTAGTTACGTCCTTACACGGCCCATATACTTTCCTAAGTATCTTTCTTTCAAACATTGATAATGAATTCTCGTCCGTTTCAGTAATATCCAGGTTTCCGACCCGTACACCTGGTTTTGTAATAGTCTTGTATACGTATTTAGGTGTTCAGATTTTATTGAATCGCTGCAGGATAGCTTTGTCAAGTCGAAATACAATTTTTATTACCAGCTTGAATTTTCGTTCTTATTTCATTATGTTGCGTTATTCCAGCGCCTGATATTTTAAGTGTCGTAAATACTCTTCTGAACTTTTAGTTTTCGACCTCCAGACAATCATTTCGGGGATCATCATGTATCATCTGCCTCTGAACTATAATACATTCAGTTTTCTGTGTTTATTTCTAAACCTATAGGTTTTTCTGGATTTATGAGATTTTTTTAGCAAGTCTGTTCAGTTGATCTTAATATGTTCCGTCTATATATCGTTTGCGTATGCTTAAAATCTGATTTTTTGCTTTTTTTCGGGTAATAATTTTTCTAACGCTACGTTGAATGATAACTATGCGTGTCTTACGTTCATTGGATCACTCTGTATAACAGAAAACGCTCCGTACAATCGAAATTCACGCTTATATTTGAACAAAACGGCGTAAAACATCGCGCCGGAATTCGCGTCATGACGACGATGGCGAATTATTTTCGACGTCGTCATCGTCGTCAAAAGAATAAAAGGACAAACGCCGAACGCATTTTTAATTTCTTTCAATACATTTCATTACTGTTTACCGATCCCCCGTTTTTGTAGTTATCAAATCGCGTGTCTCGGGGCCTGTGGAGGTGGCGGGGGTGGCGGTAGTCCAAAACTAAGAATATTGCAAAAACAACTTTTATATATACGTAGGTATAATACCAATTGAATTCCGTTATAATTTATTATTAAAACTAATCTCGCGTAATGAGTTGAAACATAATTCGCATTCGAGTCGGTAGACTGTGACGAGCGAATAATAATATTATACAGGGTGACTTATGATTTTCAAATGAGATTCGGAAATGATTTTATCGAGCGTTAATAGGCAAAAAGCGCGAGCGACACTTTTGGCCAAAATTACCTTTTCGATATAAGAAAAATCCGAAAAAATCAGATTAATCAACGGTAAAAAGGTGTAAGTGACTACTTTATTAGGAACGGCTCAGTTTCGCTCTAAAAGTTTTGGCATAAGCGCCACGAATTTGTTTACAGTGTAAATGTCATAAGCGACAACGGTTGAGTGGCACAAGCGACATTTTTTTTTTTATTTGAACTTATTTCAGATCAAAAATTTGGAAGTTAAAAACTAAAAACCATTAAAATTCATCAAATATTAAATTTTTAAAACATTTTTTTTTTTTTTTTGTGTTTCGTAAAATTTTCAAAATGACGCTTACGTTGTTTTGCCTACGAAGGCTCGATATATTCTTTTAAACATTACATTTATAAATGATGTAAATAACGATTTAAACATCGAGTTTAAATTCACATGCGTGACGTTATAGGATTTATAGACTGGAAGGGCAATCGTCTAAAAAATGGATATGAAATGTGTGTATACCTCTTCTTTCCGGTCTTTTGTATAAATCGTTTGTGAAACGTCGATAGTAGTGTTTAAAAATAAATCTTAAACAATTGCACGATATTGCGATTGGGGGAGGGGGGAAGAAATCTTCCGAGAAAATCGGTGAAACACGGTAAAAAAAAAAATAAAATAAAAAAATTACCCTGTATAGTATAATACGTATACGGATCCGAAAATTAAAAACAATTATTTTTGAATTAATCGTCACCCGTCGCGTATGATATTATTTACTTACGAAAAGCCTGAGCGAATTTTTGAATTTTAAACGAATGTTTAAAATTTAAAAATTTCTGCCGCCACCGGACGGCAGCCGATACACCCACTGCAGATGTTGAGACCTGTCGATTTAGATCCGTACGATAGTCTGCAATAGTCGCTGTCGCAATAGTACACGATAGATAACTATCACCAGAGACGTGCGACGATCTGCGGTATAGATAATAAACTAGATCTACAATATAGATACATAGTTATAGAAAGGGAGGCCGGTTGTCGTCGATTTTCCGCCATGTTGGTTGTAACCGTAAAGGCCCCCATACACGGTCAGTCATGAATGACAATCAACGCGATTGACAGTCAAGACTGATGGTATATGTATGTGATTATGTGATAATGACTGACAATCAAATTTCGTGACTGATGGAATTCAAACATGTTTGAATTTTTATCATCAATCAAGATGATTGACATTCATGTATGTCTATGAATGTACAATTTATCAGTCAATTAAGCCACACTTTCAATAGTAACAATTGTGTTGACTATAAAAATAAAATAATCGAACGACTGAAGATTGTCAGTCTTGATTGACCGTATATGGTAATTATCAATCGTCAACCATGACTGTCAATCACGTTGATTTTTATTCATGACTGACCGTGTATGGGGGGGGGCCTTAAGTGGATATTGTGAGCGGGAGACTTGTGATCGGGTTAAGCCCCGCAAAATGTGCAAACAGAGAAATTAGGACGTCTAAAATAAATCATAATTATACGTTTTGCGGCGGTAAGATGATTTTCGCAAGCGCAGACCGCGGCTTTTTATGTACAGCAAAATATTTTAAAATGTCAGTCCCCTGATGAAATTATGGTACATAACCGCCTACGGTTGCAACCAGTGAGGTATGGCATTTTATCGGTGTTATTATTACTGATAAATGAATATTACTTGTATTGGCGTAGACTTACGGAAACGGTGACGTAATCAGATATTTTTTTAAAGTGGATGGGGGGGGGGTGATTCCTACCAAAAAAAACAAAAAAAATAAAAAAATATAAGTAAGTAACGAGTAATGCGTACTTACTATTCAGCAATTCAGTCGAGTTCCTAACTATCAAATTATACGTAATATTATCATATGCGTGTTTACGGGCAGGGTATGGCCAATATGGTCGTGGCCATTTTTTGCAAAATCAGCTTTTGAGTCAATGTCAATAACATAAATGTCACGCTAGCAAATATAGTAAAATATTTATCACGTAGTGTCGACGAGTCAAATTTTTTTGGATTCAGATTTCACTGCGCCAGACATCTTATCGTCGACGCTTATAGGTCCTTGGGCAACAATTTACGATACTATCGTATGGCGTTTTCCGTTTATCTACACGGGTGTACACTTTTTGTGTGATAACGATTACTGACCAGTATTAACTGGTATAATATAGATAACGACAAAGACCGGATTCATTAATGTTTTTATTTATTGATCAGCAGATGACCAACATCGTAAACTACGGAGACATAATTGAATTGAATTGCAATTCACGACACCTTCCAAACGTCGAATGGAGTTATACAAATGATTTCTGTTGTCAAATAATACTTTTAGTTCATCAAAAGTAATATAATATACTGCAATTTTTCCAATTTATTTTGTGTAGAACTCAATTCTGTTTTTTTATTTTTACAGTTAATAAAATGTTGACAAGTTAAAATGTAAAAATTATTTTATTCTTAAATAAATGTTCAGGAATCAGCATGCATTTGAGGGATTTTTTAGAGAGAGGCATTGCCTATACACGCATGATGTATAATCAACAATTTCTAAACAAATATTCTAGGATTGCGCTACCATGTACAGTTTTAGGTATTTAATATTGTCTACTGTGGGTAAATTGTTTAGCTTTGAATTCGTTATAGGTATATATTGGTCTAGATAATTATTTTTTTATCTTAGATAGACTTCAGATAGACACCGAAATCGTCATCCAGATAAGAGAAAAGATGAAAAATTATCATCCAGATAGAATTATTTAGATAGGACATAAAACTTTTGATCAGACCATTTCAAAACCGACTCGTCGCCTTTTCCTATGTATCCATTTCAAATACAAAATTGCATTCTGTCCGGACTCGCAGTCGAACAGCGAAATGTATTAAATATTATTATTATTATTGTTGCAATCCAATAAACACGTATATTATTATGCTGACAAACAAATGTATTACAAAATCAGAGGTATACATTAAAAAATAAATAAAAATAGTAATAATAACAACAAAAAAATACATAATAATAAAATTCGCAATATAGTATTATAATTATAGTTATTGATTTTGTTTAGTTATGTATTACAATATAATTATGCCAATATAGATTAGAAAATATATAATATGTTTCTCGCATAATCAAACAGGTAAGTAAATACTTTTGTAGTGGAAAACGAAATTATTTATAATATTACAATAATAATTATTCCATTATAATACATTTTTTTTTTTTTTTTTTTTTTTTTTTTTTTTAGTAAAAACACAATTTAACTTACAAAATACAGAAAGATATTATTATTGTTATATCTCGCAATATGAGTCGGAGGCGTAGGTAGGGCGTACATATTTAAAATATGATATTTGTATATCGCCGTTATACGTTAATAGTAAACTATTATTTTTTTTCGTTTTTGCATTATAGAAATCATAGGGTACTTAACATTTTTGAAGGGAGCGGGGGACCTAACCTCTCAAAAAATGCCTGTGTTTACCACAGACGTAAGTAAAAAAAGACAAAAAAAAAAAAACAAAAACATTTGATAAGACAAAAAAAAATACACGAAATATTATATTATATAGAAACCAGCGGTTCCCGACCGGTGATCTGCGGGCCTGTCATAAGGCGGTTCGCGGGTACCAAAGGGATTTTTTTTTCCAAAAAACAAGAACACGTTACGAGTTTATGTAATTTCTTTTTCTGTTGAACGGGGTCATGTTCACACTTGACTAGAGCGAAAAATCACATATAGTTTATTAAACATGGATTATCCATATAAATTATTAGAAAATAAGAAAGAGCCTTTATAAGAAAGAAAGAAAGTGTCAACCTAAGGGGGGATGGAGGTAATGGTCATCAGTACAAATTCGTGTGACCTGTTGAAAGTTCTCAAAGTGGTGTCAAAAATGTGAGAAAACACATTGATATAGACAGTATATTCGTGCGGTAATTTGTCTCGATCGCAGGTGTTAAGCACGAGTTTCCGAAATCTGCTTCTCGATAATGCCGGTTCATCAAAAATTGCGGACACGAATAACACAAAAAAAACTCCACAAAAATCATAACAGTTCCAAATTCAGCGGGTAGAAAAACCCTTTTTGATAATTTTATAATAGTTTCAAGGGTTAATTTTCAAAAAAAATTTACTTTAAAATGCCTAATCGAATGGTTACCATGTCTTGGAAAAATATTTGAAAAAATATTAGTTTATATATTCGTTTGTTATTCTTTTTGTTGATAATTTTCGATAGAACGATTTTACCTTAACTTAACCTATGATTTAAACAATCTGCGAAAACACCAGGGAATATTATTCAACTCGCCTGGAACAAGGGAAGAAAAAATAATATATATTTGAAAAAAATATTATTCTATTTTTCATTTTAGGTAGGTAATAATATTTTTTTGTTCGTACTAATATTGTTATTTCACGTCTCGCCTTTTCGACGTGACACGTAGGATGATAATATTATTACACAGAATCAAAAAAGAACAAACATGGTCCACGAGCAGAAAGACACGGTCTCAAATTTGTTTTAGGTAGATATATATTAGGATGAGCGAACATTTCATTATTTATTTTACAGGTGTAAAATAAAGATTGTAGAAACTTCGTAGAATCTTATTTCGAGAGAAATAAATAATGTCCAGTTTGCGTGCAACGATTATAGACGAACAACGCAATTTAAACGATTTTGCAGTTTAAATGATCGACGAGGAAAAAATATCATATACTATAAGATAAGGTCACATAGTTGATAAAAAAAAAAAAAAAAAAAAAAATCCATGTCGACAATGTTATTAGTCACGAAACGTAAAAGTTGATAACTCGTCGACTAGAACTTCCCTTAAAAAAAATACATTTATTTATAAGCTCAATATTGATTTTCTACTTATTGACTATAAGGTCTTATTTGTTCCTTTTTTCATCCCGATAATTTTACTTAAACGTTATTTTTTGTTTGGCGATCATTTTACTCGTACAAATTTATTTGCCTAAAACCGTTGCTGGCGAACCGAAAACTTTTTTTCTTCTCAAAATAACATTCTATAGTATTGTTACACCTGTAAAATTAGAATAATATTGGTCCACCAAGTATGAATTTACTATTTGTTTTCCAGCGGAAACAATGCGGTCGGCGATATTTTTGTCCGCCGGGTGTCTGTCCATCGGAATACGGAAAACCTCTTTACGGAAAATGGCCCGTTCTCGGGAAAAATATTTAACAAAATTCGGTATATTTGAAAACCAAAGAACCTTCCCTCTTCCCTTTCCTTTCAATGACCACCGAACATAACAAATGTTATATTATTAGGATAAATTATAACAATATTTACATGACGAGAAATATAGTTAAGTATTTAATTATATAATAGAATATTGTAATAAATAATATAAAATTTCCAATATTGTACACTCGTGCGAAAATTATATATTTGGTGGGAAAGCAGGGGATGGGACCGGTAACGAAACGAAATAACAACGACAGTTTCCCAAAATCGGCGGAACGCCCGAACGCGGACACGGGACCGGGATTTCCCGGGATCTTTCTCGCGAAAATCACATTATAACCACACACGAGGTGACCGATAAAACGAAATTCGATTTTTTTTTTTTTTTATTATAAAACTAGCCGTTTTGTCCAGTGGCGTAGCGTCCGAGGGGTAGAGTTTTAACCCATCCTTGGTCTTTTTTTTTTTAATTTACAATTTTTTCCATTTTTTTCTTTTGTGAATATCATAGAATTTGTTGTTGAATTTTTTTATTTTACATAATTAACGTTTACAAATATCACATTCTTCGGCTTATCAAATGTTTATATTATTCAATGACACCAGTCTCCGAACAAACTCCTAGCTACGCCACCGGTCGTGTCACACATCATAGTGTAACGTATACAGGGTGTACGATCTCAAGCGGACGATTTTAGAGTTATGCGCCTCGTTCTCGTTTTGGTCACACGGATTTCGAGCGTCGGCCGAGATACGCCTCTTTGTCTCGCTCGTTGGTGTTGGCACCCGGGATAGATTGGATTATCAAAAAAAAAAAAAACAAAAAACCAACCGAAAAAATTGTCCGAAATCGGTGGTTGAAATTAAAACAAATCCGGAACCCGGATGGTGATAGCGTGGCGGAGGTGGGGAAGAGCGTGTGGACAAGTGGGAAATCGCGTGGCCGATTGTTTGAACAAAACCGATCTAACAGTATCGAAAATTCTCGTTTCTCGTTGTTAAAGTATCCAATAAAATTCAACACAAACACGTAAAACACAATACGAAACATTTTTGATTCTTTGGATTTGTCGACTATCAAGCAGACTATTCGATGGCATAAAATTCCGATCAGTTTTTACCGGTTATACCGGTGTAGGGCTCGCCCCGGGTTCCCATTTGGTCCAAATCCGGCCTAGATCGGGCGTCCTCGGGATCATTTTCGGGCGATGGTACCCGATAAAGGAATGGAAGACCATACAATTATTATAATAATATTATGTTATAAACCTTCTGTGGGTTATACGGGGTCGGGCGGTGGTGGTCGCCGTGGCGTGGCGGGACGAGGCGCGAGGCCGGGTTACAGGGCGTACGGTTGGGCGCCCGGCCGGGGCGGCTGTTTGAGGAGCCCTACGTAGCGGGCCACGTGCCGGCATTTGGACACCACCTCCTCCTGGACTAGCGAGAACGACATGGCGATGAGAACCAGGCCGAACAGCAGGTAACCGCAACAGGCGACCAGCTGGAGTTGGCCGTTCTGCGTGTCGGTGCCCTGGAACGACTTGCCGGGCACCAGGTCGCCGAACCCGATGGTGGACAGCGTGACGAAGCAAAAGTACGCGCCGTCGATGAACGTCCAGCCCTCCCAGGCGGCGAACACGGCGGCGCCCAGGCATATGTAGCCGAGCAGGACGAGCAGCACCAGGGCGACGGGCACGCCGGGCGGCGCGGCGTTGCGCCTTGACCTCTTGTTCGCGGCCGCCGTGGCCGCCGCCGCCGCAGCCGAAGCCGCAGCCGCCACTTCGCGATGGTATTGGTCGGCCGCGGCTTGTCGCCGGTCCTTGTCCGCGCGACGCTGCTGCTGTTGGCGGTCACCGCCACCGATCAACGGCACTCGACTGGGCGTACCGTGCGATCCGCTGTACATTTGGCTGCGGAAAATGAAAACGAAAAATTAGTGGCGTGGGCTGGTTTAATGCATTTTCACAGCGATTCAACGATTTTTATAGTTGTCGGGAAAACGCCAAAATGTCCGGTTGTATTTATTCCAGACGTCCTATCGGATATCGTTTTCAAAATTCGGGGATTTCTGTATTCGTGTCCTAAATTTGTATCCTATGATTTTCACCTACAAATGTATCCACGGTTCATTATAATTATTTTATGGTTTTAATATTAAATTTTTAATAAATCTATTAGGATTTAGGACAGACGTTAAGGTATCAATTTCATTTTAAAACGTAAATTATGAAAATAAAAACCCTATATCGATTACCGGTGATTTGTGTTCATTACGATTCAGCGGTTATTCACAAAGATTTTGAGGAAAACCTTTTTTTATTTTCCAGTCACAACGAAATTTTACCCTTGTTCCGTACACCGTGAACACATTTTGTCGACGATTCGCCCTTTCAAACGGGATGCGAAAAGAGAATATATTTGTAAAAAAATAAAAAAATAAAAAAAAATTGGCTACAGTTTGCATAACATAGTCGATATTTTATAATACTATGCCATTTACGGGTTAGGGGTTAGGTGTAAAATTTAGTCCGGAGTTGGAATACATTATCATTTTCTTATTCTTTAAATCTCGATTTCAAAATAATCAAAAAAAAAAAATCACCCTGTATATTATATTAAGTGTATTTTCTAATATTGGCGATTTCCCGCCCCGAACCGGAGATTGGAGATTTGAAAATTTATACTCGAATAGATATTATCTCGGGTAGTTTATTTTTCGTTCCAATCCCGTTGTTGCCGTGCACAGTACGTACAAATAAATAAATTGCATATTTATTGCGGAATAAAAAAACTACTCGAATTGAACTTTAGGCTATTTACTGTAGTCGCGGTGTAGATGTTTTCGTAATATTATAACCAGAAGGTAAATGCGTAACGAGTATTGTTATATCCCCCGATACGAATTTTATTAATAACGATTTATTTTCAACGACAAATTGTCTACTTTCTGTATTCATCTTGTCTTTCGCCTCAAAGCTAATTTTTGCCTACTTTCCCCCGGAAACACGGTAATAGTACCCCAGTAATAAATTTCACTAAACCCGTTGAACTAAGTAATTGACATTTTTTGGGATCTTGGACAGGAATTAGATAATAATAAAATTATTTCAAATAGTCAAAAAAAAATAACAATTCGATACATTTAAATTTAAACACGAGTATATAGGCAGAAAAACCACTTATTGATAATTCGTACTTTATTAATTAACTTATTATAGTAAAGAAATGTATTAACTTCTTGATAATTTACGGAAAATAAGAAACCTATAAATCGTTTGAACCTACTGCATAGATATGTTTTACGTTATTCCTCACAAAAATAAAATTAAAAAAACAATAAAAAGTTTCTCATTGTTCGTAATTTTTTAAAAAATATTTACTATCCTATTATCAAATACATTGGATAGATGTATTTGAGTTTGGACCATATGGTGTATTATTTTTATGTGGCATATTTAGTTATTTATTTATTCGTATTATTGTCGTAATAGAATGGAAAATACGAGAGACGAAAATATTGATATGATCTAAAAAGATTATATAAGAGGCCAAATATCAGATTGTTTCTAAAAGCAAAACGATTGTAGTGGACTGGCCATGTATGGCGGGTGTGCCGATTAGAATCTCAATAAAAAATCGACCAAGAGGAGGAGGAAGACCTCGGCAGCGAGACAAAGAAGGATATCTCAGATACCGACGAGTCAAGGCGAATGGATGACGCAATGGACTGGAATGGACGGATAAGTTTGGTTGTTCGATTTGTGAATTAAGCTAAAATTTTAGCTGGTTATCTTCAAATTTTTTTTAGTCCTTATACCAGTAAGTTATAAAAAAAAAACCTTGGGGTACACATTGTTCAATAGTAATTGGTAAAAATAAATTATTTAAAACAAAATATCAGCCGTCCCTTCCGAAATGTCCTAGTCGATTTCGATCCGATATATTTACACCGTTGTCCATAAATTCGCCACCATTTTTTTTTTTTTATTTCTTACGTTTTCGGAATTTTTATTATCTTTTTTTTTTTTTATTCTACGATAGCAACACGAATCGCGCATCCAAAACTTATACAACGCACACACAATAGTTTTGATCGGGTATAACGAATACAAACGATCGCATTTAGAGCCGTTATACTACGACCGTGGCGGACAATATATTACAGAATTCTTTCCGACACCACACGGACGAGCTATAAACACGATAAAATATATATATAAATCCTAACGAACAACGAGATAATAATATATATTTGTCCGAATCGCTGAAAATAACATCTGTCGACATTTTTTTAGCAGAAATACCCACGGGTTTCGTCGGGTTATTATAATTATTGCGCCTGTTATTATTATTATTATTTTAAATTCCGAATTCGAAATCAGAATTGTTTCGCCGTCAAGCTGGACCGTACACATTTAGGGCGGACACACGTAGTACGTTTTTGTCCAGTTCGCGACCATAAATCGTTAGGTAAATAAAGCGATTTGTATGCATCTAATTTTTTTTATTATTTTTTACGGTTTTTTAAACGATCGCCGAACAAAAAAACGGCATACGGTTAACCGTACAGGATAAAGTCTAAAGTTTAAAATTATCCGAAATAGGACATCAGGACGGAAAAAGGAAAAATAAGCGATCCTATAGTTGATATGAAGAAAATCGATATTGACAATGTAATATGCCACGAAACGTAAAAGCATAAAATATTTTTAAGCTACGTTCCATATGATGTTTCGTAGCTTTTGTAATGTTGTCATTATTGATTTTTTTTATTATCAATTAAAATGCCTTATTTGTACCTACCTTATCTCATATTTGATGATATTTTTTTTTTTTGTTCATTTAAACCGTACAAATTAAAATACATCACAATTGCGTAATTCGCCAAGAATCTGTGCTCGCGAATTGAACATTTTTCACGATTCTACGGTATTTTCACACGTGTTAAAAAAGTTGGTTAACATATTATATAAAACAATAATAAATGCGTTGCACCGGCGAGACCTCGAAAGATCGTTTTACGCGTCATTACATTTAACACGCGTTTAGTTGCAGATAACTAAGTAAAGCCTACCCGGCACGTATGTGCTTATTAAAAACTTTAAGCCGATTTTATGCTACGCGTTTAATGTATAAACGTCAAGTATACGTTAATTCGTAAGTACGTAAAAACCGACCCCCGGACAGAAAATACCACAATGATTACGTATTATAGCATATTCTCAAGGCATTTTTACTGGAATTTTTAGACTCTGTTGTTTAGAGTCCTAAGCTTAGTCTAAGCTTAGACTCGTAATGCCCCACCTAGGTTTAAATGTGCCCCTACACGTCCTGTAAAAATAAGTGAGACCCGTCACAGTGTTCGGTGTCAATGATTTCCCGTAGGTCAATGTCGAATCGGAATATATAGGCAGTTTGCAGATATGTAAACGATACGTTTAAAATGTACTTTGAGCAAAAATACAGATATTATTTCAAAATGTATTTGCTATACTATTGACAAGTGTATACCTACTAAATAAAAGCAATTATTTTCGAATAGTTTTTTTTTTTTGTACGCCACTATAGCGAGATAAAGTGTTGAATCCGTTGAACTTTCAACATGGTTTTATGCGATGCGATTTAATTTATAATGGTATACAGAAAAAACAATTTTTTTTTTTTAAATTATAAAAGTATCTTTAAATGCTGAAAAAGTACTCGGATATTGTTATTTAAATATTACTCAAATACTTTATTTGACCGTCAGTTTATATCAATAATAATTATCGAGCACTGTAATGATTAAATTGCCGAATGTTCGTTATAACTTGAGTTAATGTGTAAAAATACCGGGTAGCCATAAACGAGAACGAATATGTCTATGTATTAGTTAATAGATTTCAATGTTAATGAATAAAAAGTAATCGTGGCCTAAGGCCGAGGTATATCCTTCAACCACCAAGAGTCACTAATTCTTCATTGGGTTACATTAAAATATATCAAGTCGCACTGCGGGACCGCGGCGATTCGTGTAGGCAATACCACTACACCAGTGCCATACGAAGACAAAAAAAAAAAAATTATAATAATACTAATAAAAACGACGCCAATCCCAAAAGCTAACCGCGGTAATGCGATTAAAAACGTCAACACGATAATAATATTGGAAAATTAAAAGCAAAAAAGCCGGGCATACTTCCCATACAAATCGCATTTAAAAAGGGATTTCGAAAATCCAAATCTAAATACTCGTAAAAGGTATTTTAAATCCAAAGTCCGAAAGTTAAGCTATTAATAATTCTCACTGTGATAATATGAGTAAAAAATGAAAAATAAAATCGAAATTATTTATAAATAATCTCAAACACCAGTTTTGTTGAACAAACCGGCAAATGTTGAAATAAGTATATTGCAGAAATGGACAATTTTATCTATATGTATATTTTCCAAAAGGATATTCAAAACATTGAGCAAATCCAACGTTTCGAAATCATTGCCAACTCTGAAATCCGAATATAATATACAGTGTATAGGCGATGGTTAAGAAAGGTTTTTTCGGTTTCAAAATTCAACCGCTAGTCGGCCAAAACGGAATTTTTTTAACGGAATTAAAATTGCGCTAAATAGTTCAAAACTTCGTGCAATGAATAAACAGTTAAACATATTTGTGAGTTGAAAACGGGGGACAGAGTTGAAAAAATAAGTCACTAAAAGAACATTATTTTAGTTTTAAGTCCGTTTTTAATCATTTTCTCTTGAAAAATATAATCACCTTATATCGCTTATTATTTACTATTGTTTATGAATTGTTCAAGGGATGAAATGTAAACGTTTCTCGTGTAGTTATTTATGTTAAATGTTATATTTAAAAACTATTGGATCTAAATCTGAAAAACACTGTTATTTATACCTAAAATCTATATTAAATTCTAAATGTTATTATTTTTTTTTTAAGTTTATATGTAGTTTAGTTGTATATCGCATGATATTTTTTATTTGAATAATACGAGTGATAATATATAAATGATTTAATTTTTTAGTAATTATTTGTTTGGTTAACTTATTGAAATTTAAATATAAATTTATCAAAACAAAGTATATTATATAAAGGCTTTTTAAAGGCATCTTGTTTATGGCTACAGGCACCCATATTATACTGACCATTGGTAACAGTCTTCGCTGTTTTCGTCGTCGTACGCGTAATCGTCTTCTACTCTGACGGCCACGGGCAAATCGGGACGGTCGCCCAGTTGTCGGAGTATGTGCGCGGCCACGTGGTCGTGGGTCGGCGAATTGGCCAGTTGGTATTCGGCGCATTCGCACAGCACGTTTTTCGCCTCGGGGGGCAACCGGTACATCAGTCTGCTTCCGCCGCCTGTCGAACAAATAACGATAATTTTCGTCAGTTTTTCTTCAAATTGATGTGTGAAAACAAAGTCATCAATCGCAGGAAAAATAATCGAAAACTAATCGCGTCCTCCTCCCTCCCCCGGTCTCGTTTTAAATGGGCTGCAGGCGATACAGACGAAATCGCGTAAAACAGAACACAGACCAGACAATTGTGCGAGGGTCAGCGAGATTGACGGATTTGAATTTCGATAACAGATTTGATTTTGTATTCCATTGGTCCGGGGTTTGTTCGTTGCCATTTTTTAGTATGCGATAAAGTTGAATATCGTAGAAAACCAGAATACAAAGTTAAATCTGTTTTCGAAATTCAAATCTGTCCTGTCCAAGTTAGTGGATTAATGGAGGAAAGTGTTGTCATTAAGGTCCATTGAAAGGTAAACAAATTGACTTTTAAATTTTACATAATTGGAGAAAATTTGTGAAAACTGGCTCCAGCCCTCTTAAGGACGTTGTTGATTTAGAGTTCCCCTGAACGTCAATTGCATTCGATAACTGGTCATTTTTTTTTAAATCGATGTAACTTTTAAGCGCAATAGCCTCCTCCAACATATACATTGTTTTTAAAGTATAAAAGTAACGTCTATTTTCGAATGACCGCGAATAATTCGATCGAACCGTTTTCCTTTACACGCGAATGCTGCCAAATCAATTACATCATATTATAAGACAGACGCGTGAACCATCTAAATCGGATTTAGTTAATAACATTAAGTACGTTCAATTGAACTTGGTTTTTTTTCTTTTATTTATTTATTGACAATATTATTAAATTACCGGAAATCGATTGCTTTCCACGGCTTTTACGCAATACAAAGTTTTAAACGATTTCCGGAGAATTCAGTTTACAAATTTACAACAAAAGTGTTTTTTTTTTTTTTTTTTTTTTTTTTAGATGCTAGTGTAGGGGCGTGTTTGTATTATACTGGCTGGCTTTGGGAAATTTTTCCGGGACACTAGGATTTAGGGACGCCAGAAGATTACAGGCAATATGTTAAAATATTAAATTAAAACCTTTGGTATTAATTTGGCGTTACTACTGATAATTAGGTCCCGGATTTAAATGCCTTAATAACAATCGAAAAATGCTTTATAAAATGACTAAATCTGCCATAAAAAAAAAAAAAAAAAAACATTTTACCGAAAAACCGTTGGGCTACGGCATTGAAACACGGTTCTGTACTCACTTAAACAGCTAATATTATTGCTGTTTCACTTCTTCGAGTATTTATCTAATTTATTTTAATTTATTCGCTTGTTGTTTTTTTTGAATGTCAATTTGGTTATATCTTTAAAGATCAATATTGATACACCAGGAGTACAAACCAACAATAAACCTACGAAGGGTAAATCACTAATGGAAATTAGTGTACGAATGTTTGGTAATCTTTTAGTAAATCTTTGGTTATCCTATAGGAAATCTTAGTAATCGTTGGAAAATCACAGAATCTGATGTACAATTTATTGATAAAAATGATTGGATTTTTTCAATTTCCATTTTTGAATGGAAATTCAAATTTTCCTTTGAATTGAAACCTACCCTCTACAAACCATCGTTCAAGTACATTTTTAATGCACATTAAATCGTGTATGGTTGTAGATTTTGTCTGGTGAGTTTTTGGTATGTGAGCGACAACAAATAATAACTAATTCTTGAATACGTCTCTGTTGGAAATATGTTCTAGTCGGTGTGTTGGCGAGGTGATTTGTATTGATTTCCCTTGTAGTTTTCTTGCCAATGGCGGAAAACAGGAAAAAAAACGCCGGAAAAACGACAATATTTCCGCGATAACGATTTCTGTAAATTTCGATTTTGTTTAAATCAGTGAAAACAATCGTAGAGACCTAAGACTTTCTCAGGATTAGCATTTTTTTTTTTTTTTTTTTGCCAAACATCACGGTACAGTTATCAAAATATAGGGGAATTTTATTTCGTTGTAGTTCTTTTTATTGTAACTATTCTAAATGTTCGGGTTATATTTTTTTCTTTGGTTATAATATGTGAACACAACATGCATTTTTCTTCTTTTTTTTTTGTACTGTTTAATACCACTCGGAGTAAATTATTATTATTTTCTTTTTACCGTATTGTAAAACGGTGATACCTACTGCGGCGTTAGATTAGCATATTTAGTCTAGAAACGAGGTTTATTCGGATTTGTGGGTTTTATTATATCGTCGTCGTAGTTCGAGGCACGAGATTACTATAGTACGACTGCTCGTATTGTGTCAGTTGGTACATATATTGCACAACCGTTTACCGGGTTTCGACTTCCGGTCGTTTTCTCTAAATGCATTTTACCTTTACGTCGGGACGTTCTACCAAAAAAAAAAAAAAAATATCCGAATCCGAATCCGAATTACCTCTACCGTTTTCTTATCTCGACTCGAAATATCAATAGTAACGCAGTATATAATGTAGTGAACTCGGCCAAAAACTTATTTCATGTCCCGTGACGATGTCAATTTTTCAGACGAACATTTCCCGCACGAATTTAACCCATCTCCTAAATTTCATCCGGTAACCCTCTTAAATCTTCGACAAAAACGATTGCCGCACAAAATCCAGAGACGGACTTTGCAGTTTTATTTAGGAATAATATAAAAATATTTAAGAGCACGTGATACCCGCCTTGTGATTCCGTTGTAAAAACTGTGGGATTACTATACACTCTTTCCGTATTTACAGTAGAAAAACAAAATTGTATGGCGCATTAAGATGAACTTTACCCATGTCGTAGCGTACCTTTTTTTTTTTTTTTTTTTTTTTCACTACTCAATAGTTTTTTTTATAAGTAAATTAAAAAATCAAAACTACCGACAGTTTTCAAACTGATAACTTTTACTGTAGTTTTGTTACCAATAAAATAGGTATGCTACAATACAGATAAAATTCTTCTGAATATTATGTGAAATTTCTGTAGTTCCGCTATGAATACAGTAAGAATATAGTTGTTTTTCGTATATCTTTTATTTCATGATTACACAAAAAAATACTTGTGATAATGAAACGAGACGTCTTGTACATATTTTATTGGATAGTGAATTCGAATACTTTTTAGTTGAAAAATACCATTTTTTTTCCGAAACATTTCGTAAAAATTGCCTATATACAACTTGTGAAATACGAGTGGTATTTCACTTAATGTGATTTAATAGAATACCTATTGAAACGGAATATTCGCACATAAACATATTAGAGACTCGCCACGCTTCCCGACTCCGGTTAATTAAACACGACAAATAAAAATACAGAAAAACCTTCCCCTCCCAAGGAGTTTTACTGAACTTTATACTCGTTAAAGTTATGTGATAAAATAAACTTTATATTTTAGAATACGTACCCGGTGGTGAAATTTACAATGCGATGGGCTGTAGTAAATTATAATCAAGGATGAACCTTAGAAACTTCTTTCGTACCCATCCCGACAATAGGAATTTAAATTCTGGACCCAAAAAATCCAAATTTCATTGAATAAATCTAGCTTTGTTTCGTTGAATTTTGGCGGAACGTATGCAACTCAAGATTAAATTACTGAATAAATACTCATATTTGTTGTGTTTTTAAGGCAATGTGAGTGGGGGGGGGGTTGAATATTCTTAACGCCATGATATCTAGTTATAAGCGCCCAAATTGAATCATTGTAGATTTGTATATTTTATTCACGTAATTCACGATGATTTATAATTATATATTAAACGTATTGACTAACAGTAAAATGTATAATTTATAAACCTAAATTGAACATTATGGCATCATAAAAGCTAAATAGAGTTAAACATCTTGTTGGGATTTAAGTTTATTTATTTATTTTTTTTTTTCGTTTCCCTCGGCCGTGTTTCAATACAAATTTATTTCAATTTTCTCGTCCAACACGATGTCGCTTTTTATAAAACAATACATTTTTGTATACGATATTTGTATAATACGATTTTGTACACATCTTGTATATTATCATAGCGTTTTTATATTTGGCGTGAATATCGATATAATAATAATCGTATATATAAAATATAATATTACGTTAACATTACTAGAGAAAGAGAGAAAAAAAGAGAGAGAGAGAGAGAGAGAAAGAGAGAAAGAGAGAGAGAGAGAGAGAAAGAGAGAGAGACAGAGAGAGAGAGAGAGAGAGAGAGAGAGAGAGAGAGAGAGAGAGAGAGAGAGAGAGAGAGAGAGAGAGAGAAATATATATATATTATAATAAAATAAAAATATGTCATTTAAATCTGGATCAACGTGCGAAATGAAACTATTAAATGACACGGATCGGAAAATAGCGTAGGAAGTCAATGCGATAAAAAAAAAAAAAAAAACCGCTCTGTTGACTACAAGGTACTCGCGTTTGTTCCGAATAATAATAATATATAATATTCATGAGTACACCGGTGTCAATGAAAGTATTGGTAATATTGGAAATAAACGAAAATCGTAAGTACAAAAAAAAAAAAAGAATTTCGAACGTTGTCGTGACGACACTTTGATGGGAATTCTAAATATTTATGTGTATCTAGACAAGTCGAAATTCATGGCACACGTCAACACAATGAGACGAGAAACGAGAAATACGCCAACACTTCTCGATATTAAAAAAAAATTCAATAGTTATTGTACTAGAGATTTAAAATCATTTTTACACGATGAAAAGATAATTGTGTCCGTGACACATAGCGTTTTATTATTTTTTTTATATATTTTTATATATAGCAGTGCTATAATGTAACTAGATACTTTTTTTGTACCTTATATTATCTATATCTTCGATATAAAATATTGTGTATTTAAAAAGAAATATCTAAGGTACGTTTATTACTATATTAGTTCAATAAAAATAAATTATATAATATATGTTAGTATACTATTTATGACCGACAATGGTTGTATTTTGTAAACAGTATAAAATTATATTTGAAGAATGACATTACTTTAATTTTTGTTAATTCTATATTTTTAATATATTAAATCTTTACGAAGAAAATAGTCTGTTTTGTTAATTGAACCTTAAGATACTTTCAATAAAAATATATCTGTACCTGTATTTAGATATCAATTAAAAGTATCACATTACAGCGCTGATATATAGGTGTATTTATTTCGATGTAAAATAAACGTTATTGTTTCGTTTCGTACGATCCAAATCAATGTAAAAAAAAAAAAAGAAAAAATCAGAAAAAATCCTATCGACCGTAAAGCGAATATAAAACGCGGTAAAAATAAAAATAATTTTTAACTACATATATACGTATATAGTAGTATATATTACGTGTAGGTACAGCACGCGAATATTATTCCGGTCGTATCTACTGTGCATTTTGTTTCGTTAATGATAACAACGTGCGCGGCGTGTATAAAATATCGTCTGAATGCCCGCCGTGTTATTATATTGGTGTAACTGGAACATTCGTATCTTTCGACTGCTGTGTACGATACGAAAATACAATATTATACCAAACTGCTCGACGTATCATGTTTTATGTAATATTATAATAACAATCTTTTATCGGCCATGTACGAGGGCGGGCCGATAGGACGCGCCTCTTATTTCATAAATATTTTTTTAAATTTCCGATAAGATTGTGGAGCAACGTTATTGGTTTGGCGCGTGCTACGTCACGAAAGTGTAACATTTTCAGTTTATTCGTACGTAATTTTTTTAACGATGGGCCTCTCCAGATGTGCGGTTCAAACAGCGTGCTGTAATTGAATTTCTTGTCGCAGAAAATATTAAACCTGTCGATATTCATGGACCTAACATTGCTATCGGTCTATGGTAACAAAACTCTAGATATCAGTTCTGGTCATAAACGTTCACCATGCCCAAAAAACTGCAAAGTCCAAGCATCAGCGTTAAAAGTCAGGTTACCTGGAAAAATGATATTCGGAGAAAAGAACCAAAATTAATTCTGTACGCTAGATTGAGACATTAGGAAGATTTAAGAAAATAATAAAACGTGCCCGACAAAATTTCAATTAAGTTTTCCTATAGCACGACGATCCAAGGCTTCATTGCAACCGTGCACCATAATTTAAGCTCAATTGAATCGCTGGAATTTCAATTCATTACGAATCCACCCTACAGTCCGGATTTAGCACCATGCGTTTTTTTTTTTTTTGTTTTGCAAGCTTAAAGAACATCTTACCGGGTACAAAGTTCGGTAGTGACGAGAAAATAAAAGCTGAAGTCAAGCGGTGGTTTGCTGCTCAAGATGATAAATTTTTTTTTGGACGGCATTACACAACTTGTTAATCGTTGGCAGAAATATAAGTTATGTTGAAATATACGAAGGAAAGTATAAGGTCTTAGAAGATATATAAGGTCGGATCTATACTGCATCTTATCAGCGTTCCACTTAATTGGGAAAATATGTAAATGAAAACTGTCGCCGCTATAAAAATGAGCGCTGTACGATGCGAATTTTAATCAACAATTGATCAATATAATTTATTTCTTTATAACAATCAAATATTTAATAACAGTCACGGTTTACCTACCCTTAACGATATCTTATTGAAATTAATTTTTGTTCGTTTTAAAATCCTTAGGACATTTGACAGTAAACCCGATTGAATATTATAAACGTTTTCGCCCATGCCAGTGTATTGTGGATGGCGGAGAAGTTGTTTGAATTTATTTACCAAGACAGTGCTCATAGGTAATGTGGTAATATGGTGTAGTATTACAGTGCGGTTGTCGAAATTGTAGATAAATATTCGCTTTACGAATGCGAGTTTGCTATTTATATTTGTAGAAAATCAATAGTTGACGATATTGTATGTGTTTAAATAGGCGTTAATGGGTAAAATGTCTAAACAAGACCATTGTGGATAATACAGACCTATTACAGTCTATTAGGCGTCTGAGTTCGACGATCGGCAATGTTAATGCGATCGGAACAGGATTTCTCGTAAAGTAAAAAAATTTGTTGACGGACAAAAAAAAGAAAAAAAACAAGCTATATAATATATACGTATATATAACTATATAATATAGTAGTCGGTACTCTCGAAATCTAAAACATCGCTACCAAAATCCTATTCCTGCGTACAGTCGTAATATATAACGAAGTTTTATAGACTACTGAAATCGATATTCCCGCTCGTCGGATTATTGTGAATCATTAATGACCGGTCTTACGAGTACGACCGAGAGCTCGAACCGTGTACATTTTCGCGAATTCGAAATCGTAAACGTGCACCGTCACATGCGGTATATAATTATTATCATAATTATTCCTATTATTCCACCTGAGCGCAAGTCGTAATGTCGTCGGTTATACAGATTCCAAACCCAACCTAACAGAAGTGCACAATAATATGTACTTTTTGATTTATTCTCACGAACAAACAATCGTCTATACCAAAAGGTACATAAAGATACCCTTTTTAAGATAAAATTCAGCCGTGGTGCCCTCCCGTGACCACCACGGAGAAATGTGAACTCAAAACGCTAATCATGAGGAATAATAACGACATTTAACGCTCAAATGTTGAGTACATTTTTACGGGGCCAATGTTTATTCACATAAAACCAAATAAACCAGATAACATAACTGCGTTCTATTTTTTCCACGTTTTAAAGAAAAGTGTAGACAAAATCAAAAAGTGATATCCCCTAAACGTCAACCAGACAAAACTTTCCCCAGAAACCCCCGGTGATGTTGATGATTGAAGCAAGATATCTTGTCGAAATGTTAGTTACAGACAAAAGAGAAAAAAGCACACGTCATAGTAAAACTAATACAATCTCATGTTTTATACTTAGGTTAGGTCATTGTAAATTAATATATTAATTTTTTCGTATGGGCCGCGTCGTCTCCGGAATGGGTTCTTTGTGCCCCCAGGGCCCCGCATTGCAAAGTTTGTAAACCACTGGTCTATACGAAATCCCAGTGGCGATACTAAGAGCTGGGGGAGTGACAGGTTGACTGCGCTTCGGCGAAATTGATTTTCACGGAAAATCGGTGGAAGCAGGGTGAACCAGCGATCGGAAAACCAAAAAAAAATAAAAATAAAAAATAAAATAAAATACAAATAATGAACCCGCCGTGTGCGTAATCCGTTTGCATTTTTCCCGCCGGCTTTGACGGTCGTCAATTCAAATATTCTGTTGGCAGTTATGTTACTGTGATATATGATGATTTTCGATTTAAAATACGATTAAATGTATTTTTTGTGCGGGGCCTCTCGATTATTACATCGTACGTGTATACGTCGTTTACTGTGATCTCCAGCCGGGTAAATCTTCTTACCCCTTTGGTGCGGCACCACCACGCCGGACCAGAAAACACGCTTTCTATAATCAAATACGAATAAACCGACCTTGTTTCCGGGATCTCGGGCCCGCGGCGTCCGCGTTTCCGGCGGTCCCGCCGTGGTGTCCGGCCGCGGCGGCGTACTGTTGCGTCGGCGGCGGTGCGTGGGATACCGGCGCAGCTGCCGCGGCCGTTCCGCCTCCTCCACCTCCTCCTCCGCCTCCTCCACCTCCACCGACGGACGAACACTTTTTCGTTGACTTTTCCCGACGATTGCCTGCAAAATAATAATAATAATAATAATAATAATAATAATAGTAAACGGACCGATATAATTGTATTTCCCGTTTTGCCCATTGTCCCCCCGCCCCCCCCGTATATTGCCGCCCCGGGACCACGACCGCCGCACATATCCGCGCACAATGACGTGCCACACGCCCTCTGAATATTGAAACCGTCCGTCGGGTCTGAAGAGGTCTTATACCCCTGCCCGCTTTCCGCCCTCGGAAACACCGTCGTTCCGTCGGGGATTAAACGATTTCCGGGCGACCGTTATTATTACTGCGTACGGGACTTTTATTATTAATTTTCATTGCTCGGATTTCGTCCCGACACATAGAATATTACCACTACCACCTATACGTATACCCACATTGTAATATATGCCTGCCTATATCGGAGAATAACTAAAAAATAATAGAAAATACAGATACACATATCTCACTGTGGGTGTGCCACTGTCGCGGGTGGGATGTCGGGAAAATTGGGTACAGTGGTACGATAAATCGTTGCTAAGGAATTACAACGATTATCAGCAGAGTTCGGTAAAAATATCAAAATTGATCTCGTAACTACAATATGAATTTTACAATCGTCCGTGTTTTTTCCGTCTCAAAATGTTGTGCGTTTTTACAGAGCCAAAAAGTTTTTATTCACATAAATTTAACAATTGCGAAATGCTGTAATTTCTATGATTAACGTAAATTAATTGTATTGTATTAATTCCACTTTTTAAAAAAAAAAAAAAAAATAAGTTATTACATTACGCTCAACTTTCTTTTGACCATTAATTTCAATTTATGATGAACCACCCCGTGTAAGATGTTCAAGGATTTCTGCTTGGCCAAAACGATTTTATCTATATAAACCAAATATAATAGTTTAAAAATCGAATGTTTTTAAAATTGTATCACGCTAATATCAATATTTTGTGAACATTTTATGCCGCTACGATTGATTTTAACCGAACTACAACAACAACAACAAAAAAAAAAAAAAAAACAATTGTAAATAAACCGGTATTGCAAATTTTGTTAATTTTGCAAAATTTTTACGTATTTTCTTAAAAATTTGGAAAACTGCAACAAAGATCAAAAAAATTGTAATCCCAGCGCACAAATAAGTTCCAAAATTCTTTCTGAAAAAATGCTTAAAAACTATATTTAACTATACTTGAAAATCGGAGCAAGATTTATGGAAAAAGCTGTTCATAGACGAAAAAAAAAAACAAATAAAAAAAAAACATACACACCGTAGTAAAACCAATCTATTTTCCTCGTTTTTATGAAAGTCAATTTTTGCGTCAGAATTTGAATTTCAAATGCTTATAAAAAAATCGCGACTACGGTTTTTCGATATGTTTATATTGCCCATAAGGACAATTTACGATGAACCTTGTGTCAGATATTCGAGCAGTTTTGAGATGCCAGACAATTTCTATCTACATATAAAACGAAAGAAACTCGGATAACCTCAAATAGCTATAAAAATTACTCAAAAAACGTCAGAATGTTTTGAACATTTTACCACGTCTAGAAAGTATTAATATAAGTGTTCGGTATATGTTTCAAGTGTCTACGATTTTTTTTATACTGAATTACCAAAAAAAAAAAAATAAAAAATCAGGGCGTGCCACTTATGCAAGTGGGTAAGCCACTGTATGGAAGGTGTACGAGGGTAATTTTATTTATATTATACTGAGAGCAGCGATAAATCGTTGCAATCAAAAGCTGATTCCGAGTGGAGTATTATTATCCGTGTTTTTACCCTTGTATATATATATAGCCAAGGTAACTCGCAATTTTTTTTTATCAAAATATTACGTAATTTATTCGGTTTAATTAAAAACCGTAAAGAACAATATCGTACAAAACACGAGTAATTCGTTTATTTTGAAAAAAAAAAACAAAAAAAATGATTTTATTTTTAAGTAAACCATTATTATTTCGTAATTAAACACGCACGACGATCGTATTTGATGTCTCCGCATATAGGAAAAAAAAAAAATATAAATATTTTTTTTTTTTTTTTTTGTCCGCGCATTGTCATGCAAATGATCATTTTTATTTTTTCCCTAATAACTGCATTTATATATATATATATATATATATAAATATATATACGTATTGTGTTTGCCTACCTACCTATTCTTTTGGTCGCGTATCCCGCAACAAATAAACACGTATATATATATATTTATTTTTTCTTTTAAATTCAATCCCTCGTATTTCATATTTCCATTGTCTATTGTTTAGTTTTCTCGTTTAATCCACACGGTTTTTTTTTTTTTTTTTTTAATCAACTCGCCCAAACGTTACACATTAGTTACCCTGCCGGCGCCGTCGTTTATTGTCTATCGGCATTAACAATTTACAATATTACGTGTTAAGTACGTAATTTATCGTTATCCACAGCGGACCGTTGCATTACTTCCCTCGCCGCCCCCAAAATTTACCTTCGGCTACATAAAGATAACTTTAACTAAAGTCGAAATGAAAGTGAAAAAAAAAAAAAAAACACGCTTTAAATTATTTTGATTTGTTCTCGACCTAACCGAACCCGCTCTCTTCTCGCGACAAGGCATCGGTAGACGTCGGTCCGGAAGATAAACACGCCATTAATCACGCAGTTTTATTCGGCTAAACGACGACATGGTACGTCGTACCGCAACATTATTATACAGTAAGCGGTTCTGCATTATACGGTAATGCACTTTGTCGCTGTTTTAATAATATGAGAGAAGATGAAAAAAAAAAAAATATATATATATACAATTTCCGGGCGATATCAATCGATTGGCGAACCTATACGGAATCGTTGTATACACAGTGCGCAAATGTCAATTTCGCCCCGGCATAACCATATCGCATTTCGTCTGCAAATCGAGATAATAATATATTTAAATTATTCCAACAAGGGGATATTTGGTTTTCGTACAGTTTTCCGGTATTATACATTCCGACTGTTACCGTCTCTGTAATTAATGAAATTAATTTCTGATGCCACCGTTTTTGCGAAAAATACTAACTGGACTTGGTCAATTGTATTCGTTATCATCACTTACGTATCTTTGAACGGTCGCACCTCTGTTTCCCCCGAATACCGTGCAACCAAATTTAATGCTTCCGTAAACGAAAAGGCATGGACTTTGCTTTTCGCCATTTTAATCTCAATCTTCTTGTTTCGCTTTACGGGTTGTAATACCGAATGTACTGCAATACAATGCGCAGGGGAAAGGAAGCGGAAATCGGAGCAATTACAGGACGGAGACGGAGACGTAAACGGCCGAGTAGAACTAGATATCGCGGTTTGGACGGAATTTAAGAAGACCCGGTGATAAATGAGAAATATTAATTGGGATGAATGAGTAATAGAGATACGAGACAGATGGATGGACGTTGTGTTAATAAGGTGTGCTCTTGAAAAACTGTTAAGCCAAGATACGACATAGAGAGATTATCAGGGCTGGGAGTTTAATACGCTAAAAACTGAAAAAAAATGCCTTTTAATTTATTTATAATAGCTTAAACAAGAAAATAATCAACCCAATAAGCTTTTGTTCAGTCAAGGCATAATGATTACTGATGAGTAACTGAACAAATATTCGTGGGCGGCGGGGGCTCAATATCTTTTTAAACAAATTTTAAGAAGGTCCGGACTTTTTGAAGACTCTCCCCCCTCCTTCCGTCCCACAGATGTGTTCAGTCAATGTCCGAAAACTAACAACAACATTTTACCGATTTACCATTTGCTCTTGGGATAAAAAAAAAAAAAAATCTCCGAAAGTAATATTTTAAATTGAAAATTGGCGCCCACGAGTCCATACTGCGGGAGTAAAGAAATACATAAAACAAAAATCTCGTTCTGGAGCGTATTTCGCATAGTTACCGCGGGTATAGTTATTTATGCACGAATCGGTACCGGGTTAAGTGTTTAAATTTATATGTTTATGGGTAAACTTTATGTTTCGTGCTTTCTCTGTGTTTCTCTCCCTCTCGGTAATTGTATCTTTTCAATTTCAAACTAGAGCGCTTGTTTCGGTCTGGATTTGAACACTGTGCAGTCACTGTCCGGACCCCATTGGCGATAAATTGTACGACACAGTTTTTAATTTCAATTGGGCGGTAGTGTATGGCGACGAAACAAAAAAAAAAAAAAATTCTCCATTTAACACGGTAACGAAACTCGTAACGTGTACACTGTACGTACGTATAAAACGCACTTAATAATATATTATTCACTGAAAATACAAACGTACTCGCGTACGTGACACGTGTCGGGAAATTATGCTCGTAATAACATCAATTAAACACGGTCGGAGGACGTGTGTAAATTGTCTAAGTGTATAATTTATGCCTTTTGGAAAGTTTTAAGATAGAACTCGGTCTGTTTATTACATTGTTTCAATGTATTTTGGAAGAAATTACCGATCGATAACCGAATAAGCGAATTAATTAAAACGAATTAATTGATGCCTATAGACTCGATGAATATTCCACCGCGTGTTATTTGGACTTTTTTTATTATTATTTTTTTATTTTTTTATTTACGCGGCCCCTTTTTGCTTTTATTGCATAGTCTTGCTGCGGGTTATTAACATCGTCAACACGCGCATTTCCTCAGGCATCAATATTCGTAATATCCGTTTTAATTATTCATAAATTATCCCCCCCGCAGCTTAAGAATAGTCGATTAGCACTACTTACTTACTATATTATATTAATACCGCGTCGATTACAAAATTGTATTATAATTCATACGATATATATAAAAAAAAAAAAAAAAAAACACAGTTTAGCCAACAGAATTGTTTAAATTCGATAATCGTTCGTTAACCAATACAATATTTCGTTTTCAAACAATGAAACGAGAATATGTGGGGGGTATATTGCTATTTTTCTTAAATTTTGTCAGACAAAAAAAAAAAAAAAACAACAAACAGATGTTTTAAAAAAGCATAAACCAATGTGGCTGTAACTTTTTCGGTTTGTACAAAAGTTCCGACTACATTAAATGACGCGGATTTTTCGTCAGATGACAATTTATTCGAAAATTGGTTCTTGATTTCCGATAGTTATTCTAAAATAATTAAAAAACTTGCAGACAAATTTCATAAGGGAAAAATCAAAACTATAACCTTATCAGAGTTTACCGAGCTTCACTAAAAGTGTTTTTTTCACTGCAGTGGTATATCATTGATTGCGGTTTATAAACTAAATTAACACATGTCCCACGTTTTCCCAACTTTCCACCTAAAACAGTTACTGACCCATGCCATGGTGCGAAGTATGACCAATAGACAGTAAAATACCAATCGCGTAGATTTTCAACTTACGTGATACGATGTACAAATTTTTAACACTATGATTCGTGTATTGTGATAGTTTAGTCGTTCTAAAGGATCTATTTTGGATTTTACAATTTTTCAGTAGCGGCCAATGTAAGTATAAATCTGCTTTTAGTGAAAGCAATTGATCAAAGCGTTCATACTGTTCACATAGTTGAGGAATAGAACTAAAATACATAAAAAAAAAAAAGTTTACGTTTATTCACTACTTCAATTATTCATTGAAATTCTTTTCAATCTTTTTCCGTAACTTTTTGAATTGGTATCTATACAATAAAATAATAATAATCGTGTATATTATATTATTTGCGCGTTTGTAGAATAAAAATGCAACGTATAAATTCACCAACTCAAATAGTTTTCTGATGACGATGTTATTAGTAATACTCTCGTTTCGTTGGCTTAATAAACACGTGCCGTCAGTCAACAACATATTATATATTCGTATATATTATTATTTCCATCTCGTCCGTGAATATTTTGTTCTCGGCGATTAAATACGACGACAATAGAACGTAAAGTAGGTATTTATCTTCCTGCAGGAGATACGAGATTGTTTTCGCGTACCGCAGACCTCTTGGTACATCGTTGAAATAAATATATTTCATAGCAGATCAGATTAGGCCCCAATAATATAGGTATACCTATTGAAATTATAGTACCAACTTATAACAATACATAATGTTCAACGATTTATTTGTAAATATTTGTAAATTATAGCTGAGTCGGAAACCTAACCTAATCTGACCTAACTTTACCTGTACATCGAAACGTTATGTTTCGTTTTAACATTTTTTAAATATACATTTGAAATAAATTTAACGTCCACCCATATACACTACTGCTCCATAGCAGTTATAATTACCTAAGCGAATACTTTTAGCCGTTCAAAAATCAGCACGAGTAAAATTAAAGAAAGGGGAGAGGGCAATGGAAAATGGCACGTCGGGTGTGTGACATTTTGGTAATATAAAATTCTCGTGGTAGTCCCGGCGATAATACTCGAGAACCGTAACACAAATTTATGGTGTTACAGTGAAATATTGTGTCTGGCCTCTTATTGATTTTCCGACAACTGGCAATGTCCAATATACGTATTAGTAAAGTTTTTATTTTAAATGATAATTGCTAATAATAATTTAACTCGTAATTTTTGATTTTTAAAAATATAAATTTTGTTCCTAATATATAAGAAAATAAAGTAACCGTGTATTGCTTATTTAAAATATTTAATTTATAGAACATTATACGTATATGAACTTATATGATGTAGTCGAACAATGCAATATTAAATCAAAACATAAGTAGGGGGTTATCGAAAAAAAAAAGTATACAATAAAAAATGTTTTTATAGTTTAAAATCTAATGAAAAAAAAAAAAACAACAGTTAAACGAATAAAATTATTACACCGAGCACACGGCAGTTTTGAACAAATTCTTGAGGGGGGGTTCGTAGTCCTCAAGCTCCTTAATTACGACTTTACTTCTTAGGGCAGGGTAAAGTTAGGTTAGCAGTATTTAAAAATTATCAAAAATTAGCTTAAATACGAAAAACCTATGCGAATTCATGAATAATATTAAAACCATTGATAATGAAGAAATGGATAGGCCATTGCAACTTATCACACTGGTGATGGCCATGATGATTTAAGAGTTTGTACGGAGTAATAGTTTTTCTTCCATAGTTAAGATATTGATTTTTGCATAAATAATAATTATAATTTGATTAGAGAAAAAAAAATACCCCCAAACGCTTATAAAGAGAGATAGCACGAAGAAAAAATCGCGTACCCACACATACCACCGCAAAGGATTTTCGTTTACATAATATATTTCTATTCCGATATCATCTACTCTAATCTCGTGCGAAGTACAAATTTGCATTTATATATTATGTAACAGTTTATTCACTTGATATGACCTATCCATGGCCATCGGTCATCGTCACATACTGACTCGCGGTCATTGTAAACGCCAGCGGTATATTGTATTAACAGATTTCGCGTTTCATTATGTACTCCTATAAAAGACTTAACACATATTGTGCAATGTACAGATTGCAGGTTTTCGGTTTATATGCATGCATATATATATATATCTACCGAGCGGCTCTGGTAATCATAATACATCATACGTTTACAATTTATAATACAATACCACAGGTGACGCCGGTTTTTGGCCGAGTAGTCACAAAATACATACGACGACGGTCGGTCCGATAATTTTATGGTAGACAGGAAACAACGACCGGGGCCGGTTAATAACGATAATAATATTGTATATATATATATATATATATATATATATATATATATAAATAAAGATCGAAAGTGTCCCTCGCCGAATTTGTCCCTGTTTTTTTTTTTTTTAGTTCTTCATTCTCTCTATATCTGGAATATTTAAAATTAAAAAAAAAAAAAGTCCGTTTGTACCAATGTGTGCACTATAATTAAACAATTACAACAAATGCTATGCAACTTACACACAAAAACACTTTAGATTGAAAATGCTGTCTGAAAAATATAACTTCGTTGGCGCAAAAAAAAAAAAAAAAAATGCATTCCTCGTTTCGATCAGAATCAATAAAAAAAAAACGATGAGATTTTTTAATAGTTAACGTCATAAATATTCATTAAATCTAATCAATTATGTCGGAAAATAATAACGTTTTGAGTGTTTTGTGCGTTGTTTATATCATCGTGTGTATATATATATATATATATATGGTTTTTTTTTTTTTTTTTTTAAATAATCGTTATAGTTTACCTAAGTTTTTTTTTATTGGTTTTCGTTAATATAACTTTTTCGCTCATTCACCTCGTAAATATTTATCTATTTTAGTATTTTATATTAACGAAAATGCATGAAATAAACTCGCAACTAAACCGTCGTAAAGACATGTTTTTGTAAATACTGAAAAGACGAGAACAATTAACACTATAGATAATAATAATAATTCAATTACAAAAAATTACTTTTAAACGTAATCATCACTATTATAATAACGCTTTTCGTAAATATTATTTCGTTCGTCAGTATTGTGGCAATTGGGGGTGGTCCATAATATTTTCAATTGATTTACAGAATATAACAGTCACCTAACCTAGCCTATACAACTAGCTCGTTAATAATTTTGTGTCTAGTCGGTTGGCTTATTTGATCGTAGTAAAATTCTCGAAAAAACCGAAAAAGAACCAGCGGTGTGTCGACTATAACATGGGTTACAATGTTTACGCAAGGACATTACGGGTATTTGTCCGGGGCCCACATACTGGATTTAATTTTTTTTTATTTATAATTTTAATAAATTCTCGTAATGCCTACGATTCAAAACATCGTTTAATTTACTATTACGCATTATTTCGTTGTATTACCTATTACGTTGTTTTATATTTACTAATTATAATTCAGTTTACAATTCGTAATGATAGGCCAAGTTTTTTTCCTACTCGTCCCGGGCCTCGGAAATTGTCAATCAGGCTCTGACTGTAACAATATATAACGTCCTGATATAACGTTTTTCGTTTTCGCGCATAAATCGCGCGCGTTATCTATATGGGACGATATTACAATGTATGTTGCACCATATCTGCCTACGCATTATAATATTTACAATGCCAATTATTATGCGTTTTATTATATAAGATATAATAATAATAATAACGCGCAGCCGTATAATCTACCGCGGGAAACATTAAATTTTATTACCTTTGATACGAATAACGATAATGCTCACGGCAAAAAGTTTACTATTTTCAGACCACCGCAGGCAGGTTCACGACGAAATACGTGTCGAAATATCACAATGTACGTACACTAAACAAACTTAAAGCAACGAAGTATATATATATATATATATATATATAATTTTTTTTTCTTTAATTATTAGCAGCACGTGTGTAATATTTTTTTTTTTTGTTTTATACTCCCGTGTCTATACAAACGAATAGAAAATATAATATTAAAAAGCAGATGAAATTCGGGTGCGGAGGGATTCGCTGCTCGAAGAAAACGTCTATAAAAAAAAAAAAAAAAAAAACAGAACAATAACGGTGGTTTTAACAATATCGAACTTTGTTTAATACAAAACACGCCGTCGGAAATCGCTTTTTAATTCGGAAATCGTATACAAAATTACACAATAGCATAATAAAGAAAAAAAAAATCGTTTTTTTTTTTTACTCTCACTCTGCAGACATCATCCACATATTGTATAAATATATTGAAAGCCCCGTGGCCTATGAAAAAAAAAAATTGTTCTCTGCGTAGAACATCAAAGAAAATATATTCTAACAACATCAAAACATGCAGGTTAACTTTAAAGATCGATTAAATGGTTTTTTTTTTTTTTTTTTTGTGGATATTGGATACGTAAGACGAAAATCGCGAACCACATTGTAATCGAATATATTTTAATTTAAACTTTTTTCTTTTTAAGTACTGTTGATATTATATTTATTTTTGTTGTGATTCCTTTAGATAAACAATTGCAGCATGCAATTCAATATTATTTGTATTTTTTTTTAAGCTGAAAAAACTTAAAAATAGTTTTTACGGCCGGAAATATGTAATATTATATTGTTGAATAATGGTTATTAATTTGACGTGTTTTCGATCATGATTTTTCAACGAGCAAATATGCAATATTGTGAAAATAATATTTCGAAGACTTCCGCGGAATAAATCGAAAATTTAATCAAATACGTATCGTTCGATTGTAAATGTATATATTGTTATACAAAACTCGAAGGTCCGATAAGAAAATTGTAAAAATTAAATGCGCATAATCAATGACGATACGTGCACGGAATCGGCAAATATATGTGCACTTATATATACCATAAAAAGTATCCGGATTTCATTTAATTGCAAGAGTCTGAACAAGAAAAAAAAAAAAAAAATGTTATACACGCTGTTTATAAAATTAAATTAGAAAGTTTAAATTCTAGTAAAGTAACGCAGTGTATAAAAGATAATATACTCTCGCTAATGAATGATGGACGGACGGTATCGCACGCCACGCGGTTTATCGTAAAAATGGCCTTCGAAAAACAAAAAGGGCAAACATTTTACTCGTATTATATTTAAAACATACGACCGGAGGCGCGTTTAACATTTTGGCGTCCCGGGACAGTTTTTTTCCATTGCCCTCATACAAAAAAAAATTTTAAAAAAACTCCTCGGATGAGTTAGCCATCTACAAATATATTATAATATTTAATGCGCATCGGAAGTGTATTCGGGTGGTTAATTATTATTAATGTACAGTTGTATCAATATTGTTCATTGATGAGCAAAACAAATATTCAAAGTGGGTATAATTAACAATAAGTTAATAAAATCAAAATAAAAATATCATAAAAAAAAATACTATCTGTTGTTTAGTTACCGAAAAACGTATTTTTTTATATTCGTTATTCTATATATTTAAAATGTATTTGGCTTTTAACATTAACTCGCTCACTGATCAACGTTCAGACCGATCAGCTGTACCTAGAGATTTGACATATTGGTGGTATATATCTCTTATAGTGCAGGGGATAAAAAAGATTTTTTGAAAAACTATCTCCTGGAGGGGTGCTTGCACATGATTTTTTCTAAAATTAAATTTCCGGGTTACCTTGGCGATACGGATGAAAAAAAAAACGGTTGTTATTATTGTTAGATTGGGTTTGTCACGGTCAAGAAAGTACTCTTTAAAAGAGATTAATTAACCTTTGCTAATGCTGGATATTGCTGTTCCTAGATCATTGTATATTATTGTTCTGTCCATGTCACTGTTTAAAAAAAAAAAAAAAAAAAATATGCGTAAAGTGAGTATGTCCACCTTCGGCAGACTAAATGTGTTCTACTTTGTCATTTCAACCGCTAGTCAACAAAAATAATTTTAGTCAAAATTGTCTTAGGTTAGAATAACTACAATAATTAATATTAGTTTTTTTTTTCATCTGTGTTCTCAAGATAACCCATAAATCAACAAAGATAATTAAATTTTTGTACTAAAAATACCCGAAAACCGAATAACGGATGGATTTCAATAGCTATAAACTTTTTCCGGACAATGTGGAACATTTTGCAAAAAGACCACGTAAAAATTGCTTCAGTAGTTTTTGAGTCTATTAATCTTATACAAACAGTCATCATTTATGTATATATATATATAGATAAAAGCCAAATGGGTATTAATAATCTTATATTTATACTCACTCGTTCACTGATCAACGCCGATAAAAAGATTAGCGAGAAGAAAGAATATAAAACCCCTAATAAGGACCGATCAAGTTGGGCGAGGTTGGGTGGGGGTTACATATACGGACAATTCCAATTTCTTCGGGCAACGCTGTGCGGGACAGTTAGCTTAAAAATATACTTATAACCGGGACAGACTATTAAATGCCCTAAAAACCTATTAAATAAGTATGCAGTTATACCTTAAATATGTATAAAATATGCAAAATAAAGTCGTGTAACAGAATCGTTGGGTCATGAAACAAATTTTGGTATAAACTAACTATTTTTTTGACCGATCAATAAAAATATGCAAATGCACACAAATATCTGATTTATTTATAATTTTTGAGCTCTCCAATTTACGAAATCCCTAATATATACGTTGGAAATGTGCAAAACCTTAAAAATGCAAAAATTTCAAAATAGATAGGTAGTGCAGATGATAATCATTAATAAATTGCCCATTAATATCCGTTATACCCGTTTGATTTAGAAATATATAAAAAATAAAATAATATTAATACTGGAGCTATTTTGTCTAGGATATATTATATTTTGACTAGCCATTGCCAACGACGACAAATTATACGACAAAACGGCGATTTCGGTCGGACTCGAGGGAGTATTATGTGGGTGAACCGTTTTTTTTTTTTTTTTTTTTTTTGGGAGACGTGACGGTGGCGATAGGGTTTTTTAACGAATCGTTTTGTTTTTTTTTTCGGAGTTTGCTATAAATATTACAATAATAATAATAATTATAAAATTGTTTTAGACATCAGAGAGAGTGAGAGAGATAAAAAAAAAAAAAAAAATAAAATAAACCGAAATATTTCTCGCGGTTTGTCTAAAACTACTACCGCCAATATACGGTCTCGGCGATCGCGTGCATTTATATCGACTGATTAGAGTGGCGTCGTTCGCAGAACGAAAAATTAAAAAAAATTCAAATGTTGAATTATTATTATTATTATTATTGTTGTGTACGTTTCAAATGTCCGTCAAATATAGCTCGCCTGTTTGTGTACCGTGCGGTGATATTTCTGTTTGCATACGCCATATTTATATATTATTACGTTAACATCGCTTGATACACTTATATTATATAACAATGTTTTCTGTATGGCCGGCATAAATAAAAAAAAAAAGTAAAATAAAAAAAAAAATATTTACCGTATTCGACATATTATATTATTATGTACCGTATGTACACCATCTCCGGTCACTTCTCTTCATCGTCGGTATAATAAATGTTATTTGCGCACGACCTTATATTTTATATATTTTTTTTTCCATCGACTATCGTCGCTTGTTTGCCGGGTCGAAATTACTAGCGGTCGGCGTGGGGTGGCTGGGGCGACTTGGGGCGTCGTTAGGGATTAAACGTTGATGATATTTCGTGTTTGTATTTCACCACTTGTCTCCACCCTCCGCGAAAAACGTAAAAACCGAATTTTTTTTTTTCAAATGTTAAAAATATATCATTTATAGCGGGGCTCCAAACGAATTTCGTAACCGGTTTCCGAATCAACCGATTATATCGGATTTAATACTATTATAATACTGTAAAGAACAAAATTAATCCATATTATACGGCAATTATAAATGGCTATAACCGTTATTCGTTTTCGAATGGAAAATACTGTGCATTTTCAACAAATTGCTGATAAATACAAATTTTTACAAAATAAGTTTTTCATGTATTGTGTTGGTCACACTGTACCTGGTATGGAAAATGATAGGAGTAAAAAATGTTGTTATCGTCATAGGCATGACCAACGATCAAATGGTATGGTGTTATTATTAAACATTTTGTGTATTGATTCGCATCCCGTTAATACCAATCAGCCTGTTTCCAAATTATTGATACGATAATGTTGTCTATATGCCATATAGGGAACCGCATAAAAATCATATTTTAAAAACCGGCGGGATTATCAGGACTCAGGGGACGGCATGACGTAAGCGTGACCAAGATGACAATATTTTCGACATTATGCCTTGTCCAGGGGTTTTTTTTGTTGCAATTATGTTTTATTATAATGCAATAGTGTACCTCGATTTCAAACGAAGTGAAGGTTACACGCCACTAGTATTTTCCACTGTCGGATTGATATACACAGAGAGCCCAACTAGTTTAATTTTTTTTCTAGTAGCCATCATAAATGAATACAAGTTCAATTGAACTTGTATTCAGTGAAATGTAACTTTAACTTATTTTTTAGATTTTATTCGGATTTCTTTTCTGTCGAGTTGGTAAAATTGTCAATTTTAACATAACCTCCCCCCTCCGCTACTTTTACAAAAATCGCGTAAAAAGTTTATCATTCGCGACCGCAGGGCGTTTATATAAAATCTAACCCTATCGTATACGAATTCGTGACGGGAATAATATATCGTGCCGGGGGATTTTCACCATCGTCCGAGTTTAAAATGACGGTTATTATATACGATCCGAATTGTAGCGAAGAGACGATAATAATAATGTGTTACACGTTATAATACCTATAAAATAGTCAGAACGGCTGCATTATCATTATTAAATCGGCCAATCGGTCTTATTTTATAAAGATATAAAACCGTTTTACAACTAGACAACGGATCTTTATGATATTTTATTATGACCTATTTTTTCAAAATCAATTTCTCGATAGGAATTTTATGGTAGTGCTGTAAATATTATTATTTTATATTTGAAAGCGATGCAAAATAAATGCCAAGCCAGTGGCTTAAACGTTTTTCATGACTCACGCATGATATTTTTACACCATCCACCCCGAAAAATGTTTTCACCACATTTAAAATATTGAATTCATAGTGATAAATAATGGGTAGTTCATGTGATGAAGGTATTATATACAGTAAGCCATGTACAGTCTCGGATAGGCCCGGCAAGATACCGAGTCGATGTGATGTTTTTTTGACATCTATTATACAAATTCCAATTTATTGACATCAAAATTAATTATATTTACTTTAAATGTATATTTTAAATTTGATGAGTTTTACATAGTTTTTAAAAACGTTAAGATAATAATTTTTTTTTAGTGATATTAATTCGAATAATTAAATGCAAATTGTTTAAATTTAGTGAATATTATAAAATTTGTTTTTGTCATCATAACCACTATGCTCACCAAAAAAAATTATTACTTATCCGGAAATGTTCAAAAATTAATCCAAAAATATCATTATTTCTTGAGTTTTAGATTTTGAGCGTTTTTTAAATTTAAATTAATAATAGTAAATTTGAATTCATTTAAATAAAAGTAAACAACTGAACTGTATAATTGTAAAATTACTATTTAAACATGCGGTGTGATTTTAGGAGATCCGAAGAACAATCATACCTATTAGGTTAGATATAATTCTATTCAACTCTTTATCACGTTTAAGCTCAACGTATTGACTTACCACTGACGCTGTATACACATTTTGTATGTATAGGATGTGTGTATGTGTATTAAATTATTTACAATTTAATTATAAACCTTTGAATATTGTTCCAACTTTTTTTACTAACCACAGGACACCCTACTCAATCATTCAAATTTTTGTAAATCACGTGGTTCAAATATACTTTCTTCGAGCCGCCACTGTGCCAGGGCGTATAATAAATAAATAAAAAAAAACGGGTCTGAGCGAAATGGACATTTCTTAAAACCGATATATAAAACTATCGTTAAAAATCCAACTGTATACATTTGATCATTCGAGTCTGATTTATATTACAATTGATATATATGTTTTTATATTGAACACTTTAGTAAAGAAACATATAATAACTGGGAAATGTGAATATTACCATACGAACTAATAAATTGTGAATCATATTTCAAATAGTAAAACTTTCTCCAATTCGACACGTTGCTGTTTTCTATATCGAACATGAAATAAAGATATAAAAAAAAAAAAAAAAAATTAAAATACTAATTCTTACCATGGGCCATGGCCACTGTTATAGGAGCAATGTTTGGAGTGAATTTAAAACTAATGAACAAAACCTAAGGTAACAGAAACCATTATTGTGTAAGTATTCTCGAGTTTTTCCCATTAATAAGAAAACTAAAATCAAAATAAAAAATTAGTCTCCTTAACGTACCTACCAGAAAATATTCACTATCAGAAAGTACTCTTAATGTTAATGATCAGAGTAACATAACAGATAAAAAAGTTATTGATTGGTAAAAAAATCACTCATCGTAATAATAAAAACAATTGTTTTCTCGCTAATATGCCTAGAATCTAATATTTAGGCTTTAAACATTTTAGAGTTTCAACATTTTCGAATCGGATGAACACACTTTAGTAGTTGATAGTTTAAGAACTTTTTAAATTGTATGTAAATGATGAAAAATCAATATTTAAAAAGTATTTGTTTCAATGATAGGTATCTTGAATTCATTGTCTAAAATAAGACACAATTATAACTCACCAGAAGTTGCATAACTAGGGCAGAAAAGATTCAGAGAATACAACTATTTTTAGTATAGCTTATAAAGTTTTAAACGTGGTTTTTATTTTTATATATACAAAAAAACAAAAAACAAAAATGTATTCCGTTTAGGATCGTTTTTAAAATGCGATAATAACTTATGGCTTTCAAACTTCTAAAACGATAACACACTTCATATACTATAGTCTTAAGTGGTCTACTACTCTGGTTCACGTGTAAAGTTTTTAATGCCACTTATTATAATATTGGATTTTTTTCTTTTTTAAGTTAATGTAATCTTTATAGTAGTACATTTTATATCCCAGCTATTAGTTTTACTAAAATGTTTTTATGTTGGGTAGTTCTACGTGCAAAACGATAATAATAAAAGGACAATTGATGATCGCATCTTCGTTATTGTACATTTTATAGAATATGAATAGATACAACCATAGAATCTGACAAATCTGATATTTTTTCTTTATCAGAATACCACGAATAACTTAATTTTTGATAAAGATTGCGATTATTTAAATTATTTAAATGACGTTAAAAAACCACTGTTACGAATAAAACAAATCTTGTATTGTGTGATATTATTAACTATATATACAAGTTGTATTTTTAAGGTTATTCTAATTATAGTTTAATAACCATTATTCATACATCAGTTTTATCATTTAATACTATGAGCGACAAAGCGAATGAACCGCCCTTTTTATACGCTGTGTATTATACTTTGTGCAACGTACTCGTAATAATATCAATTGATCAAAAATGACGATGTAAATTATAATATTCGAGAGAGCGTGAATATTTTAATTACGCTTTTCGATTTTAAAATAAAATTATGTCATTATTATCCTGCTGCAAGCGAACAAACAAACACGAATCCCTATCATCGTCCAGTTTTTCTAGTGGATTTCACTTTATTTTTTTTAATTACTAAAATTATTTTTTCAATTTAAATAAAATAATATTATTACGTAAAATAGTATTTAAACTTTCAAAACGTATAATAAATTTACATGGAAAATATTTTAAAAATCCGTAGAGGTATACTTGTATAATATTAATTTTTATCAATTTCTATATTAAGTTCTAATTAATTTCCTTAGTAGTTCCCCTACGACGGTTTTTCTCTCGTTATTTTAGACTTGATAATGGAAATAATAATAAATTATTAAAACAACGACGGACGTTTAACTTTAAATACAATACTATTACAATATAATAATAAAAAAGTTGACTAGGATTTAACAGATGCTCTTCACGGTTAAATTTATCGCATCGCTGAGTGTCTAAGTGTGCTCGCAGATGATGAATTTTATTTTTTTCGTAGACACTAAAATATAAAATATAAATCCTACTTTTAAAAATCCGTAGAGGAAAGTTATTTTATTTTTTTTATATTTGTCAACTACTCGTAATTCTCAAATGCCATTACATTTTATACTTATATGTTGTTATCATCACGAAGACGCTAAAAGATTGAAATATATAAATATATATATATATATATGTATGGCATCGCCGAGTAGAGAAAAATATAAACTTTTTGACGGTGAAATATTGCCAGCAGGTGTCTTGGCGTGGGGAAAACGCCTAAAATGTGCGCTAATTATTTAAACTCGAGGAATCGAAATGTAAATCACAGTTAGTGCAGTGGTGCTACGGAGTATTGCTCGGCAGAGACGAGAACTGTCCGCCTAATTGGATTAATTATTTACGCGAATTGCCGGGAACTTTTCGGTTTTTTTTCGCCCTTCTTTTTTCACGTATTTCGCGTTCGCGGGGAAGGGCAGCGACGACACTAAGTCGGCGAATTTGTTGCGAAATACCCGACGGTGGCACGTCGCCGGTTTTGGCCGCGATCCGACAAATTCTACCGGGACGACGAACAGACCACTTAACACTACGTGACGTTAAAGTGCCGACGGCTGTTTCTCATATCTACGTGTATACTTTACTGCGGTAGATACGTCCAATAATCTACGGCTGTGTATCCACTATAGCCGTTATAATTGTGTATATTGTCCCCGAGGAAATTCGATTTTACGCATCCACGCCGACACAAATTATACGATAAAAACTATTCTGAATGCGACGACATTGGCAAAAAAAAAAAAAAACACCCATTCCGAATGGAGCTCACGGAAATACATTAATAATTTGGAACTTAAAAACAATAATTACATTATCGTTCGGGTTTTTAACGAATTTTATCGTAAATTTGAACATTAAACGGCTATAGAAAAAAATAGATCGCCGATATTTTTATACTACAAAAAAAAAAAACTCGAAATTTCAAATAGGCGTAAAGAACTCGATAAACATTCGAACCGGTTCTATTTCGTTATTAAGAAATGTGCACGGAATATCAATAATCCACTTCTGAAATTATGCATCACAAACTAAACAAAATTTGCAACTAGAACCATCAAGTCGTTGATGATTGGAGCTATTCTTCTGGTCGAAAAATCGTCTCACACAAAATCAAAAAAAAAAAAAAATAAATAAATATATATTATGTTATAACAGCTAATATAATACATTTTGTTTTTAACGCGGACGAGGTGGAAATTAAAGAAAACTGTTTTTATTCGAAATAAATTATCGCGTCGAAACCCCCCCCCCCCAAAAAAAAAAAAAAAACCGAATTTGACGTATCTGGATAATAATATTGAGTACTAAACGAATTTGTGAAAGTTTAATTTGGTTTTCATTTTAAATATTACACGCACTGCAGACGGTTCAAGATTATATTATCCGATAACGGTGACAAAATTATTATGTCAACCGCACGAAGTTCGTCATCGAAATCAGTCCATAAATACGTACGCCCACGAGATTATAATATTTTCAAGGAAGAATTCCCCTCGCCGGTTATTTAATAACCGGGCGTTTTAACAATAGGACGGATTAGGATTAATTTGCATATTATATTTGCGCGCCACATACACGTAATCGTAAAAAAACAAAGAAAACGTTTCGTTTACTGCGCAATTTCCTTTAAACAATCGGCGGCCACCTATTAAAAAAAAAAAAAAAAAAAAAAAACCGAAGTATGAAAACGCGCATAGAGATATGACGGCGACGGGTATTTAAAATATGCAGTTTTCCAGTTAACGGAAATGATTATTCTTTTATATACCGTTCGACACTGTAATCGAAACAGAATTTCGTTTTTCCGTACGTGTGTAATATCGGTGATTATCACGCTGATAACGGGGTGATATCGGGCACGAGTGGTGGTGGTGATTGGACGGAACGGACGAGTGTCAATTTAACCTCACGCAGTTATATATTATGAATATTGTATACGTATTGTTTTGTTTCAGTTACCAGATTTTTTTTTCGAAAAACAGCACGAATGAGAATAAGCGAACTGAAAAGTACCGGCCAACAACGACCCCAAATTGGATATGCACAGCAACATGAGCGGTACGCCGAATAACGCGTACACCATAGTCACTATTTTGCCTTCTGGCGTTTTCGGTGCCAAATTACCATAACCTAAAAAAAAAAAAAAAAAAATAAATATCAATAAAAGACATTAAAAAATACCCAACACGTGCATTGCGGTTATGCGGGAAAGTTAAATTTTAAATACTATTACACTGCGTGTTTATCCCGTCGATTAGTTCCGCACAAAAAAAAAAAAACGATAAACACAATATTTGCACGTGTCGGTTTTTCGAAAACCCATTTTTTTTTTTTTGTCTTCATATATATCTCCGCACTACAAGTTATCGAAAATATCGCATACAGTCCGAGATTAGAAATTATTCCATTTTTATCATATTTATTTCATTTATTTTAAATAATTCTTAGCGCGGAACAAGGGAGCTATTTATTTTACAGTGTACATTATACAATTTTTTTTTTTTTTTTTTTTAACAGTAAACGTGCCTCAAAAAGTTTTATCCGACGACTTATACGAATAAAACGTATAATTTTATGGTTCCTTAGAGTGTTTGATGCCCGAAAAATTACAAAAAATAAACGTAAAACGTACCAACCGTATGAAGATATAATATTAGTAAATTAAAGCAGTTAGTTATTGAATTTAAATATTGGTATTAAAAATAATATATTACAAACGAGGAGTAATTGGAAGTGTCTGTCGGAAACTGCATGTGTCAATTGATATGTTTGAAATTATTATTGAAAAAGAAAAAAAAAAAATGAATCAAATAAATATTTTCAACACACCGGTCATTATACGGTTAAATTAAAAAATTTACAGAAAATATTATGCCAAACGCTTTTGGACAGGTCAAACTCGAGAATTTATGTACATTTATGAATATTATGTAAATTAATAAATTCGGTAATTATTCTTGTTTATAACTATAGAAAATGATAAAAATTATATTTACGGGATAGATACGTGAATTAATTCCAATTAAAAAAAAAAAAAAAAAAACCGTCAATGCGTTTAGATAGACAGGAAACACGTATTTGTTAACGATTTAAAAACATAATGCATTACCGAGTTCAGTTAAAATGTTAATGTAGTAAACCTATGTCCGCCGGGAGAGATATTTTTGGTGGTAAATTCATATACAGCTTGTTTAAAAAAAAAAAAAAAAAAACACAAAATCGACGAGTTAAAAATATGATTGCAACTATATTATATTACGTAGGAATAAATTAACGCAGACTGTTTTTATTATTTTTTTATTATTTAAACGCACATACTTTGATTAATATTTATGGACTACCGATAATCGTTATATTTGGCCCATTGATCATATTTTAATGAACTAGTAATGTATGCGTAATAGTGAATATTATAAGTAATTACAATATTTGTTTAGTTTTTTGTTTTATTTGTAAAATTACATTTAAAATTGTTCAAAAAAAAAAAAAAAAAAAAAAAAAACAAACGCAATTTAAAAATAATAAACTATATAAATAAAACAAAAATTAAATAATTAAAAATTCATTTTTTTTTTCATTAAAATATTTGAGGTTCGCGAAGACTCATGCCGGGTTGTTGCATAACCGACCAACACGAATTGGTTGTCGAACCGATAACATAGTTAGTCGGTTATGTATAAAATGCTTGACTGTTTGGCAGCAACGACTTTTAATATTTTATCGATGAATTCGATGATCGTTCCGATATTCCCGGTAGTAAAGTAACAAATTCACAGACAGCAGGGGATGGTGGTCGGCAAAGAGTAGTACTGTTTAAAATATTTAAGTACAACAGTAGAACATTAACGTTCCTGGCTCCGCAGTGATTTTAAAACAAACACAATTCCAATATGTTATCATTAATGTACGCGTATTAGTTAGGCTTACCGATGGTGGTGATGACCGTGACCGAGTATAACAGCGCGCCCGTCAATGACCACTGCTCCGTGCTTTTGCTGTCGTATCCCTGTATGTTCTTCGTGGATATGATCTGAGTCTCGAATTTGTGCAGTGGCTCGTGGACCAACTTTGTCCAATTTAATTCGTGCAACACGTGCATTCTCACTGGAAACGTTTAAAACGAAATATTTTTTATTAGAAATTTATATTTCAATATTATAAACGTGCTTTTTCTATTTCTTTTTTTTTTTTTTTTTTATACATTTGCAGAAACTATAATAATATAAGTACGACGCGGAAATTGACGCATTTGCATTTTTTTTTTCTTTCTTTTCCTCTAATACGTTGCGCATATATATATATATATATATTCGTTTCCCGGAACGTACGGTATCATTTTTATTTTGCATTTTTAAGGGTCATACGGTAATTTCTGGTGATCCAATGCATTTTTATATTTCTGGAGGGATTATATTGCATTGGCATTATATTTTTTTTTTTTTTTTAAAAATTAGTCAGTAAAATCCAAAATATTAATAGTATTCGGTATTCTTTTAGCTCGTAAACGTACGCCATTGTACATTAAGCTATTCATGATCATTGTCAAATATTACATTATACATTTGAACGTAAAACAAAACGAATAGAAAGATGTAAAACACTTTTACTAATTAAATTACTATTGTTTTTTTTTGTTTTGTTTAGGGTGATTTAAAAAGAAACAAGAAATTCAACTAAAAATTTAATAAGTTAACCTATGTGATATATTTTTTTAAATATAAACGTCCACTGTTTTATTCGAATAACAATAAAAAATGGCCATGTCATTTTATGCATTTTTTTCTAGTTATTTAGATCATCAAGTTCCGGGCCCTATATAAGTATAGTAATGTACCGGTAGATCGCGTTACATTTTTCCCACCACGATACTTGCCTAACCACACCTAGTCACGATATGTATATATATATATATAAAAATTATTGATTGTTTTTCGAAATATCAGAATCAAATGAAGAAACTACGTATATGAATTGTAAACTGTACCGTATCAAATTTGAATCGGACGTATTTATATATAACATTATAATTGTACCCGCTATTCGAAACCCTGAGCGAAACCGACCGCCATACGGTCAATATAATTCCGTATCATATAAAATGGGGATTCCGTATATAGATTTATGTATAGGAGAATATATATTTTTTATTATTATATTTTTATTCCGTAAGCCAAAGGAATGTCAATAAAATGCATTGATCCGGGTGGAAAAATACCCGACACTCGAACGGAATACTATTATCAACATAAATTATTTATTGAAGTACACGCTCAAGCGCATGCGCTCAAAAAAAAAAAAATCTATATATATATATACAAAATATATAAAATACCGAACTGCTTGTGTGATGTGCAACACGAATAGTTTGTATTTGCTGTATAATAATAAATTCACTGTACACATTTTGATATCACATTAACCACGCGAAATAAACGAGTATATTTCAAATAAATAATATTCACTAAACATATTCTCATAATATGTTACAAGTAATAATCCAATATCCCATGAAAAAAAAAAAAAAAAAAAAAAATATTTGTACCCGAAACCAGTGATTCCACAGTGTTTACTCGTGTATTTTAATTAAAAAAAATAAATTTCGTTTTATTATTTACAGATTTAGTTCGGTGTAAGCATATATATATATATATATATTAATTATTTATTTATATAAATATATTTATTTATTTATAAATTGTTATTAATCAACATACTCTTAACCGTGTTAAATTAAGTTTATAATTATAAAAAAAAAAACCTATACAAATTAAGTGAAATTATGAAAAAAATAAATAAGTATAGATTTCATTAAAATTTATCCTCAGAAAAAAAAACAATCGGAGTATCACAAATAATGTAAATGTTATACGGGCGTAAAACCATCATAAAAAAAAAAAAAAAAAAAAAATAATAATATTTTTTAAATGTTTAAAAACTTTTAATTTTGTATAATTAATTATAAAAAACATTGGACATATTTTTGAAAAGTTTGAAAGAAAGGATATAGAGGGGAATTATATTTTTATCTGTACGTTACGATAAATTCAAAGTCAATGAAAAACGATTCTGAGCGGAGTTCGGTAAATAGTGTTTTGAAACGCCATGATTTTTAAGATTTCCATCAAATGTAAAACTTAACGCTTATAAAAGAGAATTATTACATTAGCCTCAATTTTTTTCTTTTTCATCATAAAGTTCAACTTACGATGAACCTAGTATCAAATTTCTGCGCATTTCTGTTCTAACAGTTAATATGCCAATAAATAATTCAAAAATAATTATAATGTTAATATTCCGTGACCATTTCAGGTCCCTATGATTATTTTTTTATCCTAGTGAGAACAATAAGAAAAAATCGCAAATAATAAAACCATTGCTATACATTTTTTCGTTTTTTTCCCTCCCCAATTATTAAGAAAACTACAATGAAAATCAAAAAACCATGTGACCTTTCTAATGCACCAGCTATATCCGTAATGTATTCAGAAAAGGTGGTACACTTAAAAATCGGAGCTGGAAATCTGGTAGACACACACAAAAAACAAATAAAAAACACGGTCAGAATCTAAAATGTTTTGCGCATTGTTCACAATATACAACTCACTACGTTTTTAAAACACACAATTGCATTGAATGTGTCACACGAACAATATCGTATTAAATTTATTGTTAACTTCTATTTAATAATAAGTGCTTTAATTAAATTCGAGTTATTTTGTTTTATGTTCATTTTATTTATCGATTTCAAATATTATTCCAACATAATATAGCCGCGTGCTTGGGCGAATGCAAAATACTTATTAGTTTTTATCGTTTACAAAAAATACAAACATAATTCCAACGGAAAGAATATTAATTAGGTGTCCAATAACGTTATCGTTTAACTGTTTAAGGCCCCTTCTTATTCCGTGCAATTCTCGTCGAAAAGACCTGCAATTTAGATACTATCTGTGGTTAAATTTTAAAAATGCAATGAGTTAATAAACAATTTTACTTTGCATTGGCCGGAGCATATTTTCATATTAACATTTTATTTTTTTTAACCATGTCAAAAATTAAAAATATAAAACGTGCTTACTGTAAAAAAAAAAAAAAAAAAAATGTTTACCATTGAAAATCAACAAATCTAAACCATTTTATTCTCATGTATAATTTGATAAAATTGAAACATTGCTACGTCCGATACAAAGTAAATTTGTTAATGAATTCAGTTATATTTTCATTTTTAAAATACAACTACTGTAAGTACAGGGTGTATAGCTACTTTACGGTTATACATAACCTTTCCCTTAAATCGGTATCGTGCAGTTGATTAGAGGGAAAATCTTATCGTTAAGGTGGCCATTAATAGGTGAAATATAATATTAAATTTTTACGAAATTGGAGAAAATTTGGAAATTCGTCGCAATTGAATTTACCGTCTCTGTCCGTCCAACGGGAAATGCAGCAATAATTCGTTTACGAAAAAACAAATGAAAGATTTTTCATTCTTTATAGTTAAAAATAATCCTTTTAGAGATAAACTATCTTTAATACAATTCGTAGGGTAAAATATTTTGAAGACATTGCCGTTGGCGTTTTTCTAAATATCATTTATTAAAATAGTGTAGTTAACAGATGTTACAAAAACAAAAACAAAAAAATTGAAAACTACGATAATGTGTTGAGTATTTAGAGAAATTTAACACGTCCACGATGTAATCTTCAAAATATGGTCATCTACAAGGCGTATAACTGGAGTTTTATCTCTAAAACCGTTTTTAAACGCATTTTCGTTTGTTATTGGTGAACACATTTTAGCTCTAAACGGCCAATGTGCACTTATATTGAAACTAATAACGAGTTTTACGCAAACACGATATTTTAAACAGACATTACAATTATTCTATAGATTCAAAATGCGCACACACAGTAATATATATATATATATTTAAGGGAATTTGATCAGCGACCCAGTGTTTTTTGATAAAATTTTTACGGATAAAGTTGACATTTGGAAGTTTTTATTTCGAAAAGTTTCTCAGAGTCTCGAAGGAAAAAAAAAACCACGCAGATAACGTTTTTACTCGATATATATCTATATATTTCATTGTAAGCGCGTATTTTATGTTGGCGTCAAACACTTTTTTCGCGAGTTCTATTTAAACTACACGATTACACATACTCGTCATAACGACACGGAACCACTTTAAATTTTATTCGAAAGCGAATTTTTTTTTTTTTATCATCGATCAGTTTTAATTTTATTTAATAATTTCGTCAAAATTGTCTATGTCTCTCTAAACGCACAAAACGCAATAATTTCCTCAATGAGGAAAACCGAGAATCAGACACGCCACGTATTTAAAGCTACGACATTAATTCGCATGCGCTCTCATCAGTGGCGGATCCGAGGGGATTTTCTCACGGGAGATGGGGTCGCGTGGATACACAGATGCGGTTTTTACCCGTGTTATATTATGGAAAAAAACCGTTAAAAAAAAAAAAAAAAACGTATATACACGTAAAAACAGTTCTGAGTAGTGAAGAGTTGATAAAATCGCACGTCGTGTATGGATTTTGGACGGGTACGAACACTTTATCGTGTCGGTTGTCATTATTGGGAAATGTCATCATTGTTTTACCGCGATAGACACTATTGGTAATTCAATAACCGCGGTTCAACGATAAATGGCTCGTAATTTAACGTCGCGTCCATATTCCGGCGCAATATTTTGAAAATTTAGCGGAAATTCGACAGTGAACCTAACCTAAACGTTTCCTTAATTATATAATCACATACGTACTCGGGAGAAGTAAAATTGGCGATGGTCGCGTGCGTCCAAAAACTCATATCGCCGAATGTCGAAACGCAGCAGAATTCGAGCTCTGTTACGGCGGCAACCGGCTCGGCAATCTCCCGGCACGGAAAATGGAAATTTCGCCATAATAATTGATCTCCAAAAAGGTAAAAGTGGCAACGACGATTTTCGGTTTGCGATAGGTCAACAGTAACGAGTAAAGACCGGCACTGACCGTGTTTTTCAATAAAATATTCTCTTTCGTTATTCATCAAAAAGAAATATTTATACAGGCATCGTAGTGCTCGTGTACATTTCTATACGATTCGTTTATGATGTCAATTATTTATTTTTACAATTTTGGTTTTTTTTTCTTCACAATATCAATACGTATCTGCGGGTTTTAGAGAGTTGAAAAAAAAAATAAAAATAATAATAATATTCTCTACACCATCACGCTCGTGATATTTCTCTAAATATTTTACGATCGTTATACGTATACTATGATAGAAGTCGATGGAAGTCGATAGTGAGCAAATTTAACGAGAACAAAATTAACAAATGAAATTTAATGTTTATTTTAATTTAACATTAACCGTAACTTTTGGGTTTCTTTACGTCACGCGTTTCCTGTGTATTGGCATAATAATATTGTTTTGTGGTGTTGAAACCGAGTTTATTATTTGAAAGCGGCACTTGCCGCCACTTCGGTTCTTCGATTAATTCACAAAAATAAAACTATATAGCGAGTATAGTTCCTGTTACCGGCAATAACCGAACTCAACGTACGGATGTGTGGTTTTCAAAGTGTGGGTGTATTTTTTTTCTTCTTCAAAACTGCCCTGTGTAATATTATAATTATGCACCCACTTATAAGAGAGGGGGAGGGGAAAAACCTACACCGAGTTGATATATTTCGAATTTCGATCCGTGCGATCAAAGTGCGCAAAAAGCCTTCTTTAAGTCTTGCAAGGATAGGTGTACACGCTTTGAAATTTCTATATTTAATTGGAATACGGGTACGGCGGTTCGGCGTACAGAATAATAAATACTTGAACGTTTTCAAATTATTATTATTATTATTATTTTTTGTTTTCCGCGCACTTTCAATTTGTCCGTAAACCGAGTAAAAACACAAGTATGTAAAATCGGAGGGAAGGTACTGTAAAAATTACCGCGTTCACTGTTTTTCAGACATGACGACTCGTAACAGCCGAGCACGTGCTTTAGCTTGCACTTATCATTTATACCGAACAATGGCTACGCCTATACGAGTAATTTCTATAATGTTGTTAAAAGTTTCGTGATATCATATTATATAACTAATAATATTATAATACGGTTTGAAAATGCTGTCTGAGCATATTTTTTTTATTATTATTTTTATAGCCCCGTGACAATCGCAGACAATTTTATATTATTATTGTTGTCTTTTTTTTTGTTTATCAACCCGAATTTCAACTTTATAATTACTGCATACGAAAAATATGATTATTTTTTATTAAACTCCTTTTCAATTATCCGTCATTGGATGACGGGAGGGAGTGACGACGCCAGATTATTTTGCTAGGTAGGGCCAATAGGAGGCCAACACCTATAAGGTCGGGCAATGTAAAAAATAATAATTCAATAAAAAAAAAACACAAATATATGAAATCAGATGGGACACGAAAAACGCGACTGCGGTTTTACCTTCTTAGTAAACAGAGTGCTCTTATCAGCGTAGTACGATAACAGCACTGTGAGGTTGTTGGGTAATGTATATTCTCTTTCTGCGATGTCGATATTTATTTTAAATTTTTTTTTAAATTTGAGGTCGTAAAACCGAACCTAAAAAATGTATGGGTTGAGGACGCGTAAGTACACAAAGCTTTTTGGATTTTCTAATAACAAAACACGTGTGGACACGTAACAATATACTATATCGTATAACGTGCGACGCCCGATTGTATATTGAGAAAACGGCCGCCACACGTTTTTGTAGACCGCATGTACAACGGACAGAGCCATTGCGTGTCTCGCCTATAGACGTGACATCTTGCGCCTGCTTATCAATCGGGGTTTCCGGCGATTAATTGTTATCAAGTTTTTTTATTCGTAATATTCAATGTTTTTTATTCGTAATATATAATGGTTTTTATTCGTAATAAATAATGGTTTTTATTCGGGACAATTAAAATCCGCGCCAAAATTAACGGTACAGTGATCCTATGCAGTTGGCTCCACAGACTTTTCCAATGACTCTCTATCCATTGTTTGTGGTCTAAGCGTGACACGCACGCTGCTCGTGTTAATTTTTATCGGCGTCCACCCCGTGAAAATCGTAATTTGTATATATATATATAAATATACATTTTATATTAACGAATATTAACGAAAATAATATTAATATGTTTTTTTTTTTTTAAATATTATAAACATTAATTTTTAATTAAGAAATTGTATGTAGATTCGGGTGATAAATGTTGGCATACAAGTCGAACGATTGAAAGAATAATCTACAAAATCGTATACGTGAACGTGTATTTTTACAAATTACCATTCCGGTTTTGTGCATATTTTGCTAACACGTGGAGATTTTGTGGGCTGGGGGACACTCGTGAGTTGCCCACGGGGTAAACGGTTTCGTTCTAAACGTCCACCTGCTGCGTTATGTGTTTTGCCCCTGAGCCCTTGTCTAATAAGCCACCGTGAATGCGGTTTTCGGTGGGAACTGTACTCTTTTAAATTGCAATGGCAAATCGGAATTCGGGAAATTATTGTTCTAACAATATTTCGCGATGCAATAATCAACGAATAGGCGTGATTTACGTACGCAAGTGCCCGGGAGAACTGGTTAAAAACTATAGCGAAAACCAGCCGGCGCGCGATGGACGGTAATAATATTCGCCGCACGAGTAAAACTTTTTGTGACCACACACGCACGTCGTCGACGTCGTTAGTTATGAAAACAATGTGAACATCTGGACAAATGCTCTTAAATACTTGACGATATTTTATTTCTCGTAAACGGACGCGACAGATGCCGTAGCGTTCTCGATTTCTACGTTTTTTTCCCTCTACATTATTTTACGTCAATTAAAAAAAAAAAAAACAACCGCCGCACATTAAATATATAATACACCGGCTAAAACACATTATCTATAGTATACATGTATACGAATGGAAAAATGAGAATGTTTTGTTGTCAATGATTTCCGGAACCATCGGTCAACAATAGTCGTCACAGGTTTATTATTATTATTTTTTTTTTTAAAACTATAAGAGTTTATCACGGAACAGATTTTAAGCCCGATTCCGATTCTGCAAGTTAGTAGACAAGTGGTCAAAACACTGAGACAATCACAAACATGAAACAATTAACCATATATATATATATATATATATAGATATATAAAAAATGTATACAATTATATAAACTTTAGTAGCAAAAACTTGGTTTGTGCCCACCCCCTTTCAACAGGCGCCCATGACGGGGAAATAAATTGCCACGGGCAACGCCGGGCGGGACAGCTAGTTATAAATAATATGCGCAATTCAAAAGATAATTTTTCGTTTATTTAAAAAAATTTTAATATCGTTACACAGTAATACAAAATGAAGATATATTTTTCTTCTCGAGATAGCGGTGTTCCTCAGAGTTTTATAATAATCCCCAATTTTTTTTTGGGCGCCATTTTCAGGAAAAAAAACCCAAATAAATGCCCTACGGGTTTTTTCACACGAAATATTCTAATTATTACAATTATTTCATTGGGGGTCTTTAAAAGTAAACTGTTTAAAAATTTCGAGGCGGTTCGATGGTTGACCTTTTTAAATAAGTTAGACAGTATTCGATTTGCCCGAGTCAATTAAAACGAATATTAGGATATTTTTTTTATGTAACTGAACATAATAGTTTATCCACGTCCACTTAAAAAGTACAGTAAGTATACTTGACGTATTTTAATTTTTACGTTTCCTTCGCCGAAAATGTATTCATATGTATTTTGTGTAAATAAATTACACTACTGCAGGAATGTTTGTCGAACAATATAGGAACTTATTCATTATTTCATAGGGTTTGTCGAACTCGTGACACGCTATGCAAATCCGTTTAAATCGGTTTTATCTGCGGACGATTGTGCACGGGGCAAAAGGAATTAAAATTAAACGATCCGCGGCGATTAAACTCGACTTGACTCGCAACGTATATATTTTGTAACACATCATAAATTATTTCGCACGCGGTGTTATTAAATTTAAATATAATCGTGAATTATGAATAGTACTACTATTACTATACTACAAAGGTAGAAAACCTGAATCATTAAAAGTCCATTATGGTGATTTCCAATGATAATCTTGTTGCACTTTAAGAATTTACTCGTATTCGATAAAAACAAATGAAAAAAAAAATAAAAAAATATATATATCTAAAGAACAGGTATAACGTGAGAAATCGATTACATGTTCACTGATTAATGTTTAGAGCATTTTAATAATTTAATTTCTACGATAGTATTATTATATTTTGAACGTTACATAATTAATTTCAAAAAAAAAAAATAATAAAAAATGCCGACATTTTACATTTTACATTTACAGAGTTTTCGTATAGAGACGTATAACAATATTCAAGCTGAAAATATTTTAATTTTATACAAATGTCATTATTAAAAGAGAAAAGCCCATCGTCGTCAGCAGAATTTGAACCTGTCACGCAAATAAGAAATTATACTATTCTATACTAACGAGACACCAGCATTTTTTTTTTATTTTTTTTTTTTAGCAATTAGGTAAACGGAAATTGTCGTACTTTATTATTATTATTAGAGATATGAAGTTAATATAACCTAAAAAAACAATACAAATTTAAAAATCAGTTCATACTTATTCGAAATATGTAGTTGAAAATTGTGCGCGCGCCTACGTAAATACACGTCTCAATCAAGTTAAAAAAAAAATTACCACAAGATACAAATTTATGCAAAACTGGTGAAACGAGTTAATATTTTTTTTCTTTTAGCTCAGACAGCATTGTACGAACATACATTGTACGTACGATTTTAAATGGGGCGAAAAATTACCAAAGAAATGCATTTGTCTAGGTATTTTTTAAACGCAGTACCTTACCGTATTCTACATTTATTTTGGCAGATAAACAACGGATAGCCCGGATACCGATAAACACTATTATGATCGAAAATTATATCTGGCCAATATTATAATAATTTTGAATAGTTTATGATAATGTTGTGTTAGGGTATAGATTATGATGCGATAATATAATAATTATTAAGTCTACGGTCGGCGTGTTCCGGTTTATTATTTAGGGCGTGTAGAGTTTATAAATCCGAGCGATGGGGGTAGCTTCCTTAAATGCAAATACCCACCCGCCCCGTAGACTCATAATTCAAAAACAAGTTGCTGACCGATAAATATTAAATTAAATAAAAAAACACAAAGTAAATGTTCTTATAGTTTAAAGCGAACGCTCGTTGCTTCGCGTCACAATAATAACGCGACGAGTGAAACACAACATTTTTTTTTAGTAATTTGCCCTAATAATATATGCGTCTGCTGTGCTGGAAACGATCGTTTAAAATATTGTAATGACGAATGTGTTATTATTTAATTCTATCGTTCAACATCCGCATGACAAACAGTTACATTCTTTTTTTTAACATTAATATCTAAAATGTACAAGGATAATCGAATAATAACCACCACCAGCGGACCAAGCCCACAACGTTTGCTACCAAAAACCGTCTTGGAATGCTGGTTGATGATTGTACCGAGTCTTTCGATAAAATATTTGTTTACAGAGAGAACAAAAAAAAAAAAAAAAAAAATAAAATAAAAAATACACCTGGTAGGAAAATCATAATATTCGCCATGAACTCAACAATTGTGCATTTTTAATAGTTAATTATTACTATATTTGCAATTTAAATAATCGTTTACCATATTCATTTTTTTTTTTTTTTTTTTATATGGAATTTTACAGTTCTTTATAAAACATTATAAATTATAATTAATTATAAATTTCTATTCCCTTTAGATATTTGGGTCCTGATATTATTATACAATAATAATGATATAAACACGCGGAAATTTAGTGTTATTCGTTTAAATATATTCAAATAATAACGCAAAAAACATATTTTTGCTTGTTGGTTTTTTGAAGAAAGCAATATTCGTGTACCGGTTAATTTATATTTTGTTTTAAAAATAACATTTTTACATAATCCTACAGCTTGTCTACGCCACAAATACGTAAATGTGACAACATATTTCACTCGTTTTGAGAGACTTTCATGATATATAATTATACGTGGTGTTACGTAGCTTGTTATTTTTAATAACGGACCGTATAAAAAATGAAATAATAGAATTAAAAAAAAAAAAAAAACAACTGGCCGCCGGTCGTATAAATTATCCGTAATTCGATAAGTTTTAACGGAATTTGATTAGATATAGTGGGACTTTGTACCCATTAGACGTAAATTTAACATAAATTAAGAAAATTGTTTTTTTTCTTCTTACGATCTGGCTCAGATGGTTCTGAGCGTTTTTTTTTTTTTTTATAAACCATTAAATATAGATCCGATCTTCTTACGATGGGCGATAATTCCGTATTTCCAAAGATAATGTACATATCAGTACATATTCATTTATGAATATTATCATTAAAATTAACTCCATTGAAAATTTATACTACAATAATGATCGCGTGAATTTAGATTGCGCGTGTAAATAATATTCAAATAATCGAAAAAAAAAAAAAAAGACAAAAATTAATTGACCTTTGATGTATTAAAATTATAAAACGTCACGTGCGTAAATATTATTTTTTCGGTCGATTATTTACTATGAAATTACAAAAAAAAAAAAAAAAAAAAAATTCGGCTCGTTGTAATTAATAATATTGAACAAATACAAAAGTAGTTTTACTTCGATAATAAGATTAATAATAGCAATAATTATTTTACGGTTTATAAAATCAAATGAAATTTTTTCGTTAAAATTATTCGATTGACAAGAAAATTGCCGGTGTTTTGGAACGCTGTCGACGTTAACGTTATATTGTATATTTTAACGGATAGAATTAAAAATTTAAAAATTCCCCAAATACTTGCCTGGGTTATTAATCCAATCGGAACAGACGAAATTACTCGTGGCGAGCCCTGAAAACCGTCTATCCGCGGCTATTCGTTATTTACTATCGACGTATTTCGGTTTTTAAACAATTATTGTTCGTACAAACCCAGTACTATATACGTATACGTCCGCGATTCCGCATGTTTATATACGCAAAATACATAACAAATGCTCAAGAACTTTTAATACTTCGGTATTGTTCAAGTACGAGTATGTGCCCGTAATACTAAAACGTTCAATTACTTTTAACAAGTGGCATTCGCCGGCAATTAGCGGGGGAACGTAGTAGAGTCACGTCTCGAGTATAGTGTTCGAAGTGCGTGAGACGACTACGTGGTTTAAGGTAAACGTCTATAATCGTATAGATTACATTTAAAAAAAAAAGCTAACCGAAAATGTCCTTACGTTTGTGTTCGACAGTTTGGCCGATTCACCGCTGTAATATAAGACACAAACACAGCACGGAATTGGTCCTGCCGAACGCAAATTCCCCGCGTCGTGCGCACACATTACTCTATACACACGGTTACATTTACGATATTTAATTCTGAGTTTCTTTGTTCAACAACCCTCGAACAGACAAGATTGTCAACGTTACTCAGTTGATACTTTTTTTCCCCTACGGACACTGGGGAAATAATGTATTTTTATTCTATACCCACGGGTCGGCAACCTGCGGCTCTTTCCATTGTAAAGTCGCGGCTCTTCAGTTCCACGCGCAAAAAAATAATTATTTTATTATCAAAAAAATATATTATATAAAAATAAGAAACATCTCTAGATAACTTTATTATTTTCGTTGCTTTTAGGAATACGAATTAATACACCGCAACAATCACTTGATAGTACCTGCACGGGCTATCGTAGTCAATAAAAATTACAAGTGTGTATGACGTACATATGAGAAAACCATATTTTTATATTAGATAAACTGCTAGCGATAAATGGTTGATCAAAAATACGAAAATTACAATCAAATGGAAAGTTTTGTGCTTGAAATATTTTTATGTTTTTATATGAATGAATATTATTTCGTGTTAAAACTCGTTTATTTTAAATCGGAAATTAAGTCAATACTATAATATTGAAACGAACATTTTTAGCGGCTCTTTAATAACTGGGGAATTGTTTAAATTTTAACTTTTGGTTCTTCCGTCTCAAAAGGTGGCCCGAACACTGTTCTATACGAATTATGGCTACTGCGTAATTGATAAATTTAGAAGAAAAAAGCCGACTAACGCCCAATTGTGGGGCCCCCCCGATTCGGCTGCTCCAGGTTACATTTTTTTTTTTTTGTTAGTAAATTTTACACGAACGATGGCTGTTTATACCGTACTCGACCTAACTCGACTTTGTAACATATTACGACTAATTTAACAAAACATTATTTATGCCGATTTATCGTTTATTATCGTATAATCGATTTTTTTTTTTTTTAAATATTATCTACCAACTATTTTACGGAACGTAATCGATTCGTGCGGTCATATATGATATTAATATTGCGGAATCGTAAGTAATAATCAGATTTTTGTGCAATTGTACATTTTTTTTCTTTTCATATTTTTGTCAGTAATCTGCGGGAATCATGATTGTTTGGAACAAATGGGATTTTTTTTTTTTTTGCTGGCTTATATTGAACGGTCATATCATAGTCGTGCGCGATTCGATAAAATTCAAAATTTATTGCATATCGAAGCAAATAATAAAACGATAACTTTGTAGGCACTAAATAGCAATTGAAATACATATAAGATAACCCCAATCGATTAAACCGCTCGACAAACCGCCGTGTGCATTTTATTATTATTTTATTATATTATCAAATTAAACATTTCTTTCTTCGCGTATTTTCACGATTTCTCGACTGTATGTATTATACGACATATTTCGACACTTTTTAGCGAATTAAATTCCGTGCTCTTGTATATGATGATATTTTTCCTTTACATAATTATTACCGGGCCGAGGCGTTTGTGTCCGTCCCGGTGTGTTATCCCGGTCAAGAATGAAAGCACTAAGGTACACGTATGCACAGAGGCGCACGATTTTTTAACTTAGTATAATTAACTTAGTACACACTATATAATAATAATAATAGCCGGGTGTCCATAGAAAATATTGTTTTCAGCGTCATCCATCGATTTACGTTGTACACTACACGAAACCGCCATTAGCTTTTCGTAGGCCGGCGCAGGAAATTAAAACCGACGAAATCTGCCGGGCCCTGTCATTAGAGCCGAGTTCCGCGGCGCATTTAATTTGGGCGTGGTTCGATGGCCAGAAAAAAAAAAAACAAAAATAACAAAAAATATTAAACAAAAAAAAAAAAAAAACGAGCATAGTGAAAGTTTTCAGTAATTTCTACCCAAATAGCACACGCGTCATTCAAATCGTATAATATAACTTACCGCCTATACTTATTAGATTATTCCTATAACATTCGGAGTTATTCTGTCGGCATTCTCTGGGGGTAGTTTAATTATTATGGGACATTACCACATTATTGTGTTGATGAAATATTATTTTTTACGTTAATAAGAATCAATTATTCATATTGTACAAATATGCTCAACATTTATTGCGTTCGATATTCATTCTAAATATAAAGTGTTTCTTACGAGTATTATGTTACCGTTAGTTAATTTGGAATGTTCTAGCAGAATATTCTCGGACGAACAGCAATCGATGCATTAGCATCGCTGTAGAATAAAAAAATATTAATAAAACATATTATATATATATATACATATATTAATGCACCGATCGATAAGGTTATATAAGACTTTATATGTTTTTTTTTTTTTATGCGCGTGGTGCATGGGCAACTAGCAAATCTGACGAAAACGGACCAATAATATTCGTGAGAAAAATCCTGCGACGAAAAATTGGTCTAAAGAGGAATACAGAAGGCGAATGCAACGAGCCTAATATGTTAGTGGGCATACTCGAGAGTCAGAGGATATGATCAGGGCCGGTCGAACAATACGGAGGGCACAGAACCAAATCATACGGACGGTCACGATAAAGTACGACAGAGTAAACGACCACCGGCCAAGACAAAGACTGGGGGGAGTACGTTAAATAAGGCCCGTGAACTCTTAGAGTCCCCCGAATGGAGAAAATCACTCCGAGGAGTTGTGGAAATGACGACGTGGACCTATACGGTCTTGAATAAGCAAATAATAATATATGAACCGGTGACTGGAATCAAAACCTTTATTGGAACCCATAATTCTCAATTCAAAAAACCAGAACCGGAATCTTTCAAATAAAATACAAAATTTTATGGTTCTTATCGGTTCTAATAAATATTTGAACATTTTTTTTTTTTAATCAAACTAATACAAGTGTCTATTTTTCTTTGATATTTATAATTTATATATCTATGATATTTTTAACTCGAAATAATAATATTTTACGACCGTCGGTGATTTTTGTCTACAAATAGTATAAACATTCGGGTCGAACAACGATTATTATGGGGTTTCCCAGCGAGAATACTTACGAATAATAATATTTAGGCCCGGTTTTTCAATAATGCATTTATTCGCTCGATAAGTATTCGTCGAGTAAACTTATTTGGCGAAAAAACTCTTGAATAATGTGACAAGTGGTATTTTTTAATGAAATTTTATCTATCAGATGGCTAATCGGCGAATGAAAGTTATCGGGACATAGATGATAAGGTAATGATTGTAATAGTAATAGTGTATTGCGGAACATGTTGCAATGATCAACTCTTCATTAAGATTGGTCGAAATCCTTACTGTCTTATCAGTGATCGAACAAAATCATGTGATAGGCATTCATTATATTTGTTTGCGTTGTATTTCGTTATCTGTTACTTATTCTGTGCTCATACCTACCTACTCAATCTATTTTTGACAAATAGTATCAAAACGTATTAGAACGATGAATTTTTCGTTTGAGATTATATAATATGCTCTTATATGTCCCAAAACTTGTAGGACTACAACTTTTGAAATTCTGAACCTGTCTGTAAAATTGTGGTAATCCCAAATCGTAATGTGGTCAATTCGTACACGAATAGCGTACAGTCGTCGATCATAATTCTAAAACTCAACAATTTCCATGCCATCATCGTGGAATAATTTATATAATAAATCCAAGGGGTTTATTAAATTCCAAATATTAATATATACAAATAAAACTGTAAAATATTAAAGAGGTACAAATAATAAATGAAAATATGTACAAGGAACTGTTATTATGGATTGTTATCAGTTTTCGATACTTTTTATCTATGGAATAACTCGTGTTATTCGACGAATAAATTTAACTAAAAAAAAAAAACAGGGCCATGGTTGTTTAGAGTTAAGAGGATTCGATACCGGTTGTGTTTTTTATCATAATATACCTGTATTATGCCAATTGTATACTTGTAATCGGATACAACATTTGAAAATATGCTTGCATACGACATAAAGTTCACTAGAAAATTATTTTTCTACTTTTTTTTTTTTTGTTGAAATTTTACATAATATAAAGTGAATAATAATAATAATAATAATAATAATAACAATAGAGTGTATTGTCGAAGCGAACTTTTTGCTGTGTTGGTAGTTTCTAATAGGTAATAGGTAAAATGATGTTCGTCACTATGGGTTTTTAAGAACCGAACCGGATCCATAACCGATAAATATCACGGTCAAGGGGCCAGTCCGTAATACGAATGTACCGCAGACGTTCTATTAGCTTGTTCTGTGAGTTATTTCGCGCTGACCGGGTATAATGTACACGTGTATTATGCGATATAGCGTGCGCATTATTTCGTTGTAAAAATTAAAATAGGGAAACCCGCCGCGGAACCGCAGAGCGAAAACTCGGCGTAACAATATCATCGTTATTATTATTATTGTTGCTGCGTTGGTACCTACGCGACACACCACATGGATTTCCATTTAGGCCCCCGGTCCTGTTGAACAGCATAACTTGTATGCCTACCCGGACCGCAGCAAAAGTGGATCGGATTTATATAATTAATAACTTGTGCCGTTATATACAGGGTTATTCAAAATGATTCATCAAATTTAAAATGCTTACGTGTTTCTATTTTTTTTTTTTTTTACGTTTAGAACAATATATTGTTGATCAAACAAATGAAAAATCTGTAAAGTTCAATTAACCGTAGTCAACAGAATCATTGTTCGACCGCGGATGTAGTCGGGTTTAAAGCGTTTCGAAATAATATCTACCGTTTACTGTGTTTTTAATAATAATAATAATAAGAAAAACCAAAAAAAAAAAAAAAAAAAAGATGGCCATAAACCTGTGTCTTCGATATGGCACAGAACACATTAACGTTTAGGTGAGTCGCGCTCGTGTTCGATTATGGCACGACGGTTGTTCGTACCCCGTATACGAACGTCATGTTACTGTTCACATCAGTAACGATACCGATCGATTTTTTATTTTATAAAATAATGATTATTTTGTTTTTGGATCAGTGAAATAAAGTGCGCAATATTTATATCATATATAAACTCAAACCTCTCAAAAAAAAAAAAAAAAAAAAAACCAGTTTAATATGTATTTATACGCAAAGGTAAGTGAAAACCATAAATTTTCACGCGTAGATTTAAAAATATATCAATCGTGTACAACTTATACAATTACCAATATTAAATCAAAGTAAAAAAAGTAACCGTTTTATGAGTTACATAGTGAAGTCACTCATTAATAGCTCCGTTATTGTGATCGTTTGAAAGAATTTATTTTTTTTTAATAGACATTAAAATTGAGTTGAAAATAAATTAAGCTTTTTTACATTTTAATCTGTAAATACACAGCCTCGTTACTCATCAGTGATTAATTTAAAAACGAAGTCGTAGAAGATAAGGTCGGACGCTGGGTTATCAATGCGGCCGTTCAGAGAGGCAGTTTTAAACTACGTTTTACGGTACGAAATAAACCGTTCTTAATTTTAACCGATTTTATAACGAGTCGATCTAAACTGCTCTTGACCTTATCACATGCGATTTCAGAATACGTCATAATGCTAATTTGTAGATATATATATATAAAAAAAAAAAAAAAAATCCACAACGTTTATGAGTATTTGATTCATGATAAAACCCGGAACAGTCGCTATAATGGTTTGCATATAATAGAAAAAAAAAAAAAAAAACCCAACCGATTTTATTGATAAAAACTCACATTCGAGCGTACTTAAATTAAAAATGGTTTTATTTTGTTTAGGGCGCTTTAAGGTATTTACACGATGAGGCATTTAACCGCTTTAATTTCTAAACCTACTTTAAGGTAGGTTGCATGCACAAGCTTGTAAACTTAGTAATTGTTCTGCAATTTTTTGCGCTTAGTGGTATTAGGTTTGATAATAATTATTAAAATAATTTAATTATACGTTGTTATAATTTAACAAACGTAAAATTTCTTTTTTTTTTTTTAAAAAAACGATAAATTTTCGATATTTTTCACATTATAACTCTTTCAAAATGTTCAATGTTTATAGGTTAGCAAAATATTATTTAACATAGACGCGCTCGTAGAATTAGAATTTGAAAAACGGTCGAACAGTAAAAATAAAATAATACTTTTTTTTTTTTTGCACTTTTAGTCGCGTACGATTTAAAGAAATTAAAAAAAAATTAAAATGCTAGATTATCTGCGTCAAAAAAAAAAAAAAAAAATCAATTCCTTTTACCATACTTATATTAAACATAATTATTTATTTGATTATCATTGCACGACCATGTGTTTTTAACGGTGAGAAAAAAAAAAAACAATACACGTATTAGGTAAATTTTACTTGTCTGCAGTAATTAACAAACGAAAATAAATGTTCCGGAATTTCAATTCCATATTATTTTAAGAGTTTATGAATTAAATAGAGTAAATATTAGTACATTGTAGTAGGTACATTCGCGTTTTCATAAGATAAATCTCATTTCATATTGTTACTATACTATTAATTAAACGGGACCGTTTGAGTTTTTTTTTTTAAAGCGTATGCGTGTTTAATTAAAAGGCGCTAAGAACGCGTTTTGAGGGAATTTAATTTTCAACTATTTTACACGGTCATTTCATATACGGGGGTCGCGAATGTGAACACATCGCCGGGGATGTGCGAGCAGTCATCGCAAATCGTTTTTTTTTTTCTAAAAATTATTCACATAAAGTTGGCGGGCGATTTTTGAAAATCTACAAGGAGGGCGTGAAATAAAAACGGTCGGGAAACGCTGATTTAACGTTAATATCTTTTATACGTACGTTTACTAAACGTTGAAACCTTATTAAATAAAATGCGAATTGAAAAGTATGTTTGCAAAACAAAATACAAACACCGTGGTAAAGCCAAACAAAATTACAACAAACTGGGCTTACTTTACACCGTGGGTCGGCACTAGGTTATAGGTGGGAAGTTTAGAAGTTATAGGTCATACGGTAAATTTTAGTTTATATACTGACGGCAAGGATAAATCATTGTAATCACATAGCGATTTTGAGCGGAGCTCGGTTATATGTATACTCTGGGGCGGCACCAAGGGGAGTTATTGGGACTGAAACTTGTTTAGAAGAAGACCTTTTTAGGTTTATTTGGTGTTATGCAAATAAAATATTTTTCGCCCATAGAATAGGTACGGAAATTTGACACGAGGTTTATCAGAAGTCGGTTCTTAGTGTTAAAAAAAAAAAAAAAAAAAAGAAAATAAAGTTGAGCGTAACGTAGTTATTTATTTATTTTTATGGCGTTTCATATGACGGAAATCGTAAAAATCACGTCATTTCCAAACACTTTTAACCGAATTTCGCTCAGAATCGTAGTTTTTCGGTAGCAATGACTCACCTGTCTTATTATCACAGTAGACATTGTTAGTAGTATGTTTGCAAGTATATGGTTTTTTATGTTTATTAAAAATACATTCATACCGTATGTTAAATGTCAATTTTCATTTTGCCCCCCCTCTTATTTAATTCCTAGGTCCGCCCTTCGATATACCTATAGTTATATGGTAGGCTATTGTAGCCAGAAATCAATCCGAAACATAACTCAGAAGTAAACGAAAATAATTTTTTTTGTAATTGTTGAGAAAAATTCTCGCAAATTCGCATCTTGTGAGGGGTACACCACGAGCAAATTTGATCATATTCACTAATCGAAACATTATGGAGTTGAAGAATTCGTCTGAGCCATACACACAGTCTAATTTACAGCAGAGTGTGTCGTTAAAAGTCGCCTATTTATTGTGGCTATAACAGTTTAAGCTTAAAACTTTGAACTTTTTTATCGTAAAATGTCCAATACCATTATGTTAACCCATAGTATCAAATATTTCAATAAACTATCCATCTATATCATTTTCTTAAGTGTTTTTAATAATAAAAATAAAATAACACAACATATTATTTTTTTAATAATACATTTTACAAAAAAAAAAAAAATATGCAATTCGTTTAAAAACAGTGTTGTTACAATATAATTTAATATTCTATTATTTTTTCGTTAAAAATGTATTATTATCAACTTGTTTTGTTAACAAGTATTCTAATGCTAGCTAATAATTTGTATTAATAATTTTTTTTTTAGTTTTTACTCGTGACATTATCACGCGTAATTCGGAATAACCTTTGAAATTTGTAACATTTGCAATTTAAAATAAATGTATATATATTAATTTGAAACTTATAATTAAACATTTTTTTTTTTTTTTTTTATAAATTAAAAAAAATATATTTTTTCAGTCTCAAATTATTCTAAGTTTGAATTCAAATTTTTATATAATATTTGACGCAAAAAATAACAATAAAACACATTTTTATAAAAAAAACTAATATTTACAAACGTTAGAATAGAAAACGTCGTTTTTTATACTATTGATATTATTATAATCATCTTATATTTAATTGAATGATATTGTACGAAATATTGGTTCATTCATAAAATCCGACGAATTCATAGAATATTATTGGGATACCATTGTTTCAATTTGAAATAATGTATTTTAAATACGACAAACTTAAATCACCAATTATAGATTTCAAAAGGAATTCAATATTTGCGATAACATTTTTTTATTGGTATTATATTTGCGTTAATTTGGCTCGGCTGTTTATTATAGCCTATAACTATAACCTACCGGCACTAATCGTTTTTATGTCGTCTCCGTATTTCATTATTATTATTATTATTTGTTTTTTTTTTTTAAATATTTTATATATATATATTTTAATTAAAACGATCGCTAGCAGTACTACGGGCACTCCGGTATTCACGATAAAATCTCTCGTCATAAATCACGCGATGGAATAAAGTTAAACCCCTTGAACCCCACGGCGGCAGATAAGTATCTAACCCTTCAGCGACGCCTTAATTATTATTAAACCCATTGTCACACAAGACGTTTCCGGGGTGGGTGAGAATTCTACGGTGCATTAGATAGATGTAGGCGCCTAAATAATATAATCAACGTCTCGCCAACGTAACGAGCGGCGAGAAACATTAGGCTGTTAAAACGGATTCGGGCCGGAGACTTTACGCATTGAAATTATCGACAGTTACTGGTGGTGATTATCTATACAGCATGCGTGTCCGACTAGAAGAGACTATACACGAGATGCGCGCAATCAGTGGCGATTTTGATCAAACTCGATGATTGGTGGAGGGGGTCGACTTAAAATTAAAAAAAAATAAAATAAAATAATATAATCAAATAAAAATTTGTATTATGTAAGAAAAAAAAAAGTGCCCCTTAAAAACCGTCCACTGGACGCAATATTATAAAAAATATGTAAGAGCCGAGTGAAAAAAAAAATAATAATAACTAACAATTCTCAACTATTACATATCCTGATTTCAAAAAAAAAAAAAAAATGACGTTGTATTTAAATTTTATAAATTCCAAAACATTATTTATTTTAAAATTAATTGTAAAAACTAAAATTATATATGTTAAATATATAATCGTTACGTTTTTAAATACATGTTTTTATTCTGGCAAATAATATATGTTTTGTTCTACGGTTTGACGCGAGACGAAGTTTGGCCATCCCTGCTATACATATAGTAATACCCTATTAGGTGCCATACATAGGTAAACGCACATAAATAAATTTAATAATTTAAAAAAAATAAAAAAAAATAAAACCACTAAAAACTTAATAGCCTCACGTTTTTCGAAAATACGTAAATCGCGATAGTAAACGTTTATGACGCTCAGCGTGCGATCGACCTAGGATTAGGCCAGGATTTTAATAATTTGAGCCGCTAAGCCGAAATGTCTCTATTTTTTTATTTCTTTTTTGTTAAATTTCATAATTGTAATTGAATTGGCTGAACCAGGTCTACAACGATCTATTCCGTTCTCGGGATATTAATATTTTAGATACTGGGCCGCAGGGTTCTATCACTGGATAGTCTCCCTCATCAAGCAACCACGTTATTGTCATTTTATTTTTTCCTCTATGTACAAAGTTATTCTATTTGCTTATTGTGTTTTTTTTTTTTTGTAAATACAGATTGTATGTTTTTCTAATAATAATAAAAAAAAAAAAAAGATACTGGGCCGGTAAAATATTGAGCACGACTGACTGAAATCGTCCAATCTGACCCTGTATTCTCATAATTGATAGTTCGAATTAAATTAGAAATTATCGCCCGGTCGTGTTAAAATCTATAAACCGATCGGTATTTTAATTACGTGTTTGTATTTCGACCGCATGCGTAAAAACACGATAGACCGCGTCAATTAATATAAAACCGTATATTGTTAAAAAAATATCATATTCAATTAGCTTAACTTCATTTAGTGACTGGGTATAGTTAAAAATTCAGATTCGTAAAATTTTAATACTAAAACACCGCTGTCCCGGATCCTTTAGGTTTCCAAAGATACGTTTAATTTTTGTTCGAAATTTTAACGCAAGTACTCGCCGAAGGGCGATATAGATAATGAATACGAAAGTATTGCGTTTTAAATTTTCGTTGAATGTTCATTTCAAGTGTACGCTTTCAGTGATATTAATTCAACTGTCTAATGTTACACAGTGCGTAATTCCTAAGCCATTTTTGATATTTGTCGCCGCACAAACGACAGTGAACATTTAAATTGAATTCCCGATACGTTTTTAGGCAGGTAGCCGTAGTACCTACTATCGTGTCGGGAGACACGAAATTTATACAGGGCCCCGGTAGTTTATGGGTTTATAAGACAATAAATAAAATTACACTGTTCGAGTCTTTCCGCCACTAATTCTACACCGGGCGCCGGACTGATATTTGGAACGGAAGACATTTCGCCAAAGGGTCTTGACGCGCGCGCCTCTTAATTAGACGCGTAAGTTAAGTGTATATCCGGCCGGGGAGGCGGTGGCGTTGGCATATTCGCAACTCAAATATGATACCCATTGTCAAATAACGTTAAGTTTACTAACAGCCGTACGTATACAAACGTACTAAATTTCACATAAATTCGTCAAATACAACCACCAAACCGTGAGGGGTCCCACACGTTCGCGGCGCAAACGGTTATATGGATAAGTAAAATTATGAATAAATTACACGATCATAAGCATGGGTTTAATGCAATAGTATCATACAATATAACGATCGTAATATTAATATAGTTACATATATATATATATATTTTAATTATTATTTAATGCTTTGGCGCAACAGATCAAATATAACTCGTATTGAAAATGTAGTGTAGTGTAGTGTATATTCGACAGTACATAAATTAAAGGGGGGGAGTGGAGAAAAAAAATGCCCTATCAATACAACGGGGAGTTTCAACCGAACGAGCCCGAATTATCATATAAATATTAAATAGGCCAGTTATCAACGGGAATGTCGGAGTTATCTTGGCGCAACAGTAGTTTTTTTTTTTTTTATTTATTTTTATTGCTTTTAAACAACGACTGTATCTGGCTGTTATCCGCTATCCGTTGCCGACTCGGGTCTATAATTTATAGACAAACTTTCGCAAGTATTGCCTATACCTATAGGCACGGCGTGCACATCAGTATTGTATATGGTACGCATTAGAACAGTACGAGTTAATTAAAATTAAAATATTATTAATATGTTTTCTCATAAAATATCGCAAACGCATTTGTACCGTTCATAATCCGATTTCCTGAATGCGTACGAGTACTGAAATATCGCGGACACTGGATAGCCTCGTATAAACTTTCTGACATTTTCGCTAGACCAATACAATTGTATCCATTGATACAAATCAAAACTAAATAAATTCGAAAACACCGATAATGTCTATAAATCAGTTTTTTTTTTTTTATAAAAAGCACGTTTGTTATTTTAAATTGTTGACATGATGATTTGATTAAGAGGAGTTACACTTTTGATTTGATAGATATTTGTTTTTAATTTAAGCTATATCTCGATACCAGTTTCTCTTGAGCCTTCTCGGAGGATTACCTGGGATAATGTTTGAATCAAGGACAAGTATTAGAGGATTTGGATGGTCTGCCAGGCGTGTGCGAAAGAGTTTGTCCTATGAAGTGGCTACTTCGGTGACTTGGTATATTTAAATCAGCATGTAGGGTATGATTTGATATATATATATATATTATTATAATATTGGTTATAATTCGTAATGAAATAGAATGAAAAGATTTTATTTTTTAGATATTTGATTTTTCTTGTTGCGCCCCATAATTGAATCCCGTAAGACCTAATTGATTTTAGGATAGTTTTATATAATAGTAGTTTATTTTTTAGGGTAACTTTGGAGTGCTTTCCTAGAAGATGGTGAAGAGATTTGCGTCTGATGTTCAGCAAATGTATTTTTTGCTTGATATGTTCGGCTCAGGTTAGACGTTTGTCTTAAATTAATTCTAAATAACGGACATTGGAGGTCGGTGTTATAATTTTGTTGGATAGTGTGATCCCTCCGACAGTACTTTTTTTTTTTAACGTAAAAGTAATATCGGAGCACAATTCATTATTGACTTAAATTTTCCATTTTGAGTATCACGCTATAAATAAGTATCAAAAAATCATCGCCAGAATGTATTTTGTCACATAGAAATAGTTAATTACAATATTCTGTGAAAATATCAGATCTCTACGATTTTTTTAAACCGAATTACAATAAAAAAATAAAACAAAACCAATTCAATAATAAAGAAACCGTTATTGCCGTCTATTTCCCTCCATTTTTTCTGGGTTCTCTTTTATCGGGTTTTTCCATTTATCAATAATACATCAGTGAAAATCAAAAAAGTCACCCACTCAATCCACCAACTAGATTTAAAATGCTTTCGGAAAATATGCTACACTTGAAAATTGGAGTAGAATTTTCGGTATAAAAGTTGTATTTAGACGGTAAAAAAAACACACACCACACATCATAGCAAAACCAATACATTTTCCGCTTCGCTCAGAATTTAAAATACAACTTTTTATGGATCTGATATTAAAAACGTTTATTGTAGGATATCTTTGCATTAAATGCATGATTTTTCGTCGGTTTAGTACGGAAATTCGTAATTTGGCCCCTCGCAACTAATATTGTTATAATTATAGTTGAGGTTAGGTCAGTTAATTATTACTATTATTAGACGAGTCATCAACGATCGTGAAATATATATTTAAATACCGGTCATTTTGTGATTAAACTTGCATAGTGTGGACATTTTACAGATTTATCAATTTTCCGAATAGAAACAAAAACGAAATACCGGCCATTGTACAGGCCGGATATTTCCGAGGGCCTTGAGCAGTGGGCCGTAATTGGCTCGTAGGTTAATCCGCGCGTAACTGGGCCGTTCGTATTTCACGTTTCCTGTGTCGGCCCGTTTTAAATACCGTTGGCTAACGAACGATAGCAAACCGATAGAATTCAGTTTGTTCCGCGCGTCCCTGTCCGTTGTGTTTGCGGTGCATTTTAAAACGGAATACTATTTATAAAGCCAACGATAAAAATGGGGGTGTGGAAAAAAAGGGCGAAAGCACGCGGGTGCTGTATCTATAAGAACGCTCTTATGAGTAATATATTTATAGACGCGACGAAAAAAAAAAAAAACGTGCCCGTACTGAACGATGTGCGAACGCAGCAGCGGTTTTTATAAGACGCGCGTCGCCGTTAACGGTTACCGATATCCGACGGCCGTCTGTCGGCGGCGGCGGACTGTCGTCGCGGGAGATCCGCCGCTCGTAAACTAAAGCGAAAGCGACCGGCCCGAGTACTTGTCGTTTGAACAGTCCGAGCACGAACCCGACATCAATCCCGAACTCGCGGGTCTCGTAAATTATTATAATAATAATAATATCGCGCGTGCACGTGGCCTCGCCCCCGCCGGGAGACGGGTTTTCGACGATATTTTTTTTTCCCATCATTGTGTCGCCCAAACCGCCGCCCGCCCCGCACTCGACGACCACGACTTATCGTCGACGGCATCGCATAAAGTTCGAGACGCCCCCGACGGATTTCGCGTTATTTTATCGCCAAACTACGGTTTACAATTATATAGCGATTATAATATTTCCCGGACGGCGATTTTGAGGATATTCGATTTCGGATTCCCGTGCCCCGGACACCGTTCGATCATATTTCATTTTCCGTTGTGTTCGATAAATGTACACTTCTTAAACACTTCTTTGACGTTTTTCAACGGCAAATCGTGTTCGTCGGACGCGAACCAATTCGATTTTCGTTTTTTTTTTTCTTCTGTTTTACCTTTTACAGAACGCGATCCGATCACATTCGAACGTTAAACAAAAATGGTATATTTGTATATTTAATAACGTAACGGATAGGTGTTTACGTGATTATAAGGTTAGGTTCGGTTAAGATAATGACTTCCTCGCTAAATACCAGTTACATCATCATATACCCGTGGCGGAGTAATCGCATTTGCATAAACCCTGCCGAGTCGGCCGCGTTTAATATTTTAATTCGTCTTTGAGGGTATTTTAATAATAATCCACCGACACCTATATACTTATAGTATTTTAATGATTTTAAAGAAAATAGTTAAAAAAAAAAAAAAGAAATAACTAAAAATACGGTTGGCGTGACGTACGTATAGTTAAACCTCGGTCACTCGTGTTTTAGATTCCGAGTGAAGATTCTCGATTTTACTAATACGCGCAATTCGAAAAATATCTTTTCCTGTAGTAAAAGTTTTATTTTCTCGAAAAACACTTAATAAAAATGCTTTCAGACCATTCGTACCGATGCCGATACCGATCGCCCGGCGGAAATTCAATTCGAACATATTTTCTAGATTACAAACTGTTTTTCTAAAAAAAAAAAAAAAATGTAAAAACCCATCACGAGTGGTGACGATGATGATTATTTTATTTGCTATTATTTCTCCTCGGGTATGACTGTTACAGGAGGGAAAAACACAGTTATCTAATCATATCGGTGATAATCGGATTTTTGATTTTGCGCGTATAATATTATAATACATTACATTTTTTTTTCTTTGTTTTAGCACGGCGTTTCCAAACCGGTGGTCTGTGGACCGGTAGGTGTCTATTGCAATTTGAAAATCGAAAGTTAATACTCGTCCAAGGTGTACAAGGAGCAGGGGAAAAAATGCGAACGCGGTGTTAAAAGAAAGCCATATATACAAATGTACCGCAACGATTAAAAAAAAACCGAAAATCCAATTTATACCTAAAACACTCCGAGAAAATCACGTGATAAAAAAATCAAAAAAAATCATCCTGTGTTATGTCTTTTGGCACTGTTATAAATGCCAAAAGTTAGTCTGTGTTGGCCGTGTCCCATTTTAGTGGTATTGATATTGGCTAATCGTTTTAAAAAACGTCAAACAAATACAGGTACAATGGTACAAATAATCGAATGGAAATCTATAATTTTTTTTTTAATTGACCGGTTATTGTCGTCGATTTAAACTATGTAGTCAATGGAACTATAACATTTATCGGGCCAATGTCGTAAAACATAATGTTCAATATATAAATATTGACCGTCATTTTACCTGGGCAGTCGTTGTTTAATTTTATGACATTGACTGTAACGTACGGATATTATGCATATTTCTAAATATAATTTAAAAATCGTTATTCGTAAGTGTTTTAACAGTAAACACACTTGCCGATCGTATATTATAACAGATAAATACCTGAGATACAATCTGCTAATTCTTACAAAAGTCTACAACATGTTTTTTTTTTATGGCGTTTCCGATCGTTAGCACGGAAATAAATAATAATTTATTCATATTTTTTCTAGTGTCAGAAAAAAAAAAAAATTAGGTTATATTTCATACTTTATTTTTGTATTTTCTAATTAAAAATATAATTAATACACGTTTTCTTAAATATAACTATAGGTCCGACGAAATAACGAGAAATATTTTTAAATTACAATAACCATCTTTTGTTTTCGTCTTTTTTTTTGTAGAAAAAAAAAAAAAAAAAATACAACATCCGTTAAACGCCGAGTAAAAAATATTATGTGCACCGCGCCCCGAAAACTTGTTTAATCATATTGTAGTATTTTACACCTATTAAATAAGTCGCTCTGAAAGTTTTCTTTTACTACACTGGCTTTTCGTACTGAAGTTTTTAATTGGTTCATTATGCGCGTGTGCGTGTGATGTGAATTTTATACGAATTAATATTGCTCTAAGAGTTCCCTGTAATAAATTATGGCGATTTGTATCTTAAAATATTACAGGTTCGATAATAAATTGACTAATTCTACGTTTGAATGATACTTTTTTCTTTTGTTTTTTTTTTTTTTTTTATACTTATTTATTCGAATTGAATTTAATACCGAACTAATATAGCTATATAGTGAAATACGCGGACAAAAATTACTCAACATTCGATAATCTACTCTGATAATAATTCAAACGTTCAACGAAATTGTCACATTAATCTAATTGAAATATTACTCTAAAAACTACAACGTCCATCGCTGGGTATTAATTGGGTAAATATCGAGTAAAAAATGTAATTACATCTGCGCGTGACGTAAATAATAATATAGTATTACAGAAAGACATCTTTATAAGTGGACAAATTGGAAAGTGACGCCGTAAGCTACTCCGGATAATTAAACGTTTAAGCCTGGGAATTGAAAAAAAAAAAAAAAATTAATTTAATCAATTATAAAATGTACGAGAAATATCTTTACATTTCGTTCGCGGCACCGTCACACCGAAATCCAACTTTACAATGCGTATAAGAGTACGACGAGTATAAAAAAAGTGTGAGTATTTTAAGCATATTTTTTTTTTTTTTTTAATGTGAACTTGAATTTATAAAATAATAATAAAAAAAAAATCATTCAACACTATTAGTTTCTCCAGAGAATGTGGGGGGGGGGTGTCTTTAATCGTTGCTATCTGCTTTAAACTACTATAACAACGTAGGCATTCGTAATAAATGATAATTTATTTATTTTCCGACACGTTGTCACTCGATGGATTTCCATTCCAAAATGTACACACGATACATAAATGTACGAACACCATTGTATTGGTTAGTTTTTAGTTTGTTTTGTATTGTATTATATTAATTGTATAAGTATCTATTAAAAATAAACAAATAAATAAAACCTATACGCACGCCCAATATTGGGCGAAGTAGACGGGCAATTTTAAGTCTTAAAGTGGACGTTAACCTGCCCGCATTACTATAGAGACGGACGGTGTTTCCGAGCATTTCCGAGTGGAAAATGATTTTCCATTATCATTATTTTTAACGTTCTCGGCGAATAAAAGGATTGCTTTGTAGCCACCACCACCAAATACAAATGAATGCGACCCGCGCAAACTGTTGTAAATAATTCAAATGCACAATTTACACGGTGGTTTTAGCATTCCGTTGGCTTTAAGAACAATACTACACAAAGTGATAAATTGGTAATAAACGATTATTTTTTATCTCTCTCTCTCTCTCTCTCTCTCTCTCTCTCTTTCGCTCTCACTTATTGCGTAAATAGTCGTATATTTTCACTTTATAAATAGGATCTCGTAAAATCCCTTAAGTGTACACTATTATTTTTGTTAAATTAAAATTACCCTTTGTAAAAATTGCAATATAAAATCGCGCCCACCGCAGCATTACTACGGTGTGTGTGTGTGTGTGTGCATGTATACATTACGTAACGAGCGTTTTACATACACCGAGACGTTATAATAATTTAATTTTTCTTTTTACTCGAGTGGATACTAATTTATATTATTCAGTGGGTACTTAAACAATATTATCGGGTCGAAAATAAATGTATTTACACTCGACAACAAAACTATAATAGTACGTAATAAGCGAATTATAAAGTGGACTTTCTAAATTATTGTAGTCAGTAGCGAACGTATGGAAATTCCATGAGGGGTTTTTGAAAATACGTAAAATGTTCATGAATATCATTCGTTATTCATTGTAGGTACTCGTATACGTATATTGATCTATTTTATTTGTAAATCTCATGGAAACATTGAAATTACTATTAAATTTTTAGGTTATGTAATTTTTGCTGATATTTCGGGGTGGGGGGGTTGAACCTGCGTTCGCCCCTGATTGTAGTTTACCGTAGGTATAATAATTGTAACAAAGTTGTCCGTAGTATTTTTAACAGCTTTCATATTCCAAATTATAATATTTCCATAAATAATTATTAGCATAAATATCAGTTATCGTAGATTAAAAAAAAAAAAAACAATTATATTTATTTATTTGTATACAGTTTTTTCTTTAAACATTCGGGGAAAAAAAATTAATAAACTTATTGAAATTACTGTTGTTTGGATATAATTAAAAAAACTAGACATATCTCGCACCATGAACACAGCCCATTTCAGTAGACCGAAAGTTGAAAAGGTATTGGGGATATTTGGTAATTTTGTTTATATACGAAAAACAACAATAAATATTTGCAATGAAATGGTGGATGCTGTGTGCGAACTATAGTAAGGTTATTATAGTAATATAAGTTACCATTTTGTAATCCAGAAGATAACAATAACGATAATCAAATTATCGTCATTTGTTGTAAGTTTTTTTTAAAAATTTTTTTTCGAAAAAAATCTCAAATAAATGACTACCGTGTAGGAAATCCGCATTATTTTTTTCAGGGGCGGAGGTGGTGTGTACAATTCGTAGCGTTTTCACTTACCGGGAAAGTGTTCGCTGTGAATACTAATATCTCAGCAAAACGAATAGCTCGTTCGCAACATCGTAACGGCGCGAAAATAAAGAATATTTTTAATTATTTTTATTTTTTTTTTTTTTTTTTGCAAAATTGCAAAACGGTTTAAAGGGCATTTTATTAATTCAATTATTGAAATCGTCGTAAAATAAACGATAAACGTGCGCGTTGGCATGCACCTACTATAAAAAAAAAAAAAAAAAACGTTTTAAACGCAGTGAAATGCGCTGTTGTAATATCGCGTACAGTACGTGCATGTAAAACGTAACACACAATAAACGTTTGTGTTAAAACAAGTGTAATTAATTTCTGGAAGACAACAACAAATTAACTTAACTGCCTACTAGAATAGGCACTGGGTGCCTGTGTATCCGGGGAAAATTTGTATTATTACATTGTAATCGTAAATATATATAATATACGTGTGTGTGTATATATATATAAATTTGTATTTGTATTTGTATTTGTATTCAAAAAGTTATGTTAATTTACGAGGCCTACGGTTAATCGAGGTAGTTGGTAGTGTTGCTGCAAGTACAATAGAATACCTACACGTATTAATTAATATTTACGTGCATAATATATAAAACTAACCGTAGAAACGAATATTAATAAACGGTATTAATATTGTCTAATTTAAATTTAATATTTAAAAAAAAAAAAAAAAAAAAAAATGCGTTTCGTATGGACGTCGTAACGCGAATAATTGTTCAGTTTTCGTAATTGTTTGACTGAACATTAAACACGCCAATCACTTTCCAATCGTTTAAACCGCGTAACACGTCGAGTAAAAATCGTTACCCGATTCCAAAAGAATTCGATACATTGCTGTGTATTCTTCAATTTTCATTTTGCATCTTAATAAATTTTTTATTTTTCCTGATAATGTAAATTTCAATATAAATACATTTACATTTTCGGTACGATAATTTTCCGTTTTAAACAAATAATCACCGTTACGTTAAATTTAATGGGATTTTTTTCAAAATGTTGATCTAGTATAATTACGTATTGCAAAGGTATAAAAAAAACTTCCAAAACGTAGTCGTGGTTCAACTATTTTTTGGGGGAAAATCTGTGTTACGTTCGTACTATTAAATAGCTACTTTATAGCTACTACCTACTGATCCTGGAGTTTGAGATTTAACATCCGACAATTTAAGATCTTATGTGTTTGAAAAAGGGCCGACATTTTTTTTTTGAAAATAACAATGTTGGCTTATTCCGGCATAACTATATGAAAATCCTAATATAAATCTATTTTTAAGCAAAAATGAATTTCCCCATTAAAAACCTAATGGCGATTGTTGCAACGGAGAATGATATATTGTTATAATTGTATTTATTTTTTTTGTCTAATAATATTATAATGTTGCGATTCGCCAATTGTTCAAAGAATTGAATGATATTTGTTTTATCGTGTAATTCAGAAACACGGCTGAGATACAGGACAGGTGTATACCTTTTTTTATTTTTTATTTTTTGCTCTTCATGAGCAATTAGGCCCATCTGACTTATTCGCTTAAGGCCCGCGGAGCACTTAATCCGGCAATTGAGTACACTGGTAGTTCGTACACTATTCCGACAGTCCAAAAAAATCAAAAACTATCATATCGCCAAAGCTCCGGGCCGAACGAACGTCGGGTGTACGGTTTGATAAATGTTTTTTTTTTTTTTTTTTTACGCAGGACTCACGGAAACGAATAATTGGTGTATTTTACGGGGCACCGATCGACAATAATCGTTGTCCCTGGCGATAAAAATATAACCGTTTGTCGAAGTGAGTGCACGTACGACGGTAAAGAAAAAACTACGGGACATAAATATCTTGAAGTATGGGGTCGGACCAGTGGCGTACTGACGGGGCGGATTTGGAAATATATCCGTTCCCGTGGTATTTTTTTTTTTTTTTTTTTTACACATGAATTCAATCAAATTGTAATACTATAATTGATCATTTTGAATTTTGAATAAAAATGGGTGTTCAATAAACGGTAAACTACACATACCGAGAGTGGGGAGGGGAGGGAGGAATCCTTAATGGATGTATAAATACAATTTGTCGTATTTTCCTTCTAGAAAAAATAATACTAAATTAGATCAGACAAGACCTCGTAGTCTCGGATTTTTCATTATTCCTTTTTTTTTTTTTTTTTTCGATCGATTAGGTTAATATTTTTGATTGTTTTTATAGCATTTTTTAATATAACAAATTATTTTATAAATACTCAATCAAATATCATCATTTTATTTTAGAAAAAACAAATATATGTATATATAAAAAATAAAAACAGTAAAACGAAAATGTACAAATAAATGTAAAAAAAAAAAAAAACAAAGCCCAGAGCATAACATAAGTTTTGTGTAAGTACGGCCGGTTTCGATTTCACATCATCATCACAGCCTAAACAACAAAAAAATATATTTTGTAAATCTGTCGTACTAACACGAAACTTGTATAATACTCCGGGCTTTTTTTTTGTTCTTTTACTGTATTTTTATTCTACATTTATACATTTTTTTTTTTTTTTATATATTTAATAAACCATTTTTTTTGCCGATTTTCCGTGAATTTGGTTAAAAAAAAAAAAAAAAAAATGAAAAAAAAAATGAAATGAAAAATGAATGTTTAAAATAACGAGACGCAGTCATTATAATTGTTATTAAGCAACAAAATGTTCTAAAAAAAAAAAAAAGACACGATAAATATATTTTTGTTATTAAATAGCTGATCACGAAATAATCAAACAAATATTATTTCAGTAGTTTTGAACATGATGTACAGCCAATTAAGCCGTTGCAGGTACGTATACAGAATCACACTATTATTTTACACACAAAAATAATAACAATGAAACCTGAGTATTTTTTTACATAAAATGTTTCATACTAAGAGTTCCGTTTAATGAGCTTCGGCGCTTATAATCTACGGAAAATTTGTGTGTATTTATAATATTAACTCGGAGCATTTGATCCTATACGATATTTCATAAGAATATTCTATTTTTTTTTTTTTTTACTAGTTATTTAATTTTTTTATTTTATATTTATGGTTTATTTTTTACTAATTATCCTAGAGGTTGCCGTGAACTATGTTTATCATTACGTAAAGCGCGCCTGATAATTTTATTGGTAAATACAAAAATAAGAAATTACCCAAAAAAAGTTATGTATAGAATATTGTTAATAAGCCGGGTTGGGATTTTGATGAAATTGCGTCCTTTTTGCCGGTGTTTAAAAAAAGTAGGTTGTATAAATAGAAAATGTGTAGGGGCAATACAGATTATTTTAATGTGATTTTTATTTTGTATATTTGTTCATTTTTTGACAAATATAACCTTAAATGCATATTTTTTTCATGATTTGACGGCATTTTCTTGGTTCTTAGATTATTTTTTATTTTTTTTAAATTGTTTTAATACATTAAACGTAAATTTGCGATTATAGGCGGATACACATCAAACGCATACCTGCAAGAAGAGTGGCCAGCAAAAATAAAAATAAGTTAAAATATTAAAATTTATTTTTTAAATTATTATTTTAGAATGAATGATTAAAAAGTAGTTTAGAAGTAAGTAAATCAGAAGATCTATCCACCAAATGGCGTAAAATACAATTTACAAAACAAAAATAACACATTGTAATAATTTTTTTTTACTATTTAAGTTATTATAAATAAATTAAAAGGCAATTTTTGTGTTTATTTAAGGCATTTTTGCATTTTTTTTTTTTTCAATTTTTTAGGCCATTAAAATCCCAGCCCTGTTAATAATCGTTTAAAGTTTAAATTATAATAACAGTAAAAATTATTTTCTTGTCATTTTGAACTTAAATTTAAACTCAACTAAATGACTATACACTATAAATCCAATATTTTGCACTCATCTATAATATTTTGTTTGTTATGATAAAAATAGAAATAAAAATTAAATACGTATTGGTCGAAATATGTGTATATATTATGTAGGCCAGGCTGATCTGTTAGCGGACTGTATTGTGACCGACTAGATATTTCGACGGATTTTCTTAAGCGGAATATTTTAATTCGGATGCTCGATCGATACTACAGTATTGAGAACTTGTTGTTTTATACAAATTTAATAGTTATTGTTTGGTACTGTAAATATATTCGTAATGAATATCCAACCAGCATTCGCACATTGTGTAGTATTTTTGTGCTCTTGCGGATATTCTCGTTTTAAGTACAGCCGATAGCGGTTTCTAAATATTATGCCGAAGGATTTTAATTGGAAAAGCTTCGGGAAAATACATATTTTATAGTCTTGATGTTTATTTATTTTAAATTTGTAACGCCCATCTTCAATTCCGTTAGTTGAAGAATAAAACAAACTACTATATCGCATGATGAATGGTTTACGTGTATACGTATTGTAAAGATTTAATATCGCAGCTCGTGTTTCGCTGTTGGTTTGCGTTTCCGGTGAAAAGGTTAAATTGATTTTCTACCGTTTTTTTTTTTTTTGATATTATTCGACGTTTACAGTCACTATTTGTAATCGTTGTATTCGATTATCCGGTGAAAATAAAAACTGGTCTCCGACAAACGTTTTTCTATTCTAACAATCCAATTTAGAATCGGTTTTATTCACGTCAATGCGTTTCGTGCGGGTGTATGTTTTTTTTTGTTTAATATTTTTGAAATCAAATTGGGTAACATCATTCGTGTCTAAAAGGATCAAGGACGACGTATACTGTCGGACTCCTGGGCTTCGCATATTGATTGAAAAATGTGAATAATTAAGAAAAAAAATACAAACATACTTCACACCACGGGTGTGCCACTGTTGTAGGTTGTAGGCGGGCAGTCGGGATGGCAAGATACACGGAGGAATTCAATTTATATCTGTACGTTACGAATAATCATTCCTTACAAAATATTTTATTAATGTTTATAATGTTGTTTCCCTATTTTCCCAATTACTATGAAAATTACTACGAAAAATCCAAAAAAATAATCACCTAAACGTACCATCTAGATCCAAAATTCATAGATAATGTGTTACACTTGAAAATTGGATCAAGATTTCTGGTAGGAAAGTTTTTCACAGACGGGAGGAAAATAAACATACACATCATAGTAAAACCAATATATTTCTCACTAAGCTCAGAATCTAAAAAAAAACATTATAAATAAAATTTAACTATTTAACTAGTTCACTATTTTATTTATTAATTTTACTCAATTTACGAATTTACCGTATTATCTCCACGATACGAACATTCGTAAACTTTTCACAAATAAAATCGTATTAGTTATTTTGGTTATTGTACGATTATACGACACGATTTAATAATTATAAAAAAAAAATATTTAAAAACGTCGGCATAACTTATTGAATACTCAAACTGGTCATTACTCATCGTTAACGATTATTTTAATTTCAATTAATCGTATTATAATAATAATTTACAGTAGTCGTATTTGATATTTGTAAATTTATACGACACTATCACGTGGCGGTACAAAAGTGCCCGGTCAATATTATAGTACGTATAATTTTTGTCTTTTTATCTAAATCTGCAGTACTGAATAAAATAACGTAACGTTTACAAAATCACATAGTTTAAAACGAGTATGGATAAAAATGTACAAGTTCAGTAAACAATTATTGTTGTTTTTGATAAAATCACATATTCAGACGAGTTCGAGTGATTATATTGTGTGTTATTTACGTCCATTGAAAAATTCATAGTACACTCGTATGTGGTGTATGTATATATATATTCATAGCCGTTTTAAATCATGTAACCGACATAATGTAAAAAGTCACATATATTCGGAAAAACGCGTATTTAAGGCGGGAGGAATAACCAACGTAATTATTATCGACGAAAAATGCGTGTTATTTATTAAAAAATCGCTACGTCGAGATATATATATATATATATATATATATATTGCTGAAAAATGTTCCTACGATGATGAGTAAAATAATTTTTGAAATTTCTTAATCCAGAAGAGAAAAACGATAGTCGGACGACAACGAGCGTTTTAACAGAAGTATTATTGTCATAATATTTAGCGTAGCATTCAATTTTTTTTACCTGTTTTTTATTCTTTTAAAAACACTATGCGAATACTATTGTCGTTTACCAAAGGCTAAATCGCCGATTATTCAATTTTCATTTTGTATCTTGATGAATTTTTTTATTTTCCTGATAATGTGAATTTCAATACAAATACATTTACTTTTTCGGTACGATACTTTTTCGTTTTATAAAAAATAATCACCGTTACGTTAAATTTAATGGGATTTTTACAAAATGTTGATTTAGTATAATTACGCATTGTACAGATATAATAAAACTTCCAAAACGACTATATCGACTGTTTTTTATAATGGTTTTTCGGGCGAAAATTTTAAAATAACACGTCCGGGTCAATCAAAACAAAAAAAACAATTAAACATAGCGATATAACTCTGAAATCTGAATCTCATCAAAACGAACTAAGAACCTGTTGCGGTTATTTATTGTTGCATAAATACAAAATAATCGATATTAAAGATTTAAAATTATGTACAACAATACTATAACATTATTAAAAAACAACCTAGCGTTTCACGAATTATATGTGTAATCGAGTAGAACTTATTGCTATTATTATTGTTAGTTTTTTTTTTTGATGTTGTTTGCAATAACTACTTGAGTTGCATATTTTTTTCGATTGTTCCAAAACGTAGGCCCGCAAATGAGAAAATGTGTTTTGAGTGATAATGATTATTTTAATGTAATTTTTATTTTGCATATTTGTTCATTTGTTGACAAATTTAACATAAAATGCATTTATTGATGATGGTTACGGTATTATTTTTTTAGTTTTTAGAGCATTTAATAAAATGAACTTACATTTGCGATGAATGATGGGTCTACATCAAACGCGCACCTGTGCGATGAGCGGCCAACAAAAAAAAAAAAAAAAAAAAAAAAATATTAAAATGTTTAATTTAAGAATTATTTTAAAGTGAATAATTAAGAAGTAATCGAGAAGTAATTAAGTCAGAAGATATATCCACTAAATAGCATAAAATTCTATCAAATAATAATAATAATAAAAAAAAAAAAAACATATTGTTATAATTTTTTTTTTTTTACCGTTGATACATAATTTTAATGGCGTTTTTGAATTTTTTAAAGCATTTTTTTTTTTTAAGGGCATTGTTTGCGATTTTTTTAGGACATTTAAATTCCAGCCCTAGGAACGAATAATTTGAATAAAATACGAAAAATGTAATACGGGATATATAATGTATAACAAAAAAAAAAAAAAAACAAATAAATAAATGTAAATGTCGACATTACGAACATAAAAATCCTATAAACACGTCCAGTTGAAACGTAACGGAACACTGAAGTGTGTACACATTTACATAGTATTTACGAGTGGATAACCGTCATATTAGCGAATGGTAAACCAGTGAGATAAAATGAATGATATTATTTTCGATGGTAAATGTACAATGTAAAATTGTACACACCACATGAGAATAACCTGTAAACTAGCGTTTTTTTATTATAATATTTGAATTTCGATTTATCCACGAAAATATTCGAGTAAAACTCGATTTTATTTACACTGTTTTAAATACGTTATTTTACGGACCGGGTAAAAAGTTTCAGGTATCCACGATTTCGAGCTAATAGAGTTCGAATTGAAAAAGTTCGACTGAATGTAATATAATATTTTTGCTATAGAAATAAATAAATAATATAAAAAAAAAAAAAACCAAAGGCTGGAATAATATATACGTGTATAGGCCGTGTGTAAATTGGTGATGGGAAAAATCCGGATATGTCGAAGATCGAAAATCCAGATTTTGGAATTCCGAAATGGTATTTCCGATTTTAAAAACTAAAATTTGGGTTTGACCGTTCAGATTTTTGTTTTTTTTTTTAAATCTTAAAATCAAATCCTTATGAAATTTGTTTTAAATTATAAAATCAGTCAAATAATTTTATTAAATTCAACGCGTGCTACCATAAACATTTTTTATGAATAAAACAACGTTTGCCGGGTCAGCTACAAATGTGTTACATAAATTAGAGTGTAATATTTATGATTATTTTCGTTGTACTTTTTACCGTTTTACTTTTTTGATTTTTAAAATAAATTTCTATTCGTGATATTTATTATATATAGGATATCGTGATATATAGGAGTATTTAATGCTATCAACATCAAAAATCACAAAACCACAATTTTCAATACCGAAATTCGGATTCAGATATAAATCGGGATTGTCAACAAACGTCTGGTTCCGTAATGCGAAATACGGTTATTCGGATTTTCGGATTAATATCACATCGCCAGTTGTAAATACGACGGGGTTTCGATTAAAAAAAAAAAAAAAAAAATCATCATCGGCTACTAGGCTAATAAGTAAACGATTGTAAAACGATACGCGACGACATATGGACTTCGAGGTGTTTTGTTTATTATGTCTAAAAAAAAAAAAAAAAAAAAAAATACCGGTATGGGAATATAATTATACTGGTGTGGCGTGTAACCAAGGAAAAAAAAAAAATAAAAAAAATATCCACCACCGGCCCCTTTTGTAATATTAATAATATTATGCGCGCTCGGCCGAACGCCGCCGACATCGGACTACGGGCCAAGACCGCGGGATCGGCGACTGCCGACAAAAACCGCAGCCGCGCGTCTCCGGCAGCGCGCACTAAGCGCGGTTTTATGATAATTTCGTACACGTAATGTGCCGGTAAATCAAAACGTTCTCCCGTATTATTGTTCGCTTATTGTAATATTTTACACACATACGACGAGACGTGTACAAAATGTTCCCGAATTTTTCAATTTTTTATTTATGGTGCTTACCTACAAGCTATTGAGGCTTATCGTCCTCGGAGTATTCTCCCTCTTGGTTTATACACTTTTGCCAACGGCGGTTTCCATTGTCGAAAGCGATCCTGGAAAGCAGTTTCTGGAATTGCTCGTAGCTCCGTTAGCGGATTTTCTCTTATTTCGTCTATCGTAGATAATCTTTGTCCTTTTAACGGAGGTTTTAGT